>CAWUFW010008276.1:0-600000 GCA_963921515.1 Calotriton arnoldi
CCGCCAACTTAGGGTTGAGGGAGGCAACTGGTGGAATGTAGGAAAGATTGTAAAAGTGAAAAATGTCGTTCCATGTTCCTCAAATGTACCTTCGTCTTCCGAGACTGTGGGTCTCCAAGTTCCTCTTAGAAGGAGCACAAGATCTAAGGTGATCCCCAAAAGATACCAATTGTGATGTAATAAGTTTTTTATTGTGCAAGCATGTACTATCTTTATGCTTTTATGTTTTGTGTTTTGTTATTGTTTTTTTAATTTTTATTGAGAAGAGAGGATATGTTATACTCTCAATGGTGTGCTGCATTCCAGGCTATGACAGGTGGATGTTGGTGGTTGCCTGGATGCATGGTCACTGGGTTCTGGGTTTTGAATAGTCTAAGAGGGCAGTTGGGACCCAGCTGTTGGCTATCTTCTTTGCTGTCTCTGCTGTGTAGCTGACTTGTAATAAACTCAACACAAGTTACTCTCTGTCTGCTGGAGTTTATTACTACAGTAACACAATATTATCCTATGAGTTTTTCACTGCCAGGACATATAAAACTTAAAAGCATATGTCCAAGTTTCACTGCTCACTGCCCTTTGGGCTGTTTAGGGCCTACCCAAGGGGTTACATATAAGTATTAAATAGAAGGTTTTGGTCTGGCAAAAGGTCTATTTTCTCAGGTCGAAAGGGCAGTCTAAAACTGCACACAGGCTGCAATGGCAAGCCTGAGTCAAATTTAAAAAATTGACTTTAGTGGATGGCACAATGAGTGCTGCAGGCCCAATGGTAGCATTCAATTTACAGACCCTGGACACAAGTAGAACCACTGTACTGGGGATTTATAAGTACATTAAATGTACCATCTGGGTGTAACCAATTGTACCAAGTTTTAGAGAGAGAGCACAAGCACTTTAGCACTGGTTAGCAGTGGTAAAGTGCCCAGAGTCCTAAAGCCAACAAAAATGACTTCAGCAAAACAAGAGGGGTGTAGGCAAAAGCTTTGTGGTGACCCTGAGGAGAGGGCCAGGTCCACCATTACCACAGAAGTTTGCCATTGTTTTCCTAGAGGAAAGAAAATCAAAACTTTAGTCTTAAAAACATAATTTTACTAGAAATAGCTAATGGATCTAACAAGTACCTCAGAATTTTATTTCAAGCATGAGTGGTGGTCAATATATTAGCAAGTTACCTTTAAGCCCAACCACTGGGATCATGTCTGAACAATGCATTTTTTAGTTTTTTTGTCAATAACCTTTTAAACATACTGTGTGCCAATCCTACCTCCCATGCTTCCTGCAGCTCCAATCATGCTAACAATTAATGTAAATATATAAACCATGGCAGTGTAGAAAAAGCTCTCAAACCTAGCAGCTCTTGATTTTACTTTGTCCCTAACAGAGTTTCTTATTTGGTGACTGAGGAGCTAAAGCTGCCTTCCATTGAAAGTGCTTGTTCAGGTAGCTTCAACTGCTGACTACCTAGAAGGTTTACAGAAGATTATCTCAGGCACTCTGCATAGGAGGTAAGTCTAGAAGAGTCTGGTCACATAACATCGCAAGGTCATGGAAGACCTTTGTACAATTCATAGTATTTTAAAGTAATATCTCTTTAATCGAGAGCAGATGCCTAGATTTAATGAAAGACGTGATGTGTTTTAGGCCATAGATGAGCCTTTATAATTTTGGACACATCACAGTTTGTCAAATGCTTTTTTTTGGGAGTACAGACAGAATGCTGTTGCAAAAGTTCAGTTGAGGTGACACCATGGCTAGGATGAGCACAATAGCATAATAGTTTGGGGGGATTGATGGAGAGGCCGAAATGCACTGAAGCAAGTGTAAGTGGTAATAGGCTTATTTAGTCTATGTTTTCACATGGTGATCGAAAGAAAGATTGGTGTTATTAGTTGAGACAGGTCGTGGCCCCACTCACATAATAATCACTATCCTTATCAGAATGAACCACAAAAGACACTAAATAAACCTGTGGTTAACCCACTGTTAGCTTGGTACAAAAGCAAACAGGCTTAACTTCGTGGCAATGTGTAAAGTATTTATGCAGCACTCAAATAGGAATAAAGTGAGAACACAAAACAAGAAAAATCCACAAATAATTTAAGAGAAATAGAGTAGATTTTATTAAATAAAATGATACCAAAACAACAAAAATCCAATAAGTATACCGGGAGATATGAATTGTTAAAAGTTTAGGTAAAAATTGCGGATAGAGGCACCAAGCACCAATGTCAAAGTCAAAAGTTCAGAACAACTGCAATGGAGCTGTGGGTCAGATTCAGGGATCAGGGTCGTCCCGGCGGAAGGTTGGCATTGACGGGGAGCCGCTGCGAGAGGCCCTGGAGCCACTCTGAGACTGCTTGGTGGGGTTCAGCCTCAAAGTCGGGGAAGCCGGTGATTGGGTGCCACTCGCACGATGAAACCATCCATCAGGTACCGCTCTATGTCAGAGTCGATTAAGTCATTGATCAGGTACTGCTCGGCATCGAAGTTGGTGAGGATGTTGATCAGGTGCTGCTCGGCATTGCTCTATGCGAGTATGGTGAAACGTTCAGGTGAGCAGGATGGATGTACACTCTAATCACAGCCAAGAATCCAGAACCTTGGGGACAGCACTTGGTGGGTCATGATTCACAACCAAACACACAAGCAGAGATGACTAGGTCAGGTCAAGTGGGAGCTGGTCAGCTGGAGACAGGGAATAAGGGAAGCCCTCTGGAAGCATGTTGTGTCCCTGTAGCTCAAACTGTAGGCCAGGCAATTGACTCTTGCAGTCACTTCCGGGGTCCCAGGTTCAGGGCAAGCAGGTCCAGTCTGCTTTGAGGATTCAGACATTCTGCCTAGGGGAACAAAGAGCAGGCAGACCCAGGTGTGGACTACATTTTCCAGTGACAGGGCGACCCATATTTTGAAGTCAGGAAGGGGCTGGGTACAGCCCCCCAAACTACTATTTGAAGTTCAGGAAGGGCTGGGTAAGTCTTGTAGTGTTGTAGAGTGGTACTATTAGACATCACAGCCTTAGGACGGCCTTCCTCAAAGTTTTTGCCTGCTCGCCTCCAGTTTTGCTGTATTCTTTTTGTTGGCCTTAGGACTTTGAACACTTTACCACTGCTTCTCCCCTAAACATGGTTTCCTTGACATCCCCACAATTGTATATTTAATTTATATGTAAGTCCCTAGTAGAGTGTATTTCCTGTACCCAGAGCCTGTGAACTAAATGCTACTAGTGGGACTGCAGCACTGACTGTGCCACCCACACAAGTAGCCCTTTAAACATGTTTCAGGCCTGCCACTGTAGAGCCTGTGTGTGCAGTTTACACTTTCATATCAACTATGGAATTTAAAACCCCCTGCCAAGCATTAAGCTACTTTTTTATTACATATAAGTCACTCCTAAGGTGGGCCCTAGGTAGCCCATAGGGCAGGGTGCTGTGTAAGTAAATGGTAGTACATGTACTGTTACGTTTTACATGTCCTGGTAGTGAAAAACACCTAAATTAATTTTTCACTACAGTGAGGCCTACCTCTCACATAGGTTAATGTTTAGAATTCCTGATTACACTTTTAAGCTGTAATTCCTGATTGAGAAGGAGTTTAGTTTAGTTTAGTTTAGTTTGGATTTATACAGCGCGAAGCTGCCCCAGCAACGGGGCGTCCCAGCGCTACCCAAAGTACAGGTGACTTAAAAATAACGCCCAGCCCACATGGAAAAAGAAAAATTAAGCCGGGAAAAGCCAGGTCTTTACGGCTTTACGGAAAGCCAGATGATTCTGGAGCCCTCTGATGGAAACTGGGAGAGAGTTCCAGAGTTTAGCTGCCAAAACTTTGAAAGATCGACCACGCCGCTCGCGCTCTTAAGATTCGGGGGTACAAATGAGTCCTTGATTGGCTGAGCGTAAAGAGCGACTCGGAACGTACGGCACAAGTAAAGCTGCCAAGACCGGAGGTGCTTGTTGAGTCATAATTTTATGGGCAACACACAGTGTCTTAAACTGGATTCTTTTTTCTACAGGTAACCAATGTAGTTTAGGTAGAAGTTTGGACACTGAGCATGATTTTGGAAGGGCCAACACTGCGCGGGCTGCCGCGTTCTGGATTCTTTGAAGGCGCTGAATACAGGATTTGTTGGCACCTAAATATAGGGAATTGCCATAATCTAACCTAGACAAGATTGTGGCCTGGAGGATGGTTTGACGAATTTTAGGGTCAAAAACCCCAATAGAGGTTTTAGCCCCCTCAGGAGTCCAAAACAGGACCCTGCAACTAGTTTAGATTGAGTGTCAAAGGACAGGCCATTATCGATCCAAAAGCCTAGGTTTTTGACCGCCTCTTTAGGCAGTGGTGCAGGTTTTAATTTGTCTGGCCACCATTGTTCTGACCACATGTCACTATCTTTCCCAAGCAAAAGTATCTCAGACTTGCCTGCATTAAGCTGCAGGCAGTTTGTTGTCATCCAGTCCGATATCACCTGCATATCATCTTTAAATTTGACAAGATTATTAAGGCGCTCCTTAGAGAATGTAATGACCAATTGGGTGTCGTCGGCATAGGACACCAACGACAACCCTCTGCTTTTTGCTACCACAGCCAAGGGTTGTACGTAGATATTAAAGAGCATAGGGCTCAAAATCGAGCCCTGAGGTACCCCAAATCCAATAGCATGCTCCCGGGAGTGGTAGGGTGGCACCATAACCTGGAAAGATCTACCTTCCAGGAAAGAGCGAAACCAGGCTAGAGCCAAACCTCCGACCCCAATCGCCTGTAACCGCCGTAACAGTAACTCATGGGAAACGGTATCAAAAGCGGCACTTAGATCTAAAAGAACTAAGGCCGTAGAGTTACCAGCATCCAAGCTACTGCGAATCTCTTCAATCACTGCCAGCAGAGCAGACTCAGTACTATGACGGGATCGAAAGCCATTTTTGTGAAGAGTCCAAGATATCATTTTGCTCTACAAACTCGGTGAGAATGCAGTTAACATGGCATTCCGTAGCTTTAGCCAAGAAAGGCAGCTGAGAGATAGGACGGTAATTACCTGGCTCCGAGGGTTCCAAAGATGGTTTCTTTAAAAGGGGTATGACCTTAGCATGCTTCCAAGAAGAAGGAACAGATGCAGATGACAAGGATACATTGATCAGTTCACTCGCCACTGGAAGAACAGGGTTTTGAAATAGGCGAATATAGCTCTGTCATGTTTAATATCATTGGAATGGTAATGGTAAATTCTCTTTCCTGGCAAAGTTGGATTTAACATTACTATTTTAGAAATGCCACTTTTAGAAAGATGACAGGCATTTCTCTGCTGTTAAAGCTCTGTAGCCTGTTGCCAATAAACGTCTGGGGCCAATGACAGATGGACGTTGTGCATTCCATCTAGACAGCCACACACAAAAGAAGGTTAGGTGTGATTGAGTGGCCATCTACATCCTGATGGGTCATCCTGGGCAGGATGGGAGGGAGGAGCTAACACTTATGCCTGAATGGCTTGCATACCCCCTGTAGTCAGTCAGGAGCCATGGATGTGAAGGGAGGACCTCTGTGCACTTCAAAGCCCCTTTTTGAAGTTGCATCCACTTCAAAGGCAAGAATGGGTATAGTAATAGGTCTCTAACCACACCAAATCAGACTCTTCTGGACCTGTAAATGATCTCTGCAAGGAAGAAGGACTGCTGTGCTGCTCCAAGGACTGACACTCTGCTGGACTACTGCTCTGGAAGAGCTGCTTTTCTCCTGTGCTGCCCTGCTGCCTGCTACCCTCTGCCCCTGCTGAGGAATAACTGGACTCTTCCTTGAACCCAGAGTGATCCCCAAAGGGCATGCTGGCTTGCTCTCTGTTTTGGGACTCAGAGATATAAAAGTCTCACCTCCTGCTCCTGTTCCTGGTCCACTGAAAGTGAATCCAGGTGCTTGCTCCAATGGAACCAACGCATCCTCTGCTGTGTGAAGCAGAATCGATGCATCACCGCTGTTGCGGCAACAGATCTGGTGCATCACACTCAGAACTAGCGCATCGTCCCGAGAACCAACTCATCGGAACCACCGCCACTGCAGCGTGCGAAAATCAATGTATCCCCTCGACTGCATGGAGAAACCCAGCTCATCAGCTTTGGAACCAACGTAACTCGGCTTTGGCACTTTGTAATCAGAATCGCTGCATCACCATTGTTGCATGGAGAAAATCGACGCATTAGCTTGACAGCAGGGATCGACACTGACACATCGATCAGCGGCACCCCGCATCTCGCTGTTCAACCAGGATCAAGCAAGCCTTGCATGGCTCTTGTATCTGGCTCATGCTCTATCACGTCGGCCTGATCTCTTGACTTTGCCCCGGTCTTGCGCAACCAGATAACCCCCATATGTGCTTATTGCTTCTAAGCGCTATTCTTACTTATAATCTTTAAAAAATCATAACATGACTTCTACTTATTAGATTTTTGTCACTGTGGTCTTGTTCTATTTATAAAATCATAATATATTTTTCTAAACTGATGTTGAGTCGTTTTTGTGGTGTTTTCACTGTGTTACTATGTGTCACTATGAAAGATCAGGTGGTGGCCACCTCTGGTTCTTGCTTGTTTTTGTATGTTGAGCATTTTGCGCAGAGGTTTTCCTTTCCTTCCTCTCTGTGTGTGAAAACGCTTGTTCAGTCACTAGAGATTAGTCACCTGAACTATTGTAATGCCCTCCTGATTGCAGCAAGCAATTCTTCATTAAATAGACTCCAGGTGGTACAGAATACTGCTGCCCTACTTGTTAGGAACTTACCAGCCAGAAAAGCCTCTCTCCTCCTCTTGCGACAACTTCATTGGATGCTGGTATGCAAGAGAGTCAAGTTCAAGATCTGCTGTATTGTATATAAATTTCTGAATGGTAGTGGACCAGGCTACTTAACTGAAAAACTCATCCCCTACCAGCCAAATAGATCTCTATGATCAGGAGAGAAATCCCTGCTTGTGATTCCCCGTTTTAGAAAAGTTCATACGGGTGGTAAAGCCTTCTTTTAATTAGCCCCCTACTACTGGAATCAATTCCCGATCCACCTTCGGTAATGCTCAGAGTATCTTTCTTCCAGGAAACTTCTTAAAACTGAGCTTTTCTGAACCAATACCCTCTGGTCTGTACCGGCTGCTATGTTTCCCACAGCGCAGAGATACCCCTTCGGGGGTGATTCAGGCGCTTTAAAAATTAAATAAATAAATAAAATTACTGTTTGGACTGTTGCCCAAATACTTAACACATTGCCTCTTAAGTTAAGCCTGACTTCTCTGTGCCAAGCTATGAGAGGATGAGCACAGGTTAATTGACAATGTGTTTCTGACTTACTCTGACTAGGATTGTGGCTAATGCTTCGACAGGGTGCATACCTCTGCCAACCAAAAACCCAATTTCTGACATTGGTGATCAGTGATGAGGATAGGACTTGTGTTTCTGTAGTGCCATACAGTGCCTTAGTGTACACTACTACTCCATATCTAGACCAATTCGAATCAATTCTCCCTAATTGACATTTTTTGTTTTCTAAAGTCTTTTTTCCCAATTCCCATTTTTTTCTGCTGTTTCTGTTACCAAGATGGAATTCTAACAGGCCGATCTGGATAGCTACACAATAGCCCAGTTCAAGGGATTCTGCCAGAAGAAGAGGTTGTTCAGTAAGGTGAGTGCCAAGAAGGGAGCACTCCAAAGAGCCTTAGGAGCATGAGCAGAAGCCCACCAGACCATTCGAGATGATGAGTAGGTAGGGTCAGAGTCTGAGGAGAAATTAGAACAGGACTTGTCTGGAGGTCTTTTAATGCGACCTGTTGAGGAGGGGGGAAACATCCTCCCAGGACTGGAACTCCATCCAAAAGCAGGCAGCAGTGTGTGTTCTAGAAACCTGTGCTGAGAGGAGTAGGCGGTGATTCCTGTGGGAATCGCATCATATACTGGGAGGGAAACTTCCTGTGCAGGGGACAGCAAGGGCACTGGTCGTTCTCCAATGCTACAGGGCCTTCCGACTGGAATTGGCTCATGAAATACCCCTAGGACGACATATGCAGCAGGACAAGACCTTTGCCAGGCCTGTCCCCTACTATTATTGGCCCCGGATGAAGAGTTCCTCAGATGCGTTCTGTAAAACTTGACCTGCTAGGCCAGTGGGAAGACAGGGCAGAGGCTGAAAGCCCCCTTAATCCCTTGAATGTCACTGGCACACCATTTCAGAGGGTGGGCATCTACATTGTATGGATCCCCATAAAACCTCTGGCAACAGGTTTATCCTGGTACAGGTGGACCATTCCACAAGAACCCAGAGGTTTTTAGCTCTGAGAACTGCCACTGCACCAGCAGTGGCTTAGGCTCTAATGGGGATTTTTAACAGACTGGGTTTCCCCAAGGAAGTGGTGTCTGACAGGGGCACCAATTTCATGTCTGCTTATATGCAGTCAATGTGGAAGGAGTATGGAGTGACTTATAAGTTCTCCACCCCCTCTACCATCCACAAACCAATGGGCTTGTTGAAAGGTTCAACACTACCCTGAAAGGCATGATCAAAGGACTGCCTGCGGCCTTAAAGCATAAGTGGGATGTCCTCTAGCAATGCGTTATCTTTGCTTACAGAGAGGTGCCACAGAAGGGAGTTGGCTTTAGCCCCTTTGAGCCTTTACATTGACATCCTGTAACAAGACTTCTCAGTTTGGTGAAGAAAGGGTAGAAGCAAGCTCCCAGGAAAACACTGTGATAAGGTTAGCTACATGCTGGCCTTAAGAAGCCAAATGGCCAAGTTGTGGAAGCAAGTTTCTGACAATTCAGAGGCCATCCAGGAAGCAATGAAGCAGTGGTATGACCAAACAGTTACCCAGGAGAAATATGACCTGGGAAGAAAGTGTGAGTGATAGAACCCATATAGCCCAGGGCCCTGCAAGACTGTTTGACAGGGCCCTATGAGATAGTTGAGAGGAAGGGGAAGGTCACCTACCTGGTGTGCCTCTTGGCCCCCACAGGGTGTTCCACATCAACCATCTCAAACCCCACTTTGAGAGGTCTGAGCTCACCATGCTGTTTGTGACAGATGGAGGGGAGGAAGAGGAGAGTAAATCTATCCCTGACCTCTTAGCCTCCAAGTATAAGGATGGCTCAGTGGAAGATGTGAACCTTTCCCCTACTCTGACATCTGAACAGCAGAGGGACTGCCACTAGTTGCTGGGGCAGTACTCCTCTCCGTTTTCCCTCACCCTTGGGACTACCCACCTGTGGATCCATGATGTGGACACAGTAGACAGCCTCCCTGTCAAGAATAAAACTTACAGGCTGTTTGATAAGGTGAGGGCCAGAATCAAAGATGAGGTTTCTAAGATGCTGGAGTTGGGGGTGATTGAACCCTCTAATAGCCCCATGTCCAGTCCTGTGGTGCTGGTACCAAACGGTGCCCCACCGAGTACCACACAAGAACTCAGGTTGTGTGTAGTTTACAGGAGACTTGATTCAGTCACCAAAACTGATGCTCATGCCATCCCCTGAGCTGATGAGCTGATTGATAGGTTAGGCCCTGCCTAGTTCCTGAGTACCTTTGGTCTTACTTTAGAGTACTGGCAGATTGCCCTAACTGAAGGAGGCTTCTCCACTCCTTCTCCACTCCAGAGGGCCACTATAAGTTTAGAGTTATGCCCTCTGGACCCAAGAATGTTCCTACCACCTTCCAGAGGCTGGTAAACAAGGTTTTGGCTGGAATGGAGGCCTTCAGTGCTCCTTACTTGGATGACATTGCTATCTTTAGTAGCAGCTGGAAGGAGCACATTTTTCACCTGCAGGAAGTGCTTCAGACTCTGCAACAAGCAGGCCTGACTATAAAGGCCTGGTAATACCAGATAGGCCAGTGGTCTGTGGTGTGCTTAGGACACCTGGTGGGCAGGGTTAAGGTGCATCTTTTCCAGGCCAACATAGAGATTATCAGGCCTGGGAGCCCCCCAAAACCCAAACTGAGTTGAGAGCCTACTCATGCCTCACAGGGTACTACGGGAGGCTTGTCAAGGGATATGGCACCATTGCCGGCCCACTGACAGAGTTGATGTCGAAGATGCAGCCCAGAAATGTGATTTGGACAGAGGCATGCCAAAAAGCATTTGACTCCCTAAAGCAGGCCATGTGCACAGCCCCTGTGCTCAAGGCTCCTGACTTTTAAAGGGAATGGACTTTAGGTGGAACACAGAATCTTGGGTAGACCGTACCAAGGTGATGGTCTTTCCAGGTTCTTCTGCCTTAGTGATGAGAACTCCCTAGAGGTTGGGTAGCTTCTCCCCATTTTCAGCTGGAGGGGACACGTGCTAGACCTGAGAGCCTTAGGGCAGTCTTCCCAAAACATTTTGCATACTTACCTTCACTTTTTGCTGTATTCTTGTTGTTGGTCTTAGGACTCTGAACACTTTACCACAACTAACCAGTGCAAAAGTGCATGTGCTTCTTCCCTAAACATGGTTTCATTGACTTATCCACAATTGGTATATTTAGTTCATCTGTAAGTCCCTACTAGAGTGCAACACCTGTGCCTAAAGTCTGTGAATTACATTTTACTAGTGGGCCTGCAGCACTGATTGTGCCACCCAAACAAGTAGCCCTTTAAACATGTCCCTTAAACTTCCCTTTTGTCACATATTTGTCACCTCCAAGGTAGGCTCGAGGTAGCCCATAGGGCAGGGTGCTGTGTTAGTAAAAGATACACACCTGGGGTGGGTGATAGCTGTACATTGTGCATTCCCTCTAGACAGCCGCACACAAAAAAAAGGTTAGGTGTGACTAAGTGGCTATCTGCATCCTGATGGGTCATCCTGGGCAGGATGGGAGGGAGGAGCTGACACTTAAACCTGAATGGGCACTGTCCTGTCCCCACAAAAAGGGTTGCATACCCCCCTGTAATGAGTCTGGAGCCAGGGCTGGAAAGGGAGGACCTCTGTGCACTTCGTCGCCCCTCTTTGAAGTCCCCTTCACTTCCAAGGCAGAACTGGGTATAAGTACTGGGTCTCTGACCCCACCAAATGAGACACTTCTGAACTTGTAAAGGAACTCTGCCAGGAAGAAGGACTGCTGTGCTGCTACGAGGACTGCCACTCTGCTGGACTGCTGCTCTGTAAAAACTGCTTTTCTGCTGTGCTGCCCTGCTGCCTGCTACCCTCTTCCCCTGCTGAGGAAGAACTGTACTCTTGCTTGAACCCAGAGTGATCTCCAAGGGCATGTTGGCTTGACTCCTATTTTGAGAATCGGAGATATCAAAGTCTCACCTCCAGCGCCTAGTACATTGGAAGTGGATCCAGGTGCTTGGTCCAGTGGAACCAATGCATCCTCTGTTGCGTGAAGCAGAATCGACGCATTGCCGCTGTTGCGGCAAAAGACACAGCGCATCGCACTCTGTACGAGTGCATCGCTTCAAGAACCAATGCATCCGAACCTCTGCATCACCGCCGCTGCTGTGTAAGAAGATTGACGCATCCCCTCGACTGCGTGAAGAAACCCGGCGCATCGGCTTCAGAACCAACACACCTTGGCACCTCATCTTCAGAACTGGCGCATCGCCATCGTTGGCTGGAGAAAATCAACACATCACCTCGCTGTAAGGCTTGACACTGACGCATCGCTTGGTGGCGCCCCACATCTCACTGTTGCGACCAGGATCAAGGTATTTTGTTCAGTGGGCCTTTCATGGCTCCTGTATCCATTCAGCACACCATCGCAGTCAGCCTGAACTCTTGACTTTGCCCTGGTCCAGGACAACCAGATAACTCCCATAAGCGCTCTTTGCTTCTAAGAACTACTCTTACTTTTATTCTTTCAAAATTCATATCTCGAATTCTACTTATTCAATTTTTGTCATTTTGGTCTTGTACTATTTATAAAATCATAATCTATTTTTCTAAACTGGTGTGGTGACTTTTTGGGGTGTTTTCACTGTGTTACTGTTTGGAGTGTTGCACAGATAGATACTTTACATATTGCCTCTTAAGTTAAGCATGACTGCTCTGTGCTAAGTTACCAGAGGAAGAGCACAGGTAAATTTAAAATGTGTTTCTGACTTTCCCTGACTAGGATTGTGGCTCCTGCTTGTACAGGGTGCATACCTCTGCGAACCAGAACCCCAGTTTCTCACAGGGCCATATAAAGGAGCTGCTCTCCACCTAAAACTAACACAAAGCCATTTAAGATTTACACTGCACTCAGTTTCCCCTACTAGTGCTTGCTTGGAGGCAAACCACTTCAGATATATTAAAAACACAACTTTATTGTAAAAGATAAAACAGCATTCTGAAAACTATGTGATTATTTTTATATAACAGGTACACAGCCAAAGGACACAATTCATCAACACATTGTTTATGGTTAGATTAGTCTTTTTTACCATTTGTTTTTTTGCCTGTTATATAGAGAGCATTACACCTGCATACAGTGAAGAGAGGAAATTGCAAATAAATACAATAGGGATCTGGGGTTCGGATTAAAGAGATTTTACATTCTGTAATGTAGGTTAATGCCCCAGAAGACAAAGGATACAACATTATGGGGGTGGGAAGTCATTCTTTTAGAGGTTTGTTTTACTAACATGGGTAAAATATAAGTAAATAGTTTGCTTGAAGGTTTGTGTACCAAGGGCCTGGGTGATTAATCACTGTTTTTATTGTGAAATCTGTGCATCAGTATGGATTGTGTGCTATTTAAATGATTTTGATAAATCCACTATAAAGGAAAATACTAGATAGCGTCCAATACTTTCCCCATGCCAATTACATGTACTATTTCAGCCGCAACATTTAAAAACAAATAATATCATCAAGGGGATATATGTATTTTGCCTGTGATGTTCATATTATGGCAGTGACATTATATCATAAATATTAGTCACGCCCTCCAGCGGACTAACACTACTAATTTTCATGTGTAAATGTATGCCTTCCATTGGTCTAAATTCTATTGATTCCAATATTATGCATTACCAATCATATTAGGCAATATCCAATTTTACTAATGCTTAGTGATAAAAAAAAATGTCCTTGTATTATATGTCATCTCACCATTTAGTGGGCTTTTTTTCATCACTTCTGATATCAACTTTAGGTCACTTCGACAAGACAGTGCAAGCTGACTGGTTGCAAATGACCTATTGGGGCTTACCAAAATGTACATTTGGCTTAAAGCCCACCCAATGCTTATCATCGGTTAGCTTTATTGTTACTCTAAATTCTTTGCTACTTATTGCATGGCTTTCCTTGACAATCTTGTCCCATCTTGTGTGTGTCCCTTTCCTGAAGCATATCCTATTTATCGTCCTCTTGATTGGCTGACTTGCGTTCTTCTAATGTTAGGGAACTACTTTTTTCTTTTTGGTTACGTACTCCATGAGAGTGCATGTGTTTTTCAGTATTTCACTCATGTGCTTCCCTTTCCCCACCTATGATCCATTGCTTTCTCTTGCCTATGTGCAGCTCCACCACCCTAGCAATCCTTGTTGTGATCTCCCTCATGTGCTTCAGCCCCTTCCTTTGTATTAGCCCCTTCATCATGCGCCGTGTTTTCCCTCTTCCCTCATCAGCATTTACTTTAGCTTTAACTCCCCCCAGCTCTCAACACACTCATACGTTGCTCCCGCCAAACCCATGCAGTTTTATTTTTCATTTATTTATTGGGAAGGCCCTGTAGCAAATGTCTGCCAGACCCTCTACTATAAAACATCTAAGAATACTCTGTGCTACTTTGTTTCGATTTTCTTTTTTTTGCAGATACATTTCAGATAAAAGGCACCCCCATGTGAGATGATGCATGTGTGTACAAGCGTGATCATTGACAGCGGTGTCATTGCACCTTTTTATTCCTTTTTCCCTTTTGACCAAGCTGCATCCCATCAGCAGGAAATGTTTTTTGCTGATGCTATACAACACCACCAAAAGGTATTGGCAAAGCCAAATGTCCCTAAAGCAAAACCTTGCAGCTTTGCCAATGCCTTTGATGTCTTGACTGTTCTTACATTCGCACAGAAACTCAAACACCTACTCTTCATACAATACTTCTGTCAGGGTAACCTCCTGCTTACAGAATCCACCATAAGATTATCTCCCTGTCCCTTCTGTTGCAAACCATCAAGCCTCAAAACAGCGTCCATCAACTCTTATTTCTAACCTTTCTCCTGTGCTTGCTTTTACTGAAACTGCAGCTCCCTCACCCTAAACCACTGTCATTTCATCCCTTCTCCCAACTCTCTTTGCTCTTTACCCCTCTCCTCTATTATACAGCACCCTCGTGTTTTTGTAGTTTATTTACAGTAGAGATGTACAAGATAAACACTATCCTCCATTGTTTGCAATGTAACAATAATTACATTAGACTTACATTTGTGTTGCAGAGTTTGTGTTGTCTGTAAGCTCCAACACATACGATTGCTGTAGACCCAGGTTGAGGAGGAGGTTTTTCAGGGACTAGCTGAGGGCTCGCAGAATGAAGGCGTGATGAGTCAGTGCCATGAAATAATCCTTGGGATGCAGGAAATGTTTGGGAAGGGGATGAAGACGGCTGGTAAACTGAAGACCCTGAAGAAGGAATTCGGTGGTGAGAGTCACGATCACGATGAGTTGATGGATTAGAATGTGGCCTATATGGGTTGCCAAGACTTGAGTGTCTGTGATATCCACGCCTTCCTGATTGGCGTTGTTTTCTTCTTTTTGGAGGCTCTTGCCCTGTGTCAGTTTGCAGGGGCAATATATAGGGCAGTTTTCCATATCCATAGTTTCCTGGCTGAATGGAACTTCTTGTTCGGTTTCTAAAAAGAAGAAAATAACACAATTATTCCACAAGTAAATCAGAGATCTAAATTCACATTTAGCAACTCTAGTGATCACTGCACTACATTTATATAAAAGAAAAACATCAACTAGTCTTTCTTGGAAAAACAGTACTAGATAAGGTTGACATAATAGGGGATTTACATGATGTTTGGAGGGTCAGATGACTGATTAAGTTTCTTGTGAGATGCACATTACAGGCATTTGGCAACAAAACACTTCATTTACTTATTTGTTTATTTTAAGAAAATTGGTTTTAAGTTAGGAAGGAGATTAGTCCTTCTGAAGTAATAAGTAAAAAATCTTGTTAGGGCTAATAACCAAGTTCAATAAATTAATATGGTCTCTTCCTCTGTTAGATGTGACACAGAGCAGACTTGCTTAACCTAGGGAAATGTGTGTAAAGCTTTTAACAGATACAAAACAATTAAAAAGTAAAAGCACATAGTGGAAAATATACCACCAATATCAAGAGATAGAGAAAGGTTTTGTTTAGAAAAATGACACAAAAATTATTAAATCCCCCTAAGGAAAACCAAAGACATTAATTTTTTTAAGTTTTAGGGCAAAAAGCACAGAGAAGTAAATTGTCAATCAGAAGTTTTCAAGGCTGACGAGCATCTACGCACGATTTCAGCTCGACTGCAATAGAGCGGAGATTGGATCCATCAGATGGGTCATTTACCTTCTGACTTAGTATCTGAAATGGAAGACAAAATCCACTAGCAGGCCAAGGCTGCAGGTTCTATCCAGTGAGGTCCTCTTGAAGTTACAAAACCATTGGGAAAGGTCACGCTGAAGCCAATGTTTTTGGCAGGAAAAGCTCAGAGCTGGTAAAATTATAATTTCACGCTTGCTGAAGTCCTCTTGTTAGTCAGATACTGTTCACGCCTTTACCCATTCTAGATGCCTGACTTCAGATTTAGCCTTTTATTGGAGCTAAAAATATTTTAGCAGGGCAATCCTGAGGTTGTATTAGACAAATCCTTTCGAAATTGGACACATTTGCCGTGAGATCCCAAAGATACTGTGGAGGTCTCTGGAGTCAACATTTTCAAAGGACTATCCTTTCAGACGTTCTGGAGCAGCTCCTCTGGTCTTTTCAAAGGCTACTACAGCACTCAGGGACAGCAGTTAGGGGCCAGTACTCACTCCAACTGAGGCCACCAGCGGGGTCCAGTCCAGGTCCAGTTGTAACTGGTCACCTTGTCAAGTCAGGAAATAGTCTCCTGTATCCCCACAAGAGGCCAGCTAATTGATGCTTAGAGTATGTATGTCAGTCCTGGGTATGAGTAGAAGCTGGCCCAGCCCTTCAGGTCTTCACACAGGTTGCAGACAGCAAAAGTCTAGAAAGTATTCTGATGTGCAGGTGGTGAGGTGCTAATTTTGTAGGATACACTAGCTAGTGGGTGGGTGGGACTCCCGGTCACTCCCTAACCAATGACAAAAATGTTCCCCAGAGGAACCCTTACCACATTTGCAGCACATCCTGTTTGTCTTACTGCATACTATCCCACAATATACTATTCTGATTTCCCCAGCATTGTAGAACCCTCCTCCCTTGGAGGTGGCTGGTGTCCAAGTCAGGATGTGTACTAAAATAAGCAGTCCCTTTTGCCTCAGCTACATTAAGCTGGTTTTGGTACCAGCTTCCCTTCCCACTTGGCTGGTGCCAAGATGGCTAAAGTTGGCCCTAAAAACAAAACCTTCTCTTCGCCCGGTCTCCCTTTACACTAAACTATAAATGGGCAGGCCTCACCCAGATACTTTTTAAGTTAATGCCGTTCCTGTATCCTCCTCAACAGCCCTTGTGCTGAAATCAGTCACATACCTCACATGTAGGTCTTCCTGCCTAGAGGTCTAAGCCATTGTATCTGCTATGAGAGAAGTTTTCACACCTCATTTAAGGATAAAGCACAGCTGCTGGAAGTCTAATGATAACCAACCTCCTTGAGCTCAAAGCAAGTATGTTAATATGGTCTTTATCCTTTTTTCAATCCAGTAATAAAGGGATTCAGTTCCTCTGAAACTAGCTGAGTGGAGGGAAGGAAGCTATAAAGAAAATGTCATAAACGTTAAAACCAAGATACAATAAAACAAGATTTAAAAAAACAATGCATAATCAGACTATTTTTCAAAAAATAACAAACGCATAAATCATGATCACATATAAAAGTAAATACATTTTTTTCCATTCATAGTGCAGGAGAACAATTAGCAAAACACAACACGTCAAAATCTTGTTTGTTGTCATGTCTTAGCCTTTTTTGTGATCGCTGTTTTGGACTAGTACCTAAAGTGCAGGTTCAACTAGTGATCAAAAGCAAGAAATGATCACATTAGAGGTGAGATAAAACAGGGTACTGGCCATGTATCTCCTAGGTAGGTCATAAAATGCAGCGTGACCGGCAAAATCTAAGGTGCATTGTGAATTGCTAATGCTAGCTCAATTCATCAGCATCATTGTAGCATAAGCAGACCATACTCAAGTACTGTAGACTACAATTGAAATCCTCGACGTGGTACTGACGTAGATATATAAAGGAGAGAATTGTAATCAAAGCATCCAGATTCCCTCTCATACAATCAGTCAAACCCTGCCAGGATCCTTCAGGGAGACAAAGACTAGCTGGAACAGACAAGCGTTATGACAGTACTTAACATACTTTTCATCTAAATCCCAGAGGATTCCCCATGGCGAGTGGGCTGCCTAAGACGGCCGGCCAAACCGTCATGCGCACTTAGTAGTGCCCATCACCCCTCCTCCCCACTGTTGCACATAGAGTGCATGGCCCCACCCTGCCCTCGCTGGCAGCCTGCAGGCAAGAAGAAAAATAAAATGATAATAAAATTGCCTTATTATAATTTTATTTTTCATCTGTTTTTATCTGCTGCCACTTAGTGGGGCGACGCTCCTCCGCCATTGCCCCTTCAATAAAGGCATAAAAAGGCCATGAATAATGGGACATCATGACATTTGTTATCAGATAACGATAAGAATTCCCCTCAATTGTTTGTCTCACAAAGGAAACCAATATTGGTAAAATGAGGATGCTTGTGAGAGAATCAAGCATCAGCTAGTGGTGTACTCAGTGATCTGTTCTCTTTCCAATGACTATAAGTCTATACATGGAGTTGATTGGGGCACTCCTGGATAACCCTGGGATCAAGATTTACCAACATAATGATATAAGATGTGTTGTGGCATCAGCAAAGCAGAACAAACCAGCATGCCACCCTACCTGCACAAACTATTTTCCACATGGAGCCTTTAAATCATCAGACTGAAAGCAAAAGGAGCACACTGGATCAAATGAAAATACAGGGCTCGAATAACATTACACCATGGATAAAGCTCCATCGATCAAACAGGAGTCTACAGGTCAAAGATGCTTTTCCGTTCAAGCTGCCCTGGAATGGAATGTTTTTCTCATCTAACTCAGAAGCACCTCTCCTTAGCTTTCATTTTATAAACAAATAAAAACTCTTCTGCTTTGAGTTAAATTTGCCCTAAAGGGTCTATGAACAGAACCTAGATTACTTAGTCTGTTCAAAGTATTAAAGGTTGCTTATTTAGGGATTTTTCACTTAATTCTAAAAGCCTTGTCAATTACGCATATTGCCTTAAACCATATTAAGGAACTCATTCTGTTGACCTCTGAAGGCTGATTGAGTGGATGCTTGAGGCTGATTGAGTGGACCTGCAATCAATCCTTTGATCTTCAGGTTACACACAAACCTCCACGATGACTATATTAGTCTATTGAAATATTTCATCAGTAGACACCCAACTGCTTAAACAAGACAGGTAGAAGAAGGACATGGGAGAGTGGTAGCACAAACTTTACTGTTGCATAGTTCATCACCACCTTGGCAAGCTCTGAGTGAAAATCCATGTGATTGCAATATAACCAAAGTACTACACATAAAAGTACAAAAACTATAAGAGGCAGTAAGTAACAGGTGCGGTATGATCGCCACCTTACCATTTCACCTATGTAGTGCGGAATTTCTGTGTTTAGAGAGCCAGCATTACTAATATAACTAATGATTATGAGCGACTTTACACTGGGCCCGGGCGGTGAGCTCCGCTCCGTTCGTGGAGTTTGCAGAGTGGTCATTGCTCTGCGGAGCACTCAAAGTACCATAAAACTTTGCGAGGTAAATCCAACTCTAGACCATCTCCCAGCGAGATTTCTCATTGCTGGCAGTCGCAGATGATCACGACCGCTTGCGTTGAGAAACCTTCAGTTCGCATTGAGGAAGCTGCCACTCGAGTAGAATATCTACTCGAACAGCAGAAAGAAGCAGCACCCTCTTGCACTGCACATGGTGTTCAAGCTGATTTTTGCAGCGCAGGACAAAACACCCGGCGCTAAAAATCAGCACGAATGTCGTGACCTAACGCACTCCACCGCTTGCGGAACTCCACGTAGTACGCAGGACTTCGCGAACTCCGCCCAGGCCTACTTTACATAGAAAGTGCATTTTATAAAGTGCTTAGTAAATGACGGTTGATGCAATGAACAGCCACTGCAACCATAACCGCTGATGGTTTTTCAGACATACACAGCGGTGACATTTGGGACTGGCACAGAACACCAATCACACTAACAACCAACTCAGTTTATGTGCAATACAAATTCCGCAGACAGTCATCTCCCGAACCGGTACAGAATAGCCAGAGCTCACAAAAGAGTTCACGTCTCAAAAGGAAAACTTGATGAAAATATGGGTCTCATAGGCTGCTTTTCAGCATTGGTGGTGCTTCCGTTACATCGCGAAGAATACATCGCCAGTTCTCTGAGCCTTAGTTGACACTTTTGTACCAAAGATTGCTAGATAAGCCTTGCTCAGGCATGTGTTTGATAATTTCCTGCAAGTTTTAACCTCAAAGGCTGCCAGTTTTATGTGCCCTCCAGCATCTGATTGCATTAATTTAAGAAGCCTAGCGGATGCCTGAGTGCGAAGGGCCTGAGAGGAGAGTTATAAAAATCACAACTACCAATGGAATGGTGGCAGGGTGCCATTTTCTTTTTTTTAATGAAAACTAAGTGCAAGGTAACCAGGAACACGTCCATTCGCCAAAACACGTTCCTGGCAATAAATGTGCATTTAATACAAAACGCATCCAAACGTGTGACTGCAGAGTATGGAACTCATTAAACTTGCATGAGGCCTGCACAAGCACACAAATAAATACTGTTTAGGGAGACTAATTTCACGTAAACGAGTGTGGTTTTGATCGGCTCTGATCTGCCAAACAATTAGGATTAATTTACCATTTGGTCTCAAGAGAGACATATGTGTTTTCCACTAAGCAGCTCTGAATTGCTGCCAGAGGATTGTAGAATCGAGAACTGTGAAAGTATAACTTTGAACATCAAAGGACTTAGCATTTTTAGAGCGATCTGAACGCCGCTGCCACTGAAGAGCAAATGTCAAAAGTTTTGCAATGTTGCTTAGAGCCTATCTATTTGTGACTGTGTTGTATGCAGATTATCTACTTTGCATAATGCATGCATTCAGCTCATCTCTACTAATTCTTATTTCTTCATGGTCCACGAAGTACTGCTGCATCCGTTTCTTCATGGAGACATCCTCAGTACACCTTTGAGAATCCTTCTTAAGCACTCTTAAGTGGTATATTGTTTTGCCACCTCTAATTTTGTACGTATTTCTAATTTTATGGCTGTGTACTTAATAGTTATCTGGTAGTAAAGCTTATGCTCAATATAGTAAGCCTGAGTTGGTAATGATGATGAACCAGTGATAAAGGGTAAAAGGCTGATTAGTTCATTATGAAAAGTTGTGTCAGAAGTGTAAGCTGGTAATAAGGAAAATTACAACAAAGGCAATAGGTCTGACTGATTTATTGTGAAAACCATGAACCTTAAAGAGTGAATTGATAATACACAGTGTTAATGTCCATACCAAGTATTTTGTTATATAGAATGTCACAGATTACTGTAGACAGCAATGATTTTGATTACTTTCTAAACCAAGGTGGTTGAAAATTTACACTATGATGCTCCTTGTTAGAGCATCTTATAGCTGCCTGGTATGGGTAGTTGTCTACCAGGCCCTTTTAATAAAAAGTAAATAAACCCAACATACATATAAATACAAAAAGGGTCTTTGGGTTAGCCCTCTTCTGTCCGTTCAGCTATCATTTATGGTCTGTTTCTCCCTGTTAGGACGAAAAAGTCTCCTGTTTGGTAACAGACGTGAATATTAGTCAACAATGCCCAAGCTGTATGTAGATCTGGAACCTTGGTTACAAAATTGTTCATGAGACATGCACAGAACATTTATGCGTGCCGTAAACTAAGCCTACCTTGATGAACTGAGGTCTACCATTGACCAGGAGGGACACACATAGTGATTCCCTCAGAATATGTTGGGCTGCTGCCATCAAACAGAGTTGCAGAATACGAGTGTGGTGGGGGCAGCATACCCATTTGGTCAACAGTAGATTGGCTGGGATATTTCTTGTCATAGGTCTGGAGCCTACCGGCCCACTCAGTTAAACTTCTGCAACTGTATTTGCAATTTGCCTGGCCTACATGGGAGGAGTGCAGCGCTGTGACGTGCACTCATGTTCGTGTGCGCTTAAGACTGCATGCATATGTGTCTGTAACAGTACATAACATGGAGGCCCATGAGTTCCATTTTGGTTAAGCCATGGCCTAGAAAATGCTAACATAGAGGTGTGGACTGCAGACCCAGACAGGAGATGTGGATTGTTGACATTCCTGGAGCTCAGGGAAGAGCTACACTAGGAGGACAGCAGTTCATCCCCTGTGCAACACCCACAACACAAATTTCAAAGGGCCAGGCACAAAACCACATTTGGGTCTGGAGTGACTGTATAAAAGTGGAAGATAAAAATCCACTTGTTGTTTAGAACTGTGACAAGACCACCATGACTTAAGATACTGCCAGCAGCACCAGAAATCGGAGCCTGCTGCTCTTCCAGCCGGGTAGGGGGGCACTGCCCAGCATGCCAAGAGCACTTATTTTGAGCATGGAGCTCAAGCCTGCCTGCCTGTCTGCCAAGACCAGTGTGCCCTGCGATAAGGAGGAGAGTCTGGAGAGTGCGAGGCCCAGTGGAGATTCGGAGATAAGGTCCTGGTGAGCGAGGTGTGACCATGATGGACCATTGGGAACAGCTATGCTGTCAGAACACGCAGTTCACTGAGGGTAATTTGCCTTTGCGTTGTGGCCCATTGCCCAGGGATATCGTTGGGGCCGTTGCCCATTAGCACAGATTGAGGGCCACCGCTCAAGTGCTTTGACAAGGCCGTTGCCCAAGGAACCAAATAATCTTGTGGAGGACCCCAGGAGAGGGGGCCTGCTCAACTCCGGGGCCACGGTCTGCAACTCTGAGAATGCACCACCAAACTCAAGGAGCCCAGATGCGGGTTACCTGCAGTCAGCTGCCTGACCTGCGTGTAAAGGAATATTCTGCAATATTGGGAGGCTACTGTCTTTCTGCTAGACCACCGACCTCTGCAGAAGGGGCCCAACGCCAGGCTACCGCACTTTCCTCCCAGCACTGAGATCACCCGAACACATGCGTTGGAGCCGAGAAAGGATTGTTACACTGTTGCTACCACCTAGGTAAGACATATCTTAACAGGGGCTCATGAAGACTTAAAAACTAAGGCACGATTTGCCACATGTGACAGCTGTGTAAGAGAACTGCAGGCACTTGCTAAGAACATCATGAACAGAAGCCTAGAGCAGAGGATTTTGCACCTGTGGAAGTGGTAGCTGTATGCCATGTTACACCAGCAGCATTTGTGTCACAATGAGCGGACGGCTAATTTGTTTCTACTGTAACTGAACATCTTTAGACCGGTGTTGCCAAGAGATTTCAGGATAATGAGAAAAACATAAATGCTGTCACTTATCAGCATGGGGCTCCTGAGAGGTTTCATGAGCATCCATACTTTTATTGTGCAAAGAGACCATTTTAGGGAGGTAGGTGCTATATAAATGCTCTTTTACACTATGGAGAGCGAAAGAAAGTTGGGTCAGGTGCACTCTCCCGCTTACGATGCTATCACACTCAAGCAACTGCTGCCTTAGAAGTTCTCCCAAGGAACTCTGGGCTTCTTATTGGGTCAGGATGTCGTGATTTACCTCTGCCCTATCCTGCAAGATGGGGGTATCCAAAGATATTGGAGTAGACGCCTCACTCACTTTTCGTGACATGCTTCATCATTGGCGCCTATCCACACCCGGGTGAGATGATACTACCCGGGCGGACTCAATCATAGATGGAATGGGAGTTCCTAGATAAAGCAAAACTGGATAAGCAGGGATCGAGATGAGTGATATTTTAAAAATACCTCACGGTATACCCAAAGGCTATGCTTTATTCGGTGGGTACCTGGGGAATGGATAAAAAATGTGAATTTGCTGGGTTTTACTGAATTCAATCATTCAGTTGCACCCCTGTTACTGTGCCAACATGTTTTGACCCTCTCAAGGAGCCCAAGCGGGTCTGAGGCCTAGGTCAGGGCTATATTTAGTGTATCCCTGCTTTTTAGGTCTCGCCTGAGCCAGCGCGCATGCGCTGCTCTGCGAGGCTTCTAGTAAGGACTTTAAACTCGGACCACACGTTTGTGCGTGTGGTCCGAGTTTAAAGTCACACACTATTGGCCTGTGCGTGCGTCTTTCTAAGAAAGACAGCACGCAATTGGCCAAAGGCGGGTGCATGTCCCGCCTTCTCTCTCCCCTGGCCTAGGGAGCTCGGGAGCTAGCAGCAGCACGGCCGGTTGCCAGCTGCATACCTCACATTCCTTTCGCGGCCGCGTGGCCGCGCTTGTTTGTAAAGTTGCCTTGGCGAGCCTTGCAATGCAGAAGGCACACATCTCAATGCTCGGTTCAAATAAAAGTATTGGCCTCTGTTTTGTTTTCGCGATACCTAATTACAAGTGTTGTAACCATCCCTACTTGAAACTGAAGTGGAAAATAAATGCCACTCATGATTTTTGTGCTGTGGTAGCCGACAGGGGGGTGTCCGCATATTAAATCAAGCATTTGCAATGCAATATTTCTCGCATTACTGAAAGTTTGAGCTATTGGCGCTGCATTAATATTTGCAACACCAATAGCTCAAACTTTCAGTAATGCAAAGCCTATTGCATTGCAGATGCTTGTGCTTAATTGAGCCCGTGGCTAGGAACCTGCAGCCCAGACTCTAAAGAAAGGCTGGGGCTAGGGTGGGTTATTCCACATGGTGAGGGTGTGCCCTTCTCCCTGGCAGGGCTTTAATTTCTTTACCGCCGCTGTGTGTAAACTGTGCATTGCAGTGATTAAACGAGGCTTGCTTGATATCCTGTCTGCACGGCACACTCGAAAGTTCACTGCACAAACACAATGACAGCAGCGCCCCACCCCCACGTACTTGCCCCCCATCTCTCCGGACTCTGTCCCTAAGTGTTTAATTAGAAGGCGTGCGCCTGAAATCCACACCTTTGTCGAGCAAGCGACTTTTGGTGTGAAAAACTGCAAAGCAAAAATAAAAAAATAAGGCTACCATTGTGTATGAATAACTAACAAACAAATGCTGAATTGTGGTGGCCACAGGGTGCGTTCATCCACAGCGTTGCCGCCTGGAATTTATATACAATCTATATTTATTTAATATTAGTGCTATGTAATGCTGGAAACGTGTTTAATCTTCTGATAAGCAAGAATGCAGGGTGCATTTTAAAGTCACTCTTGTAAACATCATTTGAAGGGGTTGGGGGGTCCAGGAGGGTAGCCAAGGATTGGGCTGTAAACTGTAGGGGTCCTGATGCACAGTCAAGGATGCAAAATTTCTTTGTACAGCACCTGTCTAGGATCACACTGTGCACTTAGTGGCACCTTGATTTACTTGTTTACATAGCAAACGGAGGTCTTGCTCCGGTAATCATTCCAAATGAACTGCTCCCCAGAATGCAAAGTTCTATGTGGGTGGGGACAGATACAGCAGTCTGGGGATCTCCAGTGTGCTTTTGATATTTTGGTTAGTATTTCGCTGGACCTTGTTGTCTTCATAAGCATTTGTGTAAAATAATTTCCAAATGAAGGCAACTGTTTCATTGCGGCGCCCCCAAGCCTCGAGAATTATGCAATCAAAATGATATCCTTTTCACAATTTTTATAATTCTTTTAAAGTGTCTGTGGTCATGAGTTGCAAGCTTATTGCACTACTGTATTTTTGTCTAATCACGGTGTAATCTTTCGAGGCTACTGCCTATTTAATTACACGTTTTCACTTTTTTGAACGTGCATTTCTTTACGAGTAAATGTGCATTTCATTATTGTTTCCACTGTGATCTAGTTTTTCTTTGTGGCACTTTTACCGGTAAGCAAGCAAGCAAGCCTACGCCCATTGACCAGCTTAGTGGGAGTGCCCCGCAATGTGTGAGGTGTACACTGCCACCTCCTATACAATAATGTAAACTTCTAACAGTACTGTTGCAGCACCCAGGATAATGTGCTGCATGGCTAAACACTTATAAGGTCCCAAAGGCGAGACCTATTGGCTATGCCAATGCTTGTTTATTGTGCACGCACACCATGCACATACGTGAGGCCTAATACTCTCACCTGTCTTGGTTTTTTCTTCAGTGAATTTTCCACTGGTATTACTTTTCAAAGGGTATGCGGTTCAGGCGGGAGGTGCCGTCTTATAGTCAAACATTCGTCAAAGATTTCGGCACCCCGGAATTACCTCAGTGATTCCGCTCAGACGGCGGTCTCAGCGGAATCACCGAGATATGTACATGGTGTGCGTGCACAATAAAAAAGCAGGGATACAATAAATATAGCCCTGACGAAGGCCCCAGACCCGCTTGGGCTCCTTGAGAGGACACCAAACACAAACTGATTACCTGCTCCCATTTGGAAATGATCACTTATAAGAAGGTAATAAGGTATTTCCAATGTTATCCTATGGAAGAGGTAGTTACCTGCAGTAGTGAAAAAACTAATTTAAGAGTTTTTCACTACCAAGACATGTAAAAGTTAAAAGTACATGTCCAACTGTTCAAATACACTGCTCCCTGCCCTCTGGGCTGTCTAGGGCCTACCCTAGGGGTGCCTTATGTGCATTAAAAATGAAGGTTTTGGCCTGGCAAAAGGTTTATTTTGCCAGGCTGACAGAGCAGTTTAAAAACTGCATGCACATGTAGACCTGGGACATGCTTAAAGTGCTACTTAAGTGGTTGGCAGAATCAGTGCTGCATGCCCACTAGTAATATTTAATTTACAGGCCCTCGGCACAGATAGTATCACTTTATCAGGGACCTACAAGTAAATTAAATATGCCAATGCCAATTCGACCATGTTTTGAGACAAGAGCACAAGCCCTTTAGCAGTGGTTAGTGGTGGTAAGGTGTGCAGAGTCCTAAGCCAGCAAAAAAAAAGTCAGCAAAATAGGAAGGTTGAAGGCAAAAAGTTAGTAGAATACCACACCAAGGATACAAGGTCTAAGAAAGCTGTATCCGATGACATTGCATTGAAGTCAGATACCTTTGCCCTGAGATCCTGCTGATGCTCCGAAGGTCTTGGAAGTCCAAAGCTTTCATAAGTCCCAACTTTTCTAGGGTTTCTGGAGCAGCATCTCTTTTTCACTTTTAATGCTCCAGGACCTCAGAGACAGCATTGAGGGGTCATGACTCACTCCAGTAGATTCAACAAGCCCGGTCTAGTCCAGTTGCAGTTGCTGCTGGGCAGCTGGGTACTTCAGGAAAAGGGCATCATGCAGATTTTTGTGTCCCTCTAGCCAAACAGGTGGTCAGTCAGCTGAGTCTTTGAGTCCGCTTCTTAGTCCTGAGTACAAGTAGGAGCATGTCCAGCCCTTCAGGTCTCCAAGCAGGTCTCAGACAGCAGGTCCAGTCCATTTCTGTTCTTCCACCAGTCCAGAGTGTGCTCTGATAAGCTGTGGGTGAGGTGCCAGTTTTCTAGGTTTCACTAGCAAGTGGGTCGGGGTGACTCCTGGCCACTTCCTAACCAATGAGGAAAATGTTCCCAGGGGCAAAACTTCCCAATTTGCAGCACATACTGTTTGTGTTCTGGTAAACCATCCCACACTGCACAACTAGATTTTACACAGAATGATTCAGAAATAATTCCAGCCAATTACGTACTAGCTGCACAACTGAATCTGATTGGCTGTTGCACAGTACATGTTAAATGTCTAATTGGGAAGAAAACTAGCAACCTAACACCCACTGACGAATCAACAGTCATCCTACATTCAGAACTGCGACATTTATGAAATATGGTTTACGAACTGAGCAATTAAATAAGTAGTTGGTATTTTACTAAATACAAGTGAAGACCATATCCGTCAATTATCAATACATTTATGGTAGTAGTAAAACTTTATTTCGGCCGTAGGCCATAAAAGTACAAGATAAATACAGAACAATAATTTGGTGGCATACATTTATATTATCACAATCAATGAAGAAAATGATTACTGCACCTGAGAAAATGAAATTGGCACCGAGTGTACCTGAATTGCATTGAAATGAATGTTTGCAAAATGAAACAACCTTAAATAAATGTATAACACATTCACTCACCAAATAACACAGCAAAGCAAAAAGAAAGGCTAAACGCAAAATAACAAGCATTGATAAATGCATTGGGTTTCACCTATGTGTTTATTAATAAGGTTTTTTTTGTAAGGTTAGCTTGGTGAGTAGTTGAGCAATATAAATTAAAGAAAGCGTGAATGAGGCAGAAGGAGGTGGGGGTAAGTGGGTTGAAAACACGAGAGAGCAGGAAGGGTGTGGTAGGAGGGCGGGGTGGGTTGAAAACAATGGCGGAGGTCAACGAAAGAGAAAACATGCACTCTCTACGAGTGTAGGGTTGAAATACAAATAAAGAGTACCTGAGGCCACTGTAATGCGGTATTTTTTATGCATTGTATATTCTCCTCCTCTGTTTCTTTTATTTGTATTTTACCCCTTTTTGTAACCTTTGGTAATTGCTTTGTATTCTTATTTTATTGTATGCCTTTTTAAGCTAAATAAACTTCTCTTTAAAACTTAAAAGAGTACCTGAGGCCAGTAACTCAGTGAAAGCATACATATGAACGCCTCCAGTGCAACCTTTAGTTATCGGGTGGCGAGTGCTTCAATATGTGAAGGCCAGTTGCAGGCGTCCGTGGCAGTGCCTGGCTTGTGTACAGTGAGGAAAGCGGCATTCCAACCACTAGAGCGCATCGAACCAAAATGGCGCCTCTGTGATGGAATCAGTAAACATAAGGACAGCGCTGTGCACCGGAGAGCAGGAAGGGAGTGGGCTGAGGTCAACAAAAGAGATTTCAGGGACATGCACTATGTACGAGTGCAGAGCTGAAATGTAAATAATAAATTAAAAGCAAAGCCCTATGGCGTGGCCAGCATTGACCCCGCCATAGCGCTTTGTTTTTATTTACTTTAAGCCATGTTATAGAGCAGCTTGTGCTGCTGTGCAACATCTTTAAAAACAATGATAATGCCAATTGGTCTAGCACAGGCAAAACTTATTGGCTTTGCTGTGCTGAGAAGTGCAGGTAATCTCTGGTAAAAATTAAAGAGGTGCAGGTACTCCGTACAGGAGAGTACCTGCCCATTTAAAGCACCGGACAGAGGCACCGCTTGAAATGAAGCACATACAAAAACTTCAATAAAGGGACACTGCTTACAATGTCTGACAAGAACCAAACTCATTTACATGTTTTTAGGCCTGTCTGCAATATTTCACTCTGAAAATAATACGTCATGATGATACATCTGATGTACAGGAACACTAAAGAGAATAGAACATATCAAATCCAGGCATTGGCCAAATAATTAAAATAGGGTATAATTAATACAACATTACAGATGTACCGACGAAAAGGACTTTTAAGAATTATAATATAGGTAGGAGGGTGGTGAGATACATTTTAGTACATTTTAGTGTGTTTGTTGTGCATTTACGTACGTGTGTGTGTGTGTGTGTCTAAGGTAGAAGGGTTGGGGTGAACACATAATTTGCACCATCTTAATTACACAGCTGCTACTGAGGAGACATTCATAGCAGTTCAAATGTGGCAGCTCACACTTTCTCACCACTTGGAGTGCCTCTTCCGCGTTTGATAAGCACTGGTAAGATGTAGGTAAGGAAAAACATACATGTAATAGGTTTACTGTTTGTTCTGCTGGTCACAGACCTTTTAGAGTCGTAGTTTTAAGAAAGGGTCAAGTGGCTGGGGCAAAGCAGAGACATGTATTCCTATTTGTTTCTGGGACAAGTACTAACTAGTACCATAAAAAGAAAATCAGCAATTATTTATTTATTTGAAAAGTTTTATAAAGCGCGAACAAGACCCAACCGGGTATCAGAGCGCTGTATAATAAATCTGTTGTGACCGTGCCTGTGTCTCTCCTCAGCTATAAGTCTATGGGGTATCAATCAAAAAAAAAAATGACCGAATGAGAAAGGAACAAGCATTTAAAAACACAGATTTATTTTAAACAAGAAGAGCGCTCCAAACTGGAACCCAAATCGACTTTGTATTGTCAGGAGGATATAGTGCTATAAATCCCTAATGGGGTCGCGAAGCACTACGCTTTAATTCATGTTGCTGGATGTCTTTTCGGAGTGCATTGCTGAAAAGGATATGTGTTGTAGTTAGACCTATGGGAGGCTTTGGGTGAGGTGACTCAGGTTTGCAAATGTGCTGCAAGGCATAGATAGTGCAGTGGTGTTGCTGTGCATAAACATGCGCTGCTGATGAAAACTGTGACAAACATGCAGATGCGCATGGCGATACCTACCATTCTTAATTCTGACTTAAATCCTTTCTAACAGTAATGTGTGTAGTAAGGTTCAGATTTGTAATGCTCCTAATATTCAAGCAGTTCCCTATCATAGTCATTTGAAGTGAAAAGGAGTTTCATTCAGTGCAATATGTGTTGGAGGAAGGGTGGCAGGTATGGAGCTTGCTCTGAAGGAAGGGTGGTAGGTATGGAGTCTGTGCTGAAGGAATAGTGGTATGTATGGAGTTTGCTCTGAAGGAAGGGCGGTAGGTATGAAGTCTGTGCTGATATGTATGGAGTTTGCTCTAAGGAATTGGCAGTGGCGGCTGGTGAAGTGTGAAAGAAGTGAGGCGTAAAAATAAAACCATGAATTTACTAGAGGGAGGAAGCGCAGTGAGCAAGTGTGACTTTCATATAGAGGATTTGGGCGGGAGAAAGGAGGTTCTGCAACAAGTGGGGAAACCATAATTATAACTCTGGTCTTGTAATTCAGCAAGTGGCCATATATGATTGTGGTGAAATCTCATTTACTTTTAAATAAATCTGCAAACTTAATAAATAGCAGGTCGTATCTATCCTATGTTGTAGAAGCTCCTGTGTTTTTTGAGACACTGGTGATACTTATAGAACACAGCACCTCTAGGTGCCTCTTGACTAGTCATGCATGCCCACTTTTACATTCCGTACCTCATTTTGTAAGGTTACATAATACTGACAAGTAAGGGGACTGGAAGCTGGCGAAAATTCGGGAAGATAATGTGTTCAGGCACATAAATGCATATTAAGGGTGCACAAAAGAGTTCACACAATGGTAATGGTTTAATCGGAGTTTGCACTGCGCGATATGGGATCATTGCACTTGTATTTTTATTTGGCAACTCATGTGTAGTATTGCTTGTGTGAGTGGCCGATAGTCACTAAGCTTCACAAGGCATTACAGAAGCAGCAAAGCAATATTTTTACATCAAGAATCACGACCCTTGATCTTTGGCCACATAGCCAGATATAGTCTGGTCAGGGGCCACGAATGGACAAGGGCTTGCTGGATTGCTTTGGTTTAACATACAATTATTCCCCGATGCATACGAGTATTTTCTCTGTGTTTAGAATGTTTCTTTGGTATGTCTGCCTGGTATTTTGTGTGTGGTGGGTTATGTATATGTGTATATCTGGTGTGTATTCTGTACGAGAAGTGACTCGGTGTGCCTGCATTTCTGGCAATTTGTACAATAGGTCCCTCTTTGGCAACCTACGAAAAGTCGCGGTAGATATGGACAGTATACACTCTTCTTTACAGCCAATACACAGAATAGCGGACACAAACTGGTTACCGTATGCACACCTGCCAGGACCAAACTGTCCAGATTAGTAGTTATTGCAGGATGAATTTTTAACAATTTTCATTTCAAATTTTACTAGTTGCGAGGGACTGACAGCCTCAGTTTTGCCTGGGATTCATTTGTCTAGCTACGTTTTTTTAAATTCACAACGCGCTCCATTCAAACTGCAAGTGAAGCACTACACAGAGTTAGAATAACTGACTTAGCTCCTCTGGCAATTGTGAGTAATTTGTGTGAGTAATTTAAACGCTTAAACTGGGCCCAGCTCAATCCTGTTTGTGCACCTAATACCTCCACGCTATTCTCCTGCATCTTGACAATTTTTTTTTTTTTTTTAATGCAGATTTATATAGCGCGAACTCGACCCGAAGGTATTGGAGCGCTTTACATGAGCACCGGTTACGTTACACAAGGACACATTCAGGCACGGGGAGATTAAGTGATTTGCCCAGAATCACAGGATGTGGACGCGACGCCGAGGCTCGAACCTTGGTTTCCAGCACCAAAGTCGGCAATCTAGCCGACGGACCAAATCCTAAGGTCCTGGGGTACTGAATGAACCTGAAAAGCATGCCCAGTCAGTTCGTGTCCACGCTGGATATGGAGGTGACTAAGAGGTGCACTTCTTAAGTGCAGGTCAACGAGGGAATCCGTCTCAAAGTGCTGGAATCTGCTGAGTAACCTCAAACTCGTACTGGGACAAAACGCACATTCCAGTGCTCAGCTTCCCTCCTGCATATTATACCCCACCCGTGTTCAAAGCGTCACAGGGTCATGAGGCTTACTGACCCTACCCCACCCTATGACGAGTAGTGAAAGGGTGGGGTGACTGAGGCCCAGGTCCCTGATTGACATGAGCCCCAGGCGATGAAGAGCTTCAGCCTGAAGCGCCCGAGGCTAACTTTACAGCAACGTATTCAGGGGGAGGAGCTTAGCCTTGGAGGCTATGGTTTTACTGGGCCGATGATTTCACGGGCCTCAGGGCTAGGAGATCGTCAGTCCGGCAAATTTCGTTGCAATCGTCCTGAGAATGGTTGTCTGCACAGGGGCGTAGGAGACACTAAATTTCTGGGGGGGACAGGGACAACCTTGTGGGCTTTCCAGTGACTCTATACAAATCGCCCATTGTGTGAGACCGTACGCCCGTTAAACGTACACAATCGCATAGTTATGAAGAGAAATATTGAGAAAGGCTGGCATGTAGTCACAGTTTGCAAGTATGCTTTATTTTTATTTACATTCACAAAGTAATTAGACCAAATGGGAAAAAAATATGTATATGAATCTTGCATCTTCATGCACCAAGCAAACAAAGGGGATGTCTGGGGGGTCCATAGGACCCGCTTTCTCCCCTCCAGAGGGCTGCTCTAAGGAGGCGCACTCACAGTGTGCCACATTTTTGGTGCGCCTCCTGAGAGCTTGATAGAGCGAAATGTTCTTGTAAATTGTAGGGGTGCATCATAATCACTGATAGGCCGCACCCACATGTATTCAGACATATATTCGTTTATATCCATTGTATACTCATGCATGTTTAGCAAAGAATGAATAGTTCACTGAAACGAAGTGAACTATTCAGCAGTATAATGGTGTTAGGATAATGAGGTAATGTAATGCTTTTTGAATTGTGTGAACATAATGCATAGAGGAATTAGTTCGTGTATGAAATGTAATTGCAGTAGTTTAAACGTGCACCATATTAAAGTTGCACATGTAATTCATTGTTTGCATAATGAATCGTAATGAATATGCTTATAGTGAAAAGTAAGAAGTGTGTTTAAAAGTTATATGTAAGGGCCTGACTACATATATGCTTAAGGAAGGCCTGGTATATTCTTATGTTAGCATATAATGTAGGCCGAAAAGGGTTTCTCTTGGAAAGGCTCTCTGGGCACAAACGGTAGATTTAATTAGCACAGTAGAAGGTTTCTGTTGAACGTATCTTTTTGTTGCAGGTGCAAGGACACATGTCTCGTTAGTAAAGACTAACTCTTTGTTTTCAGAAGTTAGAAAGATGGGAGGCATGGTACGGGGAGTGCAATGGAATTTAGGGATGATACTTTCAGCGGAGAAGGCGCCTGGGACTCAAGGTCAACGAAACCGTCCAGGATGAAGTCACCGTTTCAATGGAAAAGCACAAGAAAGAAGACCTGGCCAAGAGGGCGTAAACAAGGCGTGTACCTTTGTAGTATGGTTTTGTATTAGGGATAGTGCCCTGAGGGAGGAGGCCAGAGAAGCGGTAGGGGAGACCTGAGAGAAGGACAGAGCTGAGCTTAGGTATATGGTGATTGCACTTCTTAGGAAGTCTTCACAGCTGACACCTTTTATTCTTTCTTGCTTGGGAAAATCGTTATGCAGGGATGTCACTTAGCGTTAGTGTAGGGACAGCAATTGATTTTAAGCTTGTTTAGGCCCATGAAGAGCAACTTAGAAATAGGAGCAATCATAGTCTGGTTGATCCTGCTAGAACTTTCTATTCTCCTTATCCTGAGTCGGATGAGATTTCTGCGTAGATTATTATTTGTATTAGTGCCCATCTATTTCTTTAACCTCGTGTTGAGGTGCTTGCACGTTCAGTTATTTTTGGCGATAATAAATTCTCAAACTTGAATTCGGAGTCAGTGGTCCTTTCAGACAAAATGAATGCTGATATCTAACCTGATGAGATTCTCTCCTTTACACTATTCAACAGGTAAAAAGATCTTGGCGGCCAGAGGGTTCTTATAGATAATTAGATAAGAATCGGCGTTATCAGTTGGTAGCAGAGTAGGATGGTTACCTTTGATGGTAAGGGGAGATCTAGAGCAAGATAGGAGATTAAGTTGCCCCATAGAGCCCGAGTGACGCAGATCCAGAGAACCGCGAGAGACGGATGTCGGAGGTCGTGGAAAACTGACGGAGAGTGACGGTGCGGCGGAAGTAGCAGTTCGTAGTAGAGTGAGTATGAAAAGAGTGATGTTTGCTAGATTGCGGTGTTTTATTGTTGTGTGATGTCTTGCGGAGTTGGAACGAGAGTTGTGTGATTGAGAAACGGACCGTGAGCGCGCGCGGGACCGGGAGATTTATTGTGGTGTAGAATACACCCAGAGTTGAGAACGTTGACCAGAGTTGTGGGGGTCACGAGACGTCATTGACAGACCCACAGAAGATAGGGACACATGTGTGAGTGTGTGAATAACCAACGCAGGTCGTAGGTTATGGTGTGCAGAACATCGAGTGATTGAATCCTATCGAGTGTATTAGAGGCGATTGTCCGGTCGTTCGTGGACAGACGGTTGCCAGATTGAGGTCAACAAGCTCAAGAGACTGATCGGTCATTGGTAAGACTGACGGTCAGAGAGGTAATTGTTCGGTAGGACGGACATTATTTCAGAGTATAATTGGGACGGATGCGAGTGAGAACAAGTGAATTAGAAAGGAGGGGAACTGCTGCGAGCGGAGGAAACGTGACGTCAGACAAGTGCCGCGCTGCGATAGGCCGGTTGGTGTGAACCGCGCTGGGATTGGTGGATTGAAATCAGGAAGTAAAAGCGGACATTTTGAGTGCAAATACAAAGTTGATTCATCATGAAATGTTTTAAAGCTTTAAGGGAACTTTGTAGAGGTGATAGACATGTGGTTGTTCGGGAGGGAGAGGAAGCTCCTCCTGAGGACACACCAGCACATTATATGGCAAAGAATGTAGGATTGCATACTATAATTTGGCTCGAGAATTGGCATAAAATGACAGAAACAGAAGGAGATTTGTCGTTCCCTCGATATGGTACTTTCAGGTTAGAGGTGCTGTACCAGCTCAAGAGTGTAATGGCTTCAATACGACCACTACCTAGACCGACACAGTTTGAGGCACTACATGCGTGGATAAGAGCAGCGTATGATAGAAAGAAGGAAAGGTGTCAAGAAAGGGTGAAGAAATCGGTCAGGGCATTCCAAGATGCAAGGTGGGATGCATTGGAGAAAAAGTGGAGAGCGGATACGATAGACGGAGATAAGTTATACCCACTGCTGATACAAAATGGAAAGATTACAAGAATCGATGAGGACGACAGTGATTTAGATGACAGTCTGTTGGATAGGATGTTGGCGGAGAGGCCACCACCATTTAATCCAGATTCAGAAGAGGGAAAGACAACCCCAGCAGTGGCAATAGTTGATGAGAGCCAGAACCAGACCAGCATGAGAGTAGTGGGAAGAATTTCCACAGGAACGGAGGGGCTACGGCGTCTATGATAACACAGCCTCCTGCGGGGAACACAAGATTACCGGACTCCTTGACAGTACCGGTTACCATTGGCCCTATAGTACCGGTATATGACCCAGACCGAGTGAGAGAAGGGAGCTCCGTGCCGATGAGAAGGGAAGAAGGAAACAGTGAGAGTGGGAATGGGTTTGGAGTAAGGGTGGTTCATTTCCCAAGACCAATAGACACAAGTACGCCGTTACCGGCTACTGCGGACTCTTCATGTGGACAAGAAGAGGAGAGACCGGAAAGACCGAGGTCTTTACGGGAATCTAAGTCAGCTTTGAGGGAGTGGACACCAACAGTAACGAACCAAGAGGATAGGATGCAAAGAGATAGGGCACAAAATGTCTCGGAAGACAGACCAAGTTCCAGGAATATGGAAGGGAATAGGTCACAAGGACAGAATAGTGACTGTGATGAGCGAGATGGCTCAGGTTGTCGAGAAGTACTGAGGAGTGCAGTACAGGCAAGGTTGCTAGACGTAGTGAGGCTGAAAGCAGAGGTAGACGAAATGATCAGTGGGGGTCTGCCTTTGGAAAGGATAGAAATTTATGGATCAGATGAGCTGCTGTTTGTAGCAAAAGATGTGACTCGAAAAGCTAGAATGGCACATGATAGATTGAAGGAATTGGCCAAAAGATATGAGGTGGACCTGAACAAAACTAAAGCGTTACAGGGACCACATAGATTGCATTACAGTGATCAGGAGTTGGAGGAGAAAAGAATCACAGGATTAAAGACGCACACCAGAGACCTGATCATAGGAATGAGAATATGGATTTTGTTGGACAAATGGGAAGAAAGGTGGTCCAAAAAGAAACCAGTAAAGAGAGCAGAAGGGGAAACGCCGCCGCCAGGAGGGGGGCGATGGGTGTAGGAAATTTTCCTTTACGGGAAGTACAGAATGGAGGGTACGTGCATGTGCCGTGGAATAGAGGTGATTTGGCTGCATTTACAAATGATTTTCCTCGGCTGAGGGAAAAACCGGTGGAGTGGTACAAGCAGGTTGAGCGGTTTGTGAAGATTTCAAAAGTATTGTGGATTGATTTGAACACTTTGTTTGACATAGTGGTACCAGGAGATTTGTGGACAGCATGTAAAGTCGCTATTGAGTGGCCGACTTCGGAACCGAAAAGAGAGGCGGTTACAAATGGTCCATCACCTGATGTCATGAAAAAGTATGAGCAGGTGATTACATGGTTGAAGTCGAAGATTTCGCCTCAGGATATAGATTGGGTTAAGATAGATCGGACTGTACAAGAACCCAAGGAAACGGTGCATGAATACTATGAAAGACTTCTGCAAGTTTTTAAACAGTATAGTGGGTTAGATGTTTTGGACCCTAAGGATATGGGACAGTTTGTCTCAAAGTTTGTAACGGGTCTGAGAGGGGAAATCAGCCTCATGATACAGCACCATTTGATCTGCTGGCAGAACAAGCCACTAGATGAAATTTTGCGGTACGCGAGATACTGTAGTGATGAGGTGGATTCAAAACATCGAAAGCTAAAAGACAAATTGATGCTTGTCCAGATGCAGACAGCACAGAATCAGCCTAGTGGAGGGACCTTGGGGAGAAAGCAAGGAAATTTCCAGGGAAACCAGAATGGGCAGGTACAGGGAAAGGGAAAACCAGTAGACCCCAAGACAGGAGTGGACGTGGCCACACTAAAGAAGACCACTGCGTGTCATCTTTGTCGCCAGGTCGGACATTGGAAACGCGAGTGTCCTTTGAACCCAGCTAATCAGGTACAGGAAGAGGAAGAGGGGGCTCAGGCACCCGCGCAAGAGGTGGTTAACACAATAACGAGACCTAGAACGATGAAAGGGGGGTTTACAATTCTCAAGCTCAGATTCCCCAAGCTCCAAGGTTTTCACAAGGAACACGAACATATCAACAGATGCCTCTGTTCGAACGATATGCTGAGGATAGCTTAGACCCTTTATCCTGACGGTGCCTGAGGGGGAGGAAGACTGCACACTTGGAGCGGTCTTGGAGGTAGACCAGAGAGGACCTTTTGTAGAGGCAGAGATTGAGGGCAATCCTGCAACACTTTTGGTTGATACTGGAGCTACCCGGTCTACTGTAAGATCTGCAGTAGTCCCTAACCTACCCCTCTCGGGACAATCGATCCAGGTTGTTGGAGTAGCGAACAAGAAGATGAGCAGCCCATTGACAGAACCGATCTTAGTAAAGATAGGTACTTTCCAAACTAGACATCAGTTTGTAGTATGTGACACGAGTCCAGTTTGTCTTTTGGGAAGAGATCTGTTGTGCAAATTGAACTGCACGATTTATTGTACACCACGAGGAGTGGAGGTCCAGACGAGAGATGATGATGCTGACTTTAAGATTGCCAATCAGCTTCTGTGTATAGATCTGTACCCAATGGTGACTGTGGAAGAACTTCCACATGATCTGAGAGACGCAGTGTCGCCTGTGGTGTGGGATTTCGCAGGAGACGAAATAGGTTTAATCAGAGGGGTTGAACCAGTGCGGATTGAGGTGAAACAGAATGTTGATTTCCCAAGAACACCTCAATACAATTTATCGATAGAAACGATTGCAGGAATAAAACCTGTGATCGAGACTTTCATTGAGAAGGGTATTTTGAAGGAGATCAGAGGTAGTCCCTGTAATTCACCCATAATGGGACTACAGAAACCGAGCGGGAAATACAGGATCGTGCAAGACCTGCGAAAGGTCAACATGATAGTTGTCCCTTGTTGTCCAGTGGTACCGAATCCTTCAGTAATACTGTTCCAGATCCCATGTGAAGCCGAGTGGTTTACGGTTATCGATTTGTGTCAAGCCTTCTTTTCGATACCGCTCCACGAGGAAAGCCAATTTCTTTTTGCATTTAGGCTAGAGAATCGCGTGTTAACATGGTGTCGTATCCCTCAAGGGTATACGGAAAGTCCATCGATCTTTAACCAGATCCTGAAGAAGAACCTTGAGAGTCTTGTGTTGCCGCAGAACTCAGTTCTCGTGCAGTACATAGATGACTTGCTCATTGCCTCAGAAACAGAAGATGCTTGCAGAATTGACACAGTAGCCTTGTTGAACCACTTAGCAGAGAATGGACATAAGGTGTCCCCGAACAAGCTGCAGTACTGTTTGAATGAGGTACAGTACTTGGGACACAGATTAGAAAAAGGCAAGAGGAAGGTGTCACCAGATCGAATTGAGGCAATAATGAGCATGGCGGTACCCACTACACAGAGGGAAGTTAGGATGTTTCTGGGAATGGTTGGCTATTGTCGACAGTGGATTCCTAGTTTCTCCTTGAGAGCAAAGCCTCTGCAGAGGCTTACACACAAGGATGTGAGTGATCCGGTACCATGGGACGAGGAGTGCTTGATGTCATTCCTGCAGTTGCGAGATGATTTGTGCAGGGCTCCCGCACTGGGAATGCCTGATTACAACAAGGCCTTTTCATTGTTTTGTTACGAGAGAGGAGGATGTGCATTAGCAGTGTTAGCTCAGAACCATGGAGGTGTCCGTAGACCAGTTGCCTATTTTTCAGCTACTTTAGATCCAGTAGCTTCTGCGTTGCCCGGATGTCTAAGATCCGTTGCTGCAACAGGTGTCAGCATTGAAAGATGTGAAAGCATTGTAATGGGACATCCATTGACTGTACATGTACCACATTCGGTTGAGTTATTAATGACCAGGACCAAGACCCAGCACCTAACGAACAATAGGTTAACAAGGTACGAGCAAGTCATACTTGCCGCAGAGAATGTGACTCTGAAAAGGTGCTCCATCTTGAACCCTGCGACATTGATGCCTATACCGAACACAGATGATGAAGATTGTGAGGACCATGATTGTCTCGATGTGACCGAACTTTGCACCAAACCGAGACCTGACATTGTCGATGAGCCATTGGATGACCCAGATGAAATTTTCTTTGTCGATGGTTCATGCTTAAGAGACAGTGTGGGGCAATTGAGAGCAGCGTTTGCTGTATGTACTATTTCAGGAGTGGTCGACGCCGCTTGCCTGGAAGGAGTACGCTCCGCGCAGGTAGCTGAGATCATTGCCTTGACCCGTGCCTGTTTGGCCGCTGATCGAATTCGAATCACGATTTACACAGACAGCCAATACGGCTTTGGCGTGGTGCATGACTTCGGGCAGTTATGGTCTCAGAGGGGATTTTTGACATCATCTGGCTCACCCATTCGTAATGGAGAATATGTAAGAAAATTGTTAGAAGCATTACAGCACCCGAAAGAAATTGCTGTGGTAAAGTGTTCAGCCCATGGGAAGGGGGAGGACTTTGTATCCTTGGGTAATAACTACGCAGATGAGGTAGCCCGCTTCTGCGCAGAACAAGGATGCATATACACAGGCAGGGAGATAGAAGAGAGCCAAGAGGGAACCGATCTCAGCATAATGTTGGCCATGGCAGACACTTGGGAAGAGCTTAAGAGATTGCAAGATGAAGTCTCAACCAAGGAAAGAGAGGGCTGGATCAAAGCTGGGTGCGAGAGAGGAGAAGTGGATGTGTGGGTATCCAACGATGGGAGAGCTGTGTTGCCGGAAGAATTGTTGAGTCCGATGGCTAGATTGATACATGGACAGGCACACCTGGGTAGAGACGCAATGATGAGAGTGTTCAGACAGACGTGGTATAACCCACGTTTCCGAGCAATGGCTGAGACGGTATGTCAGAGGTGTGTTACATGTCAACAGATGAATGCTGGAAAGAAAACTGTAGTCACACTGAGTCATATTGGAAGGTCAGGAGGGCCCTTCAATAGATTACAGCTGGATTTCGTGGAGATGCCTAGGTGCAATGGCTTGAGGTACATTCTAGTGATAGTATGTATATTCTCACGGTGGGTGGAGGCATACCCCACACGAAGGTGTGACACTCTGACAGTGGCTAAATTACTGTTGAGGGAGCTCATCCCTAGATTCGGGATCCCGACCTCTTTGGAATCAGATAGAGGTGGGCACTTCCATAGCGAAATCATGAAGTTACTTTGTGCAGCATTGAACATTGACCAGAGACTCCACTGTAGCTACAGACCAGAGGCTTCTGGGATGGTGGAACAAGTTAATGGAACTTTGAAAGCCCGGATGGCAAAAATGTGTTCTTCAACATCCCTGAAATGGCCCGACGCCTTGCCACTGGTGCTCATGAGCATGCGAAGTGTCCCAGACAGAAAGACCGGGTTGTCCCCCATGAAATAATAATGGGGAGGGCAATGAGACTGCCAGCAGTACCAACTACAGCCTTGATAAACATCACTGATGATTTGATTCTCGATTATTGTAAGGGACTCTCTGATGTGGTCCGTTCTGTATCCCAGCAGGTGCAAGCAGCTGTGGTTCCAGCCTCGAGTGATCTGTGCCACGACTTGTGTCCCGGTGACTGGGTGCTCGTCCGGAAGCACGTGAGGAAGAGTTGTTTGGATGCCCGTTGGCGTGGCCCGTATCAGGTGATACTTATCACGAACACAGCAGTAAAGTGTGGAGGATTGCCGAACTGGGTGCATGCTTCCCATACCCGCAGAGTTCCAGCACCCTTGGAAGAAACAGCTCCTCTCGCAAATGAAAATCCAGCTGATGTGGCAGGGCCACATGAGAGGACAAGCCAAGCTGTAAGGGTCGCTGACACAGCTGGTGGTGCACTAGAGCAAGCTGAAGGGGGTTTCCACAGTTCGAACCCTGATTCAGGCACCGAAGAAGGAGAAGGTGCAGTGGGCGGAGAAGAGTCAAAGGCAGCAGAAAGAGGAAGTAGTGCACTGGGCATAGAAGGAGAAGGCAGACGAACGAACAGAAGTGCTGAAAGTTGGCCTGAAAGACAGAGGCGACTGAACCTGAGGTTAGCACCTGAGAGAGACCTTGCTCCAGTGTCCGAAGTATCTGAAACCGAAGCAAGCGACGAAGACCAAGCACAAGACAGTCGGCGAAGGTCCAAGAGAACAAGAGTGCCTTGTCGCAGATACTCTACCCCTGAGTGGACTTACACTGTGTTTGATGCAGGGGGTGGTGAATACAGGGAGACTGAAGTCAGTGGAGGTGTTCAGTCGGAGCCCGAAACTGGTGGTGAAGGTGGTGCTGCGGATGCCAGGGTTCGAGATAGACGGAACACTGACACTCACGATTCCGAATCCCCCACTTCTGAGTGAAGTCCGAAACTTGCTTTTGCATCGGGTCGAATTCCCGCCTTTCGGAGCTGAGCCGTTTTCACACGAAGTGCTGCTTTTGCGTCTTGAACTTTTGTATCACGTTCTGGTCGTGCTTAATGAGGATCTCATTATGGATCAGTAATGAACTGTAAATAAAAGTCTAAAAGAAGAAGATAACCTAGGTCCGAGTGGAAGAAGAATAAACTTAGGGACTTTCCACAAGAAGAGGAACGAAAACTAGGGAAGTCTTTTTCTGGACTGTGTAAATAAGTTGTGATCGGAAAGGGAAAGCCCGGAGATTTCATGGTTGCTCGAGCTGGTTAAGCAAGTCATAAATAAAGGACAGAGACTTTTCTGAGTTCTTTGCGATAACCAAGACTTTTTGAGAACTTTCGAAATCATGGAGCCGGGAAATCCCAATCGTAGAGCAAAATGGATTATAGGCATTCTTATAAGTAGTGTGATAATTTCTATAATCATAGTAGTTGTAGTCTCATATACTGGTTCGCATGAGCCGGAAGTAGAGGCAGTGACAGGGACACCCACACCTATCACACCTAGTCAGAAGGGGGTAGACAAGGCAGCTGATAGAGCTATGATATTAGAAGAAAGTCGTAGATTACATGTAGATTTGTCTAAGGGTGATTTTAAGCTTAATGCGTATGCTAAGTTGTTGTATGAGTATGTTGACGTGATGGATGCGAAAGATTGTTATGTGTGTATGCAGTTGCCTACTTCGGTGGATGAGGGTATTAGGTATCATCATCTTCCACTGACTTATGGTATTTCATGTAGTCTTTTGCTTAGCTTGTTTTATGAGAGAGAGCAGTTCGAGTATTTCTTTTCCAATTTCGACGCAGTGCTTCCTGAAGTCCCAGCCTACAAGCATTTGAATAAGTATGACTATTATAAGACTGAGGACAGACTGAGGAAGTACTTCATACCGAGTTTGGAATTGGATACAGCATTCGCACACAGACACAATCTGACTTGCTTGATGTCGGATGTAGAGAGAAAGTTTGTAGATCAGGTTGAAGATAGGTATAGAAAGCTGACTGAATCCCGAGATTTAGGGCATCACAGGACAGATTGGACAGAGGAGGAACGGTTGCATAAGACCAAGGGAAGCTATGGTCCTATAGCGTTGGATAAGGAGCAGAGGGGTAAGTTGTGTATAAGGCGTTATCAGACTTACTACGAAAAGGTTCCAGTGGGACAGAGTACTTGTGATCACGTTTTCACCATGGCAGATGAGGCAAAAGATTTTCTCCAAGGTCCTGTACAAGTGATACCTACGGTGTATTACGTATGTGGGAAGAATGCTTACGTGAGGTTGCCTGCAAATTGGTATGGAACATGTTATTTGTCAATAATATTTCCAAAGATTTACCATACAGAAGACTTAAATCTTCTGGAGGGTGGAGAGCATTCAAGAACGAGAAGAGCTGCAAGTGCAGGAATCGTTGTGGGGGATATCTTTGGAGCTATGATACCTAGTCTAGGAGTAGTCTTGAATGATGTGAAGATCCGGAGGTTAGCGACGGTGGTGGATGAATTTTCGATGAACACAGCAAAATCGTTGGTGTTGGTGGAAGGAGAGATGTTGTCGATAAGGGGAATGGTTTTGCAGAATCGCCTTGCTTTGGATGTCCTATTGGCAAAAGAGGGCGGAGTCTGTAAAATGCTGAAGGTTCAAGAGTGCTGCACTTATATACCAGACCGTAGCAAGGATCTGGAGAAATATATAAGTAACATCACTATGGTCCACACAAAGATAGCGGATTTGACCGAGGAAGGGGCCTGGGAAAAGGTCGGAAAGGGTTTTGGTCAAGTGGGAGGTTGGTTTGCAAACCTAGGAAAGGGATTCCTTGGGTACTTCCTGAGACCACTCCTTATCTTGGTGGTTTGTGTGGCTGGCTTGTGGATTATGATCAAGGCCTACAAATGGTATCGAGCAGGCAGAGTCAAGAGAGCTTTGAGGGAAAATGACATGAGATTGGCAAGATTGCAGGACAATCAGTATCAAAGGCTCAAGAGCATGGAGAACTTCAGATCAGGGAAGATGGGAACAAGTTCTGTTTAGGTCGGTTCCTTCTCCGAGGGAGTAGAATGAGATATGATGACAGGAGTCATCAAAGGGGGAACTGATAGAGCGAAATGTTCTTGTGAATTGTAGGGGTGCATCATAATCACTGATAGGCCGCACCCACATGTATTCAGACATATATTCGTTTATATCCATTGTATACTCATGCATGTTTAGCAAAGAATGAATAGTTCACTGAAACGAAGTGAACTATTCAGCAGTATAATGGTGTTAGGATAATGAGGTAATGTAATGCTTTTTGAATTGTGTGAACATAATGCATAGAGGAATTAGTTCGTGTATGAAATGTAATTGCAGTAGTTTAAACGTGCACCATATTAAAGTTGCACATGTAATTCATTGTTTGCATAATGAATCGTAATGAATATGCTTATAGTGAAAAGTAAGAAGTGTGTTTAAAAGTTATATGTAAGGGCCTGACTACATATATGCTTAAGGAAGGCCTGGTATATTCTTATGTTAGCATATAATGTAGGCCGAAAAGGGTTTCTCTTGGAAAGGCTCTCTGGGCACAAACGGTAGATTTAATTAGCACAGTAGAAGGTTTCTGTTGAACGTATCTTTTTGTTGCAGGTGCAAGGACACATGTCTCGTTAGTAAAGACTAACTCTTTGTTTTCAGAAGTTAGAAAGATGGGAGGCATGGTACGGGAGTGCAATGGAATTTAGGGATGATACTTTCAGCGGAGAAGGCGCCTGGGACTCAAGGTCAACGAAACCGTCCAGGATGAAGTCACCGTTTCAATGGAAAAGCACAAGAAAGAAGACCTGGCCAAGAGGGCGTAAACAAGGCGTGTACCTTTGTAGTATGGTTTTGTATTAGGGATAGTGCCCCGAGGGAGGAAGCCAGAGAAGCGGTAGGGGAGACCTGAGAGAAGGACAGAGCTGAGCTTAGGTATATGGTGATTGCACTTCTTAGGAAGTCTTCACAGCTGACACCTTTTATTCTTTCTTGCTTGGGAAAATCGTTATGCAGGGATGTCACTTAGCGTTAGTGTAGGGACAGCAATTGATTTTAAGCTTGTTTAGGCCCATGAAGAGCAACTTAGAAATAGGAGCAATCATAGTCTGGTTGATCCTGCTAGAACTTTCTATTCTCCTTATCCTGAGTCGGATGAGATTTCTGCGTAGATTATTATTTGTATTAGTGCCCATCTATTTCTTTAACCTCGTGTTGAGGTGCTTGCACGTTCAGTTATTTTTGGCGATAATAAATGCTCAAACTTGAATTCGGAGTCAGTGGTCCTTTCAGACAAAATGAATGCTGATATCTAACCTGATGAGATTCTCTCCTTTACACTATTCAACAGGTAAAAAGATCTTGGCGGCCAGAGGGTTCTTATAGATAATTAGATAAGAATCGGCGTTATCAAGCTTCTTTGCCTCTGTGCACACGTCTGTAATACAGCGCGGGCACAAAGGCAAAGGAATCCCCTCATTTGAATGGGACAGCACCCCCATGCAAATGAGGGAACGCTCTCTTGAGGTAGCGCTGGTGCTTTAACTGCTCCAGCGCTATTGGTATTACAGAAGGGGCCGCACAAGTGTCTGCAGTCCCTTCTGTAATACCAAAGTGCCCGTGGGCAGGCAAAGAGGGCACGAACGCCTGTTGCGCCCCGGGGCACTTTCTGTAATACGGCCATTGGGCTTCTAAGGTCTGTTGGGGCCTTCTAAGGTGTAGCATGGGAATGTGCTCCCTCGTGAGAGTGGACTGGTCATAAAGGCTGAGCCTGGTTCCCCAGTTCCAAATTCATCTGCTCTGGCCATAGTGCCACATCCTCTCTCCACTGAACACCATACTGCCCCACTGAGAGAAACTCGCACTGACTTCAGCTACAACCCAATTGTGCCCTGCTATAAACACCTGGAGGTGACTCAATTCAAATTATGCACTAGACAAGAGCAATATGCTGCCTGAAAAAACAAAGTATCAACATCCTGGAAAGAGCAAACACTCAAGGGAATGCAAGTTTAAGTAAAGAATGTGAATGTAAGCAGGAACATGGTAACCTTAATGCTTTTACTCTCTTTATTCAGAAATCAGTGAGTGATTTTTCCTGAAAAGTTAGGGACATGACTACAGGGCCCAGAAAGGACACGTTTCAATGTGCGTTGCTTATATCCTTACAAAACCTAAGCAGTTTGGTTTAAAAGGACCACATTCCTGAACACAGAGCTGCGGTACAAATTATATAAGCTAAAATAAGGAAAAAACACTTAAAGGGATCACATTAAACGTTCTCCACTCCACCCATCAACCAGGTATTGCAGTCCCTCCAGGAATGGTGCACTTCCCTACCCGGGGAAAACAATGTTGTTCAAAGAAAGAAGATAAAAAGAGAGTAGCGCTTCACTGGTAAACTTTGTAAAGTGGCGCTAATGTGTGTGGGTGTGAATAAAACCAATATGGCCTGTCTGCGACCACTCTGTAACTGAAGGACTTTCTCCTACCAGCTGTTCCAGGCAGGACACGAGCAGCGCTGGTGCTCAGCTGATGGCTGCCTTTCCTTTCCTGGCTGTAACCGCGCTGCAATCACAGTGATGGTGCTATTTCCCTGGACTTTTATTTATTAAATGCGCCACAATGACTTTCTGCTCCACTGTGTCCATGTTAATTATCCCCATCCTTCCGTCCTTATGCACAGCCCTTCATTTACATTAAGTCATGGAGGCGCCGCAGTGATTTTGCGCTCAATGGTGTCCGTCAGTGTTACTTAGCCCCGCCCTTCCCTCCTCCACGTAGGGCAAAGTTCTGTTGTTACACACCCCTGCCTTCTGCCTGTACATGCCCTCTTGTTTATTTAACGTCCTATAGGATCAACATTACATTTTACATCACCCTCAATAAAGGCAGAAATAGGGCGCTGTGAGGTCACGGTTTACTCTAAAGCACCGAATTGGGTAGAAGGCAGAGTGCAAGTTGTGGCATTTATTGTTGGCCGTAGCTTTCTTCCCTTCTAAGCTGCACACAAAGCACATTTAAAATGTAAATGTTTTGTTTTTACAATTCTTTTTGACTGAGAGTTTGCTTATATAACTTACAGCAATGTTCTGACAGCCAAGACAATTCTGCATTGTTGCTGCTACAATTCTTTAAACATCACATCATAATCAAATATATCAAACCCCCGCTCCAGACAGGCCAACCATTCACGTATAAACCTCTCGTACCAAGAGCAGATATCAAGAAAAATAAGATGCCTTCAGGGCATAAGGTTAATTTGTTCCTTTTTACTTCCACTATTCCTTGGGTGGGCACAGTGCTTAATTTGTAAAAGATTAAGTCCCAGTGCTCAAAAACGGAATTTGAGGTGCCCTGGAATTTTGTATTTTATGTGTACTGGGTGGGAGGAATCATGACTTTCCACAGTGCAGTGGAGGAGGGGGAATAAGGTGTCTCACATCTACTCAGGCAGGGTGAACTGGGCCCTGTGCAAACTGCCCAGTGCAGGAAGTAGTGTCACGAACCAGACGGGCAGCCGGCCAGCGTGGGGTCTGGTGCTAGGCTGCAGGGACTGGAAGGGAAAGGGGCACATCTGGGACGCATGAGGGGGCTAGGCGCTGGAGGTTACATACATCCAGGCCTTTTCGGTGCCAGCAGGCAGCTGAGGCGCAGGTACCAGTACAGGTCTGACAGGAATCTCCCACCTGCTCCTGGTAACTGCCGGCCAACAGAGAGCCAGTAATGGGACACATGCAGCAGCTGGCACCGGGGTGATGCTGAGCTCGCCGGAGTGAGGAGAAAAATGTATACCTCGGCCCTGTGAATTAAGTGCTGGTGCTGAGTACCGTAAACCACCGGCACAAATTAAGCACTGGGTGGGCAGTATTTTTGTGGCCACTGTGTAGCCTACTTCCAGGTTTGGCAAGGACAAAAAAGGGCGATACGAGAGTAGCTTGGATGAATAAATCAATGGCCCTCGCCTCTTCTGAAGTCACCCAGGTTAACCGACCCCACTGAGAGCCTGCACTTTCTAGCAAAGGTGGAAAACAGGAAAAGGAGGGAGGAGAGAGGAGACAGTAGGGGCTCTCTGCACGGGCATCGGGGGAGGGGAAAACATGAGAAGTAAGGAGACTAAAGCACCAAGTGAGAGAAGTGAAAGATATCCTTAGAATGCTGGAGAACATCTTTTTTTAAATGGAAAATTGTGCACTTTATAGCACAATATTTTAAAGATTTTTCCCAAAGCGAAATGCTTTTTCTTTTTTCTCCACCTGCGCTGCCCTTAGGGTTCAGTCTTCAAGCCGGCAGCAGACACGGGGCGAGGTCAGATAGCAATCAGTGCAGACTGCACGCAGCTGTGGTGGAGGTGAGATAGAATTCCCGGAGCCTCAGGGGTGCAACAGTTGAAAAGGGCAGAGGGCTGATGGCCTCTGTGACGTCACCTTTATGCTGTGACTATCGGATTGGTCACAGGTAACTGGAGAGGCAGGTCACAGCAGGTCAAGGGCAGGGCCGTTAGGTCGCGCTTTCGCATGCTAATGGCCTGCCAAATGCCAATTTCAGAAGGGAGAGGGGAAATGCTTGTGTCCCCTCGTCCCCCCCACCCTTGTCCCCTGTGTCCCCCCAACTCCAAAATCTGGGGGGGATATGTCCCCCGCGTCCCCCACAGTTCCTACGCCCATGTGTCTGCACATGTGCACTAGGACATTTCAAATCATCAGAACAAAAAAGGAAGCGAGTACAACTTGTGCGTTTGTGCACCGATTTTTTTTTTAAAGGCCTACAAAAACTCTGACTAATTTGGGGGTAGAAAATGAAGGGGGCAGAGCCCTGACGCCCAAGACGGGGAAACGGCCATGATGAAGGGTGGTTGGTATGCAGTAGCGGCCCGTGGTGGGAGTGCGGGCGGTAACGTGGGGCGGGGGAGGGCCAGGGTGGGGGGTAGTATACTACGGAATACGGCCGAATAGAGGTAAGTAAACATATAAATAAATAAAATGAATTTCGTTGCGCGCGATGCATCGCCAAATGCGATACAGCGCGCGCAACGGAATTCGTTTTATTTATTTATATGTTTACTTACCTCTATTCGGCCGTATTCCGTAGTTTACTACCCCCCCCCCAGCCCCTCCCCCACCCCACGTCACCGCCTGGCAGCACTCCCACCATGGGCCGCTACTGTTGGAATGACGGGAGTGGAGAGGATGTGGCGCAGCGGCCAGAACTGCTTATATGAGAGCTGAGAATCCCAGTTCGAGTCTCGGCGTTGCAACATCCTGTGATTCTGGGCAAATCACTTAATCTCTCTGGGTGATTAGTTGCGCTGCAAGAGGGTAAAGCAGGAAGAGGCAAAACTTTATGAAAAAATAGTTCCACCAAAGCGGATGTTAACAGTATTTCGGGTACAGGAAACTTATAAGAGAAGCAGAAGAGGAACAAGCATTGGTAAATGCAGGAAAATATGCTACAGCCAATAGAAAGGGAGGAAAAAGAAGTGGCAAGCACAGGAACCAATGAAAAGCCAGGAAAGTGAGGGGGCGGGATGCAAGCCCCTTTTAAGATTTATATTAAAAACAATAAATTGCACAAGCGCTGTGCAGCCGAAACATAAAACTGAACACTCCAAGCAGGGAAAAGCACAAATCAAAGGGAAATATGCTTGACATTGGCGACACCTAGGAACAGTACTTAGTTGCTCAAAGGACAGTCTGCAGCTATGAATACACACCTAGTAACGTCATAAAAGCACAAGACTACCGTCAAGAACCAACTTCCTCCATTTCAGCACACAGACCAAGCTGCACACCACAGACCGTGCCATGACATGGCAGACAATCTGTTACTGACTCGTGGCTCTTTGCAATTTGCCGATTTCTAATAATTTCATATCCATTCAGCAGCAGTTTGTTTTGTTGGCCCATAGGCTACTGATGCCCCAGACCACAGCACGACGTCCTATACCGTGAAAGGTGTTGGTAGAAGAAACAAACACAATTGTCGTATGGCAAGAGGGAAACAAAACTATTCATGTTATGTAAGCTCGGGAAAGAGGCTTAACTTCCTTTTTTGACTAGGTAATTTAATAAAAAACACAGTCCCGCAGAATTTGTTCAGAGATCAGAGGAAAAACAGTCAAGTATGATTTAATAGGGCAAACCAACCGGTACATGATTGACTGAGTCCACTAACACTGATTTTCTTAACAGACATTCCTCAATCATATGCACACTTTTTCATTTTCAATAGCCCCATATTACCTTTACAGTACAGAACATTTATGAGTTGTCATTTTATACACATGTATATTTAACGTCAGTTCAGATGTTCAAAGTCAGATAAAAAAGATAACCAAGCAATTGTTCCAGTTGTGAGCAGTGTCCCTGTGCAAATTAGAATTAAAGTTCTTGTGACATATGAACTGCAATGCTCATACATGATGACTAGGTCAATCAATCAATCAATCATGTCACTTATAAAGCGCACTACATACCCGCGAGGGTCTCAAGGCGCTGGGGGAAGAGGGGGGTGGTGCTGCTACTGATCGAAGAGCCAGGTCTTGAGGAGTCTTCTGAAGGCCAGTAGGTCTTGGGTCTGTCGGAGGTTGGTGGGGAGGGTGTTCCAGGTCTTGGCGGCGAGGTGGGAGAAGGATCTGCCACCGGCGGTCGTTTTCCGGATGCGGGGGACTGTGGCGAGGGCGAGGCTGGTCGAGCGGAGCTGGCGGGTGGGGGTGTAGAAGCTGAGTCGTCTGTTGAGGTAGGCTGGTCCGGAGTTGTGGAGTGCTTTGTGTGCGTGGGTGAGGAGCTTGAAGGTTATCCTCTTGTTGACAGGGAGCCAGTGCAGGTCTCTCAGGTGGGGTGTGATGTGGCTGCGTCGGGGGATGTCGAGGATAAGACGTGCAGAGGCGTTCTGGATGCGTTGCAGCCGTCTCAGGAGCTTAGCCGTCGTTCCTGCGTAGAGGGCGTTTCCGTAGTCCAGCCTGCTGGTGACGAGGGCCTGGGTGACTGTTTTTCTTGTTTCGGTGGGGATCCACTTGAAGATCCTGCGGAGCATTCGGAGGATGTTGAGCAGGATGAGGAAACGGCGTTGACCTGCTTAGTCATGGAGAGGGTGGGGTCGAGGATGACCCCTAGGTTGCGTACGTGATCGGTGGGTGGCGGGGCTGTTCCCAGTGATGTTGGCCACCAGGAGTCGTCCCAGGCTGAAGGGTTGGAACCAAGGATGAGGACCTCCGTCTTGTCCGAGTTCAGCTTCAGGCGGCTGGTCCTCATCCATTCGGGCGACGGCCTTCATTCCTTCGTGGAGGTGGGCTTTGGCGGTGTGAGGGTCTTTGGTGAGGGAGAGGATCAGCTGGGTGTCGTCGGCGTAGGAGATGATGTTGAGGTTGTACTGTCGGGCGACGTGGGCGAGGGTGCCATGTAGATGTTGAACAGCGTTGGGCTGAGGGAGGAGCCTTGGGGTACGCCGCAGATGATCTTGGTGGCCTTGGATCGGAAGGGGGCGAGGCGGACGCTTTGTGTTCTGCCGGAAAGGAAGGATGTGGTCCAGTCCAGGGCCTTCTCTTGGATCCCGGCGTCGTGAAGGCGTGTTCGTAGTGTGTGGTGGCAGACCGTGTCGAAGGCGGCTGATAGGTCCAGGAGGATGAGGGCTGCTGTTTCTCCGTTGTCTAGCAGGGTCCTGATGTCATCGGTGGCGGCGATGAGGGCGGTTTCGGTGCTGTGGTTGCTGCGGAAGCCGGACTGGGAAGGGTCCAGGATGTTGTTCTCCTCGAGGTAGCGGGTCAGTTGTTTGTTGACGATTTTCTCTGTGACCTTCGCGGGGAACGGGAGCAGAGAGATGGGTCGGAAGTTCTTGAGGTCCTTGGGGTCTGCCTTGGGTTTCTTGAGTAAGGTGATCTCGGCGTGCTTCCAGCTTTCCGGGAAGGTTGCTGTCTCGAAGGAGATGTTGATTATTTTCCGGAGATGGGGCGCGATGGCTGTACTGGCTTTGTTGAAGATGTGGTGAGGGCACGGGTCTAGCGGTGAACCGGAGTGGATGGTGTTCATGATCTCGCTGGTGTCCTCGTCGTTGATGTTGGTCCAGGAGAGCAGGCGGTTGGTGGTTGTGGGGGCAGTGGTCTCGGTGGTTGCCGGGGCGGTCGTGGTGTTGAAGCTGTCGTGGATGTCGGCGATTTTGCGGTGGAAGGAGGTGGCCAGTGAGTCGCACAGGTCTTGCGACGGCTGGATGTCGTTGGTGTTGGAGCTGGGGTTGGAGAGTTCCTTCACGATGTTGAAGAGCTCTTTGCTGTTGTGTGCGTTGTTGTCTAGGCGGTCTTTGAGTGAGGCCCTTTTGGCGGATCTGGTGAGGTGATGGTGATTGCGGGTGGCGCTCTTGTGGGCGGCGTAGCTGTCCGCTGTCCATTCGTGGAGCCAGATCTTCTCCAGTTTTCGGCATGTTCGTTTGGAGGCCTGGAGGTCTTCGGTGAACCAGGTGGCTTTCTTGCTGGTGTGGCTGTTGGGCGGATTCTTGAGCGGGGCGAGGGTGTTGGCGCAGTCGTCGATCCACTGTCTGAGGTTGCGGGCGGCGGTATCGGGGTCGGAGGGTTCGGCGGGTGGGCTCAGGGCGAGGGTTGTGGTTAGCTGGTCTTCCGTGACTCTGCTCCAGCAGCGGCGAGGCATTTGTTTGGTGCGTTGGTGCGTGGTGGGCTTCCTGTAGGTGAAGTGGATGCAGTGGTGGTCAGTCCAGTGGGGTTCGGAGGTGTGGTTGAAGGAGACGTGTGGGCTTGCGGAAAAGATGGAGTCTAGCGTGTGACCAGCGGCGTGGGTGGGTGTAGTCACGAGCTGTCTGAGTCCGAGGGTGGCGAGGTTGTCGATCAGGGTGGTGGAGTTGGTGTCCTTGTTGTTCTCGAGGTGGAAGTTCAGGTCCCCGAGGAGGATGTAGTCCGTGGAGGCGATGGCGTGTGTGCTGACGAAGTCAGCGATGGAATCGCTGAACTGTGGTCGGGATCCGGGGGTCTGTAGATGAGGGTTCCTCTGAGGGTGGTGTTGGGATCGGTGTGGATATGGAAGTGCATGTGTTCGGCGGTGCTGAGGGTGTCGTCGGTGTTGGTTGAGACTCTGAGGGTGTTCCTGTGGACGATGACGATGCCTCCTCCGACTCCGTTGGTGCGGTCCCTGCGGGTGATCTTGTATCCGTCCGGGATGGCAATGGCGATGTCGGGGGCTGAAGCGGGATTCAGCCAGGTCTCCGTCAGGAATGCGACGTCTGGGGAGGTTGAGTCGAGAAGGTCCCAGAGTTCGATGGCGTGTTTGCGGGCGGAGCGGTTGTTGAGGAGGATGCATCTGAGGTAGTTGGGTTCTTTCCTGGGCGGTGGTTTGGCGGGGCGGGTGCTGGCGAAGCTATAGTTCCGGCAGGTGAAGGGCCCTTGGGTGCGCTTCGGGGTGGCCTGGTAGCAGGCGTGATCTTTTCCGGGGTTGAGTGCGTGGAGGGTGCTGGCGTCGTATCGGCGTCTGTTGATGTGGCGGGCGCGGGGGATGCCCGCACCAGGGGGTCTGGCGCTGGGCGCGGCCACGGCGCGGACGGGCGCAGACGGGCTTGCCTTAGGCGCGGCCGCACAGCGGCCGCCATAGATGGGGAGGTGGGAGGGAGGAGCAGGGAATGGGGCAGCGAATGGGCAGTGAGGGGGCAGGGCCGCAGGGGCGCAGCGGCGGGAAACAGGCACAGAAAGGAAAAAACGATCACAATCAGGGGCAGCAAGGGGGCACAGAAAGGAAAAAACAAGCACAATCAGGGGCAGCAAGGGGGCACAGAAAGGAAAAAACGATCACAATCAGGGGCAGCAAGGGGGCACAGAAAGGAAGAAACGATCACAATCAGGGGCAGCAAGGGGGCACAGAAAGGAAAAACGAGCACAATCAGGGGCAGCAAGGGGGCACAGAAAGGAAAAAACGATCACAATCAGGGGCAGCAATGGGGCACAGAAAGGAAAAACGATCACAATCAGGGGCAGCAAGGGGGCACAGAAAGGAAAAAACTATCACAATCAGGGGCAGCAAGGGGGCACAGAAAGGAAAAACGATCACAATCAGGGGCAGCAAGGGGGCACAGAAAGGAAAAACAAGCACAATCAGGGGCAGCAAGGGGCACAGAAAGGAAAAAACGAGCACAATCAGGGGCAGCAGCAGGGCACACAGACGGAGCTGTGTGGTGGGGGAGCGACCTACCAGTCAAGGTCAGGGGTCGCTCTCTTCACCACGCAGCGGCCGCCATAAATGGGGAGGTGGGAGGGAGGAGCAGGGAATGGGGCAGCGAATGGGCAGTGAGGGGGCTGGGCCGCAGGGCGCAGCGGCGGGAAACAGGCACAGAAAGGAAAAAACGATCACAATCAGGGGCAGCAAGGGGGCACAGAAAGGAAAAACGATCACAATCAGGGGCAGCAAGGAGGCACAGAAAGGAAAAACGATCACAATCAGGGGCAGCAAGGGGGCACAGAAAGGAAAAAACGATCACAATCAGGGGCAGCAAGGGGGCACAGAAAGGAAAAACGATCACAATCAGGGGCAGCAAGGGGGCACAGAAAGGAAGAAACGATCACAATCAGGGGCAGCAAGGGGGCACAGAAAGGAAAAACGAGCACAATCAGGGGGCACAGAAAGGAAAAAAAAACGATCACAATCAGGGGCAGCAAGGGGACACAGAAAGGAAAAACGATCACAATCAGGGGCAGCAAGGTGGCACAGAAAGGAAAAACGATCACAATCAGGGGCAGCAAGGGGGCACAGAAAGGAAAAAACGATCACAATCAGGGGCAGCAAGGGGGCACAGAAAGGAAAAAAACGAGCACAATCAGGGGCAGCAGCAGGCCACACAGACGGAGCTGTGTGGTGGGGGAGCGACCTACCAGTCAAGGTCAGGGTCGCTCTCTTCACCACGCAGCGGCCGCCATAAATGGGGAGGTGGGAGGGAGGAGCAGGGAATGGGGCAGCGAATGGGCAGTGAGGGGCGGGGCCGCAGGCGCAGCGGCGGAAACAGGCACAGAAAGGAAAAACGATCACAATCAGGGGCAGCAAGGGGGCACAGAAAGGAAAAAACGATCACAATCAGGGGCAGCAAGGGGGCACAGAAAGGAAAAAACGATCACAATCAGGGGCAGCATTTTAGCCTACGCACATTTTCTTTAGGATTGGACTAAAGTCATTTTTCTATACTTAGCATGTGTATTTTCTAATCACGAGTTTTATCCGTGCTACACAGGGGCAGACATTAAATAATTGGGCCTTTGGCCATGCTTTTTATCTCGAGATAAATACTTTCACCCGTCTGTTTACAATGTTTACAAATATAAATAAGCACAGGTAGATATCCTATGGAAGTGTCCACTGTCCAGTCAGTCGGAAGGCCAATGTACGGAAGTTATACATTCGCATACAAAAGGCTTGCATGTAGTCAAGTTATGGTCTTCTAGTTGCTGCATGTCACACGATGAATGTTGCTAGCACAGTGCATGCAGCTGCAAGACACATCTGGTTTCACATTTTATGTGAGATATTTCTGCTTGAGCTAAGAATTATGTGAGACAAAGCTGCACAGTATAAGGAAAACTAGAAATTACATGAGTTATGAGATAATTGGGATCTAAGCAAGATTACACTTGCATAATAAAAATTACTCAGACGCCCAGTTCTTTTTACAGAAAGAGTACTGCAGGCACAGCACATCAAGGCCAAGCTTCGCCCTGATGAAGACATAGGCTTCAGGTCAAGAATCCAAGAGCCTGCCGTTGGAGACTGGGAAAGAAAGACATGAAAATGTCTATGTACCTTGCATAGTGCCTATCATCTGCATAGAGACATTTGTACCTCCCTGTCGCCAGGCTCCACTGATAGGCAGAAAGAAGTAAGGGGTGGGGAGTTATTAGAAGAAACAGGGGACATAAGGAGCAACAACCCAAATAGAGGACAATATTGAAATAGAAAGAAGTATAGAAATAATTTGCCCTTTTTGAGTTAAAGCTTTTTTATCGTTACCATCGCAAAACTTTAAAAAACTTTAAAAAACTTCAAAAAAGAAGTGTTTGTAAAAAAAAAAAAAAAAGAATTATTACCCATGCCACAAAGTTCTCAACTGTGAGAATTACTCTTCAATTTGGGGTTTGGCACTCCTCTTTCTCATGGCTTTCTATCATTTGGCAGTGGAGTTGGAGAGTCACAGGAGGCCAAAGCACATTAAATTCTCTTTGATTTGTCAGGTTTGGTTTTTTTCCCCTTGAGTCATGTGCAGGCAACAAATCTTCCTTTTCTTCTTCCTGCTTCAAGGCCAAAAACTGTCCGTTCTCACATTTCACTGCCAGGCATGAAATCAGAGCAGAACATGACCCAATGCATTTTGGTTAAACCCCGGAAGAGATTTTGCATAACAAGCCTGTGTACACATTGTGCTGTAGCCTACTTTTATATTCAAATTGTTTTCATCTCAATGCAATGCATGTGCATAGATTGAAACAGAGATGTTCCTTTTCCTTAAAAATATATGTATTCAATTTCTTAAGAGAACACACTAGATTTGCTTGAGATTGCTTTGTAGCACCCATAAAAAGATAAAAAATATATAATCTCCTTCTTTCTGTTTCATTCTATAACCTACACTCTCACGGTCAGTGAACATATATATATATATATATATATATATATATATATATACTGTACGATCTGTAATGACTTTTGAAAAAAAAAAAGTCTTACTTTAGCTGAACCGGAGGTCACCTCGACAGCTGTAACAAACTGACATTCACACATTGTAAAGCACTCAACAAGGCAACAGTCAGCGCACTGCAAAACTACCAATGAAATAAAATATTATGTGAGTTGGGCATGATGTAATTCTGTCATCCTTCTATTTTTATCTTTAAAGTAATGTTAATGCCCTACGATATTCATTTATTTTAGTGAGCCGAAGAGAAAATGTAAAATAAAGTGTAACTATCTCAGATAAGTTTCAACATTTGCAGTCAGTGATGTTCCTTTCTTCAACTTGGGTGCACTCTTGAGCGTACAAATTAAGACTAATACATACAGAAACCTCACCCTGAAAACGCCAAGGAACATCATATGTGTCCTTTTCCTTCAAATTGTATTACAGTGTCACTGATAGCTGAAGTTAACACAGTTGTTTTTGATCCTTTTTTCCTTGAATCTAAGAATTTTTGGGCCCGTGAGCAAAGAGTTTGCACAGGGGAACCAGTGTTTGCACTATTTTTTTATTTTATTTTTTATTTATTTGAGTTTTATATAGCGCTGGCTAGACCCGGAGGTATCAGAGCGCTTTACATAAGGTTCCACAAAATTACATCAGTTACAAGTTACATCAGTTACAAGAAAACATTTCAAGAACGTCGGAAGATTAAATAAATGGAGCTTAGAAGGGAAAGGGGGTGGGGTAAAGGTGTAGGAGGGAGAAAGGATGGAGATAGGATGGATGGAGAGACGAAGGAGAGTCTGCCCAAAGTCCGGCTGGGTAGGTGACGGCCGAGGGGAAGTCCACAGCCCATCTCCTCTATAGCTATCAGGTAGCTCCACCGGGCATCAGTCAAGCGGCTAGGTCTCAATGAGAAAACAATTAGAGAGCAAAGAGGAGGGATAAATGGAGCATAAAGGAGAAAGTGGGTGGAGTAAAGGGGTAGGAAGGAGAGTACGACGGAGAGACGAAGTAAGGTCTGCCCAATGTCCGGCTGGGTAGGTGACGGCCGAAGGGGTAGTCCACAGCCCATCTCCTCTATAGCTATCAAGTAGCTCCACCGGGCATCGGCCAAAAAGCTATGTTTGTTGGTTGCAGAATATGGAATGGTGCAATCACGTTTAATTCAGGAACTAAAGATTTTTGCACCTGGTAGAAAATGGAGGAAAGCATTTTGAAACCATGTTGCATCAATTGTTGTAAATTCTTTTTCTTCTGCGGTTCAGTTTTTAACAAAGGAAAAATCTAATTTATGTAGCGAGGTATCTGGTTCAGGTAATTGATTTCAATCAAGTAACTGTTTTGGCCTATATATCCTGCTTTGAGAGCGAACGCTACCAAACTACTTTTACAACAAGCTTAGTTTTATTCTTGTCAGTATGACATTCTTACATACGCATAGCTTTGATACAGAGAAAAAATAGTTTGCCGGGTTTTTTAATTTTGCACTAGTAACTTTAACAATGCGAATTTAGGCAAAACGATTTCTATAATGTAAATTGAAAAATGGTCCCAAATGCTTATCCACAGCAATATTTTCATTTCTAAAAATCGCTTTGCCAAAAAACATGTGAAACCTTCTAGTGATGAGACCTTCTATTTCTACCAATGACTTTTTAGTCTTGTACAAAAAGTAGACTAACTGTGCATGTTTAAAACTGGAAATACATGGAAAACACCGGTTTCTCGAAAAAGTTCACGTTTTGACAAAACCCAAGAGCTCTGTTCGTGAAAGTTGTTTTCCTAACAGCACTGAAGTAGGCTAGCTATTCAGGTACATGGTCTTGGCTTGCTGAACTATGAAGTGACTAGCCATTAAACCTTCAGTGCTCTGCTGATCTATTGGAAAGGGGAGGTTTATATCATCACTTAACCCATAAAACAGACAAAGGAATGTGTGATCTGACGGATGCCACAGTGGCTGTCCCTTCAACTCAACTCTTGTCTGCCTAAATCTACTGCCTGCTAAATGTATTCAATGAGGCCAACAGCCTACCTTTGGCATTTGCTATTCACCCTTACTAACTCGGACTCTTGTTATATTATAAGTAATGGTATATATAGACTTAATTGACTGCCCAAAAGAGTGAGAGATACTGAGGTGGCAAACAACTGGATTCTTTTATTTTCCCTCTTCTCCTTATCTGAAGGCAAAGTGCTTGCCAAAATGCATAGGCATCTGTGATACCTATTGCCAAGTAGTATAACAAATATTTATCCTTATCACTTTTGTGTCCATCTGTCAAATCTTAATAACAAGGTAGAATAATCCATTCTCCTCAGTAAATTCAGTGAACAGTCCTTCCCCATACTCCATAGAAATGACACATCTCCATCTCCAAGGAGGCCAAGGCGTTCTAATTTTACCAAAATCTTTCACTTGATTTTCCTCGGCAATCAGATTTTAGCTTATCCCAAGAACCATCCTGAAGCATGGCACCGCAATATTGTGGGGGCAGGTTAGCTGTATTTATAAGCCCCGCAGAGGTGTCAGGCCCATGCAGAGCACTGCTTATTTATTTTATTATTATTATTTTGAGGCACGGTAGAAGGCACCTATTCGGGTCATGCTGTGTTTTTTCCATTGCATGCAATGAAGGGCAGGCCCCAAAACGCCTTGCGTGTCTTAATTATTATTATTATTTTTTTTACTTGTAAAGAAGGTGAACCCCCATAGGGCAACAGCTTTTTAATCAAGGCCTTTAGATTTCACAAAAATTATGCTATATACTTACTTTTACGAGTTTTCCGTCTGTCCTCTAAATCTATTGGTCTGTTGTTGTGCCATTCACGTTTTCCATCTGCTCAGTACAGTATAGAACATAGGGCAGCTGGTCAGCCCACTTAAGTAACTGGCTAATATCACTGTGAGTGCCTGCATTCTGCTCTATCAAAAGGAGCGCATCCACACATGAAGTAGTTCCCTTCAGTGCCAGGGCCTACTAGAGTAATGCATGCTTTTTGAGATCAAAAAGAGATTTTTGCTTTTAGGTACCCTTTTATACTAGGGGGGGAGAGACTGGAACTCCGCAAACAATAACGTTTTAGAAAAAACATGACAAGAAAATAAGCATCAGCAAAGCCAAAATGCTTGAAGCAGACGACTGGCCTTTTGGCTCTGCCAATCCTTGTTTCAAAATGCTTTTCTGCCTGCCTCAGTCTGCTTTCTACGAACATTGAAAAACAACTGATGTCTCCTACTATGTCGCTAATGGTGAAGACAGTAGTCTCTTAACAATAAACAATCTGATAGTCATATAGTAAACAATCTACCACTATATCTATATAGTAGGAGATTGAAGCCTGTTTTCTGTGTACTTATAAATGGATTGCCAACAATCATAGGAAAAAAATGTACAACAAGTGCAACTTTTCTTTTTATAATCTACAAGTTTAAAAAAAAAAAAAAAGTAGTTCCAACTGTGCGTTTTCCTCATTCCCAGTGGCAGTCATCTTTCAAAGGACAAATTAACAGACGTCTATCTGCCACTATATCTGGATACAGATAGTAGTCTTTTTGCAAAGTTCATAGTGAAGAGGCCGTTGATATGGCAAATACAAAATAACTTCAGATTTTCTTTTCTTAAAGAAGCTGTGTTGCTTGACCTGTAAGAGTCTTGTGTGCCCTGAATGGCTTAACATTTGGAAAATTTGGCCAACCCGCCAAATTATTTCTCAAGGAACCTTCATGCACCATTATACATCTCGAAATTCTTGTTGATTTAGTGAGACATTCTTTTGTACATTTGCATATATTTGTGAAACATTTGGTGCAAGTTAACGAAGGCATCATGATTATTTAGACACCACTTTGTTATAATATTCCATTAATTAACTGTGGGAAGCTGGGTCTTTATAAGATACTCCAAACTGAAGTATATCGTGCAAAGAGTCTAGGTGTTCCCTCATGAGTGGACAAGGGCTTACTCTTGCAATCCCAAGGTGCTCTTTTAGGGGGTATTGTGGTCAAGCAGCCGTAGGCTTATCAGAGAGGAGTGTTAGACATCTGCAAATACACACAATAGTCAATAAATGATGCACACAGCTCTATAAGGAGATTCACACGAATTAATAAAAATAACATGTATCTTTATAAATGTTTAGGCACCAGAATTAATACTATCAGGTAAGTACATGTTGCAAGAAAAACACATTGTGTTTTAAAAGTCGACAGTGCATTATTCAGAAGCTGTAATGTTATCCTATCAGAGGAAAAACAAGTACGGCATTCAGGTACAGTACAGCGACTTACAAGACCAATCTCTGGGACTTAAGGTGAGTTTCAGGCAAGGTCCAAGGCACCACCAATAGGTCACCTCCAGCGGCACTAGGCCGGCCAGGTGCAGTGGTGCAATACAACGTTGGGTGCCCAGGTTAGTCAATGGGGATCGGTCTTCGTGAAAAGAGGCTTTAGGTTTTGACTGGGAGGCCAGTCGGGTTGAACCAACTAGATGGTTTAAGTGTTGAGGTGACGTGGGGATACCGGTAGTACTCTTTTCCTCTGGCCAGGGCGGCCAGGTTCAGAGAGTCTTTGGGATGTTGAGTTTCTTCATCTGGGAACACTCGTGGTTGAGGAAGCCTGCAAACAGAGGCTGTAGGCAACTTCGGGAAGTTCAGGAGGAGTGAACCCACAGTGGACTCAGTCTCTTTACGGCTTGAAGACAACGCTGACACCGTTGGCCCACTTCGACATGAGCTGGGGCCTCAGGTGCAGAGTTGCTTGGCGGTGATCCAGCGCGATATTAGCAAACAGCATTCATACACCAGATACTCACTTGGGCCCATACATTCATACTACGCTAATACTTACGCTGGGTTTTATCAGTTGTTACTCTTTATCAAAATCCCTGCTACCAATTACCTTCTGAATGAAGAGTAATGACTTACCAATGAATCCTTTGCTAATTGGGAAATTTAAAATGAGTGACATTCATTATAGTACATAATCCTGAAATAACTACTGAGTCAGGAAGTTTTAAAATGTTTATCTAAAGATTTAGCAGAGTAAAATACAGATCCACACGGTACTTAATCGTAATACCCAAGATGAAGCATAGAATAACTATTGCTAATCAATGACGGTCCCTCAGAAAAGGAGAGGATAGAGACAGCAGCGCAACTAAAGGTTGCATTATATTTACCTAAGTGCGAGAACCAAACCCCTTGGCCAAGGAGTTGGAAAGAATAGGACCCAGGAAGGATGAAGAGCAAAAGACCTCCTCCAGGATCAGGACAGGACCGGTGACCTCTCTACAACGACGCCTGCGTCATTCCCCTCTCTGATACTCGACTTCTCCTCGATTCGCCGGCGTCTTCCTTCTAATTGACTCCGCCGCCCCCTCCTCAGGACCTCTCTGGACAGCGATTCAGTCTGCAATCGATCAGCTTGGCAGTCTGGAGCTAAGAGCGCTTTCTCTCTGGTCCTCTGCTCTCTTGCAGCATCTCCTTCTTGAACGCCTGCTCCCAACTAACTAACTAATGCTATATTCTATTATACCCTTCTACGCCCAAGTACCTCCCCTTAATGTTGCTAAAATATGGGACCACTACTTCTGATTGGACAGGGACAGGGGGTGGATTCTCACACCATATTGATTTGTCTTGTATTTCTGAAGCCTATTGTTTTTAAACTACCGCCCCTTCAATTTAATACATTTGCTTTATTTCCCACCCGTCTCATGACAAAATTTACAATTTATTCATATAAAATGTTTCTTTTCGACGAGAACATCTTGGTATGTAGTGGTGTCGGCCAGCAGGTCATGGCCTTGGATTATGTCCAAGTTGACTTCATCTCTTCCTTTCTCGTCAGCCTCTCAGGGCGCATGTGCAGAATCTTTGTCACACGAGCTTTCAGTTCACCAAACCCAGGCCCAAGTTTACGAACTAATAAAAGTCAAAGAAGAAAACATTAAAATCACAAATAAAATGTTTCACTGTATGCCCACTCTTTCTACTCTATTCCCATTTAATTATAAATTCTATCCCGCATTAGTAGTGTTAGAGAAACGACAGTTAAATAATGACATGAGAGCAAGCTGAAGCATGTGAAAACATCAAGCAGCCATTTTAATGCACACTGCGCAGAAGCAGAAATTTCCCACCAAGCAAGAAGAGACGTCACACCATGTGATATGGATGAGACATGCGCAGTAAGGTTCCCGCGCTTTAGCAGCCATTTTAGATTATAGACAAGCGTTATTCGTTAGTTAAACACATAGGCAAGCATCCTTAGTTTAATATGGACAATACAAATTTAATAAATTAATACTGTGAGGAGATTGCATACGAGCAAGTCTCATTTGTGAGTCCTTGCTCCATCAATCCCCTCTCTGATGGCGTTTCTGAGCCATCAAAATACTACCCACAATCAGATGCCAACTTCTAGCAAATAGTTTCCTTCTCATTTTTACATTTTCTATTTTTACCATCCACTTTCAATTTCTTGTATAATTCACTTCTCCATTCTTCAAGTTCTATTTCATCTAATTTTCTCTTCTTTCCCTTTCCTGTCACATTAAATGTTCCATTCTTTCTACAACATTTGCACCATATTGTTATTGACAGTACTATTATTGCTATTCCTGCTAAAGGTACTAATATTTGACCTATAAGTCCTTTTCCTACATTAGTAAACCAGGTACCAATTGACGCAATACTACTTGTCAATCTTTCCCATACACTATCAACTTCCAGTGGTTTTAGTTCCTTCTCAAGTTTAGTTATATTCTGTATATACGTTCCAATTTCTGCACTTTTATCAGGAATATAAGTGCAACAGTGTTTTGTCTTCAATAATTTACAGACTCCGCCCTCTTTTGCCAATATAATATCAAGAGCAAGTCGATTTTGCATCACCATAGATCTAATCGCAACCATCTCCGCATTAATCATTAGAAATCCTCCAGCAGTATCCGTTGATAAACGATCAACCACTGTAGACAATTTACATATTTTCCTTGAGTTTAGAATTATTCCCACCGAAGGTATCAATGCACCAAATATATCACCTACAATTTCAGAAAAACTAGCTCTTTTACTACGTATTAATTCACTATTGTTTTCATTGCTCCCAGTGTTTCTTTTTACGTGGTATATCTTTGGAAATACTATTCCAAAATAACAACTTCCATACCACCGTGCAGGAAGCCTAAAGTAAGCCTTATTCCCACACACATAATATATTCCAGGAAAAACAGAATCTGTTCCTCCTTTGATTCCCCAACCTCCAAGAATTAAGAAATTGTGTTCACATTCACTGGTACCGATGAAAACATTGTTATAATCAGTTTTTAACCTATGTAGACAAATTTTCCCTGTCTTTACAAAATCCAAAGCCATAGCAGCTTGATCCTTGCCAGGTGTGTAACTCCCTTCTTTCTCTGCCCAAGGTGGCAAATGAGCCTTATGCTCAGAAGCTTTCTTTTGGAAATCTTGTCTTCTATCTTCTACTAAATTCAGAAATATCTTTTCTTCTTCCTGTAGAGAACATGTTAGACTGTGTCTATGTGCATGTGTTATGTCTATTGATTTCATTGTTAAGAAAAATTCTCCCATAAACTGTGCGTTTTGACTACTAAGCACTGGGTTCATACTCTTTCGAATCGGAACCTCAGAAAATATCACATCTATGTTTGAATAATAATACTGAAGTCTCCCTGTTCTATAAAATAAACTAGACAAAACACTACATGATATGCCATATGTCAGTGGTAAGTGATGATATGTTAATCCTTCTGCTACTGATTCAGGTAACTTCATACAGACATAACAATTACTAACTTCCATGGTATCTACATACTGAAATAATAACTTTGTGAAAACATTTAAACTAGTGTCGTTATCAGTTATTTCATGATGAAATTCTGGTTCATCTTCTGCCATTAGTTCTACTCTATTGCCCTTCATGTTTGCTGTCCTCTCCTTAGTTTCATTATTAATTCTTTTATCCATTATCATAAGGTAAGGAACTGCTACAATCAGGACTAACCATACTATAAGCACCATTACTAGACTACATATGCATATTGCACAGCATCTTCTACAACATCTCTGTTTTGGTCTCCCAGCAACTCTATCGTCAGGCATTTTCGACAAGGAAGATCGCTCTTCTTATCTATTTCCTCTTTTCTTTATATGACTCTTTTGCTTAGTCAAGGTGGTCTTGTTTCTTTCTCGTACGTTAGTTCTGCACTTGTTCCTTCGTCACCACTTTCACTTGACTCTGAACTTTCGTAATCTTCAAGAATGATGTAAGTCCAATCAGGACCCTTGAATTTGTTATTCACAAGTTTCAGTCTTTTACTTCTTCTTTTCTCAGTTTTATTCTGTTGTTCAGTTTGGCTTGTTACTTCATTTACTTGATCTGGATCGTCACTTCTGGTTTTTATGTGGTATTTTACTCTTTTAACGACACTCGGCCAATGATCTCCTTTTCTTGTTTTCTTTGTTTGCACTGTTTCTTTATCTTTTATCTTCAGCAATCTCTTTATTTTCACTTTCTGACACCTTTTCGTCTTCTGCAATTACTGTTTTTCTTTTTTGCTCTTTTTCAGGTCTGATTTGTTTTTCTTCAGCAGCTCCACTGTGAGTTTCCAATAATTGACCTTGTGCTTGATTTATTTCTTTATTTTCATTTTTCTCGAGATCTTTTTCTTCTGTGTGATTTTCCTGATCTAACTGGTTCTGATCAGGGCTTATTGCACTTTGTACTTCTGCAGCCTGACCGGATTCTTCTAAACCTGTCTGTTCCTGCTCAAAACTTGTTGGTTCTTCGTTATTTTGAGCCCAGTTTCCTTTCCCTATCTGGTCCTGCTCAGGTTCTTTTATTGTATGTTCTTCGTTCTCCTGAGCTGCTTCTTCTTCACCTATCTGATCTTCTTCGATTTCCTCAAATCTTGTTTGACTTCTTGTTCTGTGGTAAACTTCAGGAATTTCTACCACCGGTATCCAGTCCTGACTTGTGCTCGGTTGTTCTTCTTCAGCTTCTCTTGAATCTCGAGCCTGAGATTCCTCAGCTGGGCAACCTTCAGCTTCCTCAGTAATTGATGCTGACTGAGGATTTTCTTCTTCAGGATCTGGTACTCTTTTGGTGTGGCTTACGTGGATACAATTAGGAAATCCTGCACACTTCACTGCTGTATTTGTGGTCAGTATTACTTGACAAGGACTGCCCCATCTAGGTGATAGACACGTTTCTCTGGTGTGATTCTTCACTACCACCCAGTCACCAGGATTCAGATCATGTTCCTGTTCAGGCTGCCTGGAAACTGCGTCTTCTCCAACCTGGTGAGAGACAGAACGCACTAGGTCAGCCAGTCCTTTACAATAGTCCAGAACCATATCATCAGATATATTCAGCAGTTTTTTTGTGGGAACATGTGTTTGTCTCATTGCTCTTCCCATCATTATCTCGTGGGGGCTCAATCCTGTATTTCTGTCAGGTATGCTTCTGAGTCCCATTAAAACAAGTGGCAATGCATCTGGCCATTCTAATGATGTTGATGCACACATTTTTCCCAATCTTGACTTTATAGTGCCATTCAATTGTTCAACCACTCCAGAAGCCTCTGGACGATATGCACAGTGTAGTTTCTGTTTAATTTGGAATGCTTCACAGATTATTTGGATCACTTCACTGTTAAAATGTTTTCCTCTATCTGATTCCAAAGTTACTGGGAAACCAAACCTAGGAATGAGCTCTCGTAGCAACAGTTTTGCGACTGTAATGCTATCATTTCTCCTGGTAGGGTAAGCCTCCACCCACTTTGAAAACAGACACACTATGACTAGTACATATTTCAGCCCTCTGCATGGTGGTAACTGTATGAAATCGAACTGGAGTCTTATAAAAGGACCCTCTGCCTTTCCAATTTTCCCAAACCCAATTATTGTCTTCCGCCCTGGATTATGCATCTGGCAAGTTAAACATCTCTGGCAAAGACTCTCTGCAACAGCCCTGGACTTCGGATTGTACCAGTTTTGTCTAAAAAGCCTAATCATTGCGTCTCTTCCCTATGTGTGTGAACCATTATACATTCTGGCCATTTGTGAGAGTAAACAGTCTGGCATGACTGGTCTGCCATCAGCACTGATCCACACTTCATCATCTCCTCTTTGGGAACAACCCACTTTGATCCACAAATTCTTTTCATTTTCATCAACATCATCTTGTAATCTCTTTACATCATTCCAAGTTTCAGGTGGCATATACAGCATAAGTTGGCAGCTGATTCCCATTCTTTCCACCCTCTTGTTGACTGACAATCTATTTTTGGCACAATGTTGGGCCACCAGATCTGCATATCTGTTGCCGACTACCACCCAGTCATCTCCTGACTGGTGTGCGGCACACTTCACCACAGCCAATTCTTTTGGTGATTGTATTGCTTCCAGCAATTCCCTTACAAACTGTCCATTTTTAATGGGGGATCCTGAAGAAGTCAGGAAATCCCTCTGCATCCATAGTTGGCCAAAATCATGCACAACCCCGTAACCATATTGGCTATCTGTAAATATAGTTACTTTTTGATTCCTCCCAATTTTGCAGGCTTTTATCAATGCAATCAATTCAGCTACTTGTGCAGATTTGACTCCTGGTAAATAGGATGCTTCGACTATTCCAGTTAATTCACATACCGCATAGGCAGCAGTTAATTTACCATCTTCATGTCTTTGACATGAACCATCAACAAATAGCTCCCTGTCTGGCCTTCTGAGGGGCTGTTCTTCTATATCTGGGCGAGGTTTCGTACATAACTCTGTAATCTGTAAACAATCATGTTCATTTTCTTCGTCATCTTTAATTTTCTCATGATATGGGTCTGGTAGTAAGGTTGCTGGATTTATTATAGTACACCTTACCATGGTCACATTTTCAGCACCCATTATTATTCTTTCATATTTAGTCAGCCGACTAGGAGTAAGATGTTGTGTTCTGGTTCTTGTCAATAGAATCACAACAGCATGTGGAACAAACACCTTTACAGGATGTCCCATCACAATTGACTCACTTTGTTCAATGCTCAAACAAGTAGCTGCCACTGCTTTTAAGCATCCTGGCAACGCGGCTGCCACTGGGTCCAATGTAGCAGAAAAATATGCTATAGGACGTCTGTCTAAACCGTGTCTCTGGGTTAGGACAGAAAGTGCACAATTTTCTCTTTCATGACAGAATAATGCGAATTCTCTTTTATAATCAGGCATGCCTAGGGCTGGTGCTGAGCACAGAGCATTTCTCAATTTTACAAAAGCTCCTGCACTCTCATCATCCCAATCAACTGGGTCCTTTGCTTTCTTTCTTGTCATTTGAATTAGGGGCTTCGCTAACAAGGAAAATCCTAGTATCCATTGTCGACAGTAACCTACTATTCCTAGGAACATTCTCACTTCTCTTTGGGTTACAGGCATTTGCATTTTCTTAATCAATTGTACTCTTTCCGAGGTTATTCTTCTTTTTCCCCTCTCAATTTGGTGTCCCAGATATTTAACAGCTGTTGTACAAAACTGCAATTTTTCAGGTGAGACTTTATGCCCTTCTTCGGCCAAAAGATTTAATAGTGCTATGGAATCAACAACACAGTCCTCTCTGGTGTTCGATGCCACCAATAAGTCGTCGATATATTGCACTAGGACTGAGCTTCCTGGCATCACTAGTTTCTCAAGGCACTTTTTCAATATCTGATTGAAAATGGAAGGACTTTCCGTGTACCCCTGAGGAACACGATTCCATACATAGACTTTGTTCTCAAATTTAAATGAGAAAAGATACTGGCTATCTGGATGCAATGGTATTGAAAAGAACGCTTGACATAGATCAATTACTGTGAACCATCCTGCACTCCAAGGAATTTGGTATAGAATTACTGCAGGATTTGGCACTATAGGACAACATGGTTCCACTAATTTATTTATTTTTCGCAGGTCCTGAACAATCCTATATTTTCCACTAGGTTTCTTTAGTCCCATGATTGGTGAGTTACATGGGCTACTCATTACTTCTTTTAGTATGTTTTGCTCAACCATTCGATTAATTTCTTCAATGACTCCTGCCTTTACTTCTGCACTCATTTTGTACTGTCTGGTATTTGGGAAAATTGCACCTTCTTTTACAGTAATTTTAACTGGGTCTATTTTAGCCATAAGTCCTACTTCTTTTCCTGTGAAATCCCATACTATGGGGTTTACTGTACCTTTTAATTCTTCTGGCAACTCGTCTTTTGTTAATACCGAAAACATCTCATCTACTTCTGTACCCTGTTTTGCAATCATAATTTTATATACATGGTCTTCATCTGGTGTCTGAACTGCCACACCATCCGGTGTGCAAAATATTGTGCAGTTCATTTTGCACAACAAATCCCTGCCTAATAAGTTTACTGGGCTAGAATCGCATACTACAAATTGATGCATTTCTCTGAAGTTTCCGATTTTAACTTCCATTGGTTCGGTAAGAGGTGTTCTAATCCTTTGATTAGCTACTCCCACTACTTGGATATTTTCACCAGAGAGAGGAAGGTCTGGAATGTCTGCTGTTCTTACAGTAGACCGGGTAGCACCAGTATCCAACAGAAAAGTAATATCATTACCTTTCACATTTCCTTCAACATATGGACCTGACTGATCTACCGATAAGGATGCGCCAAGTACGCACTCCTTCTCCCCCTCTCCTAGGCACCGTCATGAACTGTATTGACAGAAATCGTCCTGTAAAAGAAATTGTGAGGTTATATAATCATTCTTACCACTTCCTCCTTGATATCCGATGTCTGTACCGTGCTTTGCTCTGCTTACATTACCCTGAATAGGTGCAGGTGGCAACTGACTCTGAGGATTTACACCCTGCTGTGAGTCATTCTGCGTCTGTGGATTTAAATTTTGATTTGGGCCATTATTATTCCGAATCTTTTTACATTCATCCTTCCAATGCCCCAATTTTCCGCATCCATGACAAGGAAATTTCTTTTTAGCTTCTTCTCTACTCATTCGTCCTCTCACTTTTCCACCATTCCCAGTATCACCACTCGTTCCAGAATCCTTTCCCTGATTTTCACTCGGATTTTCCAAATTAATTCCCTGTTTCTCGGCCATTTTCACCTGTGCCCACATTACCTTCTCCTGTAATTTCTTATGCCTATCCTCAATATCATCTCCACAATATTTTGCATATTTCAAAATCTCGTCGATAGGTTTCCCTTGCCAACACAGCATGTGTTGTTTAATCATCTGACAAATCTCCGGCTTCAAACCGTAAACAAATCGATACACAAACTGACTCATGTTTTTGTCTCCAATGTCCTCAAATCCACTATACTGTTTAAATACCTGCAATAAACGCTCATAGTAGGAATGTACCGATTCATTAGCTTCTTGTGTAGTTCGGTCTATTTTCACCCAATCTGTTTCTTTCGGTGGTATTTTCCCTTTCAGGTAAGTTATCACCTGCTGATACTTTTTCATCACATCATTTGACGGGGCACCTGTTTTCGGATCTCTAGGATACTCGTCACTTGGCCAATCAACTGTAATTTTACAATCTGTCCACAAATCGGCAGGTACCACTATGTCAAACAAACCATCTAAGTCCTTCAACAATACCTTTGACACCTTCACAAACCTTTCAACCTGCTTGTACCATTCAATTGGTTTTTCTCTCAACTTTGGAAAATCATTCGTAAATGACAAAATATCCTGTCTGCTCCATGGGACATGTATATGTCCTCCTCCCGCAACTTCTCGCATTGGGTACATTTGGTCAGCTTTCCCTGTTTCTTTCATCACATATTCCGATGCTGATCTACTGGATCGTGCTTCTTCCTTTTTCTTGGCCCATCTAGTTCTCCATCTATCTAGGTCTCCCCATTTTTGTAGAACTATCATTAATTCCCTTACTTGTAATTTTCTTCCAGAGACATTCATGTTTTCCTAATCTTTTTCTGAAAATTCTGCTCTATAGGGTTTCTGCAACACCTTTGATCTCCCTATTTCTATTCCCATCTGTAGTGCTAAATTGGATAATTTTTCATGGAATAATCTTACATTTCTTGTGATACTCCTGCACATAAATAATAATTCTTCATCATCATAGGTATTTAATCGATCTAGTCCTATATTTCCTGCTATTAATTCTTCTAATTCGACTTTCAATTTATGAATGTCTATTATTTTTGGAGGTGTGCACTGTTTATCTGATTCTTGTGCCCACCTTTCTAAATCTTCAGGGGTGACTATTGTGGCACTTTTCGCTCCTAATGAAGTTACTAGACTTATATCTTTTGAACACCCAGGTGTAGTTCTCTTGGGAGTAATATTGACAGAATCTCGAATGGGTAAATCCATCAATGATATTGTGGATTCGCTGTCACTAAAGTGATCTTCAACCATTACTACTGCTTCAGGTTTTGTAGCGTTTACAGGAGTAGGTGCAAGTATCGGTGGAGGACAGTTTCCCTGAGTACCATATAATGGAACTACTGGACCAATTGTTACAGGTATGGTCAATGAATCAGGATGTACTTTTATCTGTGTTATTTTCTGTATTAATTCTGCTCTGGTCTTCTCTAGGGCTTACCTTTCTTTGTCATGAAGTATTCTACTAGGGGTGAATTCATGCATTGCCTGTGGTACTAATGGAGTTTTTAACGGTGGTGCACTTGGGGTGCATCCACTTGTCCCTTCCTGATATGGTGGGGGGTTCCTTAGCATTTCTTCCATAAATTCATCTTCAGAATCGTCACTTCTCATTAAATGTTTTGTCTTTTCTGTGCATTTACTTCCTAATTTTTCCTCTGCTGTTAACAATGGATATAGTCCTTCTGTAAGCATTGCCCTTCTCCATTGTTTCATCTGACCGTCCCTAGACTCATGTTGGTATCTGGGGAAAAATCCTCGATAACCCCTATTACTCCTGGATCGGTCACGCTCAAATGCCTCGGTTTCCCATTCCTCTAAGGCTTCGTATTGAGTGAATCTAGGTCTGGGTTCTAGGTCATTCATCCTCAATCTCAAATTTTGAAGAATTCTTCCATTGAAGGTACCATTCTCGGGAAATGCTAGTATTCCATCATTTTTGGTATATTCTATCCAATTCTCTATCCATACACAAGTATGATAACCTCTCTCCATCATCATAAATGAAGCGGGTGTTTTAGCTGGTGGAATGATAATTCCTTCCCTAGTTTTGATTGGTTTATCCTTTTTAAAATAGTTCTTAATCTTTTGCAGAAAGGACATTTTTCTCTTCTCTCCGTACATTCTATTCTAATCTTCGGTGTATAAAATTATATTCTGCAAAACTTAGGAATCTCCTATCCGGACGAGTTCCTGTTAAAGTCGGATCGCGTTTTAACATGCAATCTTTACCCACTAAGATTTTAGCTTCTAGAATATCAACCAATCAAGTGTCTGCTATCTTTTATTCCCGAGCCAATCCTTGCGCGGCCTTTTGGTGACGTTTGTCTGTCAACCCCTCCTTTACAATCTGCTTTTCCCTGTCCCTCGCTGGTTCAACCAATTCCAGTGCGGCACCTGTGACGTCAGTACTACTCCTGACTATCAACCCCTCCTTTACAAGAGTCGTTCCACACCCGCAGATTCAACCAATCCCAGCGCGGCGTTTGTGACGTCAGCTCCCTCTCCGGCAGCTGACCCTCCCTTTACAAAATCTTACGCAAACTTATTTTCTCTATAAATCTTAATTAAATTTCAGTAACAACATAAAACATTCACTATCGTGTCAGTTTCTCTAATTTAGAAAAGATAGTTTTCTCTCACACTTAGTAAAACCTTTCTGTTTACTAAACATACACTACGAGTAAAACCCTTCCGTTTACTCTTCACACAAGCTCCAGAAGTACCTGTTACTTCTTCAATGTTACCCTTTCTAGGTGATATAACATCAAATTTTCACCAGCGTACTCTTTTGCTATTACTCACACGCATAGATTCCCTAACCAGTACTGATAGTCCTGCTTAACTTTTCAGTACTTTTTCTGCATGACAGATAACCTCACTGCAGTATGGCTTCCACTTACCATCCGCTATTCTTTCCCCGGGGATTTCTGGACAACATAAAACAACACACGGATGTTAATTCATAAAAATAAAATTCTCATTACCCAATTAACAAAGAGTAACCATCCTCTGATTACCAGAAAACTGATCCAGTGCGATATTAGCAAACAGCATTCATACACCAGATACTCACTTGGGCCCATACATTCATACTACGCTAATACTTACGCTGGGTTTTATCAGTTGTTACTCTTTATCAAAATCCCTGCTACCAAATTACCTTCTGAATGAAGAGTAATGACTTACCAATGAATCCTTTGCTAATTGGGAAATTTAAAATGAGTGACATTCATTATAGTACATAATCCTGAAATAACCACTGAGTCAGGAAGTTTTAAAATGTTTATCTAAAGATTTAGCAGAGTAAAATACAGATCCACACGGTACTTAATCGTAATACCCAAGATGAAGCATAGAATAACTATTGCTAATCAATGACGGTCCCTCAGAAAAGGAGAGGATAGAGACAGCAGCGCAACTAAAGGTTGCATTATATTTACCTAAGTGCGAGAACCAAACCCCTTGGCCAAGGAGTTGGAAAGAATAGGACCCAGGAAGGATGAAGAGCAAAAGACCTCCTCCAGGATCAGGACAGGACCGGTGACCTCTCTACAACGACGCCTGCGTCATTCCCCCCTCTGATACTCGACTTCTCCTCGATTCGCCCGTGTCTTCCTTCTAATGGACTCCGCCGCCCCCTCCTCAGGACCTCTGTGGACAGCGATTCAGTCTGCAATCGATCAGCTTGGCAGTCTGGAGCTAAGAGCGCTTTCTCTCTGGTCCTCTGCTCTCTTGCAGCATCTCCTTCTTGAACGCCTGCTCCTAACTAATTAACTAATGCTATATTCTATTATACCCTTCTATGCCCAAGTACCTCCCCTTAATGTTGCTAAAATATGGGACCACTACTTCTGATTGGACAGGGGGTGGATTCTCACACCATATTGATTTGTCTTGTATTTCTGAAGCCTATTGTTTTTAAACTACCGCCCCTTCAATTTAATACATTTGCTTTATTTCCCACCCGTCTCATGACAAAATTTACAATTTATTCATATAAAATGTTTCTTTTCGACGAGAACATCTTGGTATGTAGTGGTGTCGGCCAGCAGGTCATGGCCTTGGATGCTGTCCAAGTTGATTTCATCTCTTCCTTTCTCGTCAGCCTCTCAGGGCGCATGTGCAGAATTTTTGTCACACGAGCTTTCAGTTCACCAAACCCAGGCCCAAGTTTACGAACTAATAAAAGTCAAAGAAGAAAACATTAAAATCACAAATAAAATGTTTCACTGTATACCCACTCTTTCTACTCTATTCCCATTTAATTATAAATTCTATCCCGCATTAGTAGTGTTAGAGAAACAACAGTTAAATAATGACATGAGAGCAAGCTGAAGCATGTGAAAACATCAAGCAGCCATTTAATGCACACTCCGCAGAAGCAGAAATTTGCCACCAAGCAAGAAGAGACGTCACACCATGTGATATGGATGAGACATGCGCAGTAAGGTTCCCGCGCTTTAGCGGCCATTTTAGATTATAGACAAGCGTTATTCGTTAGTTAAACACATAGGCAAGCATCCTTACTATTCGTGTAGTGTATGCAAAGTTTAATATGGACAATACAAATTTAATAAATTAATACTGTGAGGAGATTGCATACGAGCAAGTCTCATTTGTGAGTCCTTGCTCCATCAGCGGCATCAGGTATTGGTGATTCAGGAGTCCTCACAGTTCTTCTTGGGGTGCCTGCAGGATGCAGGGGAGCAGCTCCTCTGCTCCACAGGAATTCTTGAGTTCACGAGGGGTGAATTCGGTCTCTTGAGGGCTTGGGGACCACGTTGACACCATTGGCCCACTTTAAGATAAGATAGTATTTGTAGAGCGCACTAAACCCATAGGTGTCAAGGCGCTAAGCAGACACAGTAGGAAAGAGGAGCACAGCAGCAGATTAAGAGGAGAATAACCAGGTTTTCAGGAGTTTCCTGAAAACAGAAAGGGAGCTGGCATTGGCGACGGCAGGGGGGAGGGAATTCCAGAGCTTGGCAGCGGCCACCGAGAAGGCGTGGCCGCCCCAACTGGATTTACGAAGTCTGGGCACAACAAGTTTGAATTGTGTGGATGATCTCCAGGTCCTCCCTGGGGTATATCGATGGAACAGAGATTTGAGTTGAGATGGACCCTTGCAATGCACGGCCTTATATACTGTACATAGGGCCTTGAATGAAATATGTTCCTTAATAGGGAGCCAGTGTAACGACCGGATTCCTTCTCTGACATCTTGATGTTTGGGAATATTTAAAATCAATCTTGCTGCTGCGTTCTGAACCATCTGGAGTCTGTTCAGAGATGCAGCAGTGATATTGAGGTAGAGGGCGTTGCAGTAATCCAGCCGAGAGGTAATCAGAGCGATTATAGAGGGCCGGTGCAGTTCAGGTGGGATGAGTGGAAGGGCCTTTCTGAGGGTTTTTAAAATATAAAAGCAAGTGCTGACTGTACGATTGACCTGGGCATCAAAAGACAGACCCTCATCAAAGATTACCCCCAAATTGTTGGCTGTTTTTACCGGGGCAGGAAGAGGTCCGCATTCTGTAGGCCACCAGGCCTTGGACCAGTTGGACTTCAGAGGCCCAAAGATCAGTACCTCGGTCTTGTCTGTATTGATCTTTAAAGAATTGCCCTTTATCCAGCCGATGATGTTTGACATGCAGGCGTTAAACTTTTCTGCAACTAGCTGCAGGTTGTTGGTGACAGAGACAATGATTTGGGTGTCGTCCGCGTAGGAGAGCACCTGAAATCCATAAGATCTCACCAGTTCGGCCAGAGGGGTCACATAAAGATTAAAAAGGGTAGGGCTGAGTGAGGAGCCCTGAGGTACCCCACATGGGAGAGCGAAAGCTTTAGATTTAAAGCCTCCACAACTAACTGAGTTCCAGGGGGGTCGGCATTGGATTTTTTGAGGAGGGGAAGGACAATTGCTTCCTTCCAGATAGCTGGATAGCAGCCAGACGTGAGTATTCCGTTGTATACATTACACAGAAAATTGGCTGCTAAATCTGGCACCATTTTAAGAATGGTGGGCGTGCAGGGATCAGAGGGCGCTCCAGATTTAAGGCAGAGTAAGAGATCTTTAATAAGTTGACTTGAGATAGGGGAGAAGGAAGACAAAACATTCTTCCTGGTGGTCTGAGAGTGTTCCACCATACTCAGTTTGGCCCTGACATCCGTGACTTCCTTACTGGCGGGTACCTTGTCGATGTAAGGAGTAAACTCCTGGTAAATCTGCAGAACTTTCTCTTGAAAGTCGGAAGCTGTCTTATCACAGAAATCTTGGGAGGGGGTCATAGGCAGTTGCTGGGGAGGTTCAGAGATTTCCTTGATTACTTTAAACAGCATACTGGATGAATTACCAGCTGTCATAATCTTTCCAGTGAGAAAACGGGATTTAGCCTGGAAGATAGCATCCTTATAGTTCCGTAACAGAGAGCGCTGCTTGTTTTTCTCCTGGAGGCAAGGATTAATGCGCCATTTTCGTTCTTGTCTGCGGCATTCGCGCCTTAGAACCATGAGTTCGTCCGAGAACCATGGGGTGGAGGGTTTACTCCTTTTAATAATGCAGTTTTTAAGAGGGGCAACTATGTCTAGAGCCCTGTTGATCCAGTCCCGGAAACCCTCTGCTGTATAAGGGGGATATTTGACATGGGCTAGTGGCTCGGGTCAGTGGTGCTTGGTGGCGTCAGGTTTTAAGGATTCCGGAGTCCTCACGGTACTTCTTGAGGTGCCTGCAGGATGCAGTTTTTGAGTCTTTGTTGAAGGCAGGCCATCCTCCCAGGCATTAAAGGCAAGACGTCTTTGCGCAGTTTTTTTTTCTTTTAGTTTTATATAGCGCAAACTTGACCCGAAGGTATCAGGTATCAGAGCGCTTACATGAGCACCAGTTGCATTACACAAGGACACATTCATTTTTGTTAGGCATGGGAGATTAAGTGATTTGTGTTACACAAAAAAGGGGCCACGGGTCCGGAACAAGAGGAGGATATTAAACTGTCTGGACGTGCTCTACTATACAAAGACTAGGGGTTTCCCTTTTCAGGACGGTTCCCCTCACACACCAGAGGTGTCATGCTTCATCATAGGGGAGCCTCCTCACATGATAGACCTAGTCTTCACGTGGGCTACAACCCCCTCTCTACGAGGGAGGAGCTCAGGGATGTTTTTATTGAGTAAGGCTGGGTGTACTAAACCCCTATGTGGTGTGGAAATGGATAAATGGAGTGCAGTGCTGTGAGGTGAAAGTTAAAACTAGCTAACGGGTTTATCTATAAGTAACTTTATTCGGCTACCCGATGCCAGGATTAAAACCAATGAGAAACTTAAAACACAAATGCCAAAATTAAAGACAGATGTGTCATTCGACCAACATGTTTCAGCCAGAGAGACCTAGATAGTGTCGCGGCCTTCTTCAGGGTCAGATTGTACGCTACTGCAATTCAATAAATAATACTCCGTGAAAAAACATGTGAAAAAACACGTGAGTAAATCAATAGGTAAAATACTGAACCAGTGATATTATTGTTCAGTATATTCTGGATGCAACCACTGTCGGTTGCTGAGTTCACTCCGTCTGTCCCGGCATATTAGCCATACGGTACGTGCACCATAACCACCAAAGTTGTGGCTGGAAACCAAGGAACAGAGCGGCACACGTCCACGGGAACAGGAAACATCATCATCTTCATCAAGATTAAGTGATTTGCCTAGAATCACAGGATGTTGAGCGTCATTGCAGAGACTCGAACCCGGTTCCCCAGATTTGAAATTGATCGCCCTAGTCGTTAGGCCACATCCTCTCACATCCTTTCCACAGGTAACAGCAGACAGGCCGGCAGGACTTGTGTCAAGTCAATTGCTCTTCTTCAGTCTTCTGCTTTCATGGCTCTTCAGTGTCCTTCTTCTTTGTAGGTCATCAGGGTCTGAGTTTCTGGTGCAGGGGCTAAATACTGAAATTAGGGGAGTGTAGGATAGTAGCTAATGGGTTACTTACCCCTGTGGTCACTATGCCCCCTATATGGCAAATTCCTGTGGGAAATGGGCATAACCCTGTCCCAGAGATACTACAATTGCTATCACCAAGATGGCTAACTCTGAAAAGTCGCCTCCACTTCAGGTATCCCACATTAAGGGTGGTACTGGCCTGAGGGTGGGCATGCCTATCTGACTAGCTAATTTTCCCACTTGCCCAGGTGCCGAAGGGCCCTGGACAAAGGGGGTCAGCTTCTTCTCCTGTGAGAGAAGCCAGATTCGTATACCAAAGACGGTGGGATGTTTGTCACTCCCCTGCCTTGAAATGCTAATCTCCAGGTCATCATGTGGGTGGGTAGTGTAAGCATAATCTGCCTGAGCAGGCTTGATTTCTGGCCTCCAGAGAGCAAAAGCCCTCTCCCTTGGGGGTCAGAAACTTGTCTCTGGTGGCGGGCTGGCGAAAACCAGTCAGTCAGCACACAAGTAGCTAGTAGATTTTCAAGGGGTACCTCTAAGGTGCCCTCTGTTTGCATGTATCAATAAATCCAACACTGTCATCAGTGTGGGTTTATTAATACGAGATGTTTGATACCAAACATCCCTATTTTCAGTGAAGCCATCATGTAGCTGGGGGGGGACTCATTTTCACCAGTGTCCAGCACATGTACTTAAAATGGCTCCCCTGTTCACTTGTACTGGCAGCAATAGAGCTGACCAGCACAGCGGCATATCGGCTCATGCAGATATGTCCCCAAATGTAGTAGAGTGCATCCTGCCTTAGGGTCGTAAGGCCTACTGTAGGGGTGACTTACCTATACTGCATGCAGTGTTTGGCACACTGGGATATGTGCTGCATCATGTTTTCACTTTTGTCTGCACCAAGACACGCAGCCTGCAGTGGTAGTCTGCATGTGTTTGGTGAGGGGTCCTTTAGGGTGCACAATTTGTGCTGCAGCCCTTAAGGACCCACTTTAGCCTCCTTGCCACTAAGTACCATGGGTACCACTTACTAGGGACTTACAGGGAGTGCCAAAGGTATTGCCAATTGGGGTACAATCGCACAGTTTTGGGTAAGAGATCTGGCACTGGGGACCTGGTTAGCAGGAACCCAGTGCACTTCCAGTTGAAATCACATCAAATACTAGGCAGAACGTAGGGGTGACCATTTCAACAAGCATTTGCAATGCAATAGGAGGGTAAGAGCTATTGGCGTTGTAAATGATAATGTATTTTATCTATGTGTTGGCCTTTGGGACGTTATAAATATTTAGCCAAGCAGCACATTATCCATAACTTCTGCACACACCCACCGATTGGGAAGTGCACTGCAGACGGAGTATTGCGTAACATACTGGAGCACATGAAGACTACTTAGTGCACAAAGATGTCAGTTCAAAGAGGCAACAATGGCACCAAAAGATGTCCTGTCTGAAAACTGCAAGGCAGACCCTTTGCCGCTAGGTGTCCCTTCATGATGAAGTAAAGCTCGCTGCAATACCTCTGCTAGTCCCTGGATGGAGTGGTAAGTCGAACACAGCAGACGCAAATTTTTAATACATTTGACCTTCGGACCATAAATTGTAAATAAAGGGGTAGGATAGAGATGGAGTCACGAGGAGTGAAGTTTTACACTTTAAAGTAGTAGTTTGAAATGACAATGTTACAACTTTTGGAGATGGCGGCAGAGTTTTCTGACAGCTTTCAGAGCATAGTCAGAATTGTGGAAGCATGAAACATTCACAGTACAGGTGTGGAACATGGCAATTTGGGCAACTTAAAACGAAAATATGCAGTGAGGGGTGGGAAACACTTCATCTTTTTTTTTGTTTGCAGACTGATACTAATTTGTGCTCATTGCCTGCTGTAGTCTGGGAAGACACTGTACAGCTTTGATCCATGGAGGAGCTGGTTGTCAGGGAGTTTGAGAAGCACATTAATGCAGAAGGTTGTGAAGATCACAAGACGGCTGGAAACATTTGCTGCCTGTAGTAAACACACTATGCTACGGAGTATGGATCCTCACACGTCAACAGCGTTGAGTTAAAGCAGCCTCAAAAGCAAGTTACCCAAGCTCCCAACATAAACAGACAGACTCGGAGGCCAGGCTGCAGTCAGAGAGAGCATGCAAGCATATCCCTTGCAGTCTCTTGGTGCCTGCGTGCTATATATATTTTTTTAACCCTTTCGGTGCTCATGACGGAATGGTTCCGTCATGAGCACCAGTGCTCCTGTGCTCATGACGGAACCATTCCGTCATGAGGACGGGCACGAAATCCCTCTGCTGTAAACAGCAGAGGGAATTCCATTTTTTTTTTGGGCCTCGGGAGGTGGGGAAGAGCTTCCCCAACCTTCCGAGGCCCTTCCCTGGTTTTCAATCCAATGACGATCGCGCACATGGCGCGCTGTCGTCATTAGATTGAAAACTGAAACAGTTTCAGTGTTTCAGTGCTCATGGGGCTATCTTAGCCCCCTGAGCACCGAAACACTTGGGAGAGGTATCGTTGGAAAGGGGAGAATCTCCCCTTTCCAATGGTACCCTTCCCTAGTGGATGCCTGCTTGGGGATCACCCCAGGATGGCGATCCCCAAGCAGGGATCCACCCACTAGCACCAGGGAGGGGGGAGAGGCCGCTTGGGCAAGGGCCTTTGCTCCCCCCATATGTTTTTGGGCACAACAGTCTTTCTGCCCCCCTGGGGGGCATATGGGGGCAGTAGCCCCCCGGAGGGGCAGAAAGCCCACTAGAAACCAGGGATTATTTTTTTTATTGACGTTGGGGTGGGGGCTGCCCAAAAAGGACATGGCAATTCCCCCCCAGAGAAATGTCAGTCTTTCTTCCCCCCCGGGGGGCAGAAAGCCCACGCGAAACCAGGGATTTTTTTTTATTGTAGTTGGGGTGGGGGCTGCCCAAAAAGGGCATGGCAATGCCCCCCCCAGCCCGAGAAATGTCAGTCTTTCTGCCCCCCCGGGGGGCAGAAAGCCCACTAGAAACCAGGGATTTTTTTTTATTGACGTTGGGGTGGAGGCTGCCCAAAAAGGGCATGGCAATGCCCCCACCCCCCCAGAGAAATGTCAGTCTTTCTGCCCCGCCAGGGGGCAGAAAGCCCACTAGAAACCAGGGATTTTTTTTATTGACAGGGTGAGGGCTGCCCAAAAAGGGCATGGCAATGCCTCCACCACCCCAGAGAAATGTCAGTCTTTCTGCCCCCCAGGGGACATATGGGGGCAGTAGCCCCCAATCTGCCCCCCGGGGGGCAGAAAGCCCACTAGAAACCAGGGATTGTTTTTTTTTAATTGACGTTGGGGTGGGGGCTGCCCAAACTGGGCATGACAATGCCCCCACCCCCAGTGAAATTCCAGTCTTTCTGCCCCCCAGGGGGGGAAGAAAGCCCATTAGAAACCAGGGATTTTTTTTATTGATGTAGGGGTGGTGGCTGCCTAAGATGGGCAGGCCAATGCCCCCACCCCCCCCCCCAAAAATGCAAGTCTTTCTGCTCCTCCCCGGGGCAGATGGGGGCAATAGCCCCTGATCTGCCCCCAGGGGGGGCAGAAAGCCCACTAGGCACCAGGGATTTTTCTTTTTTTATAATGTAGGGGTGGGGGCTGCCCAGAATGGGCATGATAATGCCCCCACCCCAAAAACAATTACCAGAGTCTTTCTGCCCCTCCCCGGAGGCATATTGGGGCAATAGCCCCTTATCTGCCCCCCTGGGGGGGGGCAGAAAGCCCACTAGGCCTCAGGAATTATTTTTTTTATTCAGGGTTGAGGTCAGCCCAGAATGGGCATGCCAATGCCCACACCTCCCCAAAAAAATGCCACAGTCTTTCTGCCCTTCCGAGGGGCGGATGGGGGCAGTGGCCCCTGAACTGCCCCCGGGTGGGGCAGAAAGCCCACTAGGCGCCAGCGATTACGCTGGCTTTTTTTATGCATGGGAGTGGGGGCTGCCCAGAATGGGCATACTAATGCCCCCACCCGCCAAAAACATAGCCACTGTCTTTCTGCCCCCCTTGGGGGCATATCGGGGCAACCCCCCGATTCCCCCCCAGGGCGGCAGAGAGCCCACTAGGCACAGACTTGTTTTTAGCAATGTGCCTACCTGTGGATTTTGGGCCCTAGCGCAGCCGGCACAAAGGGAAACCTAGCCAATCTGTACATTTTTTAAAACTAGACACCAAGGGGAATCCAGGATGGGGTGACTTGTGTGCCTCTCACCAGGTTCTGTTACCCAGAAGCCACACATTTCTGAAAAGTAGACACCCTGGGGAGTCCAGCGAGATATGGCTTGCGTGGATCCCCCAACGTTTTCCTACCCAGAATCCCCTGCAAACCTCAAATTGTGATGAAAAAATCACTTTTTTCTAAAATTTCTGTGTGGGAAAGTTCTGGAATCTACGTGGATCCACAAATTTCCTACCACCCAGCACTCCCCCAGGTCTCCCGATAAAAATGATACCTCACTCGTGTGGGTGGGTCAAGTACCCATGACAGGCAAGGGCCCAAAACGTATTGAGGAGACATCAAAATTACCTATCACAAAACAACCTGGTTTTGCAAGGGGGGTCACCTGGGTTTTAGGCCCCGGCTCGGCGGCCATCTTGGGAAACTACCAAACCCACACATTTCTTAAAAGTAGACACCCGGGGGAGTCCAGCGAGGTATAGCTTGCACGGATCCCCCAACGTTTTCCTACCCACAATGCCCTGCAAACCTCAAATTTAGCTGAAACAAATCACTTTTTTCTCACATTTCTGTGTGGGAAAGTTCTGAAATCTACGTGGATCCACAAATTTCCTACCACCAGCGTTCCCCCAGGTCTCCCGATAAAAATGATACCTCACTTGCGTGGGTGGGTCAAGTACCCGCGACAGGCAAGGGCCCAAAACGTATTGAGGAGACATCAAAATGACCTATCACAAAACAACCTGGTTTTGCAAGGGGGGTCACCTGGGTTTTTGGCCCCGGGCTCGGTGGCGATCTTGGAAAACTACCAAACCCACACATTTCTGAAAACTAGACACCCGGGGGAGTTAAGGAAGGTATGGCTTGCGTGGATCCCCCAACGCTTTCCTACCCAGAATGCCCTGCAAACCTCAAATTTAGCTGAAAAAAACACATTTTCCACATATTTTTGGGTGGAATCACCATGCCGGCATTAATGTCCTACCCCACAGCGTTCCCCTCAGTCTCCTGAGTAAAATAATACCTCACTTCTGTGGGTGGGGCAAGGGGCTGTGACTGGGAAGAGCCCAAAACATAGGGAATAAGGGTATAGCACAGAGAATTCCAAGCGCTACATTTTTTTAAAAATACGTTTTTAGCCAATTCTGCATTGGACACCCACACAAGTGAGGTATCATTTTACTCGGGACACTAAGGAGAACGCTGTGGGGTAGGACATTTTTGCCGCCATGGTGATTCCACACAAAAATATGTGGAAAATTTGTTTTTTTCAGCTAAATTTGAGGTTTGCAGGGGAGTCTGGGTAGGGAAACGTTGGGGGATCCACGCAAGCCATACCTCATTGGACTCCCCAGGGTGTCTAGTTTTCAGAAATGTGTAGGTTTGGTAGGTTTCCCTAGATGGCAGCGAGCCCGGGGCCAAAACCCCAGGTGCCCCCCAAAACCAGGTAGTTTTGTAATAGGTAATTTTGAAGTCTCCACAGTACGATTTGGGCTATTGCCTGTTGCAGCCACTATGCCTACCCACACAAGTGAGGTACCATTTTTATGGGGAGAACTGGGGGTACGCTGGGTGGTAGGAAATTTGTGTCAGCCTGATGATCCTACAACTTTCCCACACAGAAATGTGAGAAAAAATTGATTTTTTCAACAAAATTTGAGGTTTGCAGGGGATTCTGGGTAGGGAAATAATGGGCGACCCACGCAAGCCATACCTTGCTGGACTCCCCCAGGTGTCTAGTTTTCAGAAATGTGTGGTTTTGGTAGGTTTCCCTAGATGGCCGCCGAGCCCAGGACAAAACTCATGGGACCCCCTTGCAAAACCAGGTTGTTTTGTGATAGGTAATTTTGATGTCGCCTCAATAGGTTTTGGGCCCTTGCCTGTCACAGGTACTTGACCTACCCACGCGAGTGAGGTACCATTTTTATCGGGAGACCTGGGGGAAGGCTGGGTGGTACCATTTTTCTCAAAAGACTTTGGGGAATACGGGGTGGGTGGAATTTTGTGGATCCACGCAGATTCCAGAACTTTCCACCACAGAAATGTGAGGAAAATGTGGGTTTTTTTACAAATCTTTAGGTTTGCAAGGAATTCTGGGTAACAAAACCTGGTGAGAGCCAGTCATGTCACGCCATCCTGGATTTCCCTGGGTGTCTAGTTTTCAAAAATGTATAGGTTTGCTAGGTTTACCTAGGTGCTGGCAGAGTTAGGGTTCAAAATCTACAGCTAGGTACTTTGCAAAAAAAGGGTCTGTTTTCACTGTGAAAATGTGGTTTGTCCCCGTTGTGTTTTGGGCAGTTTCCTGTCGCGGGCACTAGGCCTACCCACGTGAGTGAGGTACCATTTTTATCGGGAGACCTGGGGGAACGCTGGTTGGTAGGAAATTTGTGGATTCACGCAGATTCCAGAACTTTCCACCTCAGAAATGTGAGGAAAATGTGTTTTTTTGGACAAATTTTGTGGTTTGCAAGGGATTTTGGGTAACAGAACCTGGTGAGAGCCAGTCAAGTCACCCCATCCTGGATTCCCCTGGGTGTCTAGATTTAAAAAATGTCGAGGTTTGCTAGGGTTCCTGTTGGAAATGACCCTTTTTGCAGGGTCACCCCTAAACTTTTTGCCTGCCTCCTGTATTTTTGCTGACCTGTTTCTGTTGGTTTTATGACTCTGGGCACTTTACCACTGCTGTTCAGTGCTAAAGTGCATATGCTCTCCCTTGGTAAATATGTCTATGTGAATTGGTATATCCCTTATTGGCTTATTTGGTTTACCTGTTAGTCCCTAGTAGTGTGGCCTGTGTGGGCCCAGGGCTGGTAAACCAAATGCTGCTGGTGGGCATGCAGCGCTGGTTTGCGCCACCCACAGAAGCAGCTTTTAAAGTGTGTCTCAGACCTGCCACTGCAGTGTCTGTGTGCAGTCCAGAACTGCCATCTTGGCTGTGAAGTGCACCCACTTCCCAGCCCCTGAACCTTCCCTTGGCATCCTGTAAGTCGCCCCTCGGGTAGGGTGCATTGTATGTGTAAGGTAGGACATGCCTTGGTGTGTGTAGCATGTCCTGGTAGTGAATTATGCACCATTTCGTTTTTCACTACTGTAAGGCTACCTGTTCCTCATAGGCTAGAATGGGCAGTTTGACTATTACATGCTATAGTCCTAACTGACCCCAGGAACATGGTAGAAAAACGAATTTAGTATGCCTGAGCTCAGAATATTAAAATACACCTTTTAGTGAAGTTTATTTTTATATTCTGTGTTTGAAAATACCACTTTTAGAAAGTAGGTATTTTCTTGCCTAAGCCTTCCAGTGTGCTCTGCCGTTATGTGTATTGGCTGTCTGGTTTTAGAGGGGCAGGACAGGCTGAGTCAGACCTGGGTTGAATAGAGAGATCTGCATTTAGAGTGTGGGGAGGGGTGGCTCTTTGATCTGAATAGGGCTGTGCCTGGCATAGTGAATGCTGGCTCCACCTCCCACTGTGTGTCTGCTAGCAGACCCCTCTTTCTGAAAGGAAGGATGCAGCCTGGTAAACAAAGTGCTCCAGGCCTGAGCAGAACTGGTTCTGGCTAGGTTCAGGGACTGGTAGCTTCAAAGATCAAAGGCTTTTGGGGTATAAATATCTGTGCTCAAGCCCCTACATTTTGTATTGCTTTTGGATCTGGAGAGGAAACTCTGTCCGTGCCACTGGAGGAATCTGCAGGAAGTGACTGTCCTTGTGCTTGTGTGTTTTTCTTGCACTGGCCTGCAGCAGTGAACACTGGACCTTGAAGAGAGAAAAGGACTTTTGAGAGAACTTTTATTTTTGTTACAGCAATTACCCAAGGGCTAGGAAAAGAGCTAGCCTCCTGCTGGAGTCTCAGGCACATCAGACTCCACCACCAACCTCCTGCTTCCTCCCTGCGAGGATTGCTATCTGCTGATGAGGCTCCTGTGAGTTCCAGGGCCTCTAGTTTGCTTCAGAGAAAAGAGTGCTGGAAATCGTCGCTAACGCACGTTTGCGAGCCGCTGCAGTCGAGAGCGCTGGAAAAATCATCGCGCTGCTGCCGCTGAGTGCTCGCAACACGAGACCATCGCTAACGCCCCTTTGCGAGCCGCTGCAGCCGAGACGCGCTGGAAAAATCATCGCGCGGCTGTCGCCGAGCGCTCGCAACCCCTACAGAATCATTGCTTCAAGACATCGCATTGCGGACGCCGTGCGTCCGCCATTTTCATCGCATCGCACCGGATTTCGTCGCTCCCTCGCGGAGCGCCATTTCTTCGCATCGCAACACGATCGCACAACGCAACAGGCTCGTCGCATCGACTTCTCCCTCGCGGCAAGAAAGTCATCGCATCGGCGGCCTAGCGTGCAGAAGTTTGTCGCATCGTCTCCGCACACGCAACAGGATCGTCGCATCGCCTTCGCCCTCGCGGCAAGGTCTCAGCGCATCGACGGCCTAGCGTGCAGAAGTTGGTCGCATCGTCTCCGCACGCATCAGCAGATCGGCGCATCATCCTCCCTTGCGGCAAGGATTTTAACGCATCGCCGGCCTCGCGTGAGGAAAATCATCCTTGCTACCACTTCTTTGCGACATTTTGTTGGTTTTGCTACTAAACCCAGGTACTTTGTGAGAGAAAGGGTCGCCGAGACCACTGCCTTGAATTTGAACCTTATTTTTGCAACCTTTGAACTATTTTTTGACAGTCCTTCAACCGCCATCCTATTTTTGACAGTCTTATGAGAGAAAGGGTCGCAGAGACCACTGCCTTGAATTTGAATCTTATTTTTGCAACCTCTGAACGAGAAAGGGCGCAGAGACCCCTGCCTTGAATTTGAACCTTATTCTTGCAACCTTTTGAACTATCTTTGACAGCCCTTCAACAGCTATCCTATTTTTGACAGTATTGTGGCTTTTACAGTTATTGGTCTTGTGATAAATCTGCCTTTATATAAAGATACTTATTTTTTATAACTACTTGTGTGGTGTCCCTTTGTAGTGTTCCTCACTGTGTTACTGTGTATGGTCATAAATGCTTCACACACTGCCTCTGAGATAAGCCTACCTGCTCGTGCTACGTTACCACAGGGTTGAGCAGGGGTATTAAAGAGGGTAGCCCTCTCACTCTGACTTAGGAAGAAGGGTCCCTACTTGGACAGTGGCCAGCCATTGCCAACTAGAGACCCCCATTTCTAACATTGGTGGGCAGCGGTGAGGATCTGGACTTGCATTTATGATCGCATACAGTAATTATAGTGTACACTACTAGTGAGTGCAGACCATAACGTACCGCATACATTTTTTGAGAATTTTTTTTTGCTCCTATATTGTGATTGATATTGCCGGTGATTTTTCACCCGCGCACATTTTCTGAGAGTTTTTGGGATCCTATATTGTGATTGATATTGCCGGTGATTCTTCACCCGCGCCCATTTATTGAAAGTTTTTGATCCCCTATTGTAATTGATATTGCCGGTGATTTTTCACCCGCGCACATTTCTGAGAGTTTTTGGGATCCTATATTGTGATTGATATTGCCGGTGATTTTTCACCCGCGCCCATTTATTGAAAGTTTTTGATCCCCTATTGTGATTGATATTGCTGGTGATTTTTCACCCACGCACATTTCTGAGAGTTTTTAGGATCCTATATTGTGATTGATATTGCCGGTGATTTTTCACCCGCTTACATTTTTTGAGAAGTTTTCTTCTATCTTTTATTGATATTGCCCGTGATTGTTACAATGGGCAAGCCTATGTTTTATTGATATTGCCAGGTGATAGTACCCGCATACATTTTTGAGAATTGTTGGATCCTATATTGTAATTGATATTGCCGGTGATTTTTTTACCCGCATACATTTTCTTGAGAAGTTTTCTTCTATCTTTTATTGATATTGCCCGTGATTGTTACAATGGGCAAGCCTATGTTTTATTGATATTGCCGGTGATTTTTTTTACCCGCATACATTTTCTTGAGAAGTTTTCTTCTATCTGTTATTTGATATTGCCCGTGATTGTTACAACGGGCAAGCCTATTTGTTTTATTATTGATATTGCCAGATATTGCTACAATGGGTCTTGCTGAGATGAGACCTACCTTTTATATAGATGATCTGTTAACCTACAGTCTAGAGGAGCTAAGGGGGTTCTGTGAGGAGAAGGGCTTAGCAGTGAGTAGGAAGGAGACTCAGCTATCCCTGCAGACATCCCTGAGACTTTGGCAACAAGACAGATGGAGATTCTTGGAGTCCCAGTACACCTACCAAGAGGGTAGTTGGTCTGAGGGTGGCCCTAGAGAGTCTGAAGAGGAGGAAGAAAGTGTTATGGAATATCTCATAGGTGGGGAGTTCCTTGATGAGCCTAGTGCCTATGGTAGTGCCAGATTCCCCTCATGGTCCCCAGAGGAGTTGGGGGACAGGCGGGAAGGTCCCATAGGTAGGGAGTCCCTTGCTGGATCTAGTGCACAGGGTAGTGCCCAATCCCCTTCATGGTCCCCAGAGGAGTTGGACAGACAGAGGGAGAGGGAGTACCAGCTGGAATTGGAGAGGCTCCAAATAGAGATTGCCCAGCTGGAGGCGCACCTAGCGCAGATAGCAGAAAAGGAGAAGTTAGCTCCAGAGGGGAGGTTACCCCTGGAGCGCAGTTTTAATTGTCTGGATTCCCCAGAGAGGGTGGGGTCCAGTGGTGGCAGCAAAATTGAAGTATATAGTGATGACAGTGTAGTACACCCACCCAGGGATGTGGCACCTGACTTGAAGGAGGGGGTTGATCTACACCAGGGGATTCAAGGACCTGAGATAGCTCCATTGGTGTGCAGTGTCCCTGAGGTGGATTGGGGAACTAGCGCAGGGGCCCATAGTCCTAGTGAAAGGAGGGATACTCTACCGACTCTGGATGAGAGGTGCAGGGAGAGGGGTTCCCCCGTGGTTGAAGTCCTGGTGTATGAGTGTGAGGACCGCCCAGAAGAGTGTGGGTTGAGTGATAGAGACAGTCAGTTAATGTCTCGCCCATTTCAAGAGAGTGGTGTGGGGTACGTGTGTGAGGCACTGGATTGTGAGGTAAAGGTTAGCACCTGTGTGGAGCTGTGTAATCCAATTGTGGGAGAGCATATTGTGAGTTCCTATTTTCCAGAGCTAAACCAACATGTGTTAGAGTGCGAGTTCTCTGATCCTAGGGAACTTGCGCAGGAGGCAGACCTCTGGGTGAGTACCAGAGGCTCTGTAGAGGCATTAGGGAATGACCCTAAGAGAAGTGGTTCAGAAGTTTTCCAACCCAGAGTGCTGGGAAAGGTTAGGAGTGTTACAGCTGGGTCCCCTTGTTGTGAGGAGGTTGTAGGGCCTCACATCCTGTCTCGTGGGAGCAGGAGTGAGACTGGGATAGGTCCCGAAGTGCCCCAGTCTCAGTCCCCAGGACTGGATGGTTCCATGAGGGAACACCAGGTGGGGAGCCTAGTCTGTCTGGATGGACCGTCCATTGTGGGGGGTACCCCAGTGTTAGGTGAGCTGGGAGTGCCTGTAGTCAGGCCTCCATCAGTTCTTGTGCCTGGCAGTGCCACTCCTAGGGGAGGGTACGGAATTCCAGTCTGAGGGATGAAAGGGGGAAGGAGTCCCCAGTGGAAGAGCCAGTGGGTCAGGGGCCAGTCAGAAGGGCTGAGCCCCCTAGGAGTGACCATGGTGACACCACTTCAGTCCTGGTTGGCCAGGCAGTTGTTCAGCCTCAGGGGTTGGTCCCTGGGTTGGTAAGTCAGATCCAGGAGTTGTCTGCCCTGGAGGGAGGGACAACTGTAAGCAGTGTCCCCACCATTTTTTCTAAGAGCACCACTCCAGGTGGGAGGGTGCAGTATGCTGGAAGGGGGTGCAGAGGGAGGGAGTCCTCGCCTCTGACCCCGGTGCGACCTGCGGGTTTTTTCAGGTTGGTAGGTCAGTTGCAGGGTCCAGGCCCTGAACTGGTGGAGGGGTGTGTTTCCCTTGAGGGGGCCTGTGTGCTCCCCAGGAAGTCCTGGTTGGCCAGGCAGTTGTTCAAGCACAGGGGTTGGTCCCTGGGATGGTAAGTCAGGTCCAGGTGTTGTCTGACCTGGAGGAAGGGACAACTGTAAGCAGTGTCCCGACCATTTTCTTTTCTAAAAGCACCACTCCAGGTGGGAGGGTGCAGTATGCTGGAAGGGGGTGCAGAGGGAGGGAGTCCTCGCCTCTGACCCCAGTACCACCTGAGGGTTTTTCCAGGTTGATGGATCAGTTGCAGGGACAAGGCCCTGAACTAGTGGAAGAGTGTATTTTCCTTGGGGGGAATTGGTGTACGCCCCCAGAAGTCCTGGGTTGCCAGGCACAGGCCCAGCCCAAGGGTACAGACCCTAGGTTGGGGGGCCAGGTTCAGGGTGTCCCCCCTGATCTGGAGGAAGGGGCAACTGCTAACAGTGCCCCTCCCGGTTTGTGTTATGGAGGCACCTCTCCAGGTGGGAGGGTGCCGGGCCCCAGTAAAGGGGGCGGGGAGAGGGCAGCCTCACCCCTGACCTCCGCCCAGTCTAAGGGTACAGACCCTATGCTGGGATACCAGTTGCAGGATAGAACCCCTGAACTGGTGGGCGAATTATGCAGGACACCTGCCTCAGGTGCCCTGACAATTCTGGAAGGGGGTATCGCTCCAGGTGGGAGGGTACCGAGCCCCAAAGAGGAGGACCGGGTGTGGGAGAGCCCACCCCAGTCTCTGGCCCAGCCGCTGGGTACAGGCCCAGGGCTGGTGGGTCAGTGTCCGGGTGCTTTGCCTGACCTGACAGGAGGGAGAGTGTACAAAAGGTGCCAGGCACCTGGGGTTACTGCCCCTCACTCTCTGATGCCACAAAAGTTTGAGAGCCCTGAGAGGTATAGGGCTTGGATTTCATCACTGACTACTGTCAGTGATTACTGGGGCTTGTTGTTTATCTGTTGGGACACACCTGGGGGCCAGTTAAGGTTAGATGCTGCACAGGTGGTGTCCACAGGTAAGGGGAAGAGTTCCCCATTGGTTGCCTTAGTGAGCCCTGAGAGGTATAAGGCCTGGGTCTCATCCCTGACTACTGTCAGTGGCTACTGTGGCTTATTGTTTATCTGTTGGGACACACCTGGGGGCCAGTTAAGGTTAGGTGCTGCACAGGTGGTGTCCACAGGTGAGGGGCAGAGTTCCCCATTGGTTATCTTAGTGGGCCCTGGGAGTGTGGACAGAGGGATCCACCAGGGTTCAGATTGGAGTAGAGCGGGCATATGCCCCTGCAGTTGCGGGCCAGTTCCGTGTTCTATCGCCCGAAGCAGGGAAGCCCATCAAAGTAGTGATTGGTCTACCCTGCGTTTTGGCTGGAAGGGGTTGTGTTGGAAATGGCCCTTTTTGCAGGGTCACCCCTAAACTTTTTGCCTGCCTCCTGTATTTTTGCTGACCTGTTTCTGTTGGTTTTATGACTCTGGGCACTTTACCACTGCTGTTCAGTGCTAAAGTGCATATGCTCTCCCTTGGTAAATATGTCTATGTGAATTGGTATATCCCTTATTGGCTTATTTGGTTTACCTGTTAGTCCCTAGTAGTGTGGCCTGTGTGTGCCCAGGGCTGGTAAACCAAATGCTGCTGGTGGGCATGCAGCGCTGGTTTGCGCCACCCACAGAAGCAGCTTTTAAAGTGTGTCTCAGACCTGCCACTGCAGTGTCTGTGTGCAGTCCAGAACTGCCATCTTGGCTGTGAAGTGCACCCACTTCCCAGCCCCTGAACCTTCCCTTGGCATCCTGTAAGTCGCCCCTCGGGTAGGGTGCATTGTATGTGTAAGGTAGGACATGCCTTGGTGTGTGTAGCATGTCCTGGTAGTGAATTATGCACCATTTCGTTTTTCACTACTGTAAGGCTACCTGTTCCTCATAGGCTAGAATGGGCAGTTTGACTATTACATGCTATAGTCCTAACTGACCCCAGGAACATGGTAGAAAAACGAATTTAGTATGCCTGAGCTCAGAATATTAAAATACACCTTTTAGTGAAGTTTATTTTTATATTCTGTGTTTGAAAATACCACTTTTAGAAAGTAGGTATTTTCTTGCCTAAGCCTTCCAGTGTGCTCTGCCGTTATGTGTATTGGCTGTCTGGTTTTAGAGGGGCAGGACAGGCTGAGTCAGACCTGGGTTGAATAGAGAGATCTGCATTTAGAGTGTGGGGAGGGGTGGCTCTTTGATCTGAATAGGGCTGTGCCTGGCAAAGTGAATGCTGGCTCCACCTCCCACTGTGTGTCTGCTAGCAGACCCCCTCTTTCTGAAAGGAAGGATGCAGCCTGGTAAACAAAGTGCTCCAGGCCTGAGCAGAACTGGTTCTGGCTAGGTTCAGGGACTGGTAGCTTCAAAGATCAAAGGCTTTTGGGGTATAAATATCTGTGCTCAAGCCCCTACATTTTGTATTGCTTTTGGATCTGGAGAGGAAACTCTGTCCGTGCCACTGGAGGAATCTGCAGGAAGTGACTGTCCTTGTGCTTGTGTGTTTTTCTTGCACTGGCCTGCAGCAGTGACCACTGGACCTTGAAGAGAGAAAAGGACTTTTGAGAGAACTTTTATTTTTGTTACAGCAATTACCCAAGGGCTAGGAAAAGAGCTAGCCTCCTGCTGGAGTCTCAGGCACATCAGACTCCACCACCAACCTCCTGCTTCCTCCCTGCGAGGATTGCTATCTGCTGATGAGGCTCCTGTGAGTTCCAGGGCCTCTAGTTTGCTTCAGAGAAAAGAGTGCTGGAAATCGTCGCTAACGCACGTTTGCGAGCCGCTGCAGTCGAGAGCGCTGGAAAAATCATCGCGCTGCTGCCGCTGAGTGCTCGCAACACGAGACCATCGCTAACGCCCCTTTGCGAGCCGCTGCAGCCGAGACGCGCTGGAAAAATCATCGCGCGGCTGTCGCCGAGCGCTCGCAACCCCTACAGAATCATTGCTTCAAGACATCGCATTGCGGACGCCGTGCGTCCGCCATTTTCATCGCATCGCACCGGATTTCGTCGCTCCCTCGCGGAGCGCCATTTCTTCGCATCGCAACACGATCGCACAACGCAACAGGCTCGTCGCATCGACTTCTCCCTCGCGGCAAGAAAGTCATCGCATCGGCGGCCTAGCGTGCAGAAGTTTGTCGCATCGTCTCCGCACACGCAACAGGATCGTCGCATCGCCTTCGCCCTCGCGGCAAGGTCTCAGCGCATCGGCGGCCTAGCGTGCAGAAGTTGGTCGCATCGTCTCCGCACGCATCAGCAGATCGGCGCATCATCCTCCCTTGCGGCAAGGATTTTAACGCATCGCCGGCCTCGCGTGAGGAAAATCATCGCTACCACTTCTTTGCGACATTTTGTTGGTTTTGCTACTAAACCCAGGTACTTTGTGAGAGAAAGGGTCGCCGAGACCACTGCCTTGAATTTGAACCTTATTTTTGCAACCTTTGAACTATTTTTTGACAGTCCTTCAACCGCCATCCTATTTTTGACAGTCTTATGAGAGAAAGGGTCGCAGAGACCACTGCCTTGAATTTGAACCTTATTTTTGCAACCTCTGAACGAGAAAGGGGCGCAGAGACCCCTGCCTTGAATTTGAACCTTATTCTTGCAACCTTTTGAACTATCTTTGACAGCCCTTCAACAGCTATCCTATTTTTGACAGTATTGTGGCTTTTACAGTTATTGGTCTTGTGATAAATCTGCCTTTATATAAAGATACTTATTTTTTATAACTACTTGTGTGGTGTCCCTTTGTAGTGTTCCTCACTGTGTTACTGTGTATGGTCATAAATGCTTCACACACTGCCTCTGAGATAAGCCTACCTGCTCGTGCTACGTTACCACAGGGTTGAGCAGGGGTATTAAAGAGGGTAGCCCTCTCACTCTGACTTAGGAAGAAGGGTCCCTACTTGGACAGTGGCCAGCCATTGCCAACTAGAGACCCCCATTTCTAACAGTTCCTGTTAGACTTGTCATCTTTTGGCGTGTTTCCCCTGAGTTTTTGCTTTCTGACCTCCCGGTTTTGACTCTGTATGTGCTGGCTTAGTGTTTCTGCGCACTTTTCTCACTGCTGATCAGTGGTAAAGTGCAAGTGCTCCTGTGGTAAAATGTGTTATGGATTGGTGTTTCCATGATTGGATATTTGATTTACTTGTTAGTCCCCAGTAAAGTGCACTGAGTGTGCCAGGGCCTGTAAATCGAATGCTACTAGTGGGCCTGCAGCACTGATTGTGCCACCCACGTGATTAGCCCTGAAAAGGTACCTCAGACCTGCCATTGCAGAGTCTGCGCACAGTTTGTAACTGCCATGTCAACTTGGCCAGTGCACACACTGGCCGGTCCCTAACCTTCCCTTTTCTTGCATGTCAGACACCCCTCAGGTAGGCCCAAGGTACCCCTGTGGGCAGGGTGCAGTGTAAGTGAAAGGTGGGATATGCCCTGGTGTGTGTGGCATGTCCTGATTGTGAATTACAGCCAATTTCGTTTTTCACTATTGTAAGGCCACCAGTTCCCCATAGGATAGAATGGGAGGTTTGTTTATAACATCTTATAAACATAACTGGCCCAGGCAATTCGGTAAGAAAATAGAATTTAGTATGCCTGAACTCAGAATCTAAAGATGCATATTTTAGTGAAGGTGATTTTTACATTCTGTGTTTGAAAATACCACTTTTAGAAAGTAGGTATTTTCTTCCTCAGTCATCCCGTGTGCCTCTGCTGGAATGTGGATTGCTTGCCTGGGTTTTGGATGACAGAAGGCTGGGGAGCAGGAGGGCTCCAGATAGTCTAGGTGGGTCAGGAAAGGGCTGAATAGACCTGGGCTACAATGGGGGAAGGGGGAGGAGATTTCCTTGCACCTCAAAGGGCCTGGTCTGCCTCTGACAATGCCGTCTCCACCTCCTGCCAGGAAATCACACCAGAGAAGGCAGAACTGGTTCTGGCTGGGCACAGACACCCTCTGCCTAGAGGATCAAAGGATTTTTGGATACAAATTCTGGGGCCCAGACCCCTGAACTTTAGAACTCTTTTGGATCAAGAAGACTGCCAAGAAGAAGAGCCGGAGAAGCTGTGAGGAGGAACTACCACTTTGCTGTGTGCTTTGCTGTGTTGGCCTGCAGTGGCTGCTTCTGTCTTGGGCAGTGAAAGGCCTGGACTGGACTTTCTGCAATCTACTTTTGTGAGTTTCTCCAAGGGCTTGAGGTAGAGCTTGCCCCCTGTTCAAGAAGTCTCAGGCACAACAAAGACTTCAAGCTCTTCTGCCCTCAGCACTGGGGACTGTGTGTTTTGTGCCGCAACAGAAGAAAAGCCACTCGACGACGTCGACGACGCCGCTGCCGACTCTGTGTCCCGAAGGCACCGCAGAGGGCACCGCCGCAATGCCGCACCACGATCCTGGTCTCACCGATGATGCCTGCTGATGCCGCCACCGAGCCGCTGCTCGCACCGCGACCTGTGGGCACCGCACTCTGCACCACTTCGCTTCACGATGACCCCCTGGCACCGCAGAGGGCACCGCCGCAACGCCGCACCGTGACCCTAGTCTCACCGACGACGCCTGCTGATGCCGTCACCGAGCCGCTGCTTGCACTGCGACCTGTGGGCACCGCACTCCGCACCGCCTCGCTTCACGACGACGCCTTGGTATCCCCGACGACGATGCTCCACGCCGAAATCTATGCCGCTGCTTGCACCGTGGTTCGAGGGCACCGCTCGTAAAGTTACACGATGCACCGCCCTCATCCCGCACCGCAGCCTTGGCCTTCTGACGCCGGCGCCATCGACTCCAGTCCGTCAGCCGACGACAGCACTTCAGCAACGACAACGCCGCTGCTTGCACCGTGACCTGCCAGCACTGTGACGAGCACCGCCTTCATCTCGCCCCGCGACCCTGGTCTCACCGGCGACGCCATCCGACGATGCCACCGAGCCGCTGCTCGCACCGTGACCTGAGGGCACCACACGCCGCACCGCTGCACTTCGCACCGCAGCACCCGGCGCCTGCCGACGCCAGCGCTCCTGACTTCAACAGAGAAGAGATCGATCTGCAATGCGTGTGACTTCGAGGGCCCGACGACTCCTGCACCGACCTCCGGAACCGACGCCTGTGGACGCCGTGCTTTCGGAAGCCCAACGAGAGGTCGCTGACGCCCTGCATTTCTAAAAGGTACTGTTTGCGGGTCTTCCCGACACCGTAGCTGGCCCGCGACGCCGCGGTCAGCCAGAACTGTTTGGATTTGTTTGCTCATGACGCCGTGATAGCCCCGGACGGAGCTATCGACATCAAGGAACTGTTTTTAAAGCATATTTTGATAACTGAAGATTTTTAAGTACTGTATGGTGGATTTTTATCGTTTTTGGTCTTGTCTGAAGTATATAAAAATATTGGATATTTTTCTAAACTGGTGTGGTGTCCTTTTGTAGTGCTTACGCTGTATTACTGTTGGTTATGTGCAAATGCTTTACACACTGCCTATAAGATAAGCCTGACTGCTTGTGCCAAGCTACCAAGGGGGTGAGCAGGGGTTATTTTAGGAGTGTAACTCCCTTATCCTGACTAGAGTGGTGGTTTTTGCCTGGCTTTGGCCAACACCCAAGCCTACCAAAAATCCCATTTCTAACAGTTCCCTAGGTTCCGGCAGAGCTAGGGTTCAAAATCTACAGCTAGGCACTTTGCAAAACAAGCATTGGCATAGCCAATAGGTCTCGCTTTTGGGACCTTATAAGTATTTAGTTATGCAGCACAATATCCTTGGTGCAACAACATCAACTGTTGCATGGCTAAACACTTATAAGGTCCTAAAGGCGAGACCTATAAGCTATGCCAATGCTTGTTTATTTACTGTAGCCGCCACCGAGTATTAAACGACAAAGTGGGATAAGCCCAGTGGGCAGAGCATCTCATTATAAAATCCCCAAAAAATAATCCACAGGGAAATGATGGTTCAGTGCCAAGAACAGACAAGGATGCTTGCTATACAAATCCACAGAAATTCCGTTAAAAACTTCAGTTGCAATGCGGCGCTAAAAATACACTGAATGGTGTCGAGCAAAGCAGTCAAAACACCCCAGAATGCACTGCTCCTGGTCTCATTAAGGTGTCCCCGTTGATGACGCAAGGGTTCGGGCTTCGAAGCAGAGTCAGTCACACATCAGGCTCCGGCTGTCATCCAACTGTCCCTGCCCCAGCCCTACTTGCCTCTGGGAGCCACCGGCCTGCCGTGAAATCTCCAGATTTCCATGCAGGCTAGTAGCACTCTGTCACCAGCGCGATCTCTGGAGAGTGCCTCTGCGAGGAGCAGGGTGCCCGGAGAGCACAGCCTGCGTCCCGGAGCCAGGAGGGGAGGTTCCGCTCGGAGGTAGCAAGCGGAGGGAAGGGGAGGAGAGAACTTCAAGCACAGACATCAAAGGCTCTCTGCACAGCTGATGAGCAGATCTTTCCTGGAGTTCATATTTTATACAGATGACAAAAAATGTGTATTAACTCCTTGTCTCTCGGACGAAGACGGGTAAGAGGCTGTGCATGTCCGAGGGCTCTAACCCTAGAAGACGGCATGCCGGGGAACAACATGCTTTTTCAACTCTATGAGGAATGCACTCATGATACCGAATATGCAGAGCTTCTAAGCACTTTGCGTATAATGAATATTCAAAAAAGGAACCCCAAATCGGCCTCTAAGGCATACCCCCAGACAGCAATTGAGCATCAATAGGACAACAGGGGAAGGTCATGGAGTGCATTCTACTCTGGGCTTCTAAGCACTCTAGAGCTACAACCAATAGGGCACGGGACCATGCCCTTGAGCCACAGACCACCTATAAATGAGCTCCGTGTAAGTTCACAGACATTCCCCCTGGTGGTCTGAGACGCAGATATAAAACACACGGTTCAAGATGAAAATCCCAGTGACCTTTCCACAACGACGTCATACCATGATGTCATGCTGTAGGAGCAGTGTAACTAACAAACTTATCTGGAAGTCTGCAGCCGACGCCCTCCGTTCTAGGTAACACTGGGGAATCTGTAATGCAATACCGAATTAAGCACTTAGCTTCTAGGAGCGCACAAGCGAGCAACTTTAAGATGGAAAGGAGCAAAGAGCACTCCCCCTGAAAACCATGACGAGCTGAGCTCGCGCTCACGTCCAACAACTCACCCTCTGCATATGTATCAACGCTGGAAATGCTAGGCGCTCTAAAATGACTCAATAACAACTTTAAATATTCGTAGATAATCTAATTGGTTCGTCATCGCTGCAGATGCCGTATTCTGTGTCTGTAGTATAGCGCGCATACTCAGCAAGCGTAGCCTCGTAGCACATGTGGTCAGTGGGTGAAATACACATACGCGCGCCTACCAATATTATGAAAACACTCTATGTTTATCCATCAATGTACAGCTCACTAAGATATATTGCCATGGAGCCGGCCGGCCATACGTTTTCTCGCAGCTCCACCACCTGGATGTTAATTTAAACAATCTGCAGGAAGTGCTTGTGGACGAGAATAAACATCTGAAGTACACATCACTCGATCACACTGCAGGGACCGGCACAACGTGTGTGTGCAGCGGTCTTTACGCGTCAGTTCGCTGGCACAGGAGTGGAAAAAAAAAAACAGACCCACAAAGCGTTTCTCTTGCGGGAGCGAGCAGGGGCACCATCTGTTTGCAAGTTAATTACAAACAGATGTCGCCAATGCTCAGCTCCCTAGAGAATCGCTACAACGTGCACGCGTTGCCATTGAAAGCAATGCAAAGCGTGCACGTTTTGACTGAACAAGCGAATCGATTCCAAGAGGTCCCCTCCATGCGCGCTGCGTAGGCGAGACCCTAAAAAACAGTGCGTGTATGCTTGTGAACAACTAGTTTCAAGCAAAAACAGGGTGTCAAACCAATTTTTGTGTTGTGATTGCACCAACTACACCCAAGGCCAGCAAAAAATTGGTACACCCAGTGCTTTAAATTGTCAGGTACTGTCCGGTACGGAGTTCCTGCACTTCTTTATATTGAAAGGAGGGGGTGGGGGGAAGAGTGCCTGCACTTCTCAGCGCTGCTGCACATCTATATTTCCATTTAAAGCACAGGGTACACCTATAGAGTGAACTGTGTAATAAAGGATTTACTACACTTTACAACCCTCTGCCGAATAACTGGAAAATGTTAATGAATGAAAACAACTGATCCCAGGGCTTTAAGTGGGATGAAAAAACTGTGGGGGGTCTCTCAAAGGGCGCGGCCGATGTAATTAAGGGCGTGGCTTAAAACCACCTAAGCTAAAAATCTGTGCTTAGCATAGCGTGCTGCCCGTCTGGTATTTTGCTGCTTCGATCGTTCCATCCAGATATATAATACAAAAAATAAAATTACACCTACAACAAGCCCGGACTATTGGCTTCTGTATATAATAGTGAAAATGCCTCAGTTCTGAAATGATGAGACTGAAAGATCTATACTGAGTCTCTTTGAAGTTACATCAAAGGCAGTGAAGGGTGGCATTGCTGCAAAGTTAAAATTTATTTTTTCCACCCTGAGGGTGAGAGCAAAAATGAAGAGCCCGATAGAGACTCGACTCAGCACCGGCTTTTTACAACTTCCGGTGTTGAGCACCGACAGGACCCGGCCCACTTAAAGCCCTGACTGATCCGATTTCAAGCGGATCGAATGTTATTAAAAACACATGCGGTGAAGGGCAGTAACAGACAGTTTGTAAAAGTTACCTGGTCATATCTCAGTTGATTAGTATATTAAACCGGGATTAATGAGGTGAATTTTTTTGTTAAGGCAGTACTAATCGTTATTTCTTAGAGACTACGGTTTTCAATAAAATCTGGTGAACCTGTATACGTTTCCATTGGAAGAAACCTTTGTAGGCTGCATAACATAGGGATCACATTTGTACCAATGTGTTCCAATGACAAAACAGGGAACACTACCACTGAATTTACCACACACTGCTGCATGATTTGATTTATTATACCACATCATTTCCTACCGCTGTCACAAAATGGTGTTTCCCAATGTCTCATAATTCCAGTTGCTCTAACTGCACCAGATTAGGCCTGATATACTGATACAGTGCAGACCGGGCATGGAGAGGGAAAATGCAGCAATTCTATCAAATTGGATGAGGCGAGGCTGGGCGGCTGCACCAGATCAGATGAAGTGTGTTTTGCAGCTGCTACCAGGAAGGAGCAAGAGTACGATGGTATACACTCTATGAGATCATATGAGGTGGGGAAGTGATGTACCATTTGGGGAGGGGGAGGGGGCCTGGGGGGTGTTGATGGGCCATCATGACGGTTGGGTTGGCGCTATACTATAGAATAGACTGTCAAAGGAGTGAAAGGGAAACTGCTCTCTCCCAGACTTGGTGTTAGGGGATGGTGGCCGTTTCTAGCACTATGTTTTATTGGTGGTTTCTGATCTCCCGAACCCACTCTCCCAACTGCACCTGCAGGTTCCACTCAGCGCACTCCAGGAAGAAGCTCGCCCTCTCTTCCTCTGCCCCGGTCACTGCCACAAACTCCCGCACCGCCTCCTGCTGTAGCTGAGCCATCTTCAGTGTGCACCGATCACAGCGCTCCGACGAGGAACAACGGCATGCGCTCTATGGTTCCCAGCACCAACTCTATGATTTCCAGGCACAGATCGGCCACATCTCTATGGTTACTAACCTTAGAATGTGCCGGTCTCCAGATCTGATGGACAGCAGAGAACTACATCCGGGACAGGCGTTTTCTCTATGATTATCATGGCAAAAAGCCCTGTTCGTCTCGAAGGCTTCAACTATAAGCACATATGCGGCCCGCTTATGTCCTATTTAGTTAGCATCTTTATGCGCTTGCATGCAGCTTCTCGGGACGATTAATTCAATAGATGTAACAGTTTTAAAAAACAAGCACTGAAACACAAGTGCGGCCCCGCGCCGCGAAAGTGAAACAGTACTCCGGGTTAAAGAAGTGGGAGGGGTGGGGGGAGTGCGATTCCCTTGCGGGAGCGAGCAGCGCCAGGAGCGATAATTGCTACCATATGGCGCCAGCTGCTCGCTCCCGCAAGTGAATCGCCAAACGTGCACGCGTTGCCATTGAAGGCAATGGAACGCGTGCACGTTTTGGCTGAAAAGCCGAATCGATTGCAAAAGGTCTTTTTGCCTATGTAGCGCATGCGCGCTGCGTAGGCGAGACCTAAAAAGGGTCAGTTTTCACTGTAAAAATAAAGTGTGTCCACGTTGCGTTTTGAGACGTTTCCTGTCGCGGGCACTAGGCCTACCCACACAAGTGAGGTACCATTTTTATCGGGAGACTTGGGGTAACACAGAATTGTAGAGCAACTGTTATTACCTATTGACTTTCGATGCATTTCTGCCTTCCAAATGAAAGACAATGTGTAAAAAAGAAGTCATTTTGAAAAATGACCTATAATTCTCATGCTAGCATGGGTACTCACAATTTCGGAAATGTGCAAATATCTACTCTTTCTAAACTCTATATTTTGTTCCAATTTTAGAAATACATAGGTGTCTTTCATACCGATTTTTCCATGTATATATTTTCCCAAATTAATTGCTATATACCTGGTACATAATAAAAAAACATTGCAAGACGCTGCTCAGTTATTGGCTCTGGGTTCGTCGGGTTCTTGGTGAACCTACAAGTCCTATATATCCCCACAACCAGAAAGATCCAGCGGATGTAACGGTATATTGCTTTCAAACAGCTGTCATAATTAGAAGAAGTTACAGATGAAAACGTTGACACAAATGGCTGTTTTTTTCAACTAATTTTCAATTTTTCCTATATTCAACTGTTAGTTTCTATAAAGAAACCTTGAAGGATCTACACAAATGACCCCTTTCTGAATTCAGAATTTTGTCTACTTTCCTAAAATGTATAGCTTTCCAGGATCCATTATTGCTTTTATACCCATTTCTACCATTAACTGGAAGGAGGTTGAAAGCACAAAAAATAGCAAAAATAGGCTATGTCCCAGAAAAATGCCAAAACTGTGTAAAAAATGTTGGTTTTCTGACAAAAGTCTGCTTGTCCCTGAAAGCTGGTAAGATGGTGATTTCAGCACCACAACCCCTTTGTTGATACCATTTGCTGGGAAAAAACCAGACGCTTTCATCTGTAGCCCTTTTTTCCCATTTTTCCCCCAAAAAACCAAATTTAGCTGTATTTTGGCTAATTTCTGGGTCCCCTCCAGGGATATCCACAAACCCTGGGTTCCTTTAGAATCCCCATGATGTTGGAAGAAAAGGACGCAAATTTGGCGTGGATACCTTATGTGGTCAAAACGTTACAGGGCCATAAGCGCGAACTACCCCAAATAGCCAAAAAAAGGCTTAGCACAGGGGGGGGGAGGCCTAGCAGCGAAGGGGTTAAAAATATACAGACAGTAGTACACAATTTCATTGGCGATCTACAGCCCCTCCAGGTCAGAAAGTAAAATTACTGAGGGGGTCAATCAGTATGTCTTCTGTACTTTAATGTATAGATTTGCCTATTGCTTTCGGACGTATTTTACCTTCTATACACTCTCTGGCTCTTCTGCCTTCAAGTGATGCTCAGTATATTTTGGGAAATGAGGTTCGCTCATTCTTTTTAGATGAATTGTGTAATGCCCAGCCCAACCACACAACTCACATCCTGCTCGCATACCAAATTGTTCTTGCCCCGCGCTTCCCTCAGCTGCCTGGCCCTTTGCATTCTGCTTCTCATCTCAGGTATTGAATGCTTGAGAGGCAGCGGAAACAAATCTGTGAAAAATGGCGGAATGCTTCCGGAAATAATTGCCTGGGAAGATTCCAGTAGAAGTAATTAAAAGAGGGCGCTGTGGGTGTATTGGCGACCGCAGGGCACAGCTCTCTTGCTTCGTCTTCGGAGCTAGTCGGAAGGGAAATGTTTGCAAAAATGGAGCAGTTTGCTGGCGCTGGCAGAGGGCAAGGCAGTTTTTCTTTACACGCCTGACTGAAGGCCACACACAGAATGAATGACAACCTATGCTTATGTAACACTCTACAGAGTGAAAAGTTTGTCGATCTATTAAAACAACTTTATGCGGTCGAAGCTCACTCGAATGACTCCGTGAGGTGAATGCTCCTCTCTTGAATCTCCTGTGACCTGCAGGTCACGGGTTCGAATCCCATCAAAGCCAGCTCAGTCTTCCTTGGTTATGAGGTTGGTAAATAAGTTACTTTAACGTTCAAAAACAGGAGCACTTGGTGACGCTGCTTAAAGAGAGCAATACTTATATATCAATCAATATATAACAAACAAGTTATTTTAATTAATTTCACTGTCTAACAAGCATGTTGCACATGCTCTCCTTAGTTTTTCTGAAATATGTAGTTAAAAATATTAGCTAAACTATGGCTCCCTAGAAAACCAGTGACAGACAGCGCGAGAGAAGCTGCGCACCCTTTTCCTTTCAGAAATACATCCTCACGCTGCATGGAAGTCCTCTTGTGAGCTGGGGCCGGTGGGGCGGGGGTGAAGAGGGAGGCGGCAGGTATGTCCATGTGCGTTCGCAGCAGCACAAGCAGGGCTGCCACGGGTCTGTCTGTGGGTACAGGCTGGAAGGGGAGAGAGAGCAGTAGACAGCTGCAACTAGTTCAAGTGGCACCATAGTCCAGAAGTGTAGCCCTTTGTATATAGGTGTCACAGCTTTCCTCCATGTAAGGAAGAAATGGTATTTTACTGACATCACAAAAAATAAACAAGCATTTGCAATGCAATAGGACTCGCATTTACGCGGACAACGGGAGTGCGGGCGAGAGGAGGGGGTGAGAAGGCACGGACAACGGGAGGGAGGGGTGAGTAGAGAAGGCAGTAGGAGAACCTCATTAAAGAAAATAGTGCTCACAGTCTCACGTACCGTGTAACACTCGGAGTAAAGGGGCCAGTAGTCATGGGAGGATACCAATGACGACATGGCCGTAATAAGGAGGGACTAACAAGCCTATAAACGAATCTGAAGGCAGCATTTACAAAGACACAAGCCAATGAAAAATAAGGGCGAGGGAGTGGGCGGGGCTTCCCTCACCTACTGAACTACAGCAGATCTTCACCAGAGCAGCGCTTGCGCGCTGACTCTAGGCTCGACCTAAAAAGGGGCCTTTCCTGCATTAACTTATCCATGAGTTGTGTAAAGTCAGGAGAAGGTTTACCCTTTGCATGTAAAAAGTTGGATGTATCCAGGATAGTTTGCCGTCCTCAAAAGCTTTCATACCTTCTCTGACAGGAAATTTAACCCACATGCAGGTCACACACTGGCTAATTTTCTGCCTCAGGATGTCCCCCCACAATGGGCAGGGCTTTCTACTGTACATAATTCAGAAGAGCTGGAGACAGTGCAGTAGGCTGTGGCTTGGGGCAAGTCAAGATCTGTGGGTGGACTGGAATTTCAGGGAATATGACATTGCTAGCGAAGAAGGAGGGCTCATAGAGCAGGAGATGGTACGAGGAGCAAGGGTGGGGCTTATGCTCTGATGAGGGGATTGCCCAAGCTGGGAATGATGAGAAACAACTGCTGACTAGTAGAGGTCCATCTGTAAGTCCCCTGCAGATCATTGTTGCTCCCCACAGAAGTGGGCATGGTTTACTGTTGTCACAAAGAGCTGCTGAAGCTGCTTGTTTTCTTTAAACTTGGAAGAACTTTTCAAAGTTCCCAAAACCGTAATAAAAAACAATGTGACCCCTGCAAGTCACCCAGCTTTGCAAATTCTCACAATCCTACTTTGAATATAATGAAGATTGTTTCATAATTAAATGTTTTGAAAATGTATACACATAAACATGCAACATGCAAATATACTGAAAGTATATTTTTCTGCTCTGAAACTGAGTGTAGCTAATGTAGGCCTTATTTTAAAGTGGGTAAACATCTGTTTAGCATTCTTCATTCTTAATCCACATATATTATTCTTGGTGTTCTGTTTTTATGCAGTCCTTGTAGAATGTATTAACGAGCTGTTGCAAAGCACAGTCTTGGATCTTACTGATAACTGCAAGTCTGAAGGACGTTTATAGAAGCTTTTTTGTGTATTAACATCAGACAAGTGAATTTGCCTTATCTGTTTGTACTAACCAGATTGGTTCTCTTCATGCGCATTATCGGTGGGTGTAGCAAAATGCTAGAATATGTTTGTTTAAAATCATGCTGGGAAAAGCCAGACCTCGAAAATGTTGCTTGTTTACAATCTTCAAACGAATCTAAGAGTTATATTAGGATTGTCAAGATTGTAAGCAAAATAGTTTTGAAACATAACATAACACCCTTGGTGTTTTCTGTGCTGCTGGCACACAGCACAAACACACCCATACTTGGGGGCATATTCACAAGGAGCTATCGCCGATTTAAAAGACACTTTATCGCAGCCAAAGTCGTGATACATCTACCCCCCCATTCACAAGCCCGTGTTAACAGCCCACAGCACCAGTTTACCCGCGATAGCAGCCGCAAAAAACATCGCCACAGAGGACCCTCGCAAATATCGCTAATGAGATGCAGAGTAGGCGTTCCCGTGACAAAAGCAGAGACAACAGCACACCTCAACATTCACAATGACCAGCCACATCTGCGATAAAAACACAAAACAGGCGATAAGGCGCTTTAGCACCAGGAAATCTACACCAGCTCTGACCTGGTGTAAACTCGGACGGCAGCCAGCACCACAAAAGGGAGCACAGCCCAGGGCCACATCCGAAGGACAACAGATGCCATGGCACCACACATCATGCGGCCCGGACACCCAAGAGGGCCACAACACCCACCACCACCACCCCCAGGATCCCATCCCACACCCGGAACACCCCCTCCCCCCCAGACCAACACAGACGCAGCGCAGACAAAGACAGCGGAACCACAGGAAACGTACCAGCCGCACAGACCCAACATCTGACAATGTCACCTTCCACTACAGGCTGAAAGGGACAACCAACCTACGCATTCTGATCATCATCGCCTAACAGGCCTACGGCAACAACACAGCGGACAACCAAAATCCCACCCCACACAAAGCTGATAGCGTGGCTGCACCTGTTGGCCCCTGGGACCCCCAATCCAACACCCTCCAGAGTCGGAGGAGTCTCACAGCCAGCCACATACAAGTCCCCCACACCTGTCATGGACATCACCATCACCCTGGTACCCCAGTCCCCATACGTACAACACAAGGCGCAGGATCCGCTGGAGACCAAGCAAGGACCATACGCCATAGCAGGATGCATGCACGTGTTGGGGGCAACACACAGCACACATATACTACCTGTGATCCCTGGTGACACAGCACACAATCACCGCAACAGGAAGCACACGTCTCACACCAATGTGCAGGCAACAACAGAACACCGTGGAACACCCAACAATGTCACATCCAAATACACAGCCAGTGTGCATGATACCTTCATCCTCCGACAGTCCATCATCAACCAGCGTACCCAGGATGGCAACAAGGGAAATGTACAGCCCCTTGGCAATATACAAATGAACATCCCACACACCTCAACACCACAACCATGCAACTTACAACTCTGGCAATGAACACGTCACAAAATCACATACAACAGGCACAACAATATGCCCACCCACCAGACACGACAGAACAACTTACAATGTCCACATGGGCAAGCCCTGAACATGACGTGTTACAGCAAACAAATGATGGACGGAATGCTGACAATCAAACATTCTCCCCAAGTCAAAAGATCTGGGTTAAATCCATCGTTCTTTTGCCCACTACGCCACCCCAGTTTGGACCCAGCCATAAGCAAATCAGTCTTGACCCTGTGCCCCATGGGAACAGTCCAGACCGAACTGCCAGGCCAGGTCCTCCCTGGACCGGAAACAAGCATCCTAGGACCGGTTTCAGGGTATGTCACCCTTCTTCAGCCAGGCTAGCTTGAATCCAGTGGCACAGTGAGCAAGGGACCCACGTCTGGGCATACCCATCCCACTTAGGGCGAAAAGTGTTACAGCAAACAAATGATGGACGGAATGCTGACAATGCAAACATTCTCCCCCAGTCAAAAGATCTGGGTTAAATCCATCGCTCTTTTGCCCACTACGCCACCCCAGTTTGGACCCAACCATATGCAAATCAGTCTTGACCCTGTGCCCCATGGGAACAGTCCAGACCGAACTGCCAGGCCAGGTCCTCCCTGGACCGGAAACAAGCATCCTGAGACCGGTTTCAGGGTATGTCACCCTTCTTCAGCCAGGCTAGCTTGAATCCAGTGGCACAGTGAGCAAGGGACCCACGTCTGGGCATACCCATCCCACTTAGGGCGAAAAGTGTTACAGCAAACAAATGATGGACGGAATGCTGACAATGCAAACATTCTCCCCCAGTCAAAAGATCTGGGTTAAATACATCATTCTTTCGCACACTACGCCACCCCAGTTTGGACCCAGCCATATGCAAATCAGTCTTGACCCTGTGCCCCATGGGAACAGTCCAGACCGAACTGCCAGGCCAGGTCCTCCCTGGACCGGAAACAAGCATCCTGGGACCGGTTTCAGGGTATGTCACCCTTCTTCAGCCAGGCTAGCTTGAATCCAGTGGCACATTGAGCAAGGGACCCACGTCTGAGCATTACCATCCCACTTAGGGCGAAAAATGTTACAGCAAACAAATGATGGACGGAATGCTGACAATGCAAACATTCTCCCCCAGTCAAAAGATCTGGGTTAAATCCATCGTTCTTTTGCCCACTATGCCACCCCAGTTTGGACCCAGCCATATGCAAATCAGTCTTGACCCTGTGCCCCATGGGAACAGTCCAGACCGAACTCCCAGGCCAGGTCCTCCCTGGACCGGAAACAAGCATCCTGGGACCGGTTTCAGGGTATGTCACCCTTCTTCAGCCAGGCTAGCTTGAATCCAGTGGCACAGTGAGCAAGGGACCCACGTCTGGGCATACCCATCCCACTTAGGGCGAAAAGTGTTACAGCAAACAAATGATGGACGGAATGCTGACAATGCAAACATTCTCCCCCAGTCAAAAGATCGGGGTTAAATCCATCGTTCTTTTTCCCACTACGCCACCCCAGTTTGGACCCAGCCATATGCAAATCAGTCTTGACCCTGTGCCCCATGGGAACAGTCCAGACCGAACTGCCAGGCCAGGTCCTCCCTGGACCGGAAACAAGCATCCTGGGACCGGTTTCAAGGTATGTCACCCTTCTTCAGCCAGGCTAGCTTGAATCCAGTGGCACAGTGAGCAAGGGACCCACGTCTGGGCATACCCATCCCACTTAGGGCAAAAAGTGTTACAGCAAACAAATGATGGACGGAATGCTGACAATGCAAACATTCTCCCCCAGTCAAAAGATCTGGGTTAAATCCATCGTTCTTTTGCCCACTATGCCACCCCAGTTTGGACCCAGCCATATGCAAATCAGTCTTGACCCTGTGCCCCATGGGAACAGCCCAGACCGAACTGCCAGGCCAGGTCCTCCCTGGACCGGAAACAAGCATCCTGGGACCAGTTTCAGGGTATGTCACCCTTCTTCAGCCAGGCTAGCTTGAATCCAGTGGCACAGTGAGCAAGGGACCCACGTCTGGGCATACCCATCCCACTTAGGGCGAAAAGTATTACAGCAAACAAATGATGGACGGAATGCTGACAATGCAAACATTCTCCCCCAGTCAAAAGATCTGGGTTAAATCCATCGTTCTTTTGCCCACTACGCCACCCCAGTTTAGACCCAGCCATATGCAAATCAGTCTTGACCCTGTGCCCCATGGGAACAGTCCAGACCGAACTGCCAGGCCAGGTCCTCCCTGGACCGGAAACAAGCATACTGGGACCGGTTTCAGGGTATGTCACCCTTCTTCAGCCAGGCTAGCTTGAATCCAGTGGCACAGTGAGCAAGGGACCCACGTCTGGGCATACCCATCCCACTTAGGGCGAAAAGTGTTACAGCAAACAAATGATGGACGGAATGCTGACAATGCAAACATTCTCCTCCAGTCAAAAGATCTTGGTTAAATCCATCGTTCTTTTGCCCACTCACGCCACCCCAGTTTGGACCCAGCCATATGCAAATCAGTCTTGACCCTGTGCCCCATTGGAACAGTCCAGACCGAACTGCCAGGCCAGGTCCTCCCTGGACCAGAAACAAGCATCCTGGGACCGGTTTCAGGGTATGTCACCCTTCTTCAGCCAGGCTAGCTTGAATCCAGTGGCACAGTGAGCAAGGGACCCACGTCTGGGCATACCCATCCCACTTAGGGCGAAAAGTGTTACAGCAAACAAATGATGGACGGAATGCTGACAATGCAAACATTCTCCCCCAGTCAAAAGATCTGGGTTAAATCCATCGTTCTTTTGCCCACTATGCCACCCCAGTTTGGACCCAGCCATATGCAAATCAGTCTTGACCCTGTGCCCCATGGGAACAGTCCAGACCGAACTGCAAGGCCAGGTCCTCCCTGGACCGGAAACAAGCATCCTGGGACAGGTTTCAGGGTATGTCATCCTTCTTCAGCCAGGCTAGCTTGAATCCAGTGGCACAGTGATCAAGGGACCCACGTCTGGGCATACCCATCCCACTTAGGGCGAAAAGTGTTACAGCAAACAAATGATGGACGGAATGCTGACAATGCAAACATTCTCTCCCAGTCAAAAGATCTGGGTTAAATCCATCGTTCTTTTGCCCACTACGCCACCCCAGTTTGGACCCAGCCATAGGCCCAGATCTCTGTACTGGGGTGAATGTATGACATTGTTCTGCATTCTGTCCATCAACTGTTGTTTTTCCATTTGTCACCCCGAGTGGGACGGGTATGCGCTGACGTGGGTCCTGTGCTCTCCATGCCACTGGAATCAAGCTATCCTGGCTGAAGAGGGGTGAAACCCCGAAACCGGTCTTAGGATGCTTGTTTCCAGTCCAGGGAGGACCTGGCTTGGCAGTTCGGGCTGGACTGTTCCCATGAGGCACAGGGTCAAGACTGATTTGCATATGGCTGGGTTCAAACTGGAATGGCATGGTGAGCAAAAAACGATGGATTTAGGCCCAGATCTCTGTACTGGGGTGAATGTATGACATTGTTCTGCATTCTGTCCATCAACTGTTGTTTTTGCATTTGTCACCCCGAGTGGGACGGGTATGCCCAGACGTGGGTCCCGTGCTCTCCATGCCACTGGAATCAAGCTATCCTGGCTGAAGAGGGGTGAAACCCTGAAACCGGTCTTAGGATGCTTGTTTCCAGTCCAGGGAGGACCTGGCTTGGCAGTTCGGGCTGGACTGTTCCTATGAGGCACAGGGTCAAGACTGATTTGCATATGGCTGGGTTCAAACTGGAATGGCATGGTCAGCAAAAAAACGATGGATTTAGGCCCAGATCTCTGTACTGGGGTGAATATATGACATTGTTCTGCATTCTGTTCATCAACTGTTGTTTTAACATGACCCAGCAACGGCATGGCACCTCAGCCACACAATAGCCGAATGTGGGGAGAGGTGGCAAGCAGGCATGTGTGAAGGATGCAGTAGAACCATGATTGGGAAAGTACACAATGCCAACAGTGCCGGAGATGTGCTGGACACCTCGCAGTATGCAGAACACACCCATATCCATGGCGACATACACCGCTTGCGTATGGAGTGTAGTGGACAGTGGATGCCACCATGTCACCACAGCCAGTGGGGGACATCACGGAAATGTAGCCTTTTACGCCCCCCCTATGCGTCAGCGGAGTAGGATGGCCCAGCGTATGCCACGCCAGCGTAGGGGTGTGAATAAAAACCACGTAGGCCTGGGCGTGGTCCCCTTCCGGAAAGACCAACGTCTCTGCCAGGGCGGCGCCTCCCACCCCGCCACGAGGCCGACGCCGTCCTCGTGAACCGAGTTGCCTGCGATGCAGTGCGCCTGCCGGTCCCCGGCACGCTGGACCACGAACACGTCAGGCCCGCCCCTGCGCAGCCAGGCCACACTGATCACCTTCCGACACCGGCGTGTGTCAAGGAGGGCCCACCACGTGCCGGCGCAAGCTCCAAGCCCGAGTCCCGTGAACTTGGCAGTCAGCTCAGACCACCAGGCCTCCACGACACAGGCCTGCTTTATTCCCTTTTCGTTGACGTACTCCACTGCCGCCCACGGACTACTCTTTGGACCAGTAGGTCCCACATGTGGAACTGTGTCTTGAGTCATGAATGGCAGTGACCCCATATCCCGGCCAGCGGCCACAGCACCAGACCCCCCCAGTTCAGTGAGGCATAGTTCCATATGGGCATCTTGCACACGTGGTGCCACTAACCCTGTTCAACGCCAGCCTGCTACACGTGGTGCCACTAACCCTGTTCAACGCCAGCCTGCTACACGTGGTGCCACTGAACCTGAACTACGCAGGCCGGTGAGGCCATCCAACCTATGCCGGGGACACAAGGTGAATGGGCCGTGCTGACCACTGCCTCAGGCCTACACCACGGACAGGTAGGTCACACATTTGGAACTGAGTCTTGATTACACCATGGCAGTGAACATTATTTAAGGCAGAGAACTATTCACCATACACCCTTCGATGTGGTGGCAACAAGTCTGTGCATGGCATCACAACCACACGTGTCTGTGGGCCTACGCGGACCACTGCCCTCGGCCTACGCTGCGCTCGAGTGGGATCACAGAATTGGAACTGAACATCAGTAATTCAAAAGGCTGAATACATGTCTTCGGAAGCACGGAGGGGCGTAAGAGGATGACGCGTTGCAGGCCGAAGGGAACAGGATCATCGTCACGGAGGTGATTGAACACCACCGACAACTGCCACTGTGTCACTAACTCTGTGCCCCGCGAGCCAACGACAGGTGGCTGTGGGCCCATGCTGACCGCTGCCTCCGGCCTACACTGCGGTCCAGTAGGTCACAGAGACTTTATTTGGCAATGTTGGAGTTCACATCTGTGTACCGGCATCATCGCAGACTGCAACCCCTCTGAGCACCTGTGCCACTAAGTGTGTTCCCCGACATTCATGGACACTCACTGGTCGTACATTGGTGGCGTTTGTGTCAATGGAATAGGGGCTAGTTTTCATCCTCATGTAGCTGATCCCGAATTGTTGGTGACAACGAGGGTTGCGCTTTCAACTCCTCAATTTCCTGCTTCCGGATAACATCCGACCGTCCGCATCATGCCCTGGAGGACACCTTCCACTGTCCCCCGCAACACTCCGCAACATACACCTCGGACATTGATGGGGACCCGCTCAGGTCGCATGGCCCATCTGACTGCACCGCAAGTCACCATCCGGTGGCTGGGTGCCTGTGCCGGCCGCAGTGCATCCGGGGCCACTGACTCTGTGCTGGTGATGCCTGGGACAACTTCTTCTGAGACATTGAATGGCCTCTGTAGCGATGGTCTTGGGGTCATCAACGCCATGTGTCTGTGGCCCTGCGCTGTCCGCCTCCTCCGGCCCCAACTGCGGGCCACCAGGGCCCACACATGGCATCGAGTCTTGACCGGCCCGGACGTCGCATCACCGCAGGAGGCACACGCCACCACGGCAAGGACCACCTCCAACCGCCATCTGCCAGAGTCGAAAGGGTGGTCCTGACAGACCTACGGAGTTGGCCAAACCTGTCGTGGATGCCATCATCGGCCTGCTGCCCTGCTCAGCACTCCAGGTGCCAATGACTCAGTGCACCGCAAGCCATTGTCCGTTACTGAGTGAGTTTTGTGCTGTTGTGAGGTTGCGCAGCAATGTCACCTCATGCAGTGAGGAAGACCTGGGACCATGAGGAGGAGGATGTGTCAAGTGTGCGGACGGGAGAAGGCACAGACAATGGGAGGGCAGGTGCCAGCAGCCCCTTGGCAGGAATGCAGACTGGTGGTGGTAGTCAAGCTACACACCCGGATCTGATACTGGGTATTGCGCTGTGGACTGCGGACGCAACTGTCACCTCAGGCAGTGTGGGAGACCTGGGACGTTGATGAGGAAGTTGATGCAGGTGTACCTCACCCCACTGCATCTGCATCAGGACTAACCCGAAGGGACCCAATCCTAGCAATTCCTTCACATGAGCGCGCTCTTCTCTAGTGCCCCTACCTCAGTGCACTGCAACTCACGGAACGTCCAGACTGAATATTGGGTGACCTCTGTCCTTACTCCGGATCCCTCCATGTTGCTCTGCATTTGACTCTGTTATGCTGGTGTTTTCTGTTTCCATGACACTGGTGTCCACTTTTCAGGTTGTTGCCAGCACCAAGCACTCCGTGCGGGCTGGCTTATACTCACCCCACACACATCCAGCACAGGCGTCACTGTACATGTGGCCCTGCCAATAAAGGGGCCGGGCGTACGTGCCCGTAGCTAGTTCAACATGATATGTGCATGTGTCTCTGTGGGGGTGTGGGACTCCTTTGTGGGGTGTAGGTGGTCCCTGAATGGTATTGGACACCCACGTATGTGTTCTAGTTCGCATTCCATGGTTTCGGCAACACCCTCACCTGTTGGGCCACCTCCTTTTGGCACTCTGCCACCTGGCATTGGGATGCCATGTGTGGGTGGTTGACGTGTTGTGAGGCAGCCGTGATTGCGGGTGCTTCATGCTGTGTGGTCTGTTGCAGAGTCTGGGTTCTCCTCTGAGTAGCTTGTATGCCCTGGTCCTGGTGGTGGGTTGTGTGGGATGTCCAAGGGCTGTTGTAGGGCGTCAGGGTCGGGGGTGTGGTGTTCGTCTCGGGCATCACTGATGGGTTGTCTGTTCAGACCTGCTGGAGGTGTTGTTTGTCCCTCTGCATTGTGAAGGAGAGGTGCATGTTGGCATTGTGTTGGCGCCTTGTACTTGTCGGCATGCAGACTGTGTGACAATGTACATTGTGACTGTTTGGGCGGTGGTGGCAATTTGAGTTGGGACAGTGTACATTTGGCCTACATGGAGGATGTGGAGTTGTAGGGGTAGATGTGCATCTCACAGTTCCCTGCTCTGTCCGATGTGATTGTTCTGTTTCTGCGCCTGGGTGGACCCAGTTGTGTCCCCTGTTCTGCAGTGTGGGTGTTGCACTTTGTGCCACATTGTCATGGTATGTGCTGTGATTGCTATGTGTGTGTGCTGCAGTGTGCCACGGGGATGTGGGACATGTCCCTGGGTAATTGTGGATGTGCAGTGTGCTACACCTCATTGTGCATGTGGGGCATAGTGCCCATCACCCCCCGTCCCCCCAGTCCCTGTTGGATCCTCACCCTGGTGTTGTTGTGTCAGGTCCTGTCGAGCTGTGTCCGTACTCCCTACTCCTTGCACCCTCTCCACACTGATGACTGTGGCCTGGCTTTCCTCCTGCTCCTCCTGTGTCGCTGGACTGCCACCTCCTGTCGCAGTTGCTGCCTTCCTGTTGGCAGCGGGTTTGTGCCTGGTTTAGGTTGTCACGTCCTGGCGGAGCCTCTTGAACTCCTGGATTGGCCTCCTGGGCTCTGCGACTGCATTCCAGGCGGTCTGCTTGTGGGTCATTTGCTGGTAGTGTTCTGTCGCCTCCGTGGCCTTGGTCTTGTTTTCCTGCGGTCTGCACCCCGTCTTCCTCTCCATTTTCTCCTTGGCCTTCCCCGACCCCGTTGTTCCTTGCTGGTGGTCTGTGGGGGTTGTGGTGTTCGCGTTGCCCTCTGCGCTGGATCAGGGTGCATGGATGTTGCTACGTGCTTTGGCTTGTTTCTGGTGTGTTGTGCCTGTGGTTTTTATAGTGCAATTGCCCACCAGACGCATGTGAGTTGCAGGCCTGAGGCTGCTTTTCGCAGCTTTTTGTACCGCGATTGACCTCATCGCATGATTTCTCGTGTTTCGCATTTTTTGGGCGTGGTGTTGGTTTCCACGCTGGCATTTGACGCGTTATCTGGTGACTATCGCATGGTACCGCCTTGTTGTGAATTCCACGTTGACACGGGGTTATTTTCCCGTGATAGGCTGCGTTATTGAAAGTTGTGTTACGCTACTCTTGCGGTAGTTCACACGTTCTTGTGAATATACCCCTTGGTCTCTTAGCATCACAGTACTGCACTGCATCCACATAACATATTAGCTTTCCCACTGTTCACTTGCCCCATGTGTCAAAATTTAGATGCTATCAGGATAATTTAATTACACATTTGTAGTGTTTTGAAGGGAGCTAAAAACAAATGTGTCTAGTCTTTTTGTTACACATAGTAAATGTGACTTAACAGTGGACAACATACCTTTACCTCTTTTTCAGTATCGCCTTCCTTATGGACTGTTGTTTCATCAGTACAACCCGCAAAGAGGTCATGCATATTTCATTTATGAATCACAAGCGTACCCTGGCTGCCCTTGGATTGGACTGGAACTTGGTATCCTGGTTGAATTTTTCCTGCTATGAGATAATTTGATAAACATCCTTCAGAACGAAGAAGGAGTAGGTGGACTGCTCCAGCTACCATCAAATACTTTTCTGCTTTAGTCCTCACATAAGGGTTGACTATTGCTTTCGATGAAATTACAAAAAACACAGAGATTTTATAAGGAATGTTTAATTTAATTACAATAGCTTTGGGCTTAGTCACAGAATGACTAGTCACCCATGACAAGATGCTAATTCAAAATAAAGCGGCATTAAAGTACCTGTTAGCAGTCAAAGAGGGGAGGTGCTCTTTTGTTGGCACTGAATGTTACACCTAGTGTACCAGCACTGCTCTTCGTACACATTAACAGGCATATAACATTAAGGAGAGTGCCATAAAGCTACACAAGATACAGAGTGGTCTAGACCAAAGCCACAATGGCATCTGAACGTGGCTAGGGGGAGTCATTGTACTCTGAGGAATGAAAAAAATTTGAATCAATTATTTACATCTTTTTAATTGTTGTCCGATATGGCAATAAGAATAATAATGTGCATCATTCAACACTTTTGAAAAAACATAAAGGCACCACCAATACTTTTATGCTTGATGTTTCTGAGGATGATGAGACAAGTGAAAATGAAGATGTGCATTCTCTATCTGCCTTTGCAGAACTCAGTTTGTGTTATTTCATCTTTAATATATCCCTTTAAGGTTGTCTTCCAGACTCAGCCTTTGTCTGAAGTGATGCACTTCACAGCAGGGCTTTCTTCAGTTTGGATCACCCACAATAGAGGCACTAATAAATGTGAACAGTCTGCATCTTTGCTATCTACATCTACAGTGATCAGGAAGCGAGACAAAGGACTGCTCCCCTTCTAAAAAAACCTTCACCCTGATACAGATACTGTATTTCCACCCTTCACCCCTGGCATCCTCTGAATGGCTGTCTGAGGAAGACTAATCAGCAGCCTGGGTCCACTTTCGCCACTTCGGTAACGGGGTTCCTTCCCTCCAGCCTCAGGAATGTTAGCAATAAACTTCCACTAACTAGAAAAGCACCCCAATCTCCCTCTTATTCACATGAACAGGCCAGGGGGTTTAAAAGGAAACCAACAGGCCTGGCTCATTCTCACATTCATGCCTTGCATACTAACTCCCCGACCATAAATGCATATGTCCAAACACACAGAATCCCATCAGTAAGATTCCGGGTTCACCATTAGCAGCAGAACGTTGGTGAAATGGGCTACTAGCCTCCCATTCACATGATGTATGTAAGGGGAATGTTTAAGCTATAAATACTACAAAGCATAGTATGCTGCCATTACTGCATGACGTGTGAAACCCATGACAGGGGCAGCAGTCCTGATGCCACTGTTATAGCTCAATTGATGCACCACCTTATGTCCGGGATAAATTTAGTCCCCATTGTAAGTGAAGGGTAAGCCTAGGTCTTTGCGCGCACACTGGATTAGTGAGAGGCGAGGCCCAAAATCCAAAAACCAGGATAACAGCTACTTGCAGTTTGTGGCACGCAAGGAAGGGGGCATGATTGTATATCATGCAGGGGTCATTCCAGTTCCAACAACTGGTCATTTAGAAGCCCAGCACGTGCAACCAGAAGTAGTTGTGCCACTTGCATTAAATCAGAAATGCCATGCTGGACATAGAAAAATTCAATCCCATACCCTCGATTCAGAAAACTACTAGAGCCCTTTATACGAGCACCAGTTACATTAAACCAAGTCATATTCTTTTTATTGATTTTTTTTCCGGCATGGGAGATTAAGTGATTTCCCAGAATCACAGGATTTTTAGTTTCAAAGTCGGCAGCTCTGGCCGTAATGACACATCCTCTCCCAGAGAGAGAAACTTATATTCATAACTTTTCTGGCCTATGCTCGCTTTCCCTAACATCACATGTGTGGAAGCATTTCATGCAGAGATCCTGCAATCTAGTACCAGTAAGGAATATTTAAATATGTAGGAAATTGGGTTACTGGTTGAGGGGTGTGAAACCCTACTCAAGCACCAACCACATACTCTGTCAGGTTGAAACACAAGCAAACCTCAAATTAACCTGTGCTTAACCTTCTGGTAGCTTGGCACAAAAGCAGTCAGGCTGAACTTAGAGGCAATGTGTAAAGTATTTGTGCAGCACTTCAAACAGTAATAAAGTGAAAGTAGAAACATAGATATGCAAGTTTAAAGGTTTAACTGAAAAGAGTGCCTAAAATCACAAAGCGTCAACTGTGGGTATCGGGTCGCTCTAGACCGTCACAGAGTCACGAGTTCAGGACGACCACGATGGAGAGGGTCCTGGATACAGGGACCAAATTAGGCCAGCTGAATAAAGTACCTTAAATCCTAGTTGTGGAGTGTTGTGAGATACCACATTGAAGATGCGTCATGCAGTGGTGGTTCCGAGGAAGCTGCGGGGCTAAGTTGCGGATTCCAGCGTTGTCGAAGATGTTGTCAATGAGGGGCTTGCGATGCAAGGTCCTGCATCGAGGATGCGTCGTGCAGTGGTGGGTCCAAGGAAGCTGCAGGCTGCGATTCGAAGTCCTGTGTTGTCGTTGAGTATGCGCATGATGAAGGGCTTGTGATGTGAAGGCTTGCACATAGGCAGCTGTAGGCTGCGATGCTAGGACCTGTGCTGGGAATTCTTTCCGTAACGACGGTTCCAACGTGGCTGCAAGAAGATGCCTGTGTCGGTTCTGCTCACAAGACAGCAGCTGGGCTGGAGGAGCACCCTGAGGCCCTCTTCCAAGGGTCCAGGACTGAGGTGGCACCCTTTTCTGTCCCTGAGGCTCTGATCAGAAGGCCAGCCAACTAGCCTTTGGAGTCACTCTGGTGCTCCTTGATTCAAGATGCATTTCTGTGCTTTTCACTCAGGCAGCAGTGCAGTAGGGCAACAGAGTAGCAGTCCTTCTTGCAGAGCAGTATAGAGGTCCTTCTGAGTATTCTACAAGTCCAGAGGCGTACTGGAGAGTTGGGTTTGAGGGTTCAATATTCATACCTGGTGCCAGCTTTGAAGTAGAAGAAGGTTCTGGAGGTTTCCAACTCCAGAGTTGCTTGAAATTTCCTTCCTTCATGCCCTGGCCCCACCTTCTTTAAGGGAATAAATGACTGTCTAACCCTTTCTGAATGTGCTTAGGCAAAGGCTTTGTGATGTGCAAGTATGGTAGGTGACAGCTCCTACGCTCTATCAATTCAGAGATGGCCCATCCTGCCAACACCTATTCACTGTTTGTCTCACTGTCTGGGAGTAATACACCAAGAACAACTGTCAGCTACACCTTGTCATCTGACCCTGGATACAGGCTGGAGGCACCAAATGGTTAGGACAAGAAAAATGCAAACTTTCTAAATGTGGCATTTTCAGAACTGTGATTTAAAATCTGTCTTTACTATTAAACTGGGTTTTAAATTACAATTCTTTAGACACCAAACTTGACATTCCTATTTATTCCCATTTGAAAGTTAGCTTTTATTTAACATAATAAGGTAACCAAAGGTTATCCTATGGGAGAGTTAGGCCTTGCAGTAGTAAAAACGTACATGTCAAACATTTTAAATACACTGCACCCTGCTGTTTAGGGCCTACTCTAGGGATTACTTATATGTATTAAAAGGAAGTATTAGCCCTGCAACTGTTTTTTTCACCATGTCAAAAAGTCAGTTAAAAACTGTTTAAAAGGTTACTTAATGAGTGGCAAAATCAGTGCTGCAGGCCCACTAGTAGCATTTAGTTTACAGGCTCTGGGTACATGTAGTACTACTTTACTAGGGACTTACAAGTAAATTAAATGGGCAAAATGGGTGTATGACAATATTGCCATGTTTAAAGGAATTAGCACAAGCACTTTAGCACTGGTTAGTAGTGGTAAACTGTGCAGAGTCTTAAAGCCAACAAAAATGAAGTCAGCAAAAACAGGAGGATGGAAGGCAAAAAGTTGGGGGTAAACCATGCCAAAGATGTCAGGTCCAACAATATATATATATATGACATCTTTGCATGCAAAACATAGACATGTGACCATTTATGAACCGCAACTAAGTTATGCATTTTATGACCTCCAGCATGTGTGAAGATAAGTTAAGCATCTAAATTCTCTGGTTAATCGGCCAAGTACATTTACCGGAATACGCTCATTAGGTGACAGAGCAGTTAAAAATCCCGGCCACTACAATATCTTCTTCGAGCATTCTTTTATTGAAGAAATGCACATGAGAAAAGGAATAACACTTATTCTCTGAAGGCACGTGACATTGTAAAGTTTCAAAACCAAATACATGGCCAGTTTTGGGGCCGGTATAAGGGCACTTTGGAAACATGATCTGCAGACAAGTTTTTTTTTTTTATACAGAAATCATAATATTTGGAGTTAAAGATTTATATTCACAAAGATTTTCCATGTTATCATCAGCTGCAGTTTCTTTTTTTGGCGCGTGTCTCTATTTATGGAGTTAAATCGTTTTAATTGGGTTTTTTAGACTCATGTGCGTGAATGAAAAGTTTCCCTTTATTACTACTGTGGCGGGCGAACGTGAGGGGGGCGTTACTGGAAGCTTTGATAAGATTGACAGGCTCCTTGGGGTGAAGTGCACATGTCAGGTGGGCGGGTGCCTTGTTCTGTCCAGCCCGACATGCGCACTTAAAAAACCCTCGCCCACCAGTGCGCAATGAGTTCGGGGATTGCTGCCACAGCCACCAAGTCTCCTTAGGTGCATTGGCAGCTCCTACCCGAGCCAATTATTGCGCTGCTCTCGTGCTATTGCCTAACCTAAACAGCAAGGGAGCAGCGCCTAGATTGGTTCGGGCATCGCGGGAGTGAGACTCAGGGCCAAGCTGCCTTTGCACACTTTCAATTAGTGTGTTTGCATTATGATGCGCAAAGCGGAACCAGGGCCGGACTGGCTACCGGGCGTTTTGGTGTGCTGCCAAGCTGTGGACTGATTTCACTGCGGTGGGGGCTGATTTCGTTGATGGGGACCTGCGTGTGCTTCTAAATAAACAAAGCAAAACGAATGGTTTTAAGCACACGCAGGTCCCCATCAACGAAATCAGCCCCCAGCTTGGCAGCAAACCAAAATGCCCGGTAGCCAGTCCGGCCCTGAGCGGAACCATCCTTCTGCATTGCCGACATCCTGCACAAGTCCAGCCAGGCAGAGAACCGACCGAGGGCCTACAGCCAGGCCCCACACTCATGGCCCCTAAAGCCCTCGACTGCCCGGTGTCCCCACTCTCCGCCTACCACCAACACCCCTGGCTGGGCTGCAGCTTTCCTGGGGGGCGCTACGCCATGGGCTGCTCAGCACAGCCCACCCAGGCCAGGAAAGACCTCAAGTTCGGCTGCATCCTGTCTGTGGAGTTCAACCCTAAAGTGAGAGAAGGCAACACTCTGAGAAGTAAGTCTGGCCAGTGCACCACAGTCCAGTGCAGACCCACAAATGTGCAAAAATGAAAAGCTGTGCCTAAAAAACACAGAAAAAGCAATAGTACCTCTGATACCCAGAAAGCGCAAAGTAAGTTGTGTTCTTTATTTAGAGGCTGCTGCAGAGACACCTTGAGCTTAGAGGAGAAGCTGCAACAGAAAGCAACAATGATAAACTTAATTACAACTGATTCACAAAGTAAGCATTAGCGGACTTTGAACTGCTCTGTTTCTTCAGCTCATGGTGGTGACTTTCGATATCCTAGCAAAACGAGTCTACTTCTGTACAGGAAAGAAACAGTGAAATGCGCAACTAAAAGTATATTTGTTTAAAAAGTCCTTTGTTTTTGGAAGATTAAAATGCTGCAACTACATTTCTTTTCTCGGAGTTTAAAAAGCAAAAGGGTCTGTACTGCAAATATCTTCCCCCTTCTGGTCATAGTACGCTGTACGCGGAAGAGTACTACTCCGTTGAAATATGGCACAAGCCTAACAGTGATTAGCCAACACTGTAGTTTCTGCATTATGCCAAAGCCCCCTTTTTTAACATGCTGAAATAGCGGTGCCCATGTCCTGAAGAGAAAAATACTGGAATCAGGTGATCAAATGTGAGTTCCCAAACCAGAAATAGGCCCATGTCATGCATGCACCTAGACATACTCATGTACACTGGGGGTCCAAGTGCCAAGCAGCCGCGGCCCGTGCAGGTAAGAGTGGTGGGGCTGGGTGGTGGGAGATTTCGACAGATGGCGATGAGGGAAAATTAATTATTTATTTAATTTACCCTCATGGTTGTCTGTCAAATTCCCCCCAATCCAGCCCCACTGCTCTTACCTGCACGGGCCGCGGCTGGTGCCAAGGACCTGCACAATGCTCAGGTTATCTGGCGACCTGTACAAATTTGCGTTTGGAGGAGGCTGGGGTGGTAGGCCTAGCACTAGAGTGGTTTAGATCATTCCTGACAGAGAGATCTTTTCGAGTTTCGGCCCCCCCGTTTCTTTCTCAGGTTCATTCCATCGGGCAGGGGGTACCACAGGGCTCTGCATTGAGCCCCATATTGTTTAATCTTTATGTTCAACCTCTTGATAAGGTGGCTAGGAACTTGGGCCTCACCATGGTCTCGTATGCAGATGATACACAGCTGGTGGTGGCCCTGTCCGATGGTTCCACTCAGGATGCCTCAAGGTTTCGGAGCGGCCTGGCCGCTGTGGCAGACTGGATGACTTCAAATTGTCTCCAGTTGAATGCGACGAAAACAGAGCTACTGTTGGTGGGGAGGGACAAGAGCCTCTGGAGTGAACAATGGTGGCTTGACGTACTTGGTTGTACCCCCATCCCTAAATTGGTGGTAAAAAACTTGGGGGTATGGATGGATGCTACCCTTAGCTTTCAAGAACACACCAAAAGAGTTGCGGGTACCTGTTTTGGCCTCTTGCGGGGACTGAGGCCCCTGTTGAAGTTTTTGATTCTTCTACGCGCCAACTGATTGTGCAATCAGCCATTCTATCCAGACTGGATTATGCTAATTTGCTCCTGTTGGTAGCTAATAAGGCTGAGATACTGCGATTGCAGCATGTTCAAAACGCTGCCGCCAGGGTCCTGCTAGGGCTCCCACGTAACTGTCCTTCTACCAGGACCATCCGGAGGTTGCATTGGCTTCCGGTGGCCAAGCGGATCCAATTCAAGGCTCTTTGCCTATCTTTTAAGATTCTGAAACTTGCCTCGCCCAGTCTTCTGGCTAATTTTCTAGTCCTGTATGTCCCCACTCGCCAGCTGCGCTCCTTGGGACAGCATTTGGTAATCGTTCCCCGTGTGAAGCGCCTTCGGGTTGGAGGTCGATCTTTCCGCTATTTAGCTGCCAAGTTATGGAATTCCCTGCCTCCTCAGATTCGTAGCTTGGATCGTATTGTAGACTTCAGGAAAGCAATTAAAACTTTTCTTTTTCCCTCTGCTTAGTCCTGTTGTCCCCTGTATACTTCTTACGCCTACTTGTTGTGTTCTTAGCCCTGTTCCTTTCTGACGCTGGCAGCGCCGGGACGCCTCTTTGCTGGGGCAGCTGTGCGCTATATAAACTCAGGTAACATAACATAACAAATGTGGTTGGCAGGGCAGGATGGTCGAGAAACGCAGCTCTAGGCTGCTAATGACTAGGCAGAAGCTTGTTGTGCACACGCTTCTGCATATTCATCGACTGGCGGGCACATTGACCAGGGCTTCATCTACAAGCCACTATAGAATCTCAGAGGGCCAAATGGGGCGAGAAATTATTTTTTGCCTTGTTTCAATAGGGAAAAATATTATAATGGTGCTACCTCTTGTCCGACATGAACCCTTTGCAGTTTTGGGGTGCTCATACACACCGCTGAAGGACACACCGGTGAGGGTGTTAAGGCTCTGGTCTAGGACAATATCTGTACGTGAACCGGATTTGAAGTCATTTACAGTCCTCTACCACATTCCTCCTTACTTCGGTGCATGTGAAAGGATGTAAATTCATGCACATGTCGTCTGCAGATACGCAATAGAAAACTTTGCAGAGACATCACTTAGGCCTTCTGCAGATTTTCACTTATGCTTGTTTGCATTTATTAAACTTTTCCTACATGCACTGGTAAATTTCTCGTCGATCTGGCGGTCGGGCACTCATCCAGATTAGAACGTTTACGCCTACCACTTTCAAATGTCACCAGCCGGCACTGGCTTACCATTGTGATCCTGCTGACCCTCTATGCGATGGTCGTCACAGATAAGTGTTGCCGGATTGAATCCAGTGTTATGCTTCACATGGCTATGTGGTCATTCGGGGCTTGTAATAAATCTTTGTGCACTGAGGATCTGTGAAGCAAGGTGATGATTTGCCATGATAGATATAGTGTTATGTCATTCCTCTTGAGCTATTCATGTATGAGTTCAGCTGTTGCTGTCCTCGCATGAGTATGTTCAAGGGCTGCAATGCTTATTACTAAGGTCTGATGTATTTCCACCCATGAAACATTTCCGACAGGCTCACCCGTTTGTCAAGATAAAAATATCAGCCTATGTTTTCACTTCTAGTTCCCGTGAGAGGAAACTAAAAAAACACAGCTCACAAAAAGCATATCAGGAGAACATATAGCATGAAAACATGGATTTCAAGGAATGACTAAAATTTTAAAATGCCACTGAATGAGAAGAAAAAATATGTGAAATGAATAATAGTTTCTGTTTTTGCTAGCGTTGTTTGTCAAATCAAATATCAGGGTCCATGTCAGAGGTTATGATTGTACAATTTACTGTACTATAACTGATTTAATTTTAAAAAAAACTACTTGCCCCATTTAATTAATATTGTAAGACAAAATTCAGGATCGCTGTTATATTCAACTTGGAAATGATTATGATATATATGAAGATGGCATAATTACACTTTAAATTGATCAGATACATTAAAATGATGCAGATGCGCCTATAGTTTAACCTACAGATTATAACATAGCTAATTATACTTTAAAAATCATTTTATTAGTGGCCACTCATTGCAACAGCAGTCGTAGCCCGTCTCCTACCAAACTGGCGGGCGGGCCGGAGGAGTGAGCTGGAGATGGGGGGGGCTCCAGGAAAGCAGCGCCAGGATTGGCCTGAGCACTATGACTTTGCGCTGCCAGGCAGACTGGGAGCCTGTGCCTGATTTCTCCAGCCCCAGCAACGCAGCTGGGGCTGGAGAAAGCTTCACTGCACATGAGATGTTTGGACAGCCTGAAACGGCCGGCCAAATACCTCATGCGCAGTAAAGGGACAAAGGAGTACACTACCACTCCCCCACAACAGTGTCATCCCCCTGGACCCGCCGACAAGACTCATCAGAATCCTGGGGGTGGGTCCAGGGTGATTAAAATAAAATGATAATAAAATGGTTTAGTTTATTATCGTTTTATTTGTGGGTGGTGGTAGGGGGGGGGTGGCGCTCCTCCCCCCATACGGAGGGGCCACCGCTGGGCAATATGCGACTGGCAGTATTTGGCAGCTCTTCACTCTGTACCCTGCAATACAGCCCTGAGCTGCTAAACAGATTTGGGCCCCTGTCCCAAACCCACCCAAACTGACTAAGTTGATTCTCAGCCTGCCCTCATCAAATTCTCACTGGGTTCCCATGACACAGGTACACAACCGCCAGTTGCCAACTGCGAGTGAGGGTCATTACTGTAGGTGGTTACTTTTGCAACCTATGAAACTTAGTGTTAGGAAAGTTCAATACCAGCAAATTAATATTTTGTGTTATGTTGTGTTATATAGATGTGTAGAGCGCACTATCACCCCGGAGGGTATTCTGGCACAGAGAAGGTGTCAGTCTAGGCACACCTAGGGACTAGTGGTACTACTTGAAAAGCCAGGTCTTCAGCTTATTTTGGAAATAAAGAAGTGAGGAGGAGGCTCTTATGTATAGTGGCAGGTCGTTCCATGCTTTAGGAGCAATGTAGGAGAAGGCTCGACCATCAAATCTAGTTTTCCGTATGCATGGGATTTGTGCAGGTAGATGTCCGGATGAGCTGAGGTGTTAAATCAGAGGCAATTATTGAGGTAGACCTGGACAGTGGTACTTAGTGCCTTGGAAGCGTGGATGAGGAGTTTGAATTACGCTCATTTGAGAATGCGGAGCCAGTAGAGCTTCTTCAGGTGTGGTGTGATGTGATTGTGCAGTGGGTGGTTGAGAATGATTCTGACTGCCGAATTCTGAATGGTCTTAATTCTGTACTTTTTCTCTTCACAATAAAAGATGAATAGGTCTGGACAAAGTAAGATAACAATATGTATTTACAAATATTGCATGAAATAAGCCAAATTCTTCATACACATCTTGTTTTGAAAGCAAATGGCTCCTAAAGTTACTCCTAGAGTGAGATGCAGACAAAATAAAATAGAACCATATATAAAAAGCATGGAAATGCATTTTCTAGACTGCCTACATAGCCCATCTCAAACCATTCTTTACATCATGCTTATTTATAATTACCCATAGTTTTCTTTACTTAATTATGCTACTTGGAAGAGTCTATTTTGGCCCATTTTTAATTGGCCCTCTTGGTTACTCCTTATTTCTATGATGACTCTTTAAGTTAAATGTGTTCTGCTATTAATCAAAGCTACGTGGAGTTGGCTCTATCCAGTGTTGGGCAAGGATCAATCAACCTACAGACATGAGGTTGGATATTAATGAGATTATCCCTGGTGAGTTGTCCACACCAAATACACTAGAACCCAGGGATTTCTATAGAGTGTGAAAACACACAAGCACAACTCTGCAGATGTTTACATGACATATCTAACATATGTGTCAGTTTTGCATTTCGTTACCCAAACCTACTAAAAGTGGAGGACTTCCTTCGAGTAACTTGAGTGTGGTCTAATATAAAAAAAAAAGATTGTGGATTGACGGATATTAATCTCTTCCAACCTAAAACCAGTGATGTCACTAACAGTTCAGCAATAAAGCCAGAACCAAATTATAGAGTCCATTTATTTGAGAGCTTATTGAAGAAGTAGCAATATATTACAAATATTTACTATTGTATATTATCCTTGGTATTCACCTGTTCGTTACGCATGATAACAAAGGGTTCGAGCAGTAACTGATGGTTGTATTAAAGGACATAGGGCCTCATTACGATGGCGGCGGGTGAGCGTCTGACCGCCATCGTTTCGGGCTTGAGACTGTCTCAGAAGAAGTGGGCAGTCCCAACAGCCCAATTAATGATGCGACCCCTTGCAGGCGGTCGTAAACATCCCTTTTTCGAGTGTGGCTTGTGCTGCGGCCCAGAAAAGGGCCGTAGCGCAAGCCGCAATGGGAAAAGGGATGTTTTTGAACATCCATGCACCGTGTGCCAGGCACCATCTGGTTTCTGGCACACGGTGCATGGATGTTCGGGGAGCACCACATTTGCCCCCCAGATCACATCGCAGTGGCCTTCGGGGGACGGCGGCCCTGCTAAGGGCCCCCAAAGTCCCTTTCTGATAGCCTTTCCATGGCGGTGGGACCGCCATGAATATGCTGTCGGAAAGGGACATCGTAATTCCTACGGTGGTGCCTGGGCAGGCACTGCCCCCATTGTAGGGATTACGGTCTGACCAACGCCCCGATGGCTCCTTGAACCTGTCGGAGGCATTGGTCTGACCCTCCGACCGTTTGGCTCCGACCAATGGCATGGTAATGCGGTGGTCGAATCGCTATCCTGGCTGTCGGGCGGAAGGTGGCGGTCCTCCTGACATCCTAATCAGGCCCATAGTTGTATGTAGGTGAAATTGCACCTAAATGGAATGCTGTACTCTAATTTCAATTGCTCAAAAGTTGGATCTATTCCCAGTTAAACTGCCTGTATTTGAGATATTGTAGTAATTACATTCACACTCATTCAGACCTGGTTGGAGGGCCAAAAAGTAATGATGCAGCAAATTATTTGTTACCTGCGGTGTGTCTAGATGGCTGTTCATTTCATACCATGTGTATAATTATTAATAATACTTATAACAGCTTCTGCTTTATTCTTTTTTTAAGCATGTTGGGTGATTAAGTACATTTAGACAAGCAGTGCTCACGTTCTCTTGATTCAATAAAAGATTGTACATGTTCTCAACACTTTATTTCTGAAATGCTCTCAATTTAACCTTATTAAAGCACTCATTACCAAAATAATTATTAAAGCAATGTGACCCCTGCTAAAAGCATAAAGGATAAAACCTTGGATTCATGCATTCTAAAAAAGGACAGATCTGTGTTATCTGTTCCTCTTCATTGGGTCTTACATCGTAAGTACGAGTCATCACATTCACTAGGCCACTAGGCCACTTCGATCATTGTAACATATTTGGAGGCCAAAGGGTCTAAGAAGGAATAGAATGGGCTTGTTTAAGTTGTTTGCAAGAGATGTAGTATCAAAATACAAAAAGGTTTGGCTATTGAGGGAGATATTCAGAAAATACTGCATTACTTTAGCTGGTGTCTCATTGTTTCTTACTGAATGGTCCAGTGTGGCAATACCCAAAACCATCACTACTGGATAATATACCCATCGGGAAGATCGCCCTTCAGACCGCAGAAGAGGTAGGGTTGCAGTTGTTCTCAGGGAGCATTTTAAGATCACATTATTACCCTTCTCCTCTCCAGGAAAGTGTGAATCTTTGAATTTTGAGATAACTCTCTCTTTCTCCTCTTTCAAATTGTTCCACATATTCGCCCGACATACTCCCCTTTAGCTTTTAAAGGGACTACGTTACATTTAAAGGGGGAAACTGAATTAAACAGAAAAACAATTTTGTATTTTATGCAACCTTAACCTCCATTTGGAGGAGCTCTGTTATCACCACCAGCAGGTTTTCTCACACCGTTTTGTCTCTGGGTTTATCAGCTACTGGATCAACACACCCACAAATATCCTCTTGCGCACAATTGATCCTGTCATTTCTGTTCCTACATTCCTCTCCAAGTTTTCTTTTAATCCCTAGGTCTGACCACCCTTTTTATTCAATTTGTTTTCCAAATTATGCTGCCCAGTCTTATGCAAGATATGGATTCAAATGCAAATAGGCAAAAGCTTCCCCAACTTGCTTATTGATCACCTGAACACATTTCTTTTGTCCTATTCCAATTGTATCATGACAGACTTAGGTGAGCTCATCTCAGTATAGTATAAGCTAAATCATAGGTACTCGCAAAGTTTTTTCTGTAATGTGACCCTTGGTCAAATTGATGCCAGCAGATGGCAGGTGGTAAAGTGGGTGTAGCAGAAGTTAACCATGTACATCTAGTGACTGAATTGCACAATGTGAAACCAGAAAATCTGGATCAATCCACGTTTCCCCACTTAACCAAATTGTGGGATCCAAGGCAATTGTTTTATTTCACTTTCCCTCCTTTTGTTCAATATCAGATGTAAGAGGACCTCAAAATACATGACTTTAGGATGTGTGCTGTTCAAAACTTTCTCCTGTGTTTGATTCAATAAACTATAATATTTATGTTCACTATTGGCATTGTTGTCAGGATGGGGGGGCATGAATATTTCTAAGTTCATGTTTGAAAACTATCATTTCTCAATGCACTGATATAATCAGATGTACTAAGGTTAAACGATTCCGCATGTTAATGAAATACACTTTTTGAATTTTGAAGAGACTTTATCATATTATTAGACGTTTGCTGTGAGAGGTCTTCTAAAATGAAGGAATTCCTAAAGTTAAGCATACAGGAAACCCTAGTTACTTCCTTTCTTTAACTTCAATCAACTTTTAAATAAATGCTTGCCCTTTTATTTAACTACTTTTCTACATTAGTGCAGAGTTGAGTAAGCAGCAGCCCAGTGCTTCTGCTGGGTAGGGGGAATGCATGTAAAAGTCAGGAGGGTCGCATTCGGTTCCCAGGCCATACTTTGACTATCACTTAGCTAGAACAACCTCGATGTAAGTCTGGCCTGTGGTATTTGTCTGCCCTGCCAGCTCACAAAATGCAAACCTGGTCCACTGAAAGAGCAGGGAGGCTCTCTTATTGTGACAGCCTTTAGAACATTTCCAACATGAAGTCCCAAGTGCAAGAATATCCTGTGTGTTTCACTAATACGATTTTGAAGGTCACTAATGTAAATAAACCTGTTTTCTGTTGTTCTTTCCATGAAGTCTTGATCCCACTCATCTTTGTACATCATTTTTAGGTTTCCCACAGATGTCTTTAGCTGTCTGTTGGCAATTTTATAGCTTATATAGATTTTGAGTACGATTTGTGCCTACCCCTTCAGCTTGATTTGCTGACTTACTTGAGTATCTCAGCTTCCTGCTCCTACTTTACACCTTTGCTCTTGATTCTTGTTTTTGTCTTTCCGAAGGACCATTTTAATCTCACCGTGTTTTCATTGGATAACTTGTATCTTTCCACTACTGAAGGCAGGCCTTGTGTTGCAATCAAGGATGTAGTCTTGTAAGGTACAAAAGGAGTAGATTTATTAGGTTTAGATCGGGTTACAGGTAAATCATGTAAAGCCCCACTAAGAGCAGCATACTGCTGCTCAGCCCTTCTCAATCCAACTGTCCACTCATTCAAGCACAAACACTTTCAACATTCTAACCATCCAATGACCTCACTCACTGGCTGAGCAGCAGGGAACCTCAAGACTGTGGGGAGAATGCATAATATAGCAAGAGGCCACAACACATCTCCCCCCTATAAAACAACAGGAAATTCAGCCGGACGAAGGACGGCAAAACACCTTCCCACAAAACATCCAGCAAAACTATACATACCACTCCTCCGAAACAAACAGAAAAGGTCAAAGAACACTTTGCTGCAATAACGCCAATGCTCCAATGGGATGTAAGATGGTAAAATACACAGGCAATCAATACGTCCCACAAATTCACAATGCAAGAGTGTACATAACCCAAAAACTGAACACAACTACCCGTTTCCCTCACAACACATACACTCTAACAGGACCAGTCCGTTATCCTTCATAACACTAAAAAGGGACCAGGCCTTCTTCCACACTGCATTAGGGTGTAACCACGTTCCCTCATCACCATACACCTAAACAGGACCCAGGTTTCACCTATCCTATACTGCATAGGGGTGTAACAACATACCCCCTTAACATTGGGTTAAAAAACTGTCGCATCATCCTAACACATAGGAAGGATGGTAACTACCCACTGGTCTTAACATATTGCCCCTACATCCTAAAGACCTTTGGAAGGATGGTCAAAATCACACTTCACAAAAATGTCACTCAACCTACTCGCCTTCTGCATAGCAAACCAGACAGAGAAAATGTACACTGTCCATACTTGGGCGAAACACATGCCCCTACACCCTTAACCCTTTAGGGAGGGTGGAACCTTGGGCTTACACACTGCCCCTACACCCTTAACCCCTTAGGAAAGATGAAACTAGTCTAAAAACCCTAACATGTCACTCAACACTTGTGCTTATAGCATTCAACCCCATAAAACATTCCTAAGATTCAGCACAATATTAAAGATTCAACACACTGCACACAAATATAGCTTTGAAAATTATTCACTGGCAGGGAGTTTTAAAGCCACCTCTCCAGTTAGCGACTCCTCACCCAAATCCAAAATCTACATCAATGGCGAGTCTGTCCCCGTACCCAGTGCACTTCACTGTGTAGTTGACTAGGTATTTTACCTTGAAATCGCTGTTGCCCCAATACCTATTTCAACCCAATGTGGTCATTGCTGATGTTCTAGGCTTCTAAAGGCATGTTGCAAAAGCTTCACATCCATTACCAATTTACGCACAGTTCCAGGTGCTTCCACACTAATAACAAATAATAAAGAGACTGCCGAAAAATGCAGTTACCAGTCTAGATTCCTCCAAGCGCATTCTTTCTTCCCTCTTGACGTGACCATGTGGCAGGAGGATATCACAAACATGTAATGCACATACCCCTTTGAGGATCTCTTTAAAGATACAAAATATATCAGTGTGCCAGAGCAACGCATGCACCCTCCGTAGAATGTCCATGAAATGCCAGAAATGACAAGTGCGCCCTCATAGGTCTTTCCACACAAGACCGCTGGTCAGCAGACGTGCACTAGTTTTGACTTTGATGTGTGCGCAAAGACACCCGTCATGCACTAGGCCTTCTACACAGTCATACAACCTGTCTAGAGCTCCGCACGGAGAGATGCAGTTCTCACGCTCCTCAACAACACTGCTGACAAGCTCCAGAATGCTGCTGCGTTCGCGCTCATAACACGCCAGTCATGCTCCAGTATTCAAATGCTGCACAACGCCGCTTGGCCAACAGCAAGTAAAGGAAAATGAATAAAGCATTTCACACGGTCCAAACGACAGATATTAAAGGGACTCACCACAATCCAAGCTTAGTCATCAGTATCTTGAGACACTTGCTGCCAAATTTAAACTCCAACCTTGTCAGCACTAGTTGCGCAAATTAAGTTGAACAGTTCCAAAATGCCTTTCATATCAGGGTTGTTCCAACGCTAAGTTCAGGTTCTGATACTGGTTCCCTGCAGGTCAAATGCTCCTTGCCTAACCGGTTGACTCCTCACCAGTGTTGCTCATCCATATGAAATAGGCAGCCTTCTGAGTTTGCGGGACACTTACAGTGGCCTGTGAAAATTCCCTGACTGCAGGCTGACTGATGTACATAGACACTGGTGGGGCTACCAGGCGCAATTCTTCCTTACAGACTTCAAACTCTTTTTCTTTGTAATTCACTTAGTTTCTTCTGTAGTTCCTTTAGTTCCTTCTTAGTGTCTCTAGTTTCTTCTTATTTTCTAGTTCCTCATTCAAATCTCCTTTACCGCTCATCGCCAGTGTTACAATCAAGGATGTAGTTTTGTAGGTTACAAAAGGAGCAGGTTTATCAGGTTTAGATCAGGTTACAGGTAAATCATGTAAAGCCCCACCAGGAGCAGCATCCTACTGCTCAGCTCTTCTCAATCCAACTGTTCACTCATCCAAGCACAAACACTCATCATTCCAACCATCCAATGACCTCACTCACTTGCTGAGCAGCAGGGAACATCAAGACTGTGGGGAGAATGCATAAGATAGCAAGAGGCCACAACACCTCGTCTTTCAGTGCTCAAGGCACTGATTTCTCTCCTTTTCTCTGCCTCTTTTTGCACCCCCCATTTCTTTTCCTACCCCTACTCTCTGTATTAAGAAATGGACATCCAGAGGGGCTCTTTTCCCCAGCACAAACTTGCTATGACCACCCCTTGCAATTAAATCAGCAAACAGCCAGCTTCAAATGGCTTTTAAACCATTTCAAGAAGGCTAAAAGTGCAAGTTTGTATACACACACACAGGCCACATTATATTGTTTTTCATATGCTTTAACAAAAGTAGTTCCTTGTCCAAGACAGCCACTGTTCTTGCACAGGAGATGTGGCCATCTTGAAATGTTTTTTTTAATACCTTAAGAGTAATCCTTCAAAGACGAAGATGGCCGCCATGTGTGAGCAAACATGCATTGTGATCACCTTGGAATTATTTTTCCTATAGCAATGATAAGCCATTCCGAGATGCCCACTGAATACTATTTTTTTCTGCTTTAAGAAAAATTGTCCAAGAGGGCTGCCAAAACGGCATATGCAGGTGACCATCTCGAAAAAACGCCTTGGCAAAGTCAATCGATCTGGGCCTCTGTATCAGATGCAAGACTTAGACTTATTAGCTTTGCCATTGCTTGTTGACTCTATATATATTTCCCACTGAAAATATTTGGTATTATATAATCTATTCAGGTAGAAGATAACTTGCTTCTAAATTTTCCCACTCATACACAAAAAATCTGGACCTCTTCTTCTCTTTTTGAGGTCCTATCCATAAGATCCAAAGTTAGTAAAACTAAATTTAAGGTCCCTGGATGTCTCTTACAAGGCATCTCAGTCCTGCTATTGGGCACCTTCTTGAGGAAGTTTTTCTTTTCATTCCAAAGCAGCACAGTTCTTGCCCAATTTCAAGGAACCAGACTGAAAAATTCTGACCTTGATTCTCCTTCCTCCTCTAACTTTCACTCCATCTCCCTCCTTTCGAGGGCCACTGAAATCTTGAAAATCATGTTGCTAATGAATTAAGGTAGCTTTTTGGAAAACAGCATCATTCTGGATGAACCACAGGCTCGCTTGCAGTAACATCGAATCAGTGTTAGATGAAGCCTTGGCTCACCTAAGGCTTATAGCCGATGGCACAAGTGTCAGTTCCCTGAGACCTTTTGATTTGTCAGCATAATTTCACACAATTTACCATGCCATACTTAAACATAGACTGCTAGATATTGGGGTTTTATCTGTTTAGCATATACATTGAGCCAATAGAGAGACTCATTTACTCACAAGGTCATCTATTTTTCATGTATGATAAACACACCCAGATGGAGCTCTGTATAGAAGGAAGTTTCAGTGTGGGGGCTTTCTTTCAGCACTGCCTGAGAGAGGTTAGGGCATAGAATGATTCACTCTTACTTAAGTGGAATACAGCTAAAACAGACTACATGATTTCTGGAGCCCCAAATCTCTGGTTAACTCTGAACTTTAGCCACCTGAATTGGATCCTTGCCTTTTCTCTGTGCCCATCATTAAAATCCTCTGCTTTTCCTTTGTTGGGAGGCTAATGTACCCTCTATAATATGCAGGCGTATACCCCTACCATGAGTGCCCGACTGTGTGTGAAACTGGCATGCTGACTTTTATTTTGGCCCAGGTGTCATGCTAATCTAGCTTGTCTGCAGTAGGCTTAGGCTTGCCCATTACAATGAGAGGACAAGGAACTGTTCTGTGGCCTGGAAGGGCACATCAAGATTGCCCTCATAGTAGACAGAGGACTACTGTATGTGTCCTGGGTGTACCACATAAAACAGCTGAGGCAGCATACCGTGTGATTTATAGTGTTATCAGATCTTTTTCTCTGTGTCAGTGGGAGGTCGGTCTACTGACCTCTCTCAGGTAAAGTTCCACTGCTATGCAGTAGAACTGTGTGACTCTGTGTGCAAGTCTGAGTACTGAAACTAGAAGGATCCATTGTGGATGCACCTGATCGTAGCATGGCACAAGAGTGCCTGCATTCATATAGCTGGAGGGTGAAAAACCTGACACCTAGGTGAGAAGGATAGAGACAGGGCTGAATTTAGAAATTCCATGAAGACTTGGTGGGCAAAGAGCTTCTGCTCAGTTTTTCCTGAGAACTGCCAATGGGTAGATTGCATGAGGAGTGGGGCTGCAGTTTCTGTTGTTCAAGGTGAGGCATTTTCCCTGCCATTCATACCCTTTTGTCTTTCTTTGATTATTACTGCAAGGAGGTTGGTGACAGTCAGGTGCAGAGATCTCACACCTCATTTTACCTATGTTTTGCATGCTCCTGATTGGAGCCTGCCCTTGTGCTACCTGTAGTGAGAGGCTTCACTTTACACAAAGGCTGTATATAGAGAGCAGTCTCGAAATGAAAAGGAAACAAGGCAAACAGGTTTTGAAGCTTGAGACAGTATATCAACATCTCCATCAGGAAAATGTATTTAAAAGTCAGACACAAACTACTTCACTTTGTTCCAGGTCCAAGTTTGTCTTGACCAAGGAAATGAGTGCTCCACAGAGTACTCACAGTGCTACTGTGTAACCAAAGCTGGTGTCAATCTGAAATCTAGTCTTCCAATGGTGATGGGACATCACCTGAAATCAACATTTTCTGCTGGAGCAGGTGTGGATCGGCTTAAAGAGCCTAGAAGCCTGTGTGCCAGCTGAGAGAGAGAGAAGAACTGTGCCTGGCCCTACAGGTGGACAGAAAGTCCAGGAGGAGAACTTCAGCATACTCTCATTATAAGGATTCTCTAGTGGAAGCTCATGACCCAAGAGAGTGCTACAGGAGTGATCTGTGCTCGAAAGGGGGTACCAAGTGTCTATGTGCAGTTCAGGAGTGAAATGTAACAAGCCTGAACCAGAGTGTATAATCCATCAGTATACCACTGGTTTGATAGATCGATACTGCTACCACCAACAAAAGAGAAGATTGAAGACTCAGTGCCACAGGGTAGATTCCTGCTCATTCCGAAGGCCACCCCCACACTCTTCAGTCATCGTCAAAAGAAACTTGGCCTGGTGGTAACAGCTACCATTGCAAAGCACCAGACTGTAGCCACTCCTGAAGTCCAGGCTGCTAATGTCGATTGCTGATGTGGAGTCACACAACTGCATGAAGAACATTGCTGACTGGCTGAAGACCAACTCTCTAAAACTCAACACTGACAAGACCGAACTGCTGATCTTAGGCAACAGCGATTCTCCTTGGAACGACAGCTGGTGGCCAGCCAAACTTGGGCCCACTCCCACATCAACAGAACACACCCTCAACCTCGGCATCATCTTGGACAGCAAACTCACCATGAAGTGACAGATCAACTCAGTTTCCTCTGCCTGCTTCCACATTCTCGGCAAGCTCAGAAGAATCTTCAAATGGCTCACCATAGACACGAGGAAAACCATCACTCAAGCACTAGTCACCAGCCGGCTGGACTATTGCAACACACTGTACACAGAAACCACCACCAAACTTATTAGGAGACTACAGATGATACAGAACTCAGCGGCCAGACTCCTCCTAAACCTGTCCAAACATATCCACATCAACCCACACCTTAGGAACCTCCACTGGCTCACCGTCCAGAAAAGATGCCAATTCAAGTTACTGACACACGCCTACAAAGCTCTTCATGACCTAGGACCAGCATATATCAACCACCGCCTGAACATCTACCAACCACCCAGAGACCTTTGCTCCACCTCCACCTCTCTCGCCCTCGTGCAGACACCGCATATCTGCCTAAGCCACAGCGGAGGCCGTTCCTTCTCCTACCTCACCGCCAAATCCTGGAACGGCCTTCCCCTCCACCTCTGGACAGCACCCTTGGTAGCGGATTTCAGGAAGAGACTTAAGACCTGGCTGTTCAACTGAGCCCGGCAAACTAGCAAACTAGCGCCTGGATACCCACACAAATGATTAGTTGCGCTATACTAATTCCGCTTGATTGATGGAGGTCGCCCCCTAAGACTGACCTGCGAACTTTGTCACCACTGGACTTCAACTGTGAAAGAAGAGCCAAGCCGTGAAAGCAGGTGTGTAACCCACATCCACCACACAACCCAGAGCACATCAAACAAAAACAGATAAACCACAGGATTTAGCTTCCACAAAATGACAAAAGTCTGAGCTGCAGGGAGGGAGGGGTGATGGGGGGACAAGCACCCACACCGCCTTAGACTATTGTGTACAGAAATGGTATAAGACATTGAATTGTGTAGCATTTATTTCTGCTGTGAGATTAAAGTTATTTCTTTTTTTCATAAAAGATAAGCACTGGGCTGAACGTTATGTTATTGTGTTCGTTGGTTGATTTATGAATTTTGAACTCTCGCCCTCCATGGTACCCCCTGAGAAGCCTGTGAGTGCTCGCCCTCCATACTCTTAGAGTCAACTGCAGGCACTGTCTGCTCTGTCTGCCATGTGGCTCACCCAAACAGCCCCCTAAACAGGGTCTGACCATGCTTCACTCCAATCTATAGATAGCTAGTCAAATAAATGTTGTCTGAGTCGCGTGCTTCTTTCATCTGAAACTACTGAAAAGGATTCTTCCCTTCCCCACTCTGAAGGCACAAAAAATGTCTATCAGGTCATGCCTAGATTACTTAAAGGCTGCGTATGCACAGCAGGCATACGGTGAGAATATTTGTCTTTTCATTCAAACTTGAATTCAATAGTAATTATAGCAATGAAGTAATGATAATCATTTTTTTTCCGTTAGACCGTAGTGTGTTTAGAAAATAGATCTTATGTATGCTACTCACATGGGCACAATGATGCAATCCATATGAAGGTAATTCCAGCTGTGTGATTCCCTTGATACGAAGCACAACATTAGTCACTTATAAAAATAAATCCTTTTAGCGCTCTAGTTGATACACTAAAGTCAGCATTTTTAGTGCCTATGCGACCATACTATTGCAATACATGTACCAAGTATAACAATCCCTAATTGAGAACAGTTTGGGATTAAGTATGATAGATCACAAGGTGACTACACTCAATTAGCTCTATTCGGTTTGTGGTTACAATTCTTTATTGAAATGTATGAGCAAAGGAGAGATGTGAAGTAAGACATCAATCTTATGAGTGCTGATGGTAAACAGACTTGTTGTGTTGCAGGAGTGCAAGAGGCATATACAACATAATTGGCAAGATTATTGATGGTAAACAGACTTATTGTGTGGCAGTTTACAAGAGGTAAATATAGTGTAACTGGTTACATACCCACACGCCTCTGCTGTACAATCTAGTGAAAATGCACGACAGTCTATGTTTATTTGCAATTAGAATGAAGGCTAGGGCTGGAGCGATACTTACAACTACACAGTTCCTCCTTTTTGAATGGTATGACAATACAAGCCACTGTGAATGGGTATATAAGGATGTGATTAGTATAGAGGACTGTATTGTATGTGAATAACTTAAAGATGCTATTTGGTTAGTAATTGTACATATGGTTTAATTAGACAATATAAGTTCTTGTAATTGACCCAACCAGGCTCAGGAAATTGTTCAAGGCTGCAAGGTTCTGAGATTTCTTGAAGGGAAAAATGAACTAAAGACATTTCTATAAAGGAGAAGGATTATCAGCAACATGAGAAGAAATACCTGATATATTTACTACCTTTTGGCACACTGAAGGATACCAGAACAAAGGTATCACAACATAATGATACTTACCTGGACTGACATTTGAATGAATGGATTAATATTTTTAATTATTTTCTTGTAATGATGGACCTTGTGATTCAGGAATAAATATCCATATAAAGCATAGGTTCATGCCATGAATGAGTCTGAATTACAATGTATGCACAGGAGAAAAGATGGATGTCTAAATAATCTAAAATGATGAAATTTTCTGGTAAACTGTTGCAAGTACCACGGCACTGACATTGTTTTAGAAATTGGGTAGCTGGTTGACTGGAGTGTGAGCCCTGGTCCAGCAGCGAACACAATCATAGTCAGGGTAAGGCACAAGCCAACCCTAAATGAACCTGTACTCACCCCTCTGGTAACTTGGCATGCAGCAGTCAGGCTTAACTTAGAGGCAATGTGTAAAGTATTTGTGCACACATAAACAGTAATAAAGTGAAAAACACCACACAAAATGGATCCCAAGTTATAAAAATAGAGCAACATTTTATGAATAATACAAGACCAAAAAATACAAACAGTAGAACCGGAGGTATGAATTTTGAAAGAATTTAGTGAAAATTGCGCCAAAAAGCACAAAGCGCCAACTCAGGATATCTCGTCACGCTGGACTGTGTCAAAGTCACAATATCAGCCGACCGTGATGGAACGCAGGTCGGATACAGTCACCAGGTTGGGCCCACTGAAGTTAACCTTCTCCAGTTCATGACAAGAGTCCTGTTTGTGTTGAAGAAGACCACGAGGAGCAGGTAGAGAATCAAGGAAGGCTGTACGCGAAGTGCGACGAGGTCAAGGCTGGAGCGCAAAGAGTAGGGTTGACGGAGCTTCACACTGAATTGCAGTGCAAGCAGCAAGGTCTCAGTGAGAACAGGCCCGTTCGTGATCAGGAAGAGCCTAAAAGCTTAAAATTCAGCTCCCTTGAGCTACACCAAGGGTCCAGGACCTGAGAGGCACCACTTTGGGGTCAGGAACTCACTGTAGCTGGGTGCAGGGTCTGTTGCAGGATGATGGGGATTCTTTTATGTCCCTGAGGCTCCAAGCAAGACGCCGGCAAACCAGCCCTTGGAGTCACTCTGCTGTCCTGGGTTCAAGATGAAGTTGCAGGTCCAGCTCTTCCTCCCCAGGCAAGAGAACAGTAGGCAGCAGGTCAGCAAGCAGGGCAGCAGTTCCTTTAGAGTAGCAGCCCAGCACAATGGCAGTCCTTTCAGCAGCACAGCAGCCGATCTCCCTGCCAGAGTATCAACAGGTCCAGAAGTGCACTTAAGAGTTGTGTCTGAGGTCCTACTTTTATACCCTGGTGCCACAGTTGTGGAAGGTGGGAGAAGCTGGAGGGCTTTCCAACATTTTCTGTAACAAGAGCTAATTACGTTCAGTGAAAATTTTCTCGAACTACTAATATTATTAGTGCTGTAATAGTGACCAAATCAGACAAGATTACATTAGTGGCCATCAAATGCAAGATTACCATCAATGGTCACCTGGTCACTTCAGTGCACCAGTCACTGTTGCCAGTAAAAAAAACTTTTGTCAATATAGAATGCCTTGAATTTGGTAATTAATAGCAGCCATAGCTTCAGTGCCCCTGGCAGCAAAATAATAATAATAAGTCTCACCGGCACTGCATGATTTATCACTAAAATATCAGTTGTTAACACATTTTAGAAATTAAACAAGTTTTATCCAGATATTAGTGTATGAGTTCCGAAAATATATTTTTTTTTCTTGAATAGACGCTTGCAAATTTTGGTATACATATGTTAATTCATAGTAAAAGCTTCTAATTTAGAAAGCTGGGCTAAGAGAGCTACTTGCAGGTACTCATGAGCTACTCGTTGGAGAAGCCTGTTCTAGACAGTGGGTTTGAAGTGCATGGAACTCCCTGCTCCTCTGCCCAGGCTTAAAAATGGCCAAAGCGATAATTCAAGGCCGTTAGGCCCTTTATGTGAAGGCAGAGCACACGCTATTCAGTTGTTAATGGGGATGTGCTCAGCTCTGCACCCATCCTGCCAGCAAGATGGCCCACTCAGGCACAACTAATCCCTCTATTCTGTGGATGTCTGGGAGGAATGCAAAAGGTCTAACTGTCAGTTACGCCCAGTCATGTGACTTACGCCAGGCTGTAGGCACAAAAGAGCTAAGGGCAGAAAAATGGCAACTTTCTAAAAGTGCCATTTTTAAAATTGTGATAAAAAACCCCACTTCAGCATTAAATAGGGCTTTTAACACCAGCTCCAAAGACACCAAACATGGCATAGCTGCCAATTCTCAGTTGGAAATTACAGCTCACTAAATGTAATTCGGAATCTCCAATGTTATCTTATGGGAGGGGTAGGCCTCACAGTACTCAACAACTAATTTAGAAATTTTTCACTACCAGGAGATGTAAATCTTAAAGAACATGTCCAACCTTTTGATTACACAGCACCCTGCCATATGGACTGCCTAAGCCTATCTTAAGGGTGACATATGTAATAAAAGGGGAGGTTAAGGCTTGGCAAGGGGGTTTAAATTGCAAGCCGACATGGCAGTTAAAAACTGCATTCAGACTGCAAAGGCAGGCCTGGGACATATTTTAAAGCGCTACTTAAGTGAGTGGCACAATAAGTGCTGCAGGCCCACTAGTAGCGTTTAGTTTACAGGCCCTGGGTATATGGTATATCACTCAACAAGGAACTTACAAGTAAATTAAATATCCTCATTGGGTATAAGCCAATGGAACCATGTTTAAGGGGAGTGAGCACCAGCACTTTAGTACTATTTACCAGTGGCAAAGTGCCCAGAGTCCTAAGGCCAACAAAAATAAGTCCAGCAAAAATGGAGGGGGTTAGGCAAAAGATTTGGAGGGAAGACAACCCGTAGGCTGACAGGTCTAGCACATCGTGTTTTGTTTAAAAAGAAATCAGATATAATCTATCCTTAAGAGAATATATGTAATAATGTCATTCTTTTTTGATGAGATAGATTATGGGAATGCTCTTTTCTTTAGAGTACTCAAATACACATGCATCTCCAGACCACAAAGGGAGCGCTTAAATTATATCAGGCTACTTCACATCTCTCCATCCTTAATTAGCTGGCCTTCAAGGCGAGGGTTTATTTGAAAATACTTTGCCACGCCCTTTGTTCTTTCCATGGAAACGTCCTTTATTCCCAGAAAAAGACACCTATTAAGGTTATCTCTAAACAGTTCTTGTCTTTAGTGTGTCATGATTTCGCATTTACACGAATGCCATCTTGGGGGACTTTTTTATGTTCTGGCGCTTAATGTGTGGAACCTAATCATACAGAAAAAATACAGAGCACTTAGAAAGCAATTGGTTACCAGATGAAACACGTTGATGTTGACACTGCTGTTCATTGAACAATAAATATCTTTTGTCACCATGCTCGATTGCTGTTCTCCCTTCAACCTACTATGGAATTTTGTTAGAGAGAAGATGCAATTACAAAACACCTCCAGCGATCTGGATGCATGCCGGTAACCCCTAATACATTAAGTAATATATATATAGATATATATGTGTGTGTGTACACACATATATGTAAATATATATATTCCCTTATCAAACCCTAAACTCACCCACCCCTAAACCCTAAAAACATCCATACCACCAAATACCCTTACCCACACCTAAACCTTAAAAAAACCCTTACCACCCAATACCCTTGCTCAACCCTAATCCTTAAATACACCCTTACCACCCAATATCCTTACTCATCCCTAAACCCTAAAAACTGTGAAATTCAGATATTATAGTTAGTGAGCTAACTATAACTCGCGCTCCGCAGTGCACATCACTCATGACATGGTCAGTGACATCACTCATAACATCACTGATGACACCTCAAAGGAAATCACTGATGACAACATCCAGTGTCTGTGAGTGTTTTTAAAAAGTTTATGTATGCTAAATATATATACCAAGGTGTATTGGTGAATCAGTGGGTGAATGAGTGCATGTTTGGATGATTCAGTGCATGCGTGACTGACTGTACAAAAGAGTGATTAGCTGTCTCAGTGAATGTATGGGTGAGTGACTGGTTGTGTGAATGTCTGTATATCTGTCTGTCAGTTGGTGCCTAAGTGGCTGTATGGGTGTGTGAGTGGGTACATGAGTTTCTGTATAGGTGAGTGATTGGTTGTTTGAGTACCTCTATGGGTGTCTGATTATCTGTGTGGGTGGGTGAGGGGGTGTGTAACTGCCTGTATGGATGAGTGAGTGGGTGAGTTTGTGGCTGTATGAGTTAGTGAGTGTAAGTGCGAGGGGCGTTATGGGTGAGTGAGTGTGTATGGCAGTGTCAGTGAGTGAGTGCAGGTGTCAGTGATATGTGGGTGAGTAACTGGGTATGTGAAAGGCAGTATAGGAGAGTGATGGGGTATATGAGTGATTATATGGGTGAGTAAGTGAATGTGAGAGTGTCTGTATGGGTGAGTGTGTGCTTGTGTCAGTAACTGCATAGGTGACTGAGTACATGTTAGTATCTGTATGAGTAAATGTGTGTGTGTGTGTGTGTGTGTAACTGTATGTGTGAGTAAGTGGCTGAGTGATTGACTGTATGGGTGAGTGAGTAGGTGTGTGAGTAGCTCTATGGGTGACTGACTCAGTGTGTGAGTGGCTGTATGGGAGTATGAGTGGATATGTCAATGACTTCATTATTGAGTGAGTGGGTGTATGAGTGGCTGCATGGGTGTGATGAGTGGATGTGTGTGTTGATCTATGAATTAGTGAGTGGCTGTGTAAGTAGTGGTATGGGTGAGTGAATGGGTTTGAGAATGGTGGTGTGGAAGTTGGAGTGGGTGTATAAAAGGTTATATGGGGGTGTGAGTGGGTGCGTCAGAGATTCTGTGGATGATGTCATTAGTGATGTCTTTGAGATGTCATCAGTGATGGCACTGACCATGTCATGAGTGATTTAATATGTGAGCTCATAAGCAGTGCATTGCGGGGTCGCGAGTTATAGTTAGCTCACTAACTATAACAGCTGAATTTCACTGGTTTTCTATGAGTGAAACCTGAGCCTAACGATAGCATCCCTGTAACCTTTGATATTTTCAGTGAATTTCTAAGGTTTTTTAAATGCTAATTTCTAACTATAACGTCCCTAAAACCTTTGTTTTTTTCAGTGAATTTCTATGGTTTTTTAAGTAGTAGTCATGTTCGCAGAGTGGTAGAGAAAGGTGGCGGGGCCTCCAACCAGCTCTTGGGAATCCTGCTGTGTAGGACTTACAGGGGATACCAGGAGGGCTTTTTGGCCCCCAAGGTCTCTCAGAGGTTAAGTGGACTTCATCCCCCAACCAGTAGTGTGCCAAGAGCACAATTGCAGAATGGTGGAATAAAGGGGACCTGGCCTCCGAAGAGCTCTTAGCAATCCCGCTGGGTGGGACTTAATGGAGGTAACAGAAGGGGTAGTTGGCCCCCAAGGACATCCTTGGAGGCCATCTACTCCTCCTGTTACCTCCAGTAGATCCCACACAGCAGGATTGCTTAGAACTTGTCAGAGGCCAGGCCCCCTTTTTTCCACCATTCTGCAAACGCTGCCCCTGGTTCACTACTGGTTGGGGGAAGAAGTTCACTTTAGTCCTGAGGCCCTCAGGAGTAAAGTGGAATTTATTCTCCAACCAGCAGCACACCAGGAGGTGCTTTTGGAGAGTGGTGGAGAAAGGGGGCATGACCTCCAAGTCCTCTCAGCAATGCTTCTGTCTGGGACTTACTGGAGGTAACAGTAGGAGTTCCTGAACCCCAAGGACCCTCAGCATCCAAGGGAACTTAATCCCCCAACTGGCACTGCGCCAGGAGGTGCATTTGCAGAGATGTGATGAAGGGGGCGTGGACTCCGGTTACTTGTCAGAGTTTTTTTTTCTTTTTTTAAGGGAGGGGGGCTGCCTGGTCCCCCTACCCAGGCGACCTCATCCCCCAGGGCCAGGCCTTTTTTCAATGGGTGAGGTGGGCCTCGTGGCCCCCCTCCCGGGCCGATTTCGGCTCCTTGGGCCTCATCCCCCGGGGCCCAGCCTTTTCTCTTTTTTTTAATAATTTATAGGGAGGGTGCAGAGCAACCTCCCTCCTGGGCCTAATTTGGCCAAGGGACCCTATCCCCGTCGCCTGGCCTTTATATATATATATATATATATTTTTATAATTGGCCTCTCCTCTGCCCATTCCTGCCCCCAGGAGCCCTTCCCCTGGGGCCTGCCCACTCTTTTTTTTAAAAGGGCCGGAAATTATGCCCCGGGGACCCCATCCCTTGGGGCATGGCCTCTCTACTGGGTGCCCTGGTCCCACCCAGGCACCCAGTAATTTTCATCTGGGACCGTGGGGGAGCCTGAAGGCCCCTGTGGTCTCATGCAGCCCTGCATTTTTTTTGTTAAAGCCCTAGAGAGGTGGCGGGCTGTGCGGGGTCCACCCGGCCTCCTACATTTTTTTAACTTAAAGCCCCAGGAAGGTGGTGGCCTCCCGGGTTTCAGGGGGGACCATGCATCCCCTCTGGTTTTTTAATACATAAAGCCCCAGGGAGGTGGTGATCCCTTGGGCTGGAATGGTCCAAGAGGCCCCCCATTTATAAAAATATAGGCCCAGGGAGGTGGTGGTCCCCGGGGCAGCGGAGAGGCGGTAGGGGCCTCCCCCCGCATTCACTGTGAAAAATGCCCGGGGGAGGTGGTGGTCCCCGGGCCATAATGAGCCCCAGGAGGGGGGGGAGCCGTGCCCACCCAGGGGCCGATAATGAACGCAGTGCTGGGGACCGCGGTTTGTTTTTTTTAAAAAATTCTGCCTGATCTGCGGATCCCGACTATTTTTTTTTTTTTATTCTTTTTTGGGCCAGGACCCCTCTCCCCCCATCTAAGAGGCCTAGGTGGTCAGGGTGTTTCTACCATGCCCTCTTTTCTTTATTACATTTTTTTGGGGGACTCAGTTCAACCGAGCCCCAAGATGGCAGCCAATCAAATTTCATTAGGGTTTCAGTAGGCTGGCGGGCTCCCAGATATCTAGATCTTTTAAACTTGAATTTCTCAGAAACTACTGAACGGATTTACACCAAATCACAAAAAGCACGCTTTCTGGACCAACATATAGCTTTCTGCCAAACTTGGTGTAATTCCGTTCAGCAGTTTGTGCTGTAGTCATGTTCAGAAAATGAAGTATCCCCATAGACATAACATGGGGAAATGCGTTTTGGGACCCCCCCTTTTTTCTCAGCCACCACTTGACGGATCACCCCGAAACTTTCAACACAGCAGCTGAACCAAAAAGGGGGCGTTTTGTGAACATTTCGTGAAGATTCGTCAAGTGGCGCCAAAGGTATTGGCGAAACCAAAAACATTTTCCTATGGGAACTTTGGTCCTAACTATAACTACCTACTGTCGAACGGCAGTAGGTAATATATATTCTCCCACCGCTGTTTTTCACGAGTTCCCCGTGGGAATAGGTAACGAGCTGCCTTGGGGCGAACGAGACACAGGTTGGAGAACACGGATCGACTCCCCGCCGGGGGCTGAGAAGTGATCGTGACTCCTGTGGTTACGCTTCAAGAAGCAGCTGGTACAGAACTTGAAATCAACGGAACGGCAGAGGTGCTGCCGTCTTCACTGCACACAGGCTTGTGTCAAAGAGGAAGAGCGGCAGTGGGATTGTTGTACGGAGACTCGAACTATACTCAGGATTTCATTCTCATTCCAACACATGGAACATCACCGCATGGGGGAATATGTGTGACGCCATACGCAAGAGGCTGGATGAAGCCACAACACTATTCTGCGAAACGGACAATGTTTCAGACACTACAGCTGTAGGAGGCACTCAAGCTGACTCTGGAGGGGTGAGATCCCTTAAACAAGACTTATTTAAACTGGAAAAACTCTACAAGAAAGAAATAAACCGAAGCTGGGAGGTAATATCTTTGGACAACTGTATTGAGGTTGGCAGGGTCCCAAGAGGATTGCGTATTTTAATCACCCCCCACCTACCAGAATCCCAGCCCACAGCTATTGGAAGAATGGTCACAGCTAATGGCACTGACCTGCAAACAGATGCTGGGCTTATTATCCAAGTATGCAGCGATAGAGCTTCAGCAAGTGAGCGACGATATCAAGATACTGAAAGAGGCCCTGGACAAACATGCCTCACAGGAGGAGATTGGTAAATTCATCAAAGAAATGGAAAGTCGTCTCTCCAAATATGAGGAAGGTATAAAATCCAAGAAACAATGGAAATTCATCAGGGATAAGAACGATTACGCAATGGAACGTATCCTTACATTTGGGAGAAAATACGAGGTGGCAAGGAGAGACTTCAGACAGATGGAATCAGCTCGGCAGCAGGAAAATGCAACATCAGAATCGAGTTCAGATGCATGCTCAGCACTGGACGAGAGACAAGGAGCTTCATCAGGGGGTGGGATGCCCTTTACCACACTCGAAGAATACCGTTTTTTACGGCAGAACCATGCAGGAAAAAAGAAACCGCCAAAAGGAAGAGGAAGAGGAGGAGGCAACAGAACAGAAAGAGCAGGAGAGGTGGTGCAGGTGAAAGACAGCGACAAGCCGCATGGGAGAGGAACACAACAAAGCAAACGCAACAAATGATGGGTGAGAATACTAATCTTACTATGGTGAACCTATCTTCCCATAACATTACCCCTGAAGAACGATCTGTTCTGGAACTAGGGTTATCTTTCTGTCCAATTGCCAATTTTGAGTATTCACGTACACAAATTGACATTTTCCTTTTTATTAGAAAACTGAAGTTACTCAAAATACACACACTGAAAAGAACCAGAGAGATCCCAGGGGGGGGGGACTGAACAAGGGTCCACACAGAACACTGAGACTGCTGTCCTCTCAATGGGAGATATTGAGACTTTGGCCACACTCAGAGAGATGGAGCTGGGTGCGAGGGACTGGGATACCGTCCGTGAATTGCTCGATAATATGGGCATCATCATGGACAGAAAGACCAGAAGTGATTTCAAACCAAAGTCCAGGTTTAACCCGGTCACATTGCACGACAGCATTGATACTTACCATGAGATGGTACTACGTGACCTCATGGCAATATGGAAGAAGGGAAAGAACCACTTTGCAGGCAACTTGACAGCAGGGCAGAGAATAGGTCTGGAGTCCCTGAAAAAAGCTGATACTTTTGTCATCAAGCCTTCTGACAAAGGAGGAAATGTTGTCCTCTGGGATATTAACCAATACAGGTCAGAAGCAAGATGACAGTTAGAGTACTCGGGGAGTTATTTGAGATCTAGCCTGGCCCAGTACAGTAAAACCATCGCATGCTACTACAATCTCCAGGATAACTGGCACCGACAGGGTCTTTTAAGCATAAATGAATTCCAATTCCTACTGGTTAAGAAACCAGTTACACCAGTCTTCTACATGCTGCCTAAAGTGCACAAACACTCACAGGACCCACCGGGCAGACCTATAATCTCTGCCAATAATAGCCTACTTGAAAACAGTTCCATATACCTGGATTACTTTTTGTGCCCATACGTTATCAATCTTCTATCTTACTGTAGGGACATGATGGATTTTATATCCAAGATACAGGAAATTCCCTGGAAAGAGACTTACATCCTGGCTCCAGGAGACGTGGTGGCGCGCTACACGTGCATTGAACATGATCTGGGCCTGGAGGCATGTAAATATTTTTTCAGGGACAGGCCGCTATCAATGTATGATCACACCATGCTTCTCCTTGAAATGTTACAATTTTGTTTAGAGAATATTTTTTTTTTATTTGAAGAACAATAGTACAAACAACTGACGGGGACAGCGATGGGAAGTTGCTTTGCTCCCAGCTACGCCTGTATGTTCATGGGGTGGTGGGAGGCGGAGCATATTTGGAATGAGGATAATGAAGACTGTGTCAACCACTTGATTACATTGACGATATTTTTCTGATATGGGACGGTCCACAGGATCTCTTGGAAAAATTAATTACAAGCCTAGATAACAACAATCTGAATTTGAAATTCACTAGCTAGATACACAATAACAGCATTGAGTTCCTGGATGTGTTAGTAGAATTAAGGGAGGACACCATTCATACCAGGCTATTCAGGAAGGCGACAGCGGGCAACAGTATCCTGCACGCCCAGAGCCACCATTCAGAGAACCTAAAGAGAAGCATCCCTTATGGAGAGCTTCTAAGGATAAAAAGGAACTGCAGCACAGAAGTGGCATACAGAGAAGAGGAGACGAGAATGGTGGGCAGATTTAAAACCAGAGGGTATACAGGGCGAACCATCAGGGGGGCAGTGGACAAGGTAGTGAAATGAGACAGAAGTAGCCTACTAACCCCCAGAATCAGAGATGAGAACAAGCAAGAGGTGAGGCTGATTACTACATACAACCATGAGTCAAAGGCCATCCGTCAAACTGTACGGAGACATTGGCACTTGATTAAGACAGATGCAACAATTTGTAGACTAGTCAGCCCCAGCCCACACGTGACGTACCGTAAGTGTAATTCCTTACGAGATATTCTAGTTCACAGTCACCTCACGCAGGGTAGAGCAACCCCTGGATCATGGTTGAGGGAGCTTCCTGGCTGCCACAGGTGTGGGAAGGGCAAAACCTGTGCCAATAGCTCCAATGTAAAGAGATATAGTCTCCCTACAGGCAAAACAGCGGAAATACAAAAGTTTATCAACTGTAACAGTGATCACGTGGTGTATGTTTTGGTGTGATCGTGTGGTCTGCGCTACATAGGAAGCACCACCTTCCCGGTAAAAAAGAGGGTCTTGGAGCACTTGAGAGCGATCAGGAATAATGATTCAGCATACGCTGTAGCCAAACATTGTGAACAAGTACATGGAAAGATCACTGATATCTGTTCTAAAATCTCATATTTTGGTGTTGACAGGGTCCCACTGCATGCAAGAGGAGGAGACCGGGAACGCAAGTTGAGGCGCATGGAGTCCGAATATCTCATCCGACTTCACAGTAGACACCCCGGTGGCCTCAACCATGATGAGGAGCTCCACATTCACCTAGGGTAGTGGCCAGGTAGAAAACCCACGGTGGCTTCCTGCTTTTTCTGGACACAACCCGTTTTTGTAATGCGCGGCGCAGTAAGAAAAGAGAATGAAATCTGCTAGTATACACCCGTTGTTTTTGTTTAGGATTTGACTTTTTGCTTTATTTATTTATTTTTCTCACATTTTTGAATAATGTTAATACTGAGTTATGACACTTGTCGTAAAAATTTGGGGAAGACGAAGGAGAGGTAGCAACCCCGAGTCGGTGTACCACACTTGGTGAGATCGCACTATGAAGTTAATTGTTACTATTACCTGCTAAACGCTCGTGAATAATGAATAATGAGCTGAAATATGTAGAACACGAGATATAAATGTAATTCTATTGGAAAACATGCATAAACAACCGCACCAAATAGCAGGGGTATGATAACAGGAAAGAGCCGAACCCAGCCACTTGGCATGGAAATAACATTACAATGTCTCCACAGTACAGCTACTACTTCACAGATTGCATTTGGCAACACATCGTTAACATACATAATGTTTGCAAAGCATATGAAATTTAAAATGCAGCAAAGATGTATTTATTTTTATTTTATGTAATCTGTCCTCACTACGTGAGTCTGCCTTTCACATGAAATGTACTATGCTCAAAAAGTCTTTCTTTAGTATCTATCAGCAATGCAAGGAATTGTTGTTAGAAAATGAAGCACTTCCGGGTGTTTGAAGTGACTTTGACAAAGACCGTGCTGATTGAAACGCGTCAGTCATTAAATAAATTTTTCTCGTAACAATCCTGGAGTGCGGCTCTTCTTTGAGCATCAGCGAGAGAATTATTGACATTAGATGCGGGTCCTGCGCCCACCGAGCTGGCACCAACCTTGTGTGGTGGAAGAGGTCGGACGAAATGGCAGGAGCTGTTTGCCTGGATATATACATATACATATACACACACATATATATATAAATATATATATTCCCTTGTCAACCCCTAAACCTTGAAAACATCCATACCACCAAATACCCTAACCCACACCTAAACCTTAAAAACACCATTATCACCCAATACCCTTACCCATCCCTAAACCCTAAAAACACCCTTACCACCCAATACCCTTACCCACCCCTAAACTCTAAAAACACCCTTACCCTAATCCATTATATATATTGGGGGAGCATGACTCACTCTCCTACTGGCAAGAATAAGGATTTGCCATTCACCATTACGTGTGGAGGGGAGAAACGGACATGGAGGGGGTGTTGACCTCCTTTCGACGATTCCGTAGTCCTTACGTTCTAGGAAATTTATTGCTTGCAACATACCGCATGTGAGTGAGGATTGCAAGATCATGATTTTACGGACCAAGTTTGCTTTACTACCTGTGGTCACTTCAATTTACAATGCATTTTAAATAATGACGATTATGACCTTCAGTGATGAACGCAATTAAGCAAATTTACACTATACCGCAGATCATGCAAAGAGTCCAGAAATTTCCCCAGAAGTGTACAGGGCTCAATGTAAATCCAAAGTGCTCTATTTGTGGTAGTGTAGTCGAGCAGCCTAACTCAGAGGAGTGTAAGACATTTGTTATACATACATTGACCAATAAATGACACACGACTCAAAAAGGAGATTTACACCAATTTTAGAAAAATAAACATCTCTCAAGTTTTATTTTAAGACCAAGATGTACGCAAAAAGGTAAATACTTTTTCAGGAAAAAACATTACACTTTAATAATTGGACACTGGAATTTTCAAGTTTTGTAATGTTAACCTATGGGAGGAAGACAAGAATTCAATTTTGCAGGTAAGTACTTGACTTACAAACTCAGTCTCAAAGTTCTGGGGTCAACACGAGGCAAGACTCAAATCAGCACCAAGACTGTACCACCAGCGGCACAGGGGTGGCCGGGTGCAGAGGTCAAATTTGGGTTCAGGAGCCCAATGTTAATCAATAGAGACAAGGGGTAATGGAAGTTGCGCTGTTCACAGGTGAGTAAAGCAGTGCCAGGGATTGATTTCCTGGAGTTAAGGTAAGTACTGGGGGGCCACAAATCAGCACCAAACTTACATGCTCAGCAGCACAGGGACGGCCAGGTGCAGCGTGCCAACACAGCATCAGGCGCACAATGGAATTTAATAGGGGAGGTCGGTATTGAAAAAAGGCTGCAGGCTCAGGGTAGGAGGCCGGATGAAGAAAACCCACAGCTGCCCAGGTAAGTATAGATGTGAGGGGACGTAGGGACACTTTTGGTCAAGCTCACCAGGTGCAGTTGAAGGTGTGTCCCGGGCTTCAGGTGCAAGGTGTGTCCTTAGGCATCGGAAAAGTCTTACAGGGCATGTCGCGGTCAGGGGGAGTCTTTAAGCTGAGGCTGCAGGCGTCGAGGTGGAATCTGGCAGAGGTCAGCCCATGGTGGTCTCTTGCTCAGGAGTGCTGGGGAATCTTCACAGGACCAGTGGGCCACTTTGACTCGAGCTGTGGGCATCAGGTGCAGAGGTGGGTCTGGTGGTGGTTTTGCAGTTCCTCAGGCAGAGTTCTTTGTTCTTTAAAGTTGGTTTCTTTTGGACATGTCCGCTGTCCACTGGAGATCTTGACATTTGTCAAAGGCAGGCAGTCCTCCCAAAGCTTTGGAGGTTGCTGGGCTGCAGGACGGGTCGTCTTTTGGCACAGGATTGTTGAGGGCTGCAGACAGGCCAGTGTGGTTGGGGCCCAGTCAGTTGGTGTCTGTAGTCTTCTCTGCTGGTGCGATGCTGTAGTGTCCGACTCTTCTTAGGTTGTTAGGAATACTACATTTAGGGGCATTACAGGGGAGTGACAGGTAGGGACCAATGGGTCTCTTACCTGGAGTGTTTACACCCACTATTATGCCACTGTCCTGTGGGAGGGGGGCATAACCCTAGCCCTGATTGGATAAGTCCCATCATCTTATGTTTTTCTTACATCTTGCGCGTGCGCATACGCACGCGCAAGATGGAAAACGTAGGGGTTATCAGAGAAGAAGGATGGCGAGGACGAAGAAGGAGAGCGGCCATGGCGAGGAGGAGGCAGCCATGGCAGGGAAGCGCCTTTTTTCTTACTTTATAATTAGTTTGGGAGGGTGGAGGGGCAGGCTAACTACGCTCTGCCACGGAGTCGTAGTTTTGCCTAAACTCTGCGTTCGCAACGGAACGCGGAGTATGCAAAACTACGTAAACTCCGCTGGCGGAGCGTAGTTACCCGCCCAGGCTTACATATCTGTCCATGCAGATGTTCCCATACCTGAGATATGTGCACCCTGCCTTAGGGCTTGTAAGACCTGCTATAGGGTTGATTTACGTATACCTTAGGCAGTGTTGCTTGGAATGACACACAGGCAGTGTGCCATTTCGATTCTGTTGTCTATGTCTGCACCTGGGCATGTGGGCTGCAGTGGCAGTTAGCATGGCCCTGGTGAGGGGTCCCTAGGGGACCCTCTTCAGTCCCAATGCCCTAGGTACCAGGGGGACCATTTACTACAGACTTACAGGGGGCCTGAAGTTGCCAATTGTGGTACAGTTTTAGGGAAAGAACACTGGTACTGGGAACCTGGACAGCAGGGTCCTAGTACACTTCAGTGAAAGTTGCATCAAATGCCAAGCAAAAAGTGGGGGGCACTGCAACAGAAATCCACTTTCCGGTATCAGTGAGCAAGACTGCTGTGCAGTTGAAACGTGTTTGATAGTGGCCGGTAATAAAATCTGGAAACCACACACGACGTCGTCATCCTTTTTGTTAAGGAGTTAACTGGATTTGATGGGGCCTACTCTCGTGGGGTCCTTGCGATGTATGTATGTATGTATATATATATATTCACACTTATACACTTACCTGATATATATACTTGCCATAGGCGTTGTAAAAACCTGTGTGGTAAAGGCAATGTGTGGAAAAGGCATTGCGTGGTAAAGGATACATGGTAGAGGAATTGCGTGGTAAAGGCAGCATTGTAAAGGCTGTTTCCTCTCTCCAGCTATTTTGCCTGCTCTCTTTCCAACTGAAATAAGGTGATGAGATTAATGCGTGAAGGGAGTAGGGCCGGGGTACAAACGAGAGGCTCTGCCAGAACATCTTTGCACGATGCGGTAATTTGAACTACAGCATTGATCTTTGGTACAAATCACAGATAAAATGGCGGAACGGATCTCCCACTGAGGTGATTTCCGCTGCTGCACCGTAGGTAAATTAATCATATTGACACTATTCTCTTTGGTCTCAGTCTGAGGCTCTGTACTTCCCAGACAGCACCGCCCAAAGTCCAAGGTTTTCAATTTACAGAAAAGAGGAACAGCTGCATTATTTCGCGGGTTTCCGTAGGCAAGACCAATAAATTGGCCTTCCATTGACAGTAGCACTGACAGGTGAATGAAATACGCATTAAAATAAGCATGTGACGACAGGACAGTTCAAACATTTGGAAGGCCTTTGAGATCCTTTCACCTCTAGGTCACTTAGTGAAAGAAAGACGGATCAGTGGTTATCATGAATCATTAGCTCCTGCCAAAAAAGCAGTTCCCCAGCTGAGGGGCTCCCACCCTCAAGGACAATGAGACCCATGCCATCAAATTCATCACTAAATGACACCTGTGTGTGCCGTGATGCTTGAAGGAAATGAAAAGCCTGGCATGTAAAAAAGCTTACCCTTCGCCTGCTGATCAGACTCTATCTTGTGATACCTATAGGATAATAGATTCCTATATTCTTTCCTCTTCCCTTCCCACCCCCACTGCTCACAACCTCCCACCTCCATGCTCCCTTTTCCTGGAAAGAACGGAGACCCAACCATGGCAGAGAGCTGGGACCTTTCGATGCTGTATTCCTGGCTGTCTTGTTTATGCCTCCAAGTTATGTTCGAATCAGGGGTACCAGAGAAGCAGCGGACCTTTGTAGAATTTCTACTGGTAACTCCTTACTGCTCGCTAGTAGGGACTTAAAATGTGGCCCAGCATCCCACTTATTGCAAAGGGGCCCTGAACTCCTAAGGGCTTATTTACAAGCCCCTTGCGCCGCCGGTACGTCACTTTTTCCCATATTAAAAGTGACGGACCAGTGGCGCAGGGGGCTCATAAATAAGACCCTACTCCTGGCTGCCATCATCTTTCGCCCTAAACTCTGGTTTGGTGTGAGAGTGACTCTCCACGTAATTTGGACGGGGGCCCTCAGGCTTCGTTATGCCCCTGACCACCAGTTATGGGAGGATAGAGTGGTGGTGTGGCGAGAGGGAAAACCTGAGACAGTTTGCAGAGGTTGCAAGAGGCAATGCATTTTATGATATTGGAAGAGGGAAAGAGGGCCTTGGGCAATGGAAAAGTACAGCAAGTCAGCATATATTGGTGGCGTTCTTGAAGGAAGAGCAGAGAGTTGAGACCTAAGGGGTTGCAGGAAGGAAGCAGGATGTCTGGTACTGTTTAATATTAGTATAAGGAGTGATATCCTTGATGGAGGTGTGTGAAGGAAGGAGGATGTCTGGTATTTAATTTAACAAATAAAGGACAATGGATGAGGAGAGGGATCAGTGAGGTGAGTGGGAAAGAGTTGCACAATGTCAGGTAGTTAAGGGAAAAGGACTGGAACCTTGAATAGGGGGTTGTGGTGAGTGGCAACAAAACATTTATCCCATATGTCTTGTGTACGGTCTCATGATTTATTTCCTCACCTCTCTGCCGGAAAGAGGGATGATGACAGATGCAGTAGGGGGCACATACACAACATTAAATTGTGGATTTCCTGACTGTGAGAAAATGTCCCTTTTTATGTAGTTACCCCCATTTTTTGGCTGAATTCTATTGCTGGTTTTTAGACTCTGCACAGTGGAGAACTACTGTCCAATGCACAGTATATGTTCTCTGACCCCAAAAAACATTCTTAAACTTTTCAATAAGGCCATAGCATATGGTGCATAAATACAACTATGGCATGAAAAGTTATGGGTCAGCTGTGGACTGCAGCACTTATTGTGCCATCCACTAGAGTGACAAAGAAAAACATGGTATCAGGCCTCGCCTGACAGTGCAACCTGCTAAAATAACCCTTTTTAACAGGTAAAAAGTACCTCCCTTTTCAATATTTGTAGGTTAGCTCAATTTAAGCCTTGTAGTCCACAAGGTAGGCATATGGTAACATTAATTGTGGCATGGTATTTAAAAATAGTTAAAAGTGGCACATGTAGAAATTTAATGTTACAATGTCCCTACAGTGACAAGGCCATAAACGCTATTTTCACTGTAGCAGAACTAGCTGTCCTATGTAGAAAACCAGGGTACATATTAAAATACTAATACCAAGCTGTAAAAATAATGAAACCTTAAAACTCCAATTGAATGATGATATCAAATTTTTAACAAATATTAAGGAAAATTAGTTTTTAGAAAGTCTCTGCCAGTCCCCAGCCTGAGCTGAAGCTCGGGAATAGATGTGAAAACGATGTAAATGCTTCCCAGGAGCAAACAACGGGGCACATGCATCATTGAAAATACCGGTCGCTAATCTGCCCCTTTGCGACCGGTATTTTTGCATTTGGGATGCATCAACCCAAATGCAATTTCGCAATTTAGGTAATCGCAAATTTTGCGATTACCTAAATTGCGAATGCATTTAGGGAATCTCAAAATGAGATTCCCTAAATGCAGTGCATGAGCTCACCTACAGCGACACCACCAAAAGAGCCAGCTGGTTCACCTCGGAACTCCTAGCTTCCAAGCGTACCTGCCGGAAACTAGAGAAGAAATGGCACAGTGATAAGACTCCGGACAGCCACACAGCCCACAAAGACGCCATCCGTAACCACCACCACCTCATCAGGTCCGCCAAGAGAATCTCCTTCAAAGACCGCCTCGACAACAACGCACACAACAGCAAGGAGCTTTTCAACATCGTGAAGGAACTCTCCAATCCCAGCTCCAACACCAACGACATCCCACCGTCGCAACCCCTGTGCGATTCCCTCGCCACCTTCTTTCACCGCAAGATCGCCGACATCCACGACAGCTTCAACACCCTGACAGCCCCAACTAAGATCGATGCACCAGACCCGCCACACACCATCGACCACGACCCCCTGCCAGCCTGGACCAGCGTGAACATCGAGGACACCATCAAGACCATGAGCACAATACACTCCGGCTCCCCGTCAGACCCTTTCCCGCACCACATCTTCAACAAAGCCAGCAGCTCCATCGCACCCCACCTGTGCAACATCATCAATCTCTCCTTCGAGACCGTGACCTTCCCAGAGAGCTGGAAACACGCAGAGATCAACGCCCTACTCAAAAACCCAAGGCGGACCCGAGAGACCTCAAGAACTTCCGGCCCATCTCTCTGCTTCCGTTCCCAGCCAAGGTCATCGAGAAGATCGTCAACAAACAGCTAACCCGATACCTCGAAGAAAACAGCATCCTGGACCCATCCCAATCGGGGTTCCGCAGCAACCACAGCACTGAGACTGCCCTCATCGCCGCCACCGACGACATCAGGATCCTGCTGGACAATGGTGAGACCGCAGCCCTCATCCTGCTGGACCTCTCCGCCGCCTTCGACACTGTCTGCCACCGCACTCTACGCGCACGCCTCCACGACGCAGGGATCCGAGACAAGGCCCTGGAATGGACCACCTCCTTCCTCGACGGCAGAACCCAGAGAGTCCGCCTCCCACCTTTCCGATCCGAAGCCTCCGAGATCATCTGCGGCGTACCCCAGGGATCGTCCCTCAGCCCAACACTGTTCAACATCTACATGGCCCCGCTCGCACGCATCGCCAGACAACACGACCTCAACATTATCTCCTACGCCGACGACACCCAACTGATCCTCTCCCTCACCAAGGACCCCCTCGCCGCCAAAGCCAATCTCCACGAAGGAATGAAGGCCGTCGCCAATTGGATGAAGATCAGCCGACTAAAGCTGAACACGGACAAAACGGAGGTCCTCATCCTCGGCTCCAACCCCTCAGCCTGGGACGACTCCTGGTGGCCAACGATGCTGGGAGCAGCCCCGGCACCCACCGACCACACACGCAACCTGGGAGTCATCCTCGACACAACGCTCTCCATGGCCAAGCAAGTCAACGCAGTCTCCTCCTCCTGCTTCAACACCCTCCACCAAGGTGGATCTTGCTGTAGATCCACCTTCGCAAGATCTACAGGTGGATCCCGACAGACACAAGAAGAACAGTCACCCAGGCCCTCGTCAGTAGCAGACTGGACTATGGGAACGCCCTCTACGCGGGAGCCCCGGCCAAGCTCATCAAGCGACTGCAACGCATACAAAACGCCTCCGCACGACTGATCCTCGACGTATCACGCCACAGCCACATCACCCCCCACTTGAGGAACCTGCACTGGCTCCCCGTCGACAGGAGGATCACCTTCAAACTCCTCATCCACGCACACAAGGCACTCCACAAAACTGGCCCAGCCTACCTCAACAGACGACTCTTCTTCTACGTCCCCAACCGCCAGCTCCGCTCCGCCGACCTCTCCCTCGCCACCGTCCCTCGCATTCGAAGAACAACCACCGGCGGCAGATCCTTCTCACACCTCGCCGCCAAGACCTGGAACACCCTTCCACTAAGCCTACGACAGACCCAAGACCTGCTGACCTTCAGGAGGCTACTCAAGACCTGGCTGTTCGACCAGTAGCAGCATCCCCCCCCCCTTCCCTCTCCCCAGCGCCTTGAGACCCTCGCGGGTAAGTAGTGCGCTCTACAAATTCTGTGATTGATTGATTGATTTCAAAATTGCGATTTCGCAATTTGGAATCGCAAATTACCATCAATTTCAAATTGATGGTAATTTGCGAAAACTTTGCAAAATGCACAAAAGTGCATTTTTCAAAGGTCCATGTTGCGCACACACATGCTCTTGGGGCATGTGTGTGCGCAACATGTGATCACATGCCAATTTCAGGGGTGCATCAGGGTGGCCTTTTGGCCCCCTTGTACCCTTGAAATTGCATGCGCAATTTGCGAGTACCAATTTGGTACTCGCAAATTGCGCATGCAATTCCCATTTATTCCTATGGGCCTCTAGGCCCATAGGAATGAATGGGAAGCTATTCCTTAATTGTGAATCGCAATTTACAATTAAGGAATGTGTAGGAATCGCTAATATTTTACCAAAACCTACATGCATAGGCAATTGTGATTCCATAATTGCGATTCCTTAATAATCGCTATTATGGAATCGCAATTGCCTACATTGATGCATGTGCCCCAATATGCTGGACTGAATGGGCAGGGATGATGACTCTGAACCTAACAGAATATTCTGAGTGGGGCCTGTGGGCATACTATTGACATCCACTGTTAAATCCTACTTGACAGGTCTGTTGAGCCACATGTAAAAGTTGGGGCAAACTTGAAAGGGAGAGAGCAGGATGCCAAGGCAATTCTAGTTTACCCATGTCTAGTTGCTAAAGGACCCTACTTATGTCCTACCAGACTTCTATTTCTGGATTTTTGTGAGAAAAGTGCCTGATTCAAACTGTATTTTGGTGTTACATGTGGAAGGACACTGGTAATTTCCCTATGACGCTTCCATGCACATCCCCATCCCTCAGTGCCCAAGTTTAGTGTGGCCGAAGACTGTGACCACATTGAAAATGCCCTAGTACATGGAATTGTGGGTCTGTTTGCAGTAAGGCAAACAGGAACTACTGAAAAAGTGAGTACGATTGTCTCTGGGATCTTTACCCCATTGGTTAGGGAATGCCGAGAAGTCATCTCCACCCACTAGTTAGTGGCAGGCATAAATATGGCACCCCAGGCACACCATCAGAGCACTCATGAATGAATGAATAAAGGATTTGTAAAGCGCTGGACTCACCCCTGCAGGGGTATCTCCGTGCTAGCAGCGAGACTTGCGAAAGGATACCAGGTGGACTGAACCTTCTGCACTTGGCATCTGTAACCTGTGAGAAAAACACCTGAGGAGGTTGGACCCCCTTGCACTTGAAATTCAAGGATAGAAATATCTCAAAGGATCATAAGGCTGATCCCCTGAGTGCTCCAAGAAAATGAAAAAGTTGAAGAAGAAATTCCTGTGAAGAATCACAGGTGACCACTGGCAACTGGGTCTGACTTTGCTGTTGCCCTCTGCCTGGCACCCTGAGAATCTCTAAGTGGTCCCTTTGAGGTCCTGATGGCCTTTGAAGAGTACTTCTGTGGTTGTTTGGCCACCAAAGGATGTTTAGGAAGTTTTTCAAAACTTCTACTCCAGAGCTTCAAGGTGATAACCTGTGAAGGTATCCCAGTGGCAGTCCACGGTGTTTGTGTCAATGTCTGGTTTGTCCCTCGTGGAGAAGAGCTTTTCCTCAGAAAAAGGACAAAGTCCCTATTCAGATTGGGAATTAGATATTTTTTCAAACTTTCCTACTTCCAGGCCCTAGCAGGGACCACTGACTACTGTTAGAGATTTGTGCTTTTTGACACTTTTTTCACTTACATTTTCAACCCTTATAGCTATAGTTCCCCTTATTGGCTTTTTTCATTTTGGTGTCATCTTGTTTATTACATTTTACTCTATTTTCCTAAAGTGGAGTGGGATTTGTATTGTGTTTTCAACTTTTTGTCTGTTTTAGTACTTCTAAATGAGAGAACTAGACCTTAAACCCCAGAGAATTAGATCACTTCTGGACTCACTTCTGCTGAGCAGAAGAGCTGGAGACCTGTAAGGAGGAGTACTTTGCTGGATTGCTTTGCTGGGTTGGCCTGTAGTTGCTGCTTCTGCCAAAGAGAGGACAAACAGTGGAACTTTGCTGTGAACCTGCTTGAAGAAGAATCTCCAAGGGCTTGTGTGTGCTTGCCTCCTGTTCTGAAGTATCAGGGCCACAAAGACTTCACCTTCAACTCACTGACCAGCACCTGGACTCCTCTGTGGACTCCTGCATTCAAAAGGGCGCCAATTCCAGCTCCTGGGCCCTGAATTTTGTGTGGTTGGTGCTGCAACGCAAGAAGAACAACTCTGATGCCATCAGCGCCGCCGCCAGTGACGCAGCAACCTGCACAAAGGCCGGGGGCACCGCCCATGAAGTGCACAAAGCACCGTATGCTTGCACCGCAGCTCTGACACTCGCCTGCGCCTGCTGACGCCTGCAGTTATCGACCTTACCGACGCCCTTGCTCGCACCGACGCCGTCCCAGCCAGCGGCAGCATCACGTTATCGCGGAGCTGATAACCGACTAGGGTGACTTCATGATCTCTTTGACGTCGCATCGCCTCACCGGAACGGACGCCTCACCGCCGTCGCCACCTAACTTCCCTGTCCTGGACTCGACTCCTGACCTCCTCATGGACTCAATGCCTCGCCTCCCCCGTGGCAGAAAGGAACCAGCTTCTCCTTGGCGCCGACGCCTCACCCCCACGACGCCGTGCATCACATGATTGACTTTGTTTTCCAAGGTACTGTTGTCTGGGGGTCTGTGACTCCGTGCCTGGCCTGCACACCTCGCAGTCGGCGCCGCTCTTTGGATTTGTGCCTGTCACGGCGTCGTAATAGCCGCAGGTGGAGCTATTTTGTTTCTACAGGTCTATTTTTTAAGTGACATCTTGATACATGTATGTTGGATTTTTGTCGTTTTGGTATTGTCTGGTTTAGATAAAGATACTTTATTTTTCTAAACTGGTGTGGTGTCCATTTGTGGTGTTTTCACTGGGTTACTGTGTGTTTGGGTTACAAATACTTTACACATTGCCTTTGGGATAAGCCTGTTTGCTCATGCCAAGCTACCAAGGGGGTGAGTAGGGGTTATCTGAGGTGTGCAACTCCCTTACCCTGACTAGAAAGACGGGTCCCTACATGGACAAAGGTGCATACCTCTGCCATTAGAGACCCCCATTTCTAACAATGACCCACTGTACCAGTATTTCCTGGCCAAAGCGGGATCAGCCTCACTACACCCACTGTACAGTATAAAGCATGCCATGTACCTAATGCAAATTGAATCCAGCAGGCAATTGTAAGAGATGTGGCTGCTATTCCCTGCCGTTATTGTTTAATTAAACTCAAACTGTTCCTGATTGCCAAGCCTCGCTGTTCTCCTTTTTGATAAGCAGAACCGGCTTTAATACCACTTCCGGCCATGTAGTTGTTGTACCCTGAGACTTATTCCTTTCCTTAATTCAGGGGAGCAGAGGCCTTTCGTGAAGGCGATGAGTTTGCAAGAGACAAACCAAGCTTTGCTCTTGCTATCCATGAAACAGACCTGTGCTGGAAAACCCCCCACTTGTGGCTGCCAAGTTATCAACATTACAAGATACTGCCCTCCAGCTGATGTCACTGCTGAGCGATAAGAGAACGTTCTGTACCACTTGGTACAATTATGTGCCTCACAACCATATCATGATTTAGGTTACAATGAAAAGAAACAGAACATTTTTTTCCCTTTGACGTTTCATGAATTTGCTCCTAACACACATAAGCTATTGAAACGTGCGCGTTTATTTACAAAGAAACACTGTAAAGAGAACATATCTGCTGAGGGGTATGTGCAAAGAAGGTGACTTCAGTGATATATAGTTATCGCCAAAAGGCAAATTGCTCCAGAGCAGATAGCAGGCCCTCTACTAAGTGCTTCATGTTACACTCGGAGCGGGGGTGGCGGTGACGCCTCTCTATAGATCCAACTTATCTAAAGAGGAACGCACCCAAAATTCCAGTAAGAGCCTAGAGGGGCCTTGTTTATGTTAAAAGGGGCGGCTGGGTGTTAAGAGGCAGCGCTTGCTATCTCTGTAGCTAGTTTAAAAGACCAGACCATTCAGAGCAGTGTGAAGATATCATTTCCCAGATTAGCAGCAAAAGACTTTCCCCTGCGTTCAGTTTCCAGGTTTACCATTGCAGACCAACTTTTAATCGCTGCTGGAGATTTATGGCAGGACTATTATAAAATAGTTATTTTTAAAAAGATAATAACCGTGGTGGCATTGCTTCACAACGCTGTAATCACTTTCACCGAGCGTACAAAGCAGCCTAAAGCCCAAATCTGGGAAGTGTATCCCTGCAAGGGGACGAGAGCTCTGCCAAGTAAAACAGTGCGGTGGGCCTAAGGCCTTATTACCACTGCTGCACGCAGTAATGCATCAGTTCAGTTTCAATGAATTTCCTTGCCTGGCCAAGAAAAACAAAATTATTAGCTACTTAAGTTCAAGGTGCAACGTAGCATTGGATCAATCTATATATTTTTTTCTCATTGCCTCATCCCATGCCTTCTCAGGTGAAGGATATGAGAGGTGGTGTATTTAGCAAGAACACATCTCTGATTAGCAGGTCAGCAAGGAGAGGGATCGGTTCCTCAATGCCCCATGATGTATACATCCACAGTCAAAATATCTTGAGTGGCAGAGATACAGCAATTTATTCAGGTCACAGTGACACAGTCCTCCAGCCTTTGCACCATATCATCATTCGCACGCGTGCACACAATCGCGTGTGCGCTCATTAATTGTAAAAGAAATAGCACTGTTTGCTGTGCATGTACTATCCTGCTAACTACAAGAATTTTCCCGAGGGAATTTAAACCCCTCAAACTCTGAGAGGCCTTTGTTTTATTTGTTGGAACATTCTGCCCTCTAGTGGCAGAATGTTCTAATAGCCTTATAGCCCTTCGTAGCTGGGCTATACTGGCTATTAAAGTCCCGGCTCGGGCCTTTAACGCTGGAGCGCGCCTTTAATTGCTGGTATAGCCCGCTACGGCGGGCTATAAGGCTATATTCCATGTTTTAGAATTGCTTTGTTGTTTACCTGATCATCGGAGCCATGCACGTAGTGACTTTGAGAAGCATGGAGTTATAGTCTTCCATTAATAGGTCCAAATCATTGGATATAAGTTCTGAGGTAATTCTGTGCTTCCTGGTCAATTGTAATGCCTCCCCCGAATCTCATATCATATGATTAGTGCGTGTGGATTTACTGGAAGGTGCTCATCCTTTACCTATCACTTATGGATTTTTTGGAAGGTGCTACGTGTTTCCCATTTACTTGTTACTATTATGAATAGACCTTCATAAATCTACACTCAAGCATGGAAGACCTAACGTCAAAAGAGATACATAGAAATTACGGAGCTGATGCACAAAAGCATTTATGAGTATATCATCAGCTCACAGTGTGTATTTTTAAGAAACAACACTGTTATCTGACAATTGTGACCTATCAATTTTGCCAATGCTGCATTGGCAAAAAGAAGAAAAAAAGCACTATGACATGTACAGCGCATGCTTCATGTCTATGCGTCATTATGCTGCCCCAGTGTAAGGATGTATGCGAGCCCCTGTGTCCCCATGTATGTGCATGTGAATGGCAAGACACAGCCACCTTTTTGTTTTTTTTCTTTTTACTGTTTCAGGATAGCAGACACCATCCTTCAAATACTAATAAAAAAAAGTTACATGAGTATGAAAGTGTATTTTCAAAAGAAACAGCAAATTGCAGCCCCTGGGCCCTCCAAAATGAAAATAACAAAAAATAAAGATCTCTTATTTGAGTGTGGGAGAGGATTGGTAAAGCAGGTGCAGATTGGGGAGGAGTAATGCTGATGAGAAGTGAGAAAAACAGGGATAATGGGAATGGGAAGCAACAGAGCAGGTGGGGGAGGGATTAACTTTTAAAAATGAAGAAAAAAAATGATGCAACCAAAAAGCTGAGAAGGTCTGGGGATGGAAGGGAAGCAACTAATGTGCTTCAACAAAGAGAGTTCAGGGGGCTGGGATGATTGGAGGAAAGCAGTATACTGAATAGAGAATAAGAAAGCACATACACTCCCATGGAGTGCTCAAGGCAAAAGAAAAAAAATAGTTTCCTGAATGTGAGCAGTGGAGGAATACATGTCATTAAATGTCTGTTGACATTCAAAAGTATGATTGAAAAAAGCTATGCTCCAGGGGAGGGCCAAACCCGAGAAGAGGAAAGTGAACGATTAAGAAGCAAGTAAATGAGAGTGACAGAAAGGCATCAATGGAAAGAAATGGGCTGACCCAAAGCCCAATTTAATTACTAGTATGGTCCACAGTAGATCTTGAACAACAACACAGCTAAAAGCCCTTTTCGGGTTTCGCCCATAGGCCCATAGGTGAGACCCGAAAAGCGCTGGTGCTGTTATGCATCATTTTTTTGTTTGAATCTCTTTATTGCATTTTTGTGGTTATCTCTTACATTAACAGCTCGCATGACAGTGCAGTAGGCAATTAATCATCCGCTTTGGATTACAAAAGGTATACATCTCCTACGTGGAATTCGACAAATGATAATTTTAGTATGGAGCCAGGATTACCGAAAGAGATTGCCCCCGTATCGCACGGGTCATCACGGCATTTCACATATATACTGTGCAGGCATCAAAAGCAGCTTGGCCCAGTGTACATTGCAAGATGCTTGATTGTGTGAAAAGAAAAACTTTAACTTCAACCAGCATGACCAACTTGAGTCTGCAGACATATTGATACACAACTTTGTCATTCCCTCCACTCACAATCAGCATCACCGATGCTCGTACTTGATAGTAGACATCCGAGCAGCACCACGAACCCATACATCCACCATCCGTAATGCATTGGTACTAGCTCCTAACGCCTTTGCAATAGTTGGGCAATCTTCACACCCCCCAGTCTCCTGCCCCTGCCTCATTCATGTCTGCCCTCCTCTGGATTCTGTGTCGATAGTGGAAAATCCACCAGTATTACATCCCACTTTTGTGCTACTGGGTATTTGTGCAGCCCTAAGGTATCCTCCTTATGTAGTGCTGCCCTTTCTGCTTGGGTGCACACAAGGAATGATTATATCCAAGCCTTAATTGGGGGAGAATCTGGGGTCTTCCACCGGTGGGTAATAAGTCGCTTAGCAGTTATAAAGCCCATGTCGAGGAATCGGGAGGTAACCCTGTTTCTCTTGGGTCTGGGGAACAGACCCAGCACACACGCCTCCCAAGTGTGTAATGCTCGGCGTTCTGTATAGGAGGTTAATCAGGACTTGATATCCTGCCAGTAGGTGTGTAAAGCAGGGCAGTACCATAACATGTGGAGCAGATCTGCCCCAACTATCATACATCTGGGGCAAGCAGCGTCTGTCCGATGAGGCTATCGATTTATTTTGGTGGGTGTTAGGTATGCTCTGTGTATGATATAAAATTGTATGAGCCAGAATTTCACATTCCGTGGGACTTGTGTGGGTCCTGCTAAAATCGATGTCCACTCCTTACCTGTCCAGGGACGATTGTGGTCTTCGTCCCATCTGGCTTGTAAGCATATCAGCAAAGGCGTCATGTGTGTCAGTAACGATGCAGTTTACAAATCACAATATGACTACCCGTCCCCATAACATGCCAATATTGTACTAGTAAGTGTTATTGTGCTTCCGTTGCCAGATCACCCCATGCATGTGTCAGCGTGGCCAGTAACGAATTATGTAGTAAAAATTGCCCCAGGGGCAAGTTTGCCCCTCCCGCCAGGACCTCATAGGACAGCAAGACTCCATTGCCGTACATGTTGGCCAGTGTCTGTAGCCCAGCTGCATGCCAGGTGGTAAGCTCCGCCCCAGACGTGATGGCACCATGGCTGGGTGTGCCTAGAAGGGGCAGCGCAGGCGCGTATGGGATCACCGAATGCATCAAGTATAGGCTCCGTCGGTTGCAGCGGTGCGCAACAGCTAGTAATAGGGGTTCCAGTGTGGCGGTTCTAGTGATCGGGTAAAATAGTTCGTGGATATTAGGCATCGGCCAGGTTGGTAACATAGTGGCTGTGTCAGACAACTGTAGGCCTGAGAGCCACTTGGCCACCCATTGCAGCTGAGCCACCAGGTAGTATAGTTCCATGTTTGGTGTTCCCAACCCTCCCTGATCGAGAGGCGTGTACAGTTTCTTCAATGCTACCCTACAGCGCCCAGTGTTCCAGATAAATTTGCACATTTTATTTCAAAGTGACAGTAAATTTTAGCTGGGACGTAAATGGGCAGATTTGAAAAATAGTACAACAGTCTAGGAAGGATCACCATCTTTAATAATGTGATCCAACCCATCACAGATAATGGTAACATCTTCCAGGACACTATTTGAGATTGAATGGAGGACAACGCCCGCATGAGGTTGCCACCAAGTAGATCGTCTGAGGAGCGATATATGCGAATGCTCAGGTAGCGTAACGTGGTGGGCTGCCAGGGTACAGCTACTTCATTAAAGCCTAGGCCTGTATCCGGAAGGTCAGACGCAAAACGAAACAGGCAGGACTTCCTCCAGTTTACCCAAAGGCCTGACAGTCTTGCGAAGTGGTGCAGCATTTCAACTATTGCACCCGGTACATTGTGGACGTCCCAGACATACAACAGCAAATCACCTGCATACAAAGATACTATGTGTAGGCCATCACCCAACCGTATGCCCCAGTCCGTGCCCCTCTTGCGAGAGACCAGAGAGAATAGTAGAGGCGAGAGAGAACATCCCTGTCAGGTGCTGCTGCCAATTGGTATTGATTCAGATATTAGCGGACCAGTTCTTACCCTAATGAGGGCTGTGTGTATAGTAATTTTACCAAATATATGAAATACACTCCGAGACCTTATTTATGTAGTATCGGGAATAGAAATGGCCATTCCAGTGAATCGAAGGCCTTCTCAAGGTCCAGCACTAGGCATCCGGCCCAAGCCCAGGAATGTGGTGCATAAGCCTGAATTCGGGAAAAACGCCAAAGATTTAAGGAGGTGTTACATGCAGGCACAAATCTGTTTTGATCCGGGTGCACCAGGGTCAGAACTAAAGGGGCCAGGCGGGCTGCCAAACCTCTTGCCAGGATTTTGTAATCCATTTGAGTAGTGCAGTGGTTTATAGGACCCCAGTTCCGTCAGGTCCCTATCAGGTTTAGGGAGGGAGATGAGTAGGGCCTTGCGCTGGGATTCCGAAAGGGTGTAAGCCGAAAGTGCTTCCTCATATAAGAGCTTCAACTGCGGTGCGAGCAATGTAGCATAAGATTTTTAAAATCCAGCTAACAGCCCGTCAGGGCTTGGAGTCTTCCCAGTGGCAAGGGCCCAGATACTGAACAGAATTTCTTCTTGAGTGATCGGCTCATCTAACTCCACTCGTTGTTCAGGTGTGATGCGCGGTAGTTCTAGTGCAGACAGGAAGGAGTGAATCTCGACTGGAGTGGTCACAGCTGATGACCTATACGAATCTGAGTAGTGTCGCGTGAGCTTGGCATGTATCTTTTTTTGTGTGTAGAGTACAATGCCGACGGAGGAGCGGAGCACCACAATTGGTGTCCTAGAGTCTTTCTGGCATATGATCCAGGCCAGCAATCGCCCTGCTCAGTCAGCTCTAGCATGTGTACGGGCAGAATGCGCTGTGTAATTTAAGCATCGCAGTCTTTCCAGCAGGGATTTAAATTCTGCCCTTTGTTTCGCCAGCTGGTGTGTCTGTGACTCAGGTTTCTTAATGCAGAAGCCCATTTTCTACCCGCTTAAGGTCTGCTTCAATAGATATGTGGAGACCATGTTGTGTACCTTAACAATACCTCGGATCACTAATTTAAAAGCATCCCATTCTATGAGGCGCGTGGATGCTGTGAGATTGTTGTCTCAAAAATAATTGATTATGGCAGAGCTCAGAGCTTCCTGGAATGGAGGGTCCTACATTGTCTGTGGTTGCAAGTGCCATGTAGGGATTGCGGGAACATCAGCATCCCATGACAGTTGCAAAAATTGCGGATTGTGGTCGGAGTGAGTCCTAACCATATAGTCAGTCCATGACACAGATGAGGCAAGGGAAGATGTGCATACAAATCTGTCTAACCTAACATGCTGTAGGTGTGAGCCAGAGAAGTAAGAGTAGATTCTGTCTGTGGGATGGCGATGTCGCCAGACATCTACTAACTGCCAGTGCTCCAGCCACTCACGTAGCGCCTTGCTGCCAGAACCGTAGGTGCCCCTGGGAGCCGGGGAAATGAGCGGTCCAGAGCTGGATCAACAACGCAGTTAAAATCACCACCTATTAACCACGGTAACCCATATCAGAGAGGGTGATTTATTAGATAAGGTTTCAAAGAATGCGGCTTGATTAGAGTTCGGTGCATAGACTCCAAGAGTATATGTTGTCCATCCAGGCGGCCTTCCACTAGGACGTATCGCCCTTCTACATCTATGCCAGTCTCGTCTGCTGCAAAGGGTGTCCCTGGTTTAACCCACACTAGTGCCCCAGTGCATATGCAGGTAGCGAAAAGCTGCCCCTGCCAACGTCTCTGGAGTCTGGCGATTTCAGGGAATGTCAAGTGTGTTTCTTGCAGGAAGGTGATATGAGTGGAATGGTGCTTAAGGTAAGAGTAAATAGAATATCTGCACACAGGTGTGTGGATCCCCCAGGCGTTCCAAGTGTATATATTAGTGGAAGTCATTAGTGTATCAGGAGAAGGTTCTGGGGTGCATGGTGCCTATGATTAAATGGAAAGTTGGCGTATCGGCCAATGCCTGGTGTGGGTAGAAGAACCGTTCCAACAGCAGACTCATGCACATAGCATAACAAAAGAACATGATTAAACAATCATAAAATAAACAATAGTCAACAGACTTCAGTAATTCCATTAGGGCGAGTGTACAACACTCACCCGTCCAAACCATTAACCAAGCCATTACGCCTTTTTGGTGAAAAGGAGCACGCCTTTGGGTATGGCAGGGGGCATGTAGTGCAGGGAGAGTTGTCCCCCACAGAGCAATATATCGAGCAAGGCCAGTAAACACACGTGTCCCACCCTAGTCCGCATATCAGTTCCAAAGTGGGAACAAAGTTCGATCCTTAAAAGGGACAAAGGCAAGGCAAAGTTATGGTGGGATATGTAATACACAAAGATGAAGTGACTATACTGTTAAACATTATTGCATAATGTTCACTATAAGAAACACATTAAGTTACTTGTGTGTGATCAGGACCGGGCTGGTACAGATAGCGAGCCGCGCAGTCCCCCTCCAATCATATAATGTCGTCCGCTGTCTGTGGAGTTACTTTAGGAGGCACAGGGGAGCCAGGGAAGAAAGAGGTGGCATCTCCATGAAGTCCTGAGGATGCAGTTGCTTGACTCGAGCTCGCAGAATCCAGCCACTCCCAGGCCGCAGTAGGGGCATCGAAGAAGTGTGTGCCACAACTCTCAGGCATGCAGAAAACAACAGAGAATATTTAAGGTCAAGATTGCGTAGGCGGCGCTTCACCACTAAGAATGAGTTCCTTTGTTTTTGCACCACAATGGTGTAATCAGGGAATAGAATGACATGGGCATTATCCACTTAGACTGGAGTTTACGAGCTTTCCATAATATCGAGTCTGTCTTTATAGTGAAGTAGGTGAAACAGGAAGGGCCCCAGATTTGTGCCTGTGGGGGGGCTCTCGCCGGAACCCTATGTGTCCTCTCCACTGAAAAGAATTGTGACAGTGTCTCTTGTCTAAAATCCATTGCTCGACATAATCAGTAGCATCTTTTCCTTCCGCTACCTCCGGCAGTCCCACCACGCATATATTATTGCACCTAGAGCACCCTTCCGCATTGTCTGCCCTACGCTCGAGGGCATACACCGGGGCAGTTAGTTCCCGCAGTGAAACTCATGGGTCTTGGGGATAACTTCTGCCAGGGTATCCTCCTTTGAGCGAGTTTTGTTTGCAAACATACGATGGTCCGCGTGTAGTCGATTGAGATCCTTCACCACAGCATCAGTTTTGCTCTCCACCTCATCTGCTCCAGCGATTTCCACAATTTTTCCACCATCGCGAGTACTGCATCCAGTTTGCTGACCTTTGAGCCGATGGGCTCCACATCGACGGACTTATCCAGTGAGGTTTATGAGGCCTGCACCTGAGCGGGCGCACTGCTGGTCCCATTGTTTAGGATATAGACCCCAGCACCGTCTCAAAACAGGAGTATACCCCTCGAGGGCCCAATCACTAGCTGCCACTGAGCCAAATCCTGCGTTTTCGCAGGCGCTGCAGTCAGTTGAGAGGCAAAGGGCCCAGCTCAGCTGCAGGAGAGGGCACAATCGGAAGGTCCCGAGGGGCTGGGGCTTTGGTCAATGGCCCCAAGCATTGGAGGGCCCACTTGGAAGTGTCCTTTCAGTAACAGTGGGCAAGTTGTGGCAAGGGTTTCCCACAGTGGCTCAGTGTTATGCGGCAACGTACCTCACCATTCTTCCATGCTTTCACATGTGAGCTGGACCGGTCCATCTAGGGATCGCCATGCATGTAATCCCAGGCATGGCCAGGTCTTGTTCCAGAGGTGGGGGCGCAGCAGGGGGTAACACAGAACTTCGCTCTTATTCTGTTCCACCTCACCCCTGCTGCCCATCTGATCTGCTCCTGTCGCAGTGGCCAGTTATTGTGTCTCCTACCAGGCTCAATGCATCGACAAACAGAGGCCTGCTCAAGTCTTTCTCGTTATCTCGGGGGGGTTGGGCCTCACAGCAGTCCACTCCCATTTCGCCTCGCCAGCTCACTAGGGACGGGGTCTCGCCTCCCAACTCCAGTGCGTCCCACATCCAGGCAGCATGCCGGTAATTGGAGGCCAAATCATGCCTCACCCCTGTTTGCGGCAATCTCCAATGGGTAGGGGCATCGCAGTGGCTCCCCCTCAGCTCGGCTCACAGCTGCGCCGGGTTCGCCCGTCTCATCTGGCTTCAACCGCACAGGCTGCACAGGAGCCCAATGACGCCAACTATCCAGGCCCGGGAGCACGGCAGTTCTCACTTGCTCTTCCTCTTTGCTCGGCGGCCCACAGCGTAGATTGGGCCGGCTCGCTCAACGCCATCCCGCAGGGTCGCGTCACCGAGATCACCCAGGCAGGTCGAGGCCAGCAGCGGTGCAGCTCGTTCAATTTTTTCCGCGCCAGCCGACACCCCCTCAAGGCCAGAGCAGCGCATCCTGGGCCCGATCCGGCCATGATCACTCCCGCTGCCCACGCCGCAGGTCTACCATTCGGCACAGCACAATGGCCACTGGGGCTCCCCTCAGCTCAGCTGCATACAGGAAGATGGAAGGTGTGTTCTAAATGCATCTGGCCTCGCTCCTTTGCTGACACGTGACAGATAATGGGGGATTGGCAGCGGAGCCTTAGAAAAGCGTGTCTGCCATCTTGGCTCTCCTGGCCATGCCCCCCTGGGGCTGTGACGCATCATGCTGTGTCTCACTGATTCTGCCAGCCCTACTAGCCTTTTAGAGGCACTTACATGCCAGAAAATTGTCCAGTACATCAGGCTGTACATGCTCATACGCAGCGTTGCAGTTGCACAGATTAAGGCTAAACAAGCACTGAACACATCTGGCATTCCTATGGGAAAGCAGGAAATCCAGTGAAAAGGCTGTCATAGTCATATGGAGGATGTGTGTAACTGGCTGCCCCTAACCTACAAGCCTCTTCATGACACTAATTGCATTGTCAATATTCCACTGTTTCCCAGTATACCAATTCACCTCTGACAAAATAAAATCTGCTAACACGCAATGTGTACAGATGGAATAATTATTGATCCCAACAGCCAATGATACAGTGGCTGCTAGAGAAATCCATGTCGTCATTGAATTGTGAGTAGAAACTCTAATGATGCCTTCTATTCATAATTGACTGCTTTATCTTCTTCAGCTGTGACTGCTAAGGACTGTCCCATCAATTAGCTTTAAAAGTAGCAGTAGAATATTTTCACTAGACTACTAAAATGTAGCTGGTTTGGCCTACCTAAGAAGGCTTTCAAGAAACCTCAGAAGGTTTATAAATAGTCTGCTCGCCTAACTTGATTTGGGGATATTCTGATCGTATTAACATAACATAACATAAACATGTGTGTATTTGTAACATAACATGTGTATTTGTAAAGCGCACGTTCACCCCAACAAGGTCTCTTGGCGCTGAATAACAGATGTTTATTGTTACCCAACTCAATGGTACTCATTTTATCAACCTCAGATGGATGAAAGGCTGAGTGGACCCGCTGGGATTTGAACCTGTGACCATGAGGTTGAACACAGGCCCCTGCCATGGATGCATTAGTCCACTGAGCCACCAGACCCGGCATTACACCTGCATTGATGACTCTCCAGTAATGCTTAATTAGAGCTGGTGGTTTCCTTACTCGGCACTGACACTTAATTGCCAACACCAGGACTTATGACAGTTACACACATGGTGGCGGTGTTTGTCCAATTTTGTGATGAACACAACAGTTATTTAATAATTCTATATAGATTAAAAATGACTGATACCTGCCACCCAATGCTACAAAAGTAGCTTTGAGTGGCAGGTATTAGTCATTTGTAATGTATAAAAATTCTGAATTGTCATTAGTAGCACAATGGATGGTGCAAGCTGCTGTGGTCTCCTGGAGTACTGCTCTCCAATAGCTTCTCATCAACATGTGGAAAACAATATTATGTATGTAATTTACAGCCTCGAGAGTAAAAGCAATTGTATATTTCCACAACCTGTTTCAGAGATATCATCTGCCGAAATAGCTTCTAACTCCTAGTCAACTTTACGAAAGTGTAATTCGAAATATTTAGCATCAGCTGCCAAGATCTGCAGGTCAGTTTGTTTTCTTTGGCGTTATTTTGGCACTATGCACTTGTGCCGATATTATTTCAGAGGTATTTGATTTGTGTATTGATAAGTCACAGAAATATTTTTAGATTCATAGTAATCTATAGGTAGTTGACCCAGGCCCCCTTCTCTACAGGAATAGCAAGGAATGCATTACTTTTTCTGCAGTTGTTTATGTAAATTTAGAAGGGTTCGATGATACCTTTTATCAGCTTCTTAAAAACATTCAGAAAATGTTAGTCTTCTAAGGCCCAGGATCAGGGCCGGACAAGCCCTTTATTCCACCGGGCATTTCCTGGTGGGTTGGAGCCCTTGGAGGCTGGATTTGAAAGCCCGGGGCCGCTCCTGGGAGAGAGGGAGGGATGGGAAAGTTAGAGAGCAAGTGATTAGGGAGGGAGAAGACAAGAGAGAGAGAATGGACGGATGGAAAGAGAGAGAGAGATTGCATGAGGAGACAAAGGGAGTGTGGCCGGGTTCAGCATTGTTGCCAGGGCTGCCTTTGGAACCCAAATCCGGCCCTGCCCAAGATTCCTGAATAAAGCAGCTGAATTCATGCAAGCGATATGAGGCAGCAGAAGGGCAACATGTAGTGATTTGCAAATGCATGAAATAAATAAATTAATACAAGAGTTCCAGAAAGTGGAACTCTTGTTATTACTTCCTAACCTTATTTTATGTGTTTGTTTTCAGGAGAGGAATGTTAGTACAGACCTAGGAATAAACGTCAGTAATGGTTGAACACCTTTTTTATAAAGAAATAGTAAATCTTTAATGCCCATTGTAATGTACTGAGTTCTGATCAGTAAAAAAAAAAATAATGGAAGAATGGAGGTTATGAAAAATGACTTTTAATAATAAAGTAAACTGCTTTTATCAGCTTTGATAGCACATTGCATAAGAGGCCCCGTTTCTAAAAACCTCTGACAGATAGCTGAGGAGGATGAATTAAAGCTTGAGAGACCTGAGTTTTAAGATAAAATAACCATATGATGCAATAGTGGTCTAAGATGTATGACATATTAAAGTAGGAATAACCGAAGGAGTCTGCGTAAACTTGGAAACTACCTAAAATGTAAATTAAACTTTCTATTTAAAATATATCGCATGGGGTTTCAGCCCAAACATTTACACATTTTTTATTTGTCTCTGATAAAATATGACTCAAAGGGCAACTGATGAAGAAAAATAAATGGTATTTGATATGAAATTGGGCACAATGAATTATAGTTTTGCCAAATTGTTCTCTTGTGCTGTATTACTTTACAAACTGACTATAAAAATGTGCAAAAGGAGCTGTTATTTCACACAGAGTAGAAAGCCGTGATTTATAGAGCTCCAGAAGAAAAAATAACATTCGCGCATGATTCAGGACCGGGACGCTCTTTGTATATTGGGAAATGAGTTAAAATTGAAAAAATGCAGCACACAGAAAAGAGGCCTCTTCTTGGTAATGGAAGACTGGCGTGTTTTGCACACACAATTACTTCTTCTACATCAGAGGTGCTCAATGTTGATCCAGGAAGAACAACCCCATGTCATAATTGAGAGAAAGTCACAGAACACAAATTATTCCATTTACGTTTATTTAATACTAAAAGTAGTAATACTTTGTTTTTCATTTAGAGCTTAATATCTTAATATCTTGGTGTTACACTTCTGCCAGGTGTAAGTGTTGTAGACAGCAGGAGTTACTAATCTACAAGTTATCGGTAAACAATTTACCTTGTTCAGGATGTCACTCTGGACTGACTTCGCTGATGACCTCTAGATCACCATGCACGTTGCCAGTGAGCATTAAAAGACTGAGCTATAAAGATATCCTGTAAATCTGGCAAAGACTCGGCCCTCGTAAGGTTGGGCAACCATTCCTCGGGCTCTGCCTGCAGTGTGCCTAGCACAGACCCTCACAGCTACGCTTTTCAATGACTTTTTCAGAAAGCATGAGTAGCAGAAAGGACTTTAGAAATGTAAATATCTACAGCAAGTTAAGATAGATATTTGACAATCCATATCCCTTTTTATGATCATGCATCCCTTTTGGCTTATTAGGTCTTGTGCAACCAGAGCATGTTTAGTTTGGGACCTACGGCACGTCAGGAGCGACTCCTACTGCACGTCTCTTCCTGTGGGAAGCCTATTCACCACAAGGAACAGCAGCGACTTCAAGAAATCTATATAGAATGTTCTGGAGCCACAGAAAGACCGCCTGGCCCAGATAATGCACATGCAAGTGGTGCAAACGTTTGAAGTTACAGTCTTCTTTGACTTTAGTCTTTAACTGGGTCCTAGAACCCCATCTCTACCCGCTTCTCTTCAACCCCTCAGAGGCAATAGGTGACCTACTCACTCAGAGTGAGCCGGACTTGCGGCTGCACCTCGCAGTGCTGTACTCCAAGGTGCTGCAAGGACAACACTGCATTTATTCACACATACACTAACTTCCCATGTTGAATGAAAATGCATTTGTAGAACGCAGCTGTGAAATGTAAAGAATTTCTTTTTTAATGTGGTATGCCCCCTTTGTTGAGTATGTGCCTCAATGAAAATCATTAACATGTTGCTTGCATTTGTATCACTGTCCATTTCAATTCCGCTTCTGTGTGCTTCTCCTCTACCCAGTGGTTCACCAAAAGGGCTGTTAAAACTTTTTTCCGAATTCTGAATTCTTCTCTTTATAGACACCCGCTACCTCCGTATGGACCTATGGACCCAAAATACGATTAGGTTTGCAAGAACAACAGTGCAGTGCTAACAAAAATTATTTGGACAATGACTTTCTAAGCACATATTTTTAGTCTAGAACGGATTTGGTTTAAATAAATATGTGCCTTTTTCAAATAAACTGGTGTATGCATATTTTGCACATTTTGCATAACGGAATGGATACAAGACTTAAAGAACCTGACTATAAAATTTGCGCCTGCTCAGTGATACATATGCAAGCAAAAAAATTGTTTTCTTTAAATTTCACAGAAAAGAGGACAATCTTGAGTCAGGAAGAGATGGTGTCTAGAGATTTAGCATTTTTCAAATTAAGTGCTCCAAGGTTGAGTGGCATTAGCTCAGTGTTTTCAAGTGCATTAGAGCAATTTAATTAATATTGAGTCTTGGTGTCATTTTTCCTTAGATGGGTGCCAATTGTGGCAGTCTATAGGCGTCCAGAGACGGTTTTTGCTGCAGAGAATTACATTGAGTGAATCTAAGAGATGGCGGTAAAGAAATTGGGCTGGGTTGCGATGGAGTGAGAGGAAAGAGTGAAAGTGTGGATGAATATTGTGTGTTAATTATAACTTTTTTTAATTTTCAGCTCTTGAAATGTCCTGTGTCCTGAGGAGAACCCTCAAAGAAACGCGTCAGGGTTTGAAACGCGTTGACAGCTACTTTTTTAGCTAAATAAGTGTTCAAATTTATGTGTTACCACTGTGGCTCACAATTAAGTATTCAAAACATTTTGGCGTGGGCCAAGTAGGGTCACTATTTGGCCACTACCTCTGCTAATACCTACAAACCTTTTCTAGTGAGATAGTAGTCAGGGGTATCATGACATTATTGAAGTTTGCAACTGTACAGAACCTGAGCCAAAAACCTTCTTAAATGTTGTTTTGGTCTTATGTTGTATATGTATTATGTTATGTGAATTGCACGTTATTGTCATTGATGTCACTTTTGTGATTCCTGTGTATATTGAATAATAAGGAAACTCTTAAATGTATCAAATTTTCAAAAAACATTCAAAGAAATTTTGGTCAAAGAACAGAAATTGAAAACAATTTAAAAATAAAATAATAATTCACTTTGTGGATCATAGCAATTGGTTTGTGTGATCTTGTTGCGAATGGATGATTGAATTGTGATCAGTATTGGCATTTCTCTTGCTGTTTAGTATTTATGGCGCAGCCTTACTGATTGAGGGCCAAACCCTTTTGTGTTAAGACATGGAGACACACACCTCCAATTACACATACAAGGAAATCAAAGGTTGCAAATAGTACAATTCCTGCAAGTCACAAGAGAGCCAAACATCCTATTGTGGCACAGTCAAATGTTACCCAATCTCTGCTGACATATGCAGTGACATTAGTGTCAGTATTTTGAACAGGACTCAGCCTTTCACCATCGGAAGTCTCTAAGCTGAGCACCATCATATTGAGTAACAATACCACCTGTTAGTCATAGCAGTTCCAAACCATCTTCGTTACTGCTGCAAGCAGCCCTTGTTAATCTAAAGCTTGAGGGCAGAAAGTAGGATGGTAACCAGTAATGACATCTGGCCTTCTTATCCCCACTTTTGTTATGTGCATGCTCATTGTGACCTGCCAACCTTTAGCTGCAGGGCTCATAAATCTGAAGGAACTCCTCTGGAGGCTGTGAGGTCAGGGTCCCTCTTCGCAGCCTAGACATGAGCATCTCTAACTTAGAGAGAGCAAAATAGTAGGGTGGGTACGTTAAGGACTGTGGGGGCGTGGCCTCAGAAGATGGCTGCTCGGAGCTGGAGCTCCGTAGGGAACCCTACCTTCATCCTCCCGAGCAGCGCTCCGCTGCCTTATTCTACCACCTAAATACAACGATTCCTCAACCGGAATACAGGCGGATCCCCTGGAGTGGATTTCCGTCCTTCTCCGTACTTCCATCGCGGAGATATCTGTACTGACGGCAGTTTGACCGATCCTGGGCTCGCTGATCCCGAGCTAAGCAGAACAACTGAGGCGCACACCTTCGCTCTCAACTGAGCAGCAGACCTCCTTAGCAATCCACGGCGGAGGCTCAGTTAGAAGCCTGCCCATTGTTTGGGGATGCTTAAAGCGCGGATTGGAGACAACACTGATCCCCTGTGAGTCCCGCCCGCCATTTCCACTACTCACCACAAGCTCGAAGACGGTGAGCGGGGTCATCTGTAACTTCACCGGGAGCTCTGGGAGGCTTGATGGTTAGCCCGGGAAGTCTGGGGCTCTTGACCATGTCCTCCTTTAGTCCTTTTGGGGCAAGGCATTTTCAGCGAGTGCCTACTTTGTTCCTGCGCCGGATGCCAAAATGGCGCCCGCAATCGATCGTCGGCAGGGGTCAAAGCTACATCCAAGGGAGGCCCCCTGCCCCCTTCTTTAGCGCAAAGGCAGCAAAATTTGTTTTGATACTACAACTACTGCCCTGTCCTTCTGAGACGACCTTGATTAGCGATATAAATAATGCGAGTAAGACTTTAGAGTCGCCCCGCCTGTCCTGCTAATGGCGGCTGTTTCTCCCTCTGGCAGTTATCACTCAACATCACGCGCTCCCCCTAAAGACATGCGGACCCTGGCTCTGTTCTTCTTGCCGATCCTCTGCTTAGTTTGCACCCCCTTTCATCAGGATTATAGAAAATTGTGGGGATCCTCTGAATTCGTACATCAAGGACTCATCCCCCATTGCCTGACCTCAAGATGGCTGCCTCAGTCATTGACTCTGTGAACTCTCCATCGACAGCTGAGACCCAGCCATTTTGACTGATGCCCGGTGGAGCTACCTCGCGAGCTAAAGGGGAGATGGGCTATGGATTCCCTCCTTGGCCATCACCTACCCAGCCGGTCCTTGGGCAAACTCTCCTGCATCTCTCCTGACCTTATCACCCTCCTCCCCCTTCACCCTACCCCCTACCGCTCTACGCTTCTCTTCTTTCCAGCTGTCGACCCCTGCCCTCACCCGCCCTTGCTCATAGTTCCCACCATGTTTATCCACTGGACTTTCTTATGTGAACTTTCCCTCGTCAGTTGAGACCTAGCTATTTGACTGATGCCCGATGGAGCTACCTTGTTTAGCTAAAGGGGAGACGGGCTGTGGATTCCCTCCTCGGACGTCACCTACCCAGTTGGTCTTTGGGCAGACTTCCCTTCGTCTCTCCTGCCGTCTTTTCCCTCATCCTCCCCCTGCACACTTCCCCCTTCCCCCCCTCCTCCATACTTCTCTCACCTTTCTTTCCTCTTTCAATGTGTTGCTTATTTTTGACGTAATGTGTAATTATTATCATTTTCTGTAACATTGTGTAACCGAATGTAAAGCGCTCTGATACCTACGGGTCCAGCCAGCACTATATAAAACTCATTAAATAAATAAATAAACTCGGGTCAAGGCTTCCAATGAGTTAGAACAACTCAAACCTTCATCCTTTTAATGTAGATAAATTGAGAACCATTACACTGGCACTTGATATATTAAAAGTCTGTATGTGTAAGTGCTAAGTAAACATAAAGGGGCTTATTACGATGTCGGGAGGACAACAGCGTTGTGGATTGGGAACCGCCCGTCCTTAGGTCCGCAGTTCGACCGCAGTATTTGGATGCGACCACTCATAGGGTGGCCGAAAACATCAATTTTTTAATGGAAGCTTGTGCGGCAGGCAGAAAAGGGACAGTGAGGTGCCTGCCACATGATATAGGGATGTTTGGTGCCCCCCAGGCCCAAGAGCCGAGGGCCAGAAGAGAAGGGGGCCCTGCTAGGGTCCCCCAATCTCACTTTCCAACAGCCTTTCCATGTCGGAAAGGCCAACACAGAATGGCTGTCGGAAACCGACATCATAATCCCGACGGTGGAGCTGCCGTCATTAAGGGATTATAAAGTGTCTCCGATGCACCAATGGGCTCCTTGAGCCCATTGGAAGTGCCACGGACCATCTCTCCGCCTGCTGCCTCAGCCTGCCGTATTGTAATGCATCGGTCGGACCGCAGCGGCAGAAGGTGGTCGGACTGCAACCGACGAGCTGCCGCTTGCGGTCCGACCGCCATCATAATCGCCCCCAAAATGAGTTTCTCTTATGAAGCTATATCAAGTTTCTTTGACACTCAACAATATATAAAAACGTGTCTACAAATGCGTCAATCACTAAAGCAGCAATGTTGCTTTTTGAAAACCAGACCAATTTGCATGCCGATGTTCTTTTATATTGTGTTGGTGTTCAGGGTCCACTACTTTTGTGAGGGTATGGAGGGGGCTAGAGGAAAGGGAGAGAGTGTTCATCACAAGGTGGGGACTAACTGGTAATTTGGGGGCATATGTGTGAAAGAATGCATTTGCGATTCTCAAATAGCGATCTTTAGAGAATCGCTATTTGAGAATCGCACAACCATATGTAGATTAAAAAATCGCATTTTTTTTTGCGATTCCCTCGCATTCCTTAATTGTGAGTCGCAATTAAGGAATGGCTTCCCATTCATTTCTATGGGCCAAGAGGCCCATAGGAATGAATGGGAATTGCGCGCGCAATTTCAAGGGTGCAAGGGTTCCAAAAAGACACCCTGTTGCACCCCTGAAATGTGCATGTGTGCCCATGTGGCACACATACAAAAAAGCAAAAAAGTGCTTTTTTAAAGGAAATCGCAAATTACCACCAACTTGAGGTTGGTGGTAATATGCGATTCCTTAAGGCAATATCGCAATTTGCGATGCCTACTAGCATAGCATTTATGGAATCGCAAATTGCGATTCTCTAAATGCTTGCGCAAAATAAGGAATCGCTATTTTTGCGATTCCTTATTTTGCGAGTAGGTTTAAACTTACCTACATAGCACACAGCTAAATTGCGATCGCAATTTAGCTTGATACATATGGCCCCTGGTATTTGAATCTTGAAAATAATTGATACAGATTGGAAGCTTGGTAAAAGAAGTGAATTTTCAGTGCTTTCTTAACTTTGCATGCTCCTCTTCGAGACAACGAGATAAAGGCAGTGTGTTCTCTGCACTGTTTCCATTCATTGGTTTACTGAACTACAGTCTTCCTGTATAATCCACTGATGGGAAACATCCTTTACCACGCATACATTACGATGCAATGCCTTTACCACGTGTTGCCTTTACCACGCATTGCCTTTACCATACATAAGGTAAGTGTGCATGTATATATAGTCACTGAGAAAAACAAAGGTTAAAGTAATGTTATAGTTAGGTGAATATGTGAGTGATAACATTAATATTTTTAACCAAAAAAAAATAGAAATTCCATAGTTATAGTTAGCAGCTCTAACTATAACTTGAGCCCCTACCAAGCACTGCTTTTGACCTCACATATGACATCACTCATGACATGCTCTATAACATCACTGATGCCATCTCAAATAACATCATTGATGACATCACTGACTACATCATCCAATGAGTGTGTTTTTATAGTTTTATATGTGCATGCTTTTAGGAAGTGTGAGAAAGAGTCAATGACATTTGAACACTAAATCAGAGTTGCACCACTTTCCAGCAATATTAAAAAAAGTCCTTTGAAGAAATTCTCTATGAAGCCACCAAGTCGTTGTACACTGGTCAACTTTTTTTTTTTTTTCTCTCTTTTCCTTTATTAGTTCTTTCTTTAAAAGACAGACAGCTAACGCGTTTCGTCCTTAAAAACAGGACTTCTTCAGGGCAATATAGAAACTATGCAGAGAATTTGAGGTTGTAACTCTGGTCAAATGGTATGTTGCGACAGGGATGGTATTTAGATCCTTGCGTCCGCCGTCTATTTGAGCCAATGCATAATCCAATCAAAGCGAAAGATGATAGAAGGTTGGGTATCCTTTCATGTTCTTAATATCACTTAGTAATTTGCAGCAGAATGTAGAGCACGAGTGGTATGATAGCCACAACAATGTAATGTCACAATCCAATTGTTGCTCCCTAAACCATATCCAGAGTATAGCCAAAGTCCTTGCTATCGGGTGATCAGACGCTGCATCGTAGATGGCGTTCTCCTGCCGCGGTGATCAGACGCTGCATCGTAGATGGCGTTCTCCTGCAGCATCTGATCACCGCGGCAGGAGAACGCCATCTACGATGCAGGGTCTGATCACCCGATAGCAAGGACTTTGGCTATACTCTGTATATGGTTTAGGGAGCAACAATTGGATTGTGACATTACATTGTTGTGGCTATCATACCACTCGTGCTCTACATTCTGCTGCAAATTACTAAGTGATATTAAGAACATGAAAGGATACCCAACCTTTTATCATCTTTCGCTTTGATTGGATTATGCATTGGCTCAAATAGACGAGCGGGACGCAAGGGTCTAAATACCATCCCTGTCGCAACATACCATTTGACCAGGGTTACTACCTCAAATTCTCTGCATAGTTTCTATATTGCCCTGAAGAAGTCCTGTTTTTAAGGACGAAAACGCATTGGCTGTCTGTCTTTTAAAGAAAGAACTAATAAAGGAAAAGGGAAAAAAAAAAAACTTGACCAGTGTACAACGACTTGGTGGCTTCATAGAGAATTTCTTCAAAGGACTTTTTTGAATATTGCTGGAAAGTGGTGCAACTCTGATTTAGTGTTCAATTGGTTGCCCCTGGTAACAGGGGAGTGCTCTTGGAAGGGGGCACGTTTGGAGATTTGCACACAAAAATTAATTTTGTATTTCAATAATTTCAATTGGTGATTACATTGGATTGGTGCCTTTTTGGTTGCCTATTTTGGTCCACTGTCCATTATTGTGTGTTTTTAAAGAGTCAATGACACTTGAGTACCAGCGGTGTACCGAAACTTGAGGGGGGTTTCTGCAAAGTAAGTGGAGGGGGCACTCCCCACCCCTGGTACCCAGTCTGGAGCTCCCAGGCCACCCGTGAACAGTGCTGGAGGGGACCCCCCTGGAGCTTAGGCCCCTCCCGCACCACAGGGGCTGCGGGGCTAATGTTACGTCACTGTTGAGTATTGTAAAAGTGTGTCTAATGTGTACGGTAAAGACACGTGGCTGGGAAACATAAAGCTAGCCTATGTTTTGCGTATGAATTATTGCTACAAAAATACCTACACAAAATAAAAATCTTCACAGTAAGAATGTAAACGCACCCCAGTGAGGTTGAAAGATGTAATTTTGTGTCTGGAGCTGATCTTATCGGGTTATTGGGATGTACCTTAAATAAATAGATGGTGTTGAACAGATTAGCATTCTTTACGTACACTAGTCATTCACATGCTTCTTTGGCCAGGTATGAGAACCACTGAGTAAGCATTATTTTAGTGGTGGTTCAAAATGTCATTTTTCTAAACTAACCACCTGTTTGCAATCTAGTGAAAATGACGTCTTCAACAAAGAGGCCGAGAAACAAGTTCACTTGAAAGCGAGCAACTGCTGAAGAGATTATGATAGTATAATATTTTTGTGAAATACATTATTCCACAAAATGGATAAATAGCCCATAGCACAGGAGAACAAAGTGAATCTTACAACTCATTTTAATTGAAAAGCACTGTTCTCACAAACGTCAAAATATGAAATATGGAAGGCAATGACCAGTACTAGGAAAACACATTCCAAAAGTGAGTGTGACAAGGCTCTTTAATGAATCTAACCTGCAGTCTTTAGCCTTCTAAAATCATCAGCCACTCAAATAATCCTCTCTCGAACATTGAAACTTCATATTAAATGCCCACCATGCACACATCTCTGTGGCATGAATGATTGTTAAACTGCTCGGGGGCTCTGGGGCACAGCAGGAGTGTCCTCAGGATTACTGCCAAACTTTAACCATGCCGCAGGGCCGGACTGGTAACCAAAAGCAGCCCTGGCAATTTTCTTGGACCAGTCCCTGGGGAAGCTGGAAATGCTTGCTTGCTGCTTTTCTTACTGGGGGCTGATATTGCAGCACTGCTGCAAAACTGCCCCCAAGTAGGAAAACCGGCCCCCGCCACTTCAAAACTTGCCCCCACCCTTCCAGCCTCCCGGGGAAACGCCCGATGCCTGGTATGTCCAGTCCGGCCCTACCAATCTGGCTTCCTTCGTTGAAGTACATATGCCCTAAGCTATAACACCCACTATACAATCTACACTGTAGCCTGTCAGGGCCGGCTCTAGGGTAATACGACCGGTGCCACCGCACCGGGTGCTGACTTAAGTAGGCACAGAGTTTGCAAGTTTATTTTGGTTTCAAAAGCACCTGCTGCCACATTCCTTGCCTCCAGCAATTTCCATGCAACAATAAAAATGTCAATATAACCCTGGTGATTAATGTTCTTCCTGGAGAGAGATCGGAGTTTTTTGTTGTTGAGGTTTTGGCTGATCATAAAATAGCACAGAAGATTAATATGCCTGCTGCAAAGAACATGTACCATGCAGCTCACAAAGTGCATATAATGTAAATAGGTCAGTGGGTTACAGCTTCTCTAAGAGACATCCTTTTATTACTTGCAGTTTATATGTTCACGCACTCTTAAACTATACTGCCTACCAGTATGGATGACATGCCACTCCTACACCTTGTGGTCCTCTGGCTTATGTAACAATTCCTATATACTGATTTAAACACATATGATTGATTGTCGCTTTATAATATGTGAGTGATGCATAGTGCTCTGACACCCTACACTGGTATGAGTGGCACTATAATTGAGTAATTATGGAGACTTGAGGGCTACTGTTAACAGATGGTGAGGGATTCTGTGGTCACCACGTCCATGGCGGATGGGGGGACGCCAACAAACATTGTCGCACCGGGAGCCACCATCACAAAAGCTGGCCATGTATCTTGTGATGTTGCTTTTATTCCTCTTCCGAGTCTTTCACCCTTCTCCGGCAGAGCATTGAAATCATTTAAGGAATCAGTGCCCACTACTAGGGCATTTGTCTTTTCTTCATCAGCCTACCAAGCAGAGAAAATACCCAATTAATTTTACCATTTTATCACCTTACCGTACCCAGAGAACATTTGTTTGTGACAGTTTTAGGGTATCTGCAGGGAGGGGGCGTCATGGGTCACATGTGAACATATATGCGTGAGTGTGTTTGCTTGTATACATATATGTTGTAGTTCGTCAGTGGATTTCTAGGGAGATATGTACAAGCACAGTGTTGGCTCATCACATGTGTTCTTCCCTTACACATAACATCAAATGCAGGCCTCGGCTCAACAGCGAGCCGCATATGTTATTAACTTAGCTTACTATTAAAAAAGTCCATATTTTGTACACTATTTTATCTCTTCTAATCATAACAACTAAGTCCATTTTAAATAATCAATTCATCATCTGAGTAAAGTAGTAACAGTAATCTCGTTTAAAACACTTTTGTGTGTGGTCATTTTAGGCTCAGAAAGTTTCGAAAAACTGTTTTTTTTGCTTAGTTCGCACCTTGAAAGTTTTGGGGTGATCCATCAAGCGGGGCCGAGAAACAAGAGGGGTCCCAAAACGTGTTTTCCCCATTCATTTTCCCATAGGTACTTTAGACAAACCTACAGCCTAAACCACTGAACGGATTCACACCAAGTGTGGCAGAAAGCTAGATCTAGATCCAGAAAGAGTGCTTTTTTGTGTTTTGGTGTAAATCCGTTCAGTAGTTTTTGAGTAATTAATGATAAAATAACTTAGTATATCTAGGGACACAGAGGCTCCGCAGATCTCGACAGAGTTCAAACTGACATCTGATTGGCTGCCACCACCTCAACCAGGAAGCGGTGCAGCCATCTTAGGACTCTGACTCAGTCCTGAGTCCTAAAGAAAGTAAAAAAATCCATAAGGGGGCAGGGTAAGAATACTGCCTAGGCCTTGTTGTGGTGTCTTAGAGGGACCCCTCCTGGGGCCAAAAATATATATTTTAAAATTTTGCATTGAATTTGCTTGAATCCATGACAAAATGCAAAAACAAAACGAATGCGGTTTCCTGCATTTGTGTTTTTTACATCCCCTGGGTGGGCGAGGTCCTGGGAGGGGAAACATATTTATAGTTTAGGGAAGGGGGATGCGTGTAGCCCCCCTCCCCAGACCAGTTTTGGCCCTGGGGATCAATCTCTCATTAGGAAAGGGAAGATTGAGAGAGCATACTATATTGACTTACAACTTAAATATGTGGAATATTTGAAAGAATGGTACAATAACCAGTTGATCAATTGGGACGAATAGCAGTTTCTTAGGAATGAAAAACCAGTACTACCTACGCTGTATCTACTACCTAAAGTCCATAAGAATCAGGTTAACCCGCCAGGATGACCTATTGAGTCATGAAGAACATTCTTTTGGAAAACTACGTTCATTTACGTTGACCACTTTCTCTTTCCCTTTGAACATAATCTGACTTCATACGTAAGGGATACTAAGGACTTTATAGCATAAATACAACGTTTACTCTGGGAAGATACTTATGTTATGGTCTGTTTGAGGTTAAGAGACTTTACACAAGTATAAGACATAATGCAGAAACTTGCAGAGACATTCTATCTTTCCTGCAATGACTTATAATGTGTAAAAAGTAAACATGTTCCCATAAATAGCTCCTTTTGCCTTATCGCTGTTCATTTTAGAAACATAGATTAGAAGAACGAAAAGCCAGTTCTCTTTGTTTAAACTGCAGCTATAATTAGGCTTTTTGACCTGTCCTTCACCTTGGCTGCTGAGTGGGGCAGTAGGCAGTATGAGAGTCACACAACTGTAATAAGGAAATTAGAGACATCATTTTATACAGTGATCGCAAGCTCCCATGTATAGTTATATACTATAACTATATCATGCTATAACTGCTACTACTACTACAACAATAATAATAATAATAATAAAAATGTGTACAATCTTTTTGCAGTATTATTATGATTGGCATTGTTATTACTACTGATATGACTATTTATTGTTCTATTATCTTATTGCTATTATTTTGGTTCGTATATTTATGTTGAGGATATTGATAATTGTGGGTATTATTATTATTATTATAATTGTTAAATTTTGTAATTGTTATTATTTATTCTCAGGACAGGCTTCTAGGCACCTGGTATCTCTCATGGCAGGTCCTCGGTGGTCAGCTGGTATTCCTGGAATCAGGAGTCCTTCTGAAGAATAGGAGGCCAACCATTTTACCCTCGTAGAGCAGTTCCAGTTCTTCGATACCTGCAGGATTCAGGAGTCCTAGAGTCCTTGAGTGAATCCTCTTCCAGCAGAAGTCAGGGGTAGTCTACCAGCAGGGCCTTCTTCTTCTGACTCAGTTTTCCCAGGTCCAGGAATATTCTGAAGAGGTGGGAATTGAGGTGTCAGATTTATCCTGCACACTAGCCAATGACTGGAGAAATTCTCCCATCCAGTCCTAACTATTTTCTTGCAGTTTTCCATTTCCTTTTGCAGCACTGTCTTTCTGCCTTACTGTAAAATTAATCAGGACCACCTGTTTCAATATGGCAGAACCCTTCTGACAACAGGCAGGCCTTACGTCCGCTCCTTGGAAACTCCCCTTATAGATGAGCTCTCCTCCCACCTGATAGGGTCCAATCTAATTCTCTTGCCCACTGTGACTGGAGTCTGGTTCCCCAGGATTGTCCTGGGAATGAATAAGAGAATAACTCCTTGGCTTCTACAAGTTAAACAAGGTATTGCTATGATGTCCTATGTTGTGATAATTTATCCTGTCCACTCCCAGATAGCTAATCCCTGATAAGCGGTCAGTAGAAGACACTCACCTGCTCTTCCTGGGCTCAGATGCAATCTTTTGTTCTCTGAGCCACAGCTGTTAACTCTCTCACCCAAGGTTGTGTATTCCTGCTATGGATGGGCTGAGAGGCAAAACTGATTTTAGGCCAGTTTTGTTTCCAGCACCATAAAGTACATGTTTACACAGTTACATTTACTCCTCAGTTATCAACACTCTGATTTCAACATGAAATCAGATTTTGAAGATGAATTAAGAAATGACTTTGAAACATTGTCCAGCATTTTTCCATGAGGATATTGGAAATAAATATTTTTAACTCACCTAGGCCGGTTCAGGGTAAAGTCTAGCGAAGCATAAACAGTGAAATAGCTTTTGGCTTTTATTTTTCTTCAAGTGTACACTAATCCAAATTTGAACTGTGCCCTATTTTTACATATTAGCACCCTGCTCAGTGGGTACAAGGTACACTCTGGGGTGACTTATGAATATGTCAAAATAGGCTTTTCCTACATGGCAGATGCACTCTTCCCAGCCATATGTCACTGCAGTGCATTTAAACTACAGGTCAGTCAGTGCATAGTGGTGCTCCGGAAAGACAAATAATCTTGTCATATATGTGGGTGGTGTAAATGCACCCTGCAGCCTACATATGACCTTTAACTTCCACAGTAAAGCTGAATTTTCTGAGCCATCTGCAATTGTCTTAGAGGCCACTTAAATAGACCAATTGGGTGAAACCAATTTTACCAATACCATTACAGGGTCAGAGCACACACATTGTGACAATGAATAGTAGTGCTGCTGTGTTCATTGTCCTAATTTCATCAAAAGAATGCCCAGAAAAAGGTGAAAAATCTGGATTAACCAGGCAAAAAAGGAAAATTTGCTACACATATTCTGTGCTTGGACTTGCATGTGATCTCATGCCATCTGGGCCACAGACACTGTCTAAACTATTCCACATTACAAATAAGGTCCAAGATGTTATTGTCCCATGGTGGTGTCTCCCTAGTGATTATCTATTTCCATTCTATTCTTGATATCGGTCCATATTACTAAATGTGTTAGCTCTAGTAACTTTATAGGTGCCATTCTTCTAAATATCTTCCTGACAGCCATGTTCTACAACAGCATATTTATGGCAATTTAAATCCATGCAGATGTGCTGGATTTTTTGACTGTTTCACCAACGGCCACTACTGAGGGAAATGTGGCAAAAATATTTTGGATGTATAAAGTCAAATTAATTAAAAAGTAACCCAAATTCTGATTGTTAAGCTATGAAGTATATGTATTGATGTAAATTATTAGGGTATATACAGTTTTGAAGGACAGATAATTTCCCCCTAATTAATTTTCATTAAAGAATCATGCTGCTGCCAAGTCACCATTCTCCTATGCAGTGTATGCCAGCTTCTCCCAAGGTCATATTGTTAGCATCCACTTCTTACAGATGTCTTAGGAAAAGTAGAAATAGTAACTCATTTTAGCTGGAGTCGCAAATTGGGCAAAGGAGTCCAGTAAGCTACAGCCACAGCACAGTGGAAGAGAAAAAAAATACAAAAATGAACGTTGATGTACATGTCACCACAGTGACAAAATCTGACATTGATTGAGTTAAGCATATCAAAAAAGTGTGTGATTAATATAACAACAGAACACTTACTAGATACTAAATATATTTAACAAGGGTGCTAAAGTGATTTGCCAGGGGAACATTACTTTTTATTACATGAATAATGTTTTTCTATTTACAATAGAGGGATAAAGTGCCAAAAAACATGGAACATTAGGAACCAAATTATTTACACTGTCATTCTTTGAAAGATCCTCTAGTGCACAAGTGAAGGAGAAAACTATGGCTAAATGACTGGGAGATGCAAAACAGAGATTTAAAAAACAATAGTGTTTATATTCACCTATATTAATTTATTTGGACCATATATTGAATATAATCTATAACTTAGGGTTACATTATTTCTTATCACTTTTAATACATTTTGATTTAGGATCACTTGCAAGAAACAATTAGTGTGTGCAGCAAAGATGTGTAGATTTTTTTCATGCAATTTTTTTTTCATGTATTCACCAAATACAATGTCCCAAATAGGTTGTTTAAAAATTTGTTTTTTACATATTTTATTTTCCATTTATTCAGAAGAGTTCATTACACAGTTCAGTATATGGCTTTTTACAGAGCTGAAAAGGTAATGTCCCACTGAAAGCTGAAGAAAGTAAAGAGCGCTGTTTAGAACACTGCTGTTTAGGACACAGTTTATATTCTAATGATATAACTGATTTTGCCAACTCTGAGCCCAGGAGTAACAAAAGCAGTACCAGGGGTGGCACGGGCAAGCCAGTCATACCAGCTGCTATTTCTGTCAAACCCTAAATAATGTCCATGCTGGGGTATTATGTAGTTCCTAATAATACGTAGGATCTGCGCGTTTAGACAACATAAACAAAGGGATTGGTGTCCAGACTGATTCCAGACACCCCCAAAGGGTATGTTAGCCTTTAGACCAGCTAACTCACAGTGCCACCATAAGCCCCCCAACCTTATCAAGGAGCGAATAGTTTCTGGCATCTATCGATCATGACAACCCTTGCTCCTTCAGGGATCGTGGAAACAGTACAGTACTTTTCGTTCAGTCACTCGTGCTTACTTGGTCTCAGAGAGATACACAGAATAAACGATGGGGACATTTTCAATACGCATTTATTGAAACAGCATCATTCTAGTATAAAACATGTTTGCGGCGACAATTATTAGACAGAAACAGATATATAAGATTACAAGCACCGACAGAGTAAAAAGAAGGTGAATTCTACCAGGGTGCTAAAACAGTAAATATATGCAGGCATATCAATACATGGCAGTAATCAAGCCTACTCCTACAATGCAAACCCCATCTAAGTGTACCTAGCACATATGAGGGTGTAAAGCCAAGCATCCCCTTGGAAAGAACCAACCCCATTACCTGATGGGCGAGAACGAAGGACCCCGTCTTGGTCTTGAGTTGGGCACCCTGCAAGTGATGCCAGACCACGGCGTGCTGGAGCTTCTGCAGGCCGGGACCTCAGTGTCTAGTGTCAACGTGGAAGCTTGCCCTCTGGTTACCCAGGCAAAGATGTGGTTCTTTTATACCCAAAAAGTTCCCTCAGGGGTTCTACCTAGATATGTAATGGCTTGCCATTATGCATAGTGGACCAGTCGTCCAAGGATGACGTTAACGGTGACTTTTTTACTGAGTTATTATACAGAAGATGGTAGTCCTGCTGTATACGTCCTGGGCAGGTGATTAAGATATGATACTAGGAATCCTCATGCATAATAAATGAGGCCAGTCTCGGAGAAAACTGATCGATATTTATTCAGCCCATAACTAGGTAAAAGGTCAGTGCCAGAACCATTATGCAGAGCAAGGTAGGGCGGATGTAGGTAAAAGGTCGTGTAGCTACCTAGGTCTATATCGGGGTACATTGGGGTTCATAACAACCACTCCTCATCTGAAGGTCGATAAGGTCAACTAATGCTAAAATATGCCCGTCCAAAAAGCATAAAAAAATTGTTATAAAAACCAGTGTAAAACATCTAAAAACATGGTATATGTAAAAATGATGTTAAAAGTTAAAAAAGCTCTATAAGTCCTCTAAAATAGTCAATATACTGTTAGACCAACTGAGCACACTGAAAGCCATAGTGCTCAGTGAGAGCAGGAGAGGAAAAATAAAACAAAATGATGTTTTCAAATTCCAATTTGGCTTGTTTTGGAAAAAGGCTGAATTGTTCCCATCACACGGAGAGCCAAATGTTTATGTGTCCTGTGTGGGAGACGTAACATCACTGTTGCTTGCATTCATAGACGACGGTCCCTGTAACACCTCTAGTATCAGGTCAATGGAGCAAAGGTGATCATCTTAAGTTCCCGCAGCAGCCGCTGAGGAAACACTTGGTGCCTGTGTGTTTGTTGTAGAGCCGGTGTCTGTTCTGACAGGAGCTGAAGCATCCAGTGGAGGCTCTCAGAAGGCCGTCATCAACATGGGAATTCGCTGAGGACACTGTAATACGTGGGCCTTTAAGGGGTCCAGTAGTACATCGACGTCCAGTGGCGCAACCGATGGAAGTGTTAGACATATATGCAACACCCATTCGTATCCGCAAAATAGGAAGCAGAGCACAGGCAAGATGCAGTCGACCCAGACTGATCTGAACAATAGGAACCAATGCTCGCTTAGCTCCTGAAGCCGAGGTGCGCCCAGATGGAGTACCATGCGCTCACGGCAACATCACACGAGGTGTGCTTTTTTCATCTCTGGTGGAACTGGGTCGTCCATTGCGTAGCAGGAAAATTAAAACCAGGATGCCCACTGCTAGTAGTAGGCCCAGTGGAAGCCCTCTAAAAATGCTTCCCAATACAGAGTGTATGAATGCTGGAATAACTCCGAAGATTGTCTGAAAGGTGCTCAATAGTCCAGAACCTATGCTCTTACATAGGTGCACGATCCCCTTCGTATCAGACATGTTAAAGACACAATGTACCATTTCTCTGAAATTGGAGAAGGAAGTTTGTTCGGACTAGCACCTGTATCTCAGCTGAAGACCATGCAACCTGGAGATCAAAAGTCTCTCGGGCTGAGGTCAAGGCCACACCCTTCTGTAAAAGCATGGCTTTCAGTCTGCTCAGAGAATCAAACCATATAAAGGAAACATCCACCTAAGGCCATAGCCTTGCCTCCCTAACTGTGTGGGTCGGTGGAAACAATACTTGCATACAAGTAACCCTGGAACTTACTCTGGCCAGATATGCGATACCTGATACCAACCCACAACAACCCTGATCATTCAAGATCAAATAGCTCCCATTCGAGAGCAGTTTGAATACCGGATGAATCACGGCAGCTCGGGGTCCTTACAAGCAACCAAAGCATTACAGGCTCAGTGAAGCAAAATATTCTGACAAATTAGAGACCCGCTTAAAGAACTCTCACAGTCTGAACCGCTGAGAACAACTTCAGTGTCCCCATTCCTGCATTTCAAACTGTACGGCAAATCCCAGGACTCATGTATGTATCCCTGTCCCAACGCTTCATACCTGCCTACCTGGTGATACCGTAGACAGTATTGAAATTGGAATGTCATGACCGGCAGTGTAATATGGCCATGGATTAACCATTCTCTGTAGGGTGACTTAGCCACGCTAAAAGGTAATTGGTCCAATTTTTCAATGTGCAGCATTTTATACTTTACATCTCCTCATGCCATTGTTGTCTGTCTTTCTGTTAGGTTATATGCAGAAAAAAAGAGTCGTACTGTTGATATACCGCCAGGGCATGTGACCAGAGCGCAATGAGTGTAGCGTCCAGCTCAATAATAGAATGGATCGCAATTGTCCATGTTGTAAAATAGACAAATTTTGTTCCATTATATCTGTTGCAGAAGACAAAGGGCCAGATATACGACCATTTCATTTAGCGCCTCGCAATTTGCGGCACATTGCGAGTCGCAAATTGCGAGGCGCTAAATGAAATGTACAACAGTGTGTTTTCACTGTTTTGCGATTCCCAATGGGGTCGCAAATTGCGAGGTTCATTAATATTAATGAGCCTCTCGCAATTTGCGAGCCCATTGTGAATGCCAGCCCTCCCAGGGATGGTGGCCTGCTGGGCTCAGCAGACCACCATGTCTGGGACTGCTTTTTAATAAAGCAGCTTATTTTTTTAAATGCAGCCCGTTTTCCTTGAAGGAAAACGGGATGCATTTTTAAAAAATGAAGCATTTTCGTTTCATTTTTTAAGGGCAGGCAGTGGTCCCTGGGACCACTGCCTGCCCTTAAAAAATTATTTTGCATGCATTTGCAAAGGGGAAGGGGTCCCTTGGGGACCCCTTCCCCTTTGCAAGTGCATTACCACCTACTTGAAGTAGGTGGTAATTGCAAGTGTTTTGCAACCGAAATTGTGGTCGCAAAACATTAGTACATTGTTTTGAGACTCGCAATTTGGAAAGGAACGCCCCTTCCAAATAGCGAGTCGCAAAAAAATTGTGACTCACTAAATGGGCTATGTACATGGGCCAATATGTTTTTGCATGCGCAAACGGGTTCGCAAACCCGTTTGCACATGCAAAAACGGGCCGTACATCAGGCCTAAAATGTTGCCAAGTGAGTAAATCCTGGATGATAATGTGGTCATGCCATTGTCGACTACTGCCTAAGCTTTTTCTAGGTGACCCCTATCAATTTTCGTAGTCTCTCAGCAGCTTCCTGTTCCAAACCTCATTGTGAATAGCATATAAGAAGCATTTCTGACGTGGCTTCTGAACACCTAACAAAAAATCCCTGAGATCCATTTCATCTAAAAGTAAGGACAAGTGTTGTTTCACCTGGGACAGTGTTGAGGTTCTTAGCCACTCTAGGCATAACTTCCCAACACTGTAAGATGTTACCACCACATGTGTTCCTAGCGCTGGTCAAGCCTATGGGTACTAAACCCTTCAGTGGTACCCCTAAATCTTGACTGACACCAATTTGTGTCGATAGGCCAAACCAACCATCCCTTCCAATTGGGGTCAGAGTAATTGTACGAGCCATCATATAGAATGTTATCTATTGTATCCTCACTATGTTGTGTATAGTTTTGCATTCCCTCAAAGTGTGTATTGAGGGAATCCATGGTGTTTACAGGTCCTTGATCTTGGCTAACCCAAGACAGGAATTTTGTTGCACTGTGTCATTCAGGAATATTATCTGATGTGGTATGAGGCATACTCTAAATAAGGCCTCCGTTCCCTGAACATGCCAATCTTTATTCCCCCAGACAGATTTTGTGCCTAAAGTGTCCCTCCAAAAGTCGAAACCCTGTAAAGACAGTTGGGAAATAAAGGAAGCAGAGTATATCTGTTTCGTGTTAGTGATCATATTTTTCTTTGCAGTTATAGGTGCAACCTTATAATAATAAGTGGTCGAATCTGATGTGTTAAGACCAGAAAAATAAGCAAACGTTTATACAAATGTAGCTGAACTACCATTCGGCAGTGTTGGGCAATGATCCCATTTCTTTTTAGAAGAATCGGGTGCTTGCTTTGAGTTGTCCTTTTCAGAATTGTTCATTAATTGTGGTTTTTCCTTTTGGCAAGAAAATAGTCAGTATTCTGGGTTTTTACTGCTGGCTCGTATGTGGAAATACTGCCTCAAGCTGGGCTATTTTCCGTGCTATCCAGAATGGCATTTGCTCACGTCTAGTGGGCATTATTCCCATAATGGCATTCAGCGTTTGTAGGGTGAGTGACCCTTGAAGGTTGAATTGTAAGTGTTCGTATTACGAACTGTGTAAGATTCCTATATAATTTTATTATTTCTCTGTGAAGTGGACTTAAGTTTGCTGCGGGCAATGTATCTATTTCTGGATGCGGTGTGTAAGTAGCTAGGACCAGCCAAGTTTCTCCATCTCTGCTGAGCAGACCGAGTCTCACTTTATCTGTAGTATGGGGGAGGGCACCTTTAAACCAATGTATATGCTCTTGGTAAGTTAACGGGACTTCTGTGTCCTCGTTTGGAATGTATTCTTCTGGTAGTTTGGCGTATAAGAGTGAAACGTGTGTGTACGTGCATCCGCAGTTGGGAATTTAATCCAAGAATAGAATACCTCTGTTCTGAATGCCTCGTGTGCCTCAATCACGAAGGTTATGGTCCCACCCAATGATGTGACCACATAGTCTAATAATTTCATAGTAAGTGCATGTCTGCAATTTTCTGAAATGTTGAGAGCACCTTCCTGCTCAGCTTCCTCTGCACTAGTACCACTAGTACCACTTGTACCAGCGTCTCAAGTCTGAGACATTATGAGAGAAGTATTTACGAAAAGAGATAAGGTTTATGCACAATGTAGGGTACTATAATCCTTCAAGCTTGAACAAACCTACAGCAAATACATAGGATATACCTACTCAGCTGTGGCGGATTTTTCCCTCCCCACTCCAGACGTCTATGGGTAAATGTGAGTAGGGGTCTCTGAGAAAGCAAGACTGAACTACTCTGATTTGACCGTTAAATAAGAACCAAACCAACGTTGGCGGCGCCATGTGGTGTAGTTCCTAATAATACATGGGATCTGTGTGTTTAGACAACATAAACTAAGGGATTGGTGTCCAGACTGATTCCAGACACCCCCAAAGGGTATGTTAGCCTTTAGACCAGCTAGCTCACAGTGCCACCATAAGCCCCCCAACCTTATCAAGGAGCGAATAATTTCTGGCAACTATCGATCATGACAACCTTTGATCCTTCAGGGAGCGTCAAAACAGTACAGTACTTTTCCCTCAGTCACTTATGCTTACTTGGTCTCAGAGAGATACACAGAATAAACGATGGGGACGTTATCAATAAGCATTTATTGAATCAGTGTCATTCTGGTATAAAACATGTTTGCTGCGACAATCATTAGACAGAAACAGATATATAAGATTACAAGCCCCGTCAGAGTAAATAGAAGGTAGAATTTTACCATGGTGCTAAAACAGTAAATATATGCAGGCATATCGATACATGGCTGTAATCGAGCATATTCCTATGATACAAACCCTATCTAAGTGTACCTAGCATGTATGTGGGTGTAAAGCCAAGAATCCCCTAGGAAAGAGCCAACCCCATTACCTAATTGGAGAGAACGAAGGACCCCCGTCTTGGTCTCAAGTTGGGCACCCCGCAAGAGATGCCAGACCACTGCATGCTGAAGCTTCTGCAGGATGGGACCTCAGCATCTAGTGTTAGCGTGGAAGCTTCTCCTCTGGTTACCCAGGCGAAGATGTGGTTCTTTTATACCCAAAAAGTACCCTCAGTAGCTTGCTATTATGTATATTGGACCTGTCATCCAAGGATGACGTTAGAGGTGACTTTTGAACAGAGATATTATACAGAAGATGGTAATCCTATTATGATACTAGGAATCCTCATGCATAATAAATTAGGCCAGTTTTGGAGAAAACTGATCGACATTTATTCAGCCTATAACTAGGTAAAAGGTCACTGCCAGAACCGTTACGCAGAGCAAGGTAGGATGAATGAAGGTAAAAGACTGTGTAGCTACCTAGGCCTATATCGGGGTATATTGGGGTACATTGGGGTTCATAACAGGGACTTGGTGTACAGTGGTAATGGGGCAGAAGGCCATTTTACCAGGATTGAGTGGTAGAGTGGGTATAAGAGCCTACCATGAAAAAAACAGACACAACCACAGTGCAGAGGAGCAGAACAGTACAGAATAACTAAAAAAAGCAATTTACTCAGTGATGACGATTGACTTTCACAAAATGTTGCTGCTCCTGCCAGTCATAACGTCCTCGAAAAAAGAGGCAGGTTTCATCTTCTGATACCATATCAGAACCTTCCAGGTTTGGGCAACCAAACACCAGCCCTTGATAACCATTTGGGTGTTGCTGTAAATAGTGATGTGGAAGCTGAATAATATCCCACAGTGGAGTAGCACGTCAGATGGGGAAACCCAAAAGTCAAGTGAAGGCACATTAATAGCAGAAAATATATGATTTCAACAAAAATTCAAATTGCACTTCCCACACAATTGCTCGTTGGATAATGGTGTACAGTGTTCTGGAAAACATACAAGCCTAATGCTTCCAAAGTAAGACTAAATCTACCTTTTGGTGTTATCATGAGGGTTTGCTGTCAAGTAGTGGTCGAAAAGTGGGATTTCCCACTGGCTGAAGTTGTGAATAGGACAGGGGAGTCTGCAAGTCTATAGTCCACTCAATTACACAGTAAAGAAAAATATCACATTGAAAATTTCAGTAAACATAAACAGGCTCTCACTGAGGATTGTTAGCAAGGAATTCTGCAACTCCAGCAGGACACATTCTTTCTAAATACAGGCGCTGGGCAGAGGTATGCCCTCAAGTTGTGATGAGGGAAAAAGAGTTTCCACCTGGCTAGGGACCCGAGTTGGACATGAATGATAATCATGTCCCTAGCCACAAGCTGGGAACAACAGTGGGTGGCTCTTCAGATTCGTCGTGGGACAAGATTCAAGCCCGAAACCACTTCAACTTTGATCGTCTAGGAGGGGGGCGCTAGAGAGCCTGATACAAAATGGCTGCATACTAGCGTTGCTCTGACGGCCGGAGCGGCAGATCGGTGAAACAACGGCGGTTATACCAAACAAAGATGTGCTAGGACGGAAGATTTGGTGACCGGAACACATGCGGAGCACAATGATGTGGGTTTGACCGGCCGTGGCGTCGCCATTCGGAAGGATGCCCGATTGCCTGCTTGAGTGCATTTTGGACTGAGAAAATGGCGCCGTGACCCCACATCGAGTGACAGGGAACCCTGCCTGGAATGCAACTACATCAGCGAAGCCAACCGATTACGATAGCGGCCCTGCATGCTGTAAGTGCGGGTCGAGATACGGGACTCGTCATATAGAACGGGCCGAGCTGTGGGAAGACTGGTGACATAACGGGAAACGTTGAGGTACCTAAGATGGCGGCTCCCGCTGCGCTGCATGATTGATCAGCTTCACGCTCCTTCATCACTGGGATGCGCTCGCCGCACTGCCCCTATAGGACCCGCAACTCCCAGACCTGTGCATTGCTTCGGCCTGCGGGCGTTGCGATGTGCGCTGCAGGACTGGGGCACTGGCCGTGGAGCGCTTTGCGCCTGGGAAATATCGATGCACCAGAGGTGCGGCAGGCCTGATCACGGCATCAGCAAGTAGGCACAACAACATTACGCATTCCTGCTAAAAAAGCGGCGCCCTACTGCTGAGTGTTGCAGTGCGTGGCTGGACTTGCAATTCTGCCACAACCCTCGGCGCTCGGCTGCTGGAGATCACATCCTGCGTTGGCCCGGGCCTGCGGCGTACCGGCTGTGCATCGGCAGGGCGATGAGGCTGTACTACTGCACATGGAAGGCAGGCCGGCGCGGTGAAATGATGGCAGATCACGCCCTGCTCCATGGATGATCGGTGAGTCCCCTACAGATCCTCCATCGCCTCCTGCTCTTCTCAGCATTAGCTTCTGTTTTTAATCACAGCGTGAGTCCTTAACATAGCATTTCAAGCCCAACTGCGCAGGGACCTGGCACCTACAACTACGAAGTAAGTGTCTAAGAATGGGCAAAACTGATAGACAACAAACTAAACTGCCATTTGAACCGTGGCGTACATCCAGACTACCGGGCACATCGGCGGACGCAGACTTGGAGGCTGACCCAGAGCCCAACGCCAAAATGGAGGCTGCTCTGCAGGCTATACAGCATAGTCTACAAGCCATAGAAGGCAAAATAGATGCTCTCACTATAAGGATGGACCACGTCTCTGCTCGACTCGATAAACAGGGGGAACGGCTGGAGGAAGCCGAACAGAGAATATCAGCGGTCGAGGATGAATCACACACAACCACGTCAAAATGCGACGATATGGCAAAGCTATTGGAGATAATAAAAGCGAAAAATGAGGATTTAGAATCCAGGTCCCGCCGCAACAATCTGCGCGTTGCGGGAGTGCCAGAGAGTACCAACACTGGTAAGCTCGAAGTCTACATAGAAAAAATGCTGAAGGACATGTTTGGGGCAGAACAGTTCTCATCGATGCTGATTGTAGAACGGGTGCATAGATCTCTCGGCCCAAAGCCACCACCAGGCGCTCCGCCGCGACCGGTAATAGCCCGAATTCTAAATTACAGGGATCGGGACACAGCACTCAGACTAGCAAGGGAAAAACAACCGCTGATGTACAATGGATGCGAGGTGGCCTTCTATCCTGACTTTACACTCACGGTCCAATTGGCACGCAAGGAGTATGGTCCGGTTAAAAAAAAGCTGTGTGACATGAATATCCCCTACGCCATGCTTTTCCCGGCCCGGCTCCGAGTGACGCATGCGGGCAAAACCCAAGAGCTGCCAACACCTCAAGCGGCCCAGGAATCTATCAAACATCTCCGACAGCAGTCTGCGAGGGAGAAAAGCAACGCCTCACAACCGGATTCAGATTGAAGTGACACACAGGTGAGGTTTGCTACACGGTTTGCTTCACAGTTGGTCGTCTACGCCCGGTGGGTCACACTCGCCACTATGATAGGATAAACCGCCACGTTCCTCATAATATCTACAGTCATATAAGCTAACCTGTCAGGACTATTGAACTCTTATGGACTTGGAACTACTGTGCCCACTTAAAGTATGTTAAATACTGACATTTGCCTGGCGCCTCTAGCTCTAGATACCAGATAACAGCTATAAGATTTATTACTAATGTATGCTATTTGTGTAACCTATCTTTAAATACCATACCAATTCTGAGTATTTGTCGCTCCGGCCCCTTCTATATCTGGATGGACCACCGAGCACCTAGTCGCCCCCTATCGGGTGAACCCCACTGACATTCAGTTGTCATTCTCGTTGAAGTTTGGGAAATGTCTTTGGCATAATTGGGATGCTAAAGTGGGTGGGGGGTTAGTTGGATTTTGTGTTTCTATTTACCAGCCGTCTACATTGTCTCAAGCATGGGGCGCAATTGCACAAAGGCACACTACGCACCATTTCATGACCATGTTGTTGATGTTGTATGTGAATACTCCGAATACTGTTCAACACGCCATACAGGCCCGAACACACCCCACTGCTATACATGCCTGATAATTCCACACCATTGAAATTAATCACGTGGAATGTGCGCGGCCTGAACAACCCATGTAAAATTAGACAGGTGTTTGCCTATCTCGACAGGCACCACATAGGCATTGCTCTTCTCCAGGAAACGCATCTCGTTAAACAAAAGGTTGACACACTGGGGAAAAAATGGGCGGAGCTGGTGGCAGCTTCCTCATACTCATCATATGCCAGAGGAGTAATATAACACTAATCCGCAAGGGGACACACTTTATAAAGGAGCAAACGCTACTAGATGACCATGGGCGCTATGTCATAGTTACAGGCGTTTTGCGTGGTTCCAGAGTGGGAATCATCAATACCTACGGTCCAAATGTTGATGATCCTGCTTTCTTTGCTAACTTATGGAACATTATCAGAACTCTCCCAGCTATGGAACTAATATGGGGTGGAGACTTGAATGTTGCCCTGAATGACACCTATGATAGATCGCACCACACGACCGAGCAGCATCAGCTGGCTGTCACTACTTTATTAAATGGGATGTCGGAGTTTCACATGCAAGACATCTGGTGCCTGCGTAATCCACTATTGCTAGATTCACCCACTCCTCAACTGTGCACAATAGCTGGGCCCGGCTTGATTACTGGCTGCTCACCGAGTCAGCCTGCACGTGGACGCAAACCATACAAAACTTACCCAAAACATTATCAGACCACAAACCCGTAGTCCTCATGCTCAAAGTACCGACATATGCCCCACCTCCATTCATATGGAGATTCAACGCGGCGTCCCTTCTAGATCCTCTATATAAAGAAACCAAACATAACGCCATAGAAGACTACTTCACGTTAAACACAAACTCAGTGGATAGTGCTGGCACTATCTGGGAAGCCTTTAAGGCGACCCTGAGAGGTATTTGTCTCAGTACAACAGCTGGTATTCTGCGAGATATACGCACACAGCTAAGTAAGAGCGAAGCTCATATAAAACGGCTAGAAACGGAGTACGAGAATACCCGAAATGCGGTGTTGCTGGGGGAAATAAGAGAAGAAATAACGAACTATAACAAACTTGTGGAGGACGAAATGAAATATATTTCCCGTAGACACACTGCTTGCAGAATGGGTGAAGGGGGAAGACCGGGTCGCCATCTGGCGCAAAAAATACGTATTGAACACAAACAACACGTGGTACTAAAAATGCAGGATATGGTGGGCACACTGCACTATGACAACAAAGGTATATTGAACACCTTCGTAGAAACATATAGTGGGTTGTATGCCGCACGAGATACTGCCACTACACAAGAAATTAATGACTACCTAGAAGACATAGCGCTGGTATGGCTCACTGATAGACAGCGTGAAATACTTGCACAACCCATTGCGTTGGAGGAGGTACAGGCTGCCATCAAGTCCCTCCCTAATGGCAAAACCCCGGGGCCGGATGGCTTCACCGGGGAATTTTATAAAACATATGCGGAATTACTCATTCCCCATATTGTGGCAATGTACGATGAAGCCTATAATAATCAAACACTTCCTCCGACACTGCGAGAGGCGCTGATAGTGGCTATATTAAAACCAGACAAACAACCAGATCGCGGGGAGTCCTACAGACCACTATCTCTAATAAATACTGACACTAAGATCCTAGCCAGGATTATTGCCACAAGATTGCAGCCCTTGTTACAGGTCATGGTCCTCCCGGACCAGTCTGGTTTTATTCCCAATCGCTCGACCGCACACAATTTACGCACCATATTCGCGTTACTACACCAGTTGAATCCGGAGATGGAGGCGGCGGCGGTCCTACTGGATGCGGCCAAAGCCTTTGATTCCATTGAATGGGCGTATCTTTTTACAATTTTACAAAGGATGGGGCTACCGACTTTGCTAATAAACTGGATCAAATTATTATATACCAAACCGACTGCAAGAATAAAGGTAAATGGTCACGTCTCGAAAGTACTTCATATCCAGAGAGGTACAAGACAAGGATGCCCATTATCACCTTTATTGTTCTCCATTGTGATAGAACCCTTGGCCTGTAAGATAAGACAATGCTATGCGCACACTGCATTAAGATTCCATCTCCGCACTATTAGCATCTCCATGTATGCAGACGACATGGTGCTTTATGTCCGTGACCCGAGTACAAATCTGAACCCTGTTCTCAAAGAATACATTAAATTTGGTAGACACTCTGGCCTGCAAATAAATTGGGATAAATCTGCAATATTGCCACTAACAGAGAACACCCATCCTCACCCACTGGAATTCCCATTGATGTGGCAGACAGACCCCATTAAATATCTAGGCATTTGGATACATCGCGACCCAGAAATTGTGCTACGAACGAATTATGGTACTGCTGTTGATAGAATTGATACTCAAATAAGCAGATGGATCACACTCCCTCTCACCCTGGCGGACCGAATATCCCTGATAAAAATGGTGATCCTCCCTAAATTATTATATCTATTCACGAATATTCCAATACCCCCGCCTACCCCAATATTTAGCAGACTAAAGGCGCTTCTGACAGAATTAATATGGGCAGGCAAACAAGCGCGAATAAGCTTACACACACTGACGTTGCCATATGCTTCGGGCGGATTTACAGTCCCTAACTTGTTCTTATATTATTTATGTGCGCAAGCCCAATACGCTCATTATTGGTATCATCCAATCAAATATATGCCGCACATAGCGGTAGAAGATGGAGACGCCAACCCTATTCACCTTGCTGCCATTCTGACGCACACCAGACCACACTTAGTAAAGCAAGAGTTAAATACAATTCGCACTACATCAAACGCCTGTCTAAAGCTTGGCCAACTGGCAAAGAAACTTCCCCTTTATGCCCCAAGTATGCGATTGGCACAGCACCCCTCCCTATCGGCCACTCAAGACAGAGGTAGCATGGACCTACTGGAGCAGGTGGGCATTACTATGATGTGCGACCTTTATGTTAATGGATCATTCATAACTCCTGCATATCTGGCATATTTAAATAATCAATCCATGTTATTTAAATTCACCTACCATAGATTACGAGAAGCGATGAAGAAACTGTACCCTTCGTACCCCGCAGAACCCCCTGCACTAGATTCATTGCAGCTACTCATCACTAGCCCGACTATACACCATATGGTGACTAAACCGTACAGGGCTATGCAATTAGAAATTGGAGAGGGTACGATAAAAGCTCGTGAAAAATGGAACTCATTATTGGATTCTCCACTTGCCGAAGAGGAATGGAAGGTGTGCTGTGCACTAACAGATTTGCTTACTCCCAACGGAAATTTACGCCTTATCCATTACAAGTACCTACATAAAGCCTATCACACCCCGCAAAAATTGTACAAATATGGGTTACGAGATAACGCAAATTGTAAGCGATGCAAACAGGGGTGAGCAGACAAAATATCGAAAATAATATATCGATATACAAAAATATCGAAGTTAAAATATCGAAGGGACAGAATATCGAAGGGACAGAATATCGATGGACAGAATATCGACCCTAAGGTAAGTAATATCGAATTTTTTAATATCGATGTTACTAATATCGATATTTGTATTATTGTTATGTATTTTGTTATGTTTTTAATATGTATGTGTTATATGTGTTTTTGTTAAGTGTTCTACTTGTTTAAAAATATATGTATACAATTTTTATATGTTAATAAAAAAAATGTAAGTTAATTTTTTTTTTTTTTACTGTAGCGGGTTGTGGGTTTATAGGGGAATAGGGTGGGAAGTAATTTAATTATACTAAATTAATTATTAATTTTTAGGAATTATAAATTAATTTTAATTACTTTTTTGCATTTAAGTTCTGTAGCGGGTTGTGGGTTTATAGGGGAATAGGGTGGGAAGTAATTTAATTGTAATTAAGTTATAATTTATTTTAATTAATTGTTATTGATAATTATATAATTGTTAATTAATTAATAATTGGTAATTAATTTTTATTAATTGGTGATTAATTTTGATTAATTCATTAATTGATCATCATGTAATTTAAATGTAATTAAGGGGCTCATTACGATGTCGGGCGGAAGCACAACCGCCGTGCTGGCGGATGCAAAAACCACCAGTTACCGCCGGCACGCAGCAGTCCACACGCCCGCCCAATTACGATGCGAAAAGTAGGCCAAACACCGCCGGCAAGCCAGCAACACCGTCCGCCATCAAAGTGCGCCCGTACACGTAGCGGCGCAGCCCAACTGACACACACCGTCCGACGAAACACGTCCCGCCCGGCGTATAAATTACGATGCCGCAAACAAACGGCTCCCACGGCCAAGAGATACCGTACGACAAACCGAAGCGGTAACACGGACGCCGAGCACGGACAACGAAGAAGCGGCTCCCCGAGCATGAATCCAGCACTGCAGGCCCTCCCCATGCTCCTGCTGATGCACCACCAAGGACGCAACGTACCGCGGAGACGCAGGTAGGCACACACACAACAAGTGCACGCAAACAGCGCACACAGTGCAAGGGCGGAAAAAGCGGACAACCCCCCACCAGCGCGTGTACACTACACATCCACCATTGCATCCACATATGACACACAGGCCAAATCGTAACATCGCGTAACACATGTGTACACACCACCTGGGACTAGGAACCAACCACCCCGTCACGGCCCCAAAGCGCCGATGACGCCGCCACACATGCGCACAACGCAGAGGCCAACCGCAGCGCCATGCATGCGTCGCACACAGACACAGGGACACAACCAAGCAGCACACACATCAGCCCCACCCCGAACGCACATGACACGTGACAGGCCTGCCACAGACATGTCCCCAACGAGCAATTCACGGACAACACCCAACGCCACACAACCGACGCACATATGTCAGTGAAGTCACGCAACAGCAGGACACACCCCAGTGTAACAAACATGGCGTAGCACACAGCGGCGGCAACACCAACTAGGAGAAGCAGGGCCCTTCGGGAAGAGGAACGCCAGTACCACACTGAAACACCCATACCACCCTGCACATATGAACAAGACATATAAAACGGAACACCAAAGAGCCCGGGGACCGACAACAGGTGGCCCAAGAATAACATCCACACACAAGGCCCAACGCAGAGCGGAAAGGCAGCCTGCCGCCCACACAAGGGAGAGCAGACAGCACTGAATGACCTTCCATTCCAACTCCGAAACCACAGCCCTACGACAGAAGCCGGTGAATACAGCCATTGTCCAAGAATAGACCAACACAGGCATGCCGAGGAGACCGACCACAGGGCAGATAGCGCATATCACAGAAGCACACAACGGACGGGGAAGAAAGAAGAAAACACTCCCCCATGTCGGCCACATGCAAGTTAATTGGAAGGAGTCACACATCACTGACCTTGAACTGTCTGAGAAGCATGTGGGATGAGGGCCCGTGTCCTCCAAACAAGCCAACAGAACACAAGTCCTGTCTCCCTACGACTACACAGAGCTCACAGCAACCTCGGAGCGTGCACATTGCAGACTGCACACACAGCCGGAGCACGCCACCACAACGCACCGCTGCGAAATGGCAACCGCAACACACCTACCCAACTACGCCGGACAGCTCAAGCTGTACAAAACCAACCTGTTACATACATTGGGATGCGATCTCCTGTCCCTGCTGAACATAAGTTACCGACTGACTTACCGCATCACATTGTTCAGCTGCGTCATGCCCGTCTTCTACTGTCGGAGGTGTCCCTACCAGCATCCAGTGGAGATATGCCTCTCCAACCCGGCATGTCTGAAGGCGGACCTGCTACCACTACTCCTCCCTCTGGACGCACACGACAGGGCCTGCTCTGCCTATGGGGGCATGGCGTATGTGGCCAACATCGCACCCGCACTGAAATGGGACCACTGTGCCTCCACACGACGGATCATCGAGAACAGCTACATCGAATGTCACCCAGCATGCCCCCTCATGGTCCTCCAAGGGACAACTTACGAACAACACCTTGACAGCCACCATCCGCTACATTGGCTGGCAAACATGTACACCACCAATGACATGGAAGCCCTGCTGGACGGCATCGCATACCTGACAACCTGTAAATTCGTCGGACCACAACGCAGGTTCCCCGATTGACCTATGATGTCCAACCCCGCACCCATGCTTAGCTTCCGCACGGACTGGCCAGTCACCACCACAACAGCCATACCAAACGACCGGCAACTGTAACCACACCATCAACGACATCGCCATGACATCGGATATGACCGGGACATGCACACTGTTCCCCATCACATCCAGGAACACCGCATGCATCGTGGGAGGCAGTGGCATGGGGTCTGTGTATCGCACCCACATGGACGGAACTGCACGAACAACCAGGACACGACATGGATCCAGCGCCCATGGACACACACACACCGCTCAGTGGACATGAATAGGTCGCCTGGAGTCTGTGGGTGCTGCACCCCTCCCACCCCCGCCCCGGGAAACCCATACCAGGACCTTTGCATGGAAGACAAGTGCATACAACAACAACACGACCCCAGTGACTGTGACATGTCCAGTAACCACCACATTGCAACAACAAGTGGCACGCCGCTGCATGCACGCAAGCCCATGCCCTGATGTCATCTCACATGCACGCGTGCATGAGGAACAACCGCAGCAAACCTGTCACATGGAACTGAGATGGACTGTGCCCATGATGCCAAGCGGTCTGGTAGGCTACATGTATACCGTCTGTGTCAAAGTCCGCAGCTCCGCAGCTATACGTAAATGTACATTAGCACAGCCTTGGCCAAGCAGATGTAACTCTGAAGCCCACATCCCACATGCAACAGCCAATCACATGTAACCCCACACCCTATCCCATTTGCAATCATGCTCAGTATATCCTCAACATGTATTCCGCTGCCAGTAGTGTCCACTATACTGCATCACAGAGGACAGAAGACTCAATATAATGTTTGAAACCAAAACTGTCTCCGCTGACTCATTTCACAAGTACGAATGAGAGAGGATGAGAGTATGTGAAGTACACGGCAGTCGTGACATGACCATGTAGTCCACTGGTATTGGATGTCAACGCAAATGAGTAGCACAACTGTGGAAGACACACATGTGTCGTGTGAAGTCGTATGGACGCAGTGCTCAGGTGGGTGGGTGTGATGGGTAGATGCGCACATGCCAAGTTGGAGCACGCCGTGTTGGGAGGGGTCATGAACAGTACACCACCGCTTCCCTGGGCATTGTGAGAGGACACCTGTCGGGGGGAGTGAACACGTGTGTGCACAGCAGCCGGGCACACGTACAAAGCGGTACCAGGCGCACCTCAGCCCACCCTCTGTGGACAAGCTGGATCCTGTTATGCGCCCGCCATGCCCCTTGACAAGGCACACACAGCCCCAGTCGACCAGGTGTAACCCCAACATAGTCAATCCGCACAGGCGATACAGGGCACGGGATGGCAGTGGAGCATGGTGTGTGAGAGGTCTCCTCGCGCTCCTCCTGGTCATATCACGCAGGCAATAGAACCTCAACGTCTAGCATGGCACAAGTCAGATGGAAGTGTAGGGGACGCACCACAGCACGAGCAGCACTGACGTCACGGGAGGTGGCTCGCACCATCCCATCCATTGCCCATCATACCAACCACGACACATGCCATTGCGACTAAGTGCAAGCGCGTGCGCCACCACCCCCGAGCCCTCCCCAGAGAGGCCAAAGAGTGAATGTGTGGGCCATCAGTCACAGACGGACGCGGCCTGGCCGCAAGGGCAGCCACAGCCACTGGGTGTCGCAGGTGGCGGATCCGGAAGGCGAAGACTGTGATGCATAGTCCATGCAGGCCGGGTCTCCATTTGGGGCACCACGCAGGTGGACGGGCGTCCCGTAACACATCATACCCTGAGACAGCCCACTTGTGCAACTGGACCCACACATACACTCCTTGCCCTCTCTGGTGCGAGCTTGGGGCTGCCTGTGCAAGCGCTAGCCTCGCAGGTGCAGCATGCATATTGGGGGAGCGAGGGAGGACATGAGGGCTGGGGCGAAGATGACTGTAGCACTGTCAGTGAGTACAAGGGATGACCCAGATGTGGAAAGGAAGAGACGTGTCCCGTGTGTACTGCAACTAGTCGCCAATCCAACTACCCCCCCATGTCCGGAATGTAAGCCCGCACCTAGGCCCGCCCATCCGCCACATCGAATATACCACCAGCACGACAACCTTCCCATTCGGAACACTGACTGGGGGTGGCGACCAGTGAACAATCATGTGTAGCCTACCCACGCGTACATGTGGGCCCTCCATGATCCATGTCACCTGCGGCAAAGTCATGACATGCGCAATGAGGGAAGTGAGGAGAGCTGTCCGCCCCATGCACAGAAGGTGCATCAGCTCCACAGACCCAGCAGCGAGTCCAGCAGGGGTCACATGTGCAGGGGCAGCTGTGCCTGGTGTGAAGGCACATGCATATAGACAGCACATCGACCAATGTGTAGTCTGCCCACATCTACAGTCCATCATCATGCGGACATAGGAATTGAACACAGGGCAACACATCTTAGTGGGTGCACCCACCGTGACCAACAATGCGCAATCATCGACGTACCCGCCCTGTGCATGGCCCCCCACCCAACGGAGGCACATCCAGTGCCACCATCCCACACACACAAGCCTTCCACGGAACATGCTCTGTCCAATGCTCAGTACAGAGTCAGCGCCCATCTGGTGGATCCTGAACAGGAGACACATGCACACACATGCCAGCTCCCACTATGTACGTCTGCCACCTGGCACGTGCAATGTAACCTCTCACCTGTGACGTGTGACTGCAAGCACACAGCCGTCTTGGCATGGGGCTGTCAATGTGGACACCTGTCAATGTTTCGGGAGGTGTGATCCGTACAGTGCTGTACATAGGGTGCAGTGCTGACACCTACTACTGTCTCATATCCCCTCGTGCCACAGGTCCCACTTGTTTTGGCCGCTCAGCCTGTGCCCACATCGTCGTTGTCGTGTGCCATACTCATCCAGCCTCAGAAGCAGTTCCATGCTCAGCAGACATTCATGTTGCCGTGGCGTTGCCGCTTGACGAATATGCAGTCAGTCGCCATCAGCACGCCCCGCAAGTCATTGGGGCCTAGATCCCCATGTGCATGCACATGGCAGTGGTCTGTATCACTAGCCATTGCCATTGTTGGGAGACCTGTGTAAGTGTATTGTGGCCGTGCCGTCCCAGCTTGACAGCTGGGCTGTGGCTCATGTGCTTGCTCAGTCATGTCAGTGATGTGTATGCGAAATTGCTATGTGTCGTGTTGCTTTGACATGTGTCCTCTGCCATTGTCCCTAGGCGGAGACCGAACATTGACCGCCCATACCAATTGCTGGCGGACATGGACGATACAGAGGTCATTAGGAAGTTTCGGCTGGACAGGCCAACCCTGCATCGACTGTGTGCCATGTTAGAACCCCATCTCCGTCCCCGCAGGGTGTATCCGACAGCTGTCACCCCCACGGCTAAGGTGATGGCCGCCATGCATTTCTTCGGCACTGGGTCATTCCAGCACACAGTGGGCAGTGGAGGAGGGATGTCCCAGCCCATGTTCAGCAAGGTGCTGAGGGATGTACTGGCAGCCATGATGCTGTACCGAAACAGGTACATCCGCTTCCCCAGGGCTCGTGAATTGGCGGCAGTGAAGGGTGCATTCTATGCCCTTGGCAGAATCCCACACGTCGTTGGAGCCATTGACTGCACACATGTTGGCCTTGTTCCACCACAGGCCACTGAGCACCTGTACCGCAACAGGAAGCACACGCACTCCCTGAATGTGCAAGTGGTGTGCCTTGCGGACATGGTGATCACCCACGTGTGTGCAAAGTTCCCAGGCTCGGCCCATGACGCACACATAATGCGCAACAGCATCTTGCCACGACTGATGTCCAATCTGCAACAGGATCGTGCCTGTATTGTCGGTGAGTATGTGGAGTGGTGTAGCGTGCTGGTTGTGCGATGCTGTCCCCTGTCCAGTTGGAATAGCAACGGTTCTCTGTGTCCCTCACACCCAGGTGACTCTGCGTACCCGAATGGGGCATGGCTGCTCAGTCCATTGAGGAATCCTCGCACCCCAGCAGACGATCGCTACAATGAGGCACATGGGAGGACCAGACGTGTGGTCGAGCGTACCTTTGGCCTCCTCAAGTCCAGGTTCAGGTGCCTGGACCGCACCGGGGGTGCGCTGGCGTACTCCCCACAGAAGGTGTGCCAGATAGTGGTGGCGTGCTGCATGCTGCACAATCTGGCCATTCGGAAGCAGATCCCCCTCATCGTGGATGACGGAGATCAACCAGGGCCCCAGCACGCAGACCAGGACAGCTCGAGTGAGGAGGACAGCGGAGAGGAGGAAGCTGGGAATGTGCGGCAGCAGCTCATCGCCCGCTACTTCACTTGACGGTGAGTGTCCATGTACGACGGCTGATGTGGCTGTATCTGTGCAGGTGTGTGTGTGCTGTGTCAGGGTGGCCGTTTGTTCACTGCGTGCTGTGTGTCAACGCTCCATGGCCAGGGTAGTATGCCACTGTTGGTGGCTGTGGCATTGTGCCCTATTGCTCTGTGCGATGTGTGTACATTGCTTGTAGTTGTTGACATGTACTGTGTGATGGGTGTGTGACACACTCATTGAATGTGCTCCTGTTCTGTCTCCCACCCCTAGGTCCCTACAGGCCCTCCGGATTCCATTGCCATGCCACGCATCAGGTGCCTTTCCGCCCAAGGTGGCCGTTGTATTCCGTACAAATAAAACACAGGGCACCAACAGCAGTTTGTGTAAAAGGTGCATTTATTTCAAACTGTGACATGTGATTGTGTGTAAGGTGATGACAAAAGTGGTGCGTGCAGTGACAATGAGCTGTCGGTCATGGCTGCGTGATGCTCAGGGTGTACCCACTGGTTCTATGTCCATAGTCCAACACACACATGCCATCCAGATGGCTGTGTGGAGTGGGATCGTAGTCCAAGTCAATGCAGTGGCTGGTCAAGGAAGGCTGGCTGGCTGCCTCACTTGCGTCTGGAGCGTGCGAAGTCCTCCCGGGAGATCTGTTTCCACTTCGGACGGCCCCTTCCACGTTTGCGAGGGGGTGCCTGCTTGCGACATGCTGGTGGTTGAGGTGTGCTCACTGGCTGTGGACGCAGGGGAACTGGACACTGCTGCTCGACCCTGCGCCCCGGCAGGTGGTGGCGGAGGGGGAGCTGCTGTCCCTGGCTGTGACCTCACCGCCACCACCAGCTGGCCCATGAGGTCCACGAGTTGGCCCATACGGGCGTCCATGGACCTCAGCACCCCCAGCACCTCACGCGTGTCTGAAGCTGACCTGGACCCATTGTCCTTGGGCCTCTTCATAGGCCCCAAGGACTCTGGCCATTTGAGGCAGGGCATGGCTCCCAGGGGAGGCTGGCGTTTGCCTGACCCTGCTCCTCCTACCAGTCCTGCTGCCACCGGCCTGCCCACTAGCCACATTGCTCACCACGGTCCTCGCTGTGGCTCCCAGGGTGGATCCAGTCGGCCGGGCCACCACCTGCGCTGGGGCTGGTGCCAGCGAAGACGTGGTGGTGGTGGCGGCGGTGGTGGTCGGTGCGGCGATGGTGGCGGTTGCGGCAGTGGTAGTGGCCACAATGACCGTGGGTGTGGCCGCAACGACAGTGGCAGCAGGGGGCTGGGAATGTTCAGCAGCCCTGGATGATGGGTTGGTGGGTAGGAGGAGTCCTGGGGAGCGGCTGGGCCCTGCCACACCAGATGGGCCTGCTTGGTGGTCCGTGTCCGAAGAGGAGGACAGATCCTCCAGATCCGTGTGTCCTCGTTGGGGGCTTGTAGGCTGGCTGTGCTGGCTGCTGGCTCCATCCCCAGCATCCAGCAGTTCGTCACCTGTGGAGAGAATGAGATTTGTTATTGTGTTGCACCTGGCGAAGTATGTATTTGTCGTCTGACATTAACAGTTCGTGCAATCTCGTACATGGGTTTCCCGGAGGCGTGTGTGTGGCTGTAGCATTTGTAGTAGTGTGTGCTTGGCAATGGGACTGTGTGCTGTGCACATGTGGCATGGGACGGATTGGCCATGCCGATGGGTGTGTTGCTGTGCCCCTACTTATTGTGACTCTGGTGTATGCGGGCTCCTGGCCCATCCTGGGTCTGGTTTGTACTTTGCTTTTGGTGTTCAGATGGGACGCTTAGGAACGCATATGGCAACATGGGGGCCATGCCCCGGATTCGCATTTGGAGGGGATATGCTTTTGGGGTTCAAATGGAACGCTTAGGAACGCATATGGCAACATGGGGGCCATGCCCCAGATTCGCATTTGGGAGGGAATATGCTTTTGGGGTTCAAATGGAACGCTTAGGAACGCATATGGCAACATGGGGGCCATGCCCCGGATTCGCATTTGGGAGGGAATATGCTTTTGGGGTTCAAATGGAACGCTTAGGAACGCATATGGCAACATGGGGGCCATGCCCCAGATTCGCATTTGGGAGGGAATATGCTTTTGGGGTTCAAATGGAACGCTTAGGAACGCATATGGCAACATGGGGGCCATGCCCCAGATTCGCATTTGGGAGGGAATATGCTTTTGGGGTTCAAATGGAACGCTTAGGAACGCATATGGCAACATGGGGGCCATGCCCCAGATTCGCATTTGGGAGGGAATATGCTTTTGGGGTTCAAATGGAACGCTTAGGAACGCATATGGCAACATGGGGGCCATGCCCCAGATTCGCATTTGGGAGGGAATATGCTTTTGGGGTTCAAATGGAACGCTTAGGAACGCATATGGCAACATGGGGGCCATGCCCCGGATTCGCATTTGGGAGGGGATATGCTTTTGGGGTTCAAATGGAACGCTTAGGTTCGCATATGGCAACATGGGGGCCATGCCCCAGATTCGCATTTGGGAGGGAATATGCTTTTGGGGTTCAAATGGAACGCTTAGGAACGCATATGGCAACATGGGGGCCATGCCCCAGATTCGCATTTGGGAGGGAATATGCTTTTGGGGTTCAAATGGAACGCTTAGGAACGCATATGGCAACATGGGGGCCATGCCCCGGATTCGCATTTGGGAGGGGATATGCTTTTGGGGTTCAAATGGAACGCTTAGGAACGCATATGGCAACATGGGGGCCATGCCCCAGATTCGCATTTGGGAGGGATATGCTTTGGGGTTCAAATGGAACGCTTAGGAACGCATATGGCAACATGGGGGCCATGCCCCAGATTCGCATTTGGGAGGGAATATGCTTTTGGGGTACATGCTGTGAGCCATGGGTGCCGAACGTGACATGTGTTGTGGCAGCATGACAGTGCATGGTCTGAGGTGTGTGCATGCCTGACATGGCCTGCATATTTGCTGTCTGTTGTGATTACTGGACATGGCATTGGACGCATCGTTATGAGTGAGTGTTGGTTGTGTGCCAGCCAACGTATTGCAGTTGTCCCATCTCCTTGGTGTGCGTGCTGCCCTGTGCCATGTGCATCACTGCAGTGCTCGTGGGGGGGGTGTGGCCCATGTTGTGTGTTGTTGCTCACAGTGTGGCGTGCGCTTCATTGACTTCTGGCACATGGTTGGTCATGGGCATGTATCTTAGCGTGACTGCTGTATGTGTGGCAGCTGTGCGGATGACATGCCTTTCATGAGACTGGGGCTGACGGATGGGATGGATGGTATGTTGTATGTGCATGGTGTGTCTGTGTGTTTGATGGGTTCAGTGGTGTTCGTGTGCATTTATGTTGTTCCGCTCTGTTGCGTCTAGTGTTGTTTGTCTTACATAGGCGTAGTTGTGGGGTGTGTGGTTGACAGGCAGTAGGGGCTACATGGACAGGACTTCAATGGTGTTTCGGTTGTGTGTGATGAGTTGCACAGTGGCTGCCGTGTGGTACTATATTCAGTGTGGCTTGTGCATGCAGACGTGGCTCCTTGGGTGTTGCTGTGTCTGTGATGGGTCATGTGGGGTGTGAGTCTGTTGTTCATGTCCGTGTGCACATTGTTCACTTGTTCGTGACGGTGGGCGGTGCTGCGTGTTCGTCTGCTACGTGACATGTCCCATGTGTTGGTCGTGTTACGGTCCTCATGCCTCCAGTAATCCAGCCCTGTCCAGTTTCCCACCTGCAGGTTGTTCGGGCGTGCACTGTACTGGATGCCACATGGTTCTAAGCGGGGGTGCTCCATGTTGCAGGTCTGTGGGGGTGGGGGGTGTTGTGGGTCGTGGTGGTGGCTGGACACCCACTGACACCGATTGCTGTGGACCGTGATGTCTGCCTTTCGGCTGTCGGTGTGCACTGCGGTGGCTGACACGTGGCTGTGGGGTGTGGGGGATGCTCCTCCTTGCTGTGCTGTGGGACTAGGGGCCTGGTGTGTGTTGTACTTGGGCTGTCCACCGTCCCACCCACTGCACTTTGTGTTCCTGCCACTTACCTGTTACTTGTCGGTTAGTGCAGCTGTGGCGGACACATGGGTGTGGTGGGTGCTCGTTGTGGCGCTTCTGGCATACTTGGGGACCTGTTGGTGGTTACGTGGCTGGCTGAGTGTACACATGTCCCCACGCATGTTACAGTTGTTCTGTTTGGGCTGTGTGTGGTGGTGTCTGTTGCATGTGTGTGTGATGTGTTGTGTATTGTGTGCTGGACATGGGGGTGTTTGTCCCTGGGAGCTGTGGCATGGTGGTAGTGCATGTGAGTACATAGCGGTGTGCTGGTATACATTAGTTTGTACTTACCAGCCTCCACTCCCCCTGCTAATCCGGCGAGGATCTCCGGATGTATGATGACTCGCACCTTCTCCTCCCATGCTTTGAAGGTCTTAAAGAGCGCTGGATTCCCTCCGCCAGTGACGGCTGCCAGCTCTCTGTTCTTGGCCTCCTTCTTCTTGACCAGGCTCTTGACGTCATTCCACCGTTTGTTTATTTCTACCTCTGTTCCTGGGCAGGGTCCCGACTGCATTGACCTGGTCTACGATCCGGTTCCACATTCTGTTTCTGGTGGCTAGTGGTGTGTGCTGGACCATGTTCCCATAGATTTGTGGGTGCACCTTGATGATCTCATCGACCATGACCGTCAGCTCAATGGGCGTGTACTTGGGCATTCTTTGTGGTGCCATGGTGTTTGTGGTGCTGGTGCGGTGTGTGTTGTGTAATGTGCAGGGGGTTTGGTGCCGTGTTTGGTGGTGGTGGTGGTGGTGGTGGTGGTAGTGATGTGTGCGTTTCTGTGGTGTGCTGCTGTCCTTGCTGTGTCACTGTGTCCTCTCCTCTCCTCTCTGGTTTGCAATGTAGCAAGGGGTTGTGGTCTGTGGGAGTGCTGCTTTTGTACTCACCTATGTGGGTGTGTCCTCATGGTCTGTTGTTTTCAGGTGTGTTGTGTCTGGGGTTCTGGCCTTTGTAGTTTTTGTTTGTCCAGGGGGTGTTTTCGGGATGTGTACTGTGCTTGTGTATTTGTGCGTGCCTTGCTGTGTGGACTTGTTGGCCATGTTGTGTGCTATTGGTTTTGTGAGCGGATGGTTTCTGTGCAGGTACGTGGGCGCCATGGCTTCTGCCGTGTCGATTCTCATCGGCGTTCTTTGCGCTGGCGGGCGGTATATTTGTGGTTTTCCGCGCTCATGGCGGTGCGATCGTAATCTCACGTGCGGTGTGTCGGCCGTGAGGGCGGGCGGTTTTGTGTTGTCGGGCGTGTTTCCGTCCGTGGCGGGCGGTTTGACTCCGACTCGGACGTTGGCGGGCGGTATTTTGTGTGATTTTTCCGCCGATGGCGGTTTTCGGTTTGTGTAATCGTAATGGCGTGGTCGGTGTTCAGACGGTGTGTGCGGGCGGATTTTTGCCGCTTCCATGCCTGCCAGATTTTTTTACGCCTGGGTATCGTAATGGGCCCCTAAGTTTTAATAATTTATGTTTTTTGTTATTAAAAATATTTTATTGTTCAATATTTATTATTTAGTAATTAATATTTATTAATTATTATTTATTGGTATTTATTATTAATTTATTGTTAATACATTTTCTATTGGTAATTATGTTTTTAATAATTATTTATTGGTATTGGTAAATAGTTTAGAGTTATTTAATAATTAATTAATTATTTAAAAAATTTAATGTATTTATAAGTATGTTATTTGTAACTTCTACGCTATCCAACACTTCCCCTACTGTTGCACTCTCTGGAGTTGGAATTGTAATTTTTACCCCTACGCTATCCAACACTTTCCCTACTGTTGCACTCTCTGGAGTGGGAATAGTAATTTTTACCCCTACGCTATCCAACACTTTCCTTACTGTTGCACTCCCTGGAGTGGGAATAGTAATCTTTACCCCTACGCTATCCAACACTTTCCCTACTGTTGCACTCACTGGAGTGGGAATAGTACTTTTACCCCTACGCCATCCAACACTTTCCCTACTGTTGCACTCTCTGGAGTGGGAATAGTAATTTTTACCCCTATGCTATCCAACACTTTCCCTACTGTTGCACTCTCTGGAAGTGGGAATAGTAACTTTTACCCCTACGCTAACCAACACTTTCCCTACTGTTGCACTCTCTGGAGTGGGAATAGTAATTTTTACCCCTACGCTATCCAACACTTTCCCTACTGTTGCACTCACTGGAGTGGGAATAGTAATTTTTACCCTCACGCTATCCAACGCTTTCCCTACTGTTGCACTCCCTGGAGTGGGAATAGTAATTTCTACCCCTACGCTATCCAACACTTTCCCCTACTGTTGCACTCTCTGGAGTTGGAATAGTAATTTTTACCCCTACGCTATCCAACACTTTCCCTACTGTTGCACTCTCTGGAGTGGGAATAGTAATTTTTACCCCTACGCTATCCAACATTTATCTTACTGTTGTTTTTTTGGGGGTTGTAATAGTAGTTTTATTCCCTTCGCTATTTAATATTTTTTGTATCATTTTAGTTAATATAGTATATAATTAATTTTCAAAATATTAAAAGTAATTTTTATTTTTTATTTTTTATTTGTTATTATAATTACTATGGTGTCCATTACGATACCGGGCGGAATAAAATCCGCCATCTACCATAGCGGTAAAAAACCGCCCGCCTACACCTTCTGAATACCGACCGAGCAATCACGATGTCGCGAAGCGAACACCACCCGCGGCGGAAAAAACACACAAAATACCGCCCGTCCATGTCCGAGTCGAAGTCCATCCGTCCGCCACGGACGCAAACCCGCACGACAACCCAAAACCGCCCGCGCTGACTACCGAGACACCGGCCGTGAAATTAGGATCTTCCCGACATGAGCGCGGCAAATCCACAAATACACCGCCCGCCATCGTAAACAACAGTGATGAAAATGGACACGGCGGAAGCCCTGGCGGCCACGTCCCTGCACAGAAACCATCCGCGGACCAAAGAAACACACACAACATGGCCAACAAGTCCACACAGCAAGCCACGCCCAAATACCCAAACACAGTACACATCCCGAAAACACATCCCCCTGGACAAACAAATAAACTACAAATCCCAGAACACCAGCCACAACACACCTGAAAACAACAGCACATCATGACACACCCACATAGGTAAGTACAAATGCAGCCCCTTCACAGACCACAATCCCTTGCAACACTACAAACTGAGGACGAGAGCACAGAACACAGTGAGACAGAAAGGACAGGAGCACACCACAGACACGCACCCACCGCCACCACCACCACCACCACCAAACACCGGCCCCACAAACCCCCTGCACATCACACACCACACACACACACCGCACCAGCACCACAACACAAAACCACACACCATGGCAGCACAGAGAATGCCCAAGTTCACTTCCACTGAGCTGACGGTCATGGTCAACGAGATCATCAAGGTGCACCCACAAATCTATGGGAACCAGGTCCAACAGACACCACTATCCACCAGAAACCGGTTGTGGAGCAGGATCGTAGACCAGGTCAATGCAGTCGGGAACGTGCCACGCAACAGAGCCGAAATCACCAAGAGGTGGCACGACATGAAAAGAGTGGTCAAAAAGAAGGAGGCCAAGAATCGGCAGCTGGCTGACAGGACTGCCGGAGGAAATCCCGCGCTATTTAAGACCTTCAAGGCGTGGGAGGAGAAGGTGCGAGGCATCCTACATCCGGAGAGTCTCAGCGGAATACCAGGGGGAGTGGAGGCTGGTAAGTACAAACAAATGTATACCAGCACACCGCTATGTACTCACATGCACTACCACTATGCCATAGCTCCGAGGGACAAACACCCCCATGTCAAGTACACAATACACAAGACGATCACTCACACATGCAACAGACTAACTAACAAAACCATGGGGGCATGTGTACAGTCAGCCAGCACCGCAACTCCCACCAGGTCCCCTTGTACTCCAGATGCGCCAGAAGGAGCACTCCCCACACCCACACTCATGTGTCAGCCGTAGCTGCACTAACCGACAAGTAACAGGTAAGTAGCCTGAACACAAAGTCAGTGGGTCGGAGGGGGGACAGCTGAAGTACAACACCCTCCAGGCCCCTAGTCCTACAGCGCAGCAAGGAGGAGCACACCCCACACCCATGTCTCAGCCATAGACTGCACTAACCAACAAGTAACAGGTAAGTAGCCTGAACACAAAGTCAGTGGGTCGGAGGGGGGACAGCTGAAGTACAACACCCACCAGGCCCCTAGTCCTACAGCGCAGCAAGGTGGAGCACACCCCACACCCATGTGTCAGCCATAGACTGCACTAACCGACAAGTAACAGGTAAGTAGCCGGAACACAAAGTCAGTGGGTCGGAGGGGGGACAGCTGAAGTACAACACCCACCAGGCCCCTAGTCCTACAGCGCAGCAAGGTGGAGCACCCCTCCCTCCCAGTACCATATGGCATCCATTGCATTGCGCCCTCCAAACCAACAAGTAGGTAGAGTACTGTACAGGGCGGGGTGTCTGTAGGCATGAGGACAGTATTACGACTAACATTTTGGGACATGTCACGTAGCAGAGGAACACGCAGCACTGCTCCCTGTCATAATCATGTGACCAATGTGCACACGGACATGTATTACAGAGTCATAGCCCACATGAGCCATCACAAATACAGCAACACCCATGGAGCCACGTCTGCATGCACAAGTCCCACTGGAGTACTGACCCACACGGCGGGCACTGTGCCACTCATCACACACATCAGCAACACCATCGAAGTCCTGTCCATGTAGTCCTTACTGCCTGTCCCCCACACAACGTACAACATCAGCCCATGTAAGTCTAACCTGTCTAGAACTAACAGTGTGGAACCCCAGTAATGCACATAAACACCACTGGACCCATGAAACACACAGCCACACAATGCACATCCAACATACCATCCATCTCATCTGTCAGCCCCAGTGTCATGAAAGGTATGTCATCGGAACAGCTGGCCCCCATACAGTAGTACTGCAAAGATACCTGCCCATCACAAATAATGTGTCTGCAGTGACTGAAGCGCACATCACACTGATGTACAACATACATAATATAGTCAACACCCCAAGAGCACTGCATTGCTGCACATGGCCGAGGGTAGCACGCACACCAAGGAATTGGCCCATCTGCAATACGTCGTGTGGCACACAACCATCACTCACTCACTACAATGCTTGCAGTGTAATGTCCATAAATGATAACAGTGAGCAGAAATGCTGGGGATGTCAGACATACACACACCTTTGTCTCTGCACTGTCATGTTGCCAAAACACATGTCCCGTTCTGCACCCATATGTCACAGTATGTACCCCAAAACCATATATCACCTCAAAAGCGTTGAGGGTGCTGTACCCCTTCTGCCATCTGCGTTTCTAAGCGTTCCATTTGAACCCCAAAACCATATTTCACCTCAAAAGCGTTGAGGGGGCTGTACCCCCTTCTGCCATCTGCGTTTCTAAGCGTTCCATTTGAACCCCAAAACCATATTTCACCTCAAAAGCGTTGAGGGGGCTGTACCCCCTTCTGCCATCTGCGTTTCTAAGCGTTCCATTTGAACCCCAAAACCATATTTCACCTCAAAAGCGTTGATGGGTCTGGAGCCCGCATACACCCAAGCCACAAAATGTAGGAGTACAGCAACACACACTGATTGTCATTGCTAATCCGTCCCATGCCACATGAACACAACACACAGTTCCATTGCCTTGCCCACGCATACACACATCGTACATCCACACACACGCCACTGGGAAACCTGTGCACGACAGTGCACGAACTGTGAATGTCAGACAACCAATACAAACTTTGCAAGGTGCAACACAATAACCTATCTCATTCTCCCCACAGGTGCCGAACAGCTGGATGCTGGAGAGGGAGACAGCAGCCAGCACAGCCAGTCCGCAAGCCCCCGACCCGGACTCACGGATGTAGAAGACCTGGACACCTCTTCGGACGAGGACCACCGAGCAGGCCCGTCTGGAGTGGCAGGGCCCAACCGCTCCCCAGGGCCCCTCCTACCCACCAACACATCACCCAGGGCTGCTGACCAGTCACAGACCCCTGCTGCCACGGTCGTTGCGGCCACCACCACCGCCGCAACAACCACCACCACCACCACCACGCCATCCCTGGCCACAGCACCTGCGCAAGGGGTGGCACGCCCGTCGAGCTCGACCCTGGGAGCCAGACAGAGGACCGTGGTGACCAATGTGGCGAGTGGGCAGGTCGGTGGCAGCAGTACTGGTGGGAGGAGCAGGGTCAGGCCAACGCCATCTGAGCCTGGGAGCCAAGCCCTGCCGCAAATCTCAAGAGTCCTTGGGGCCTATGAAGAGGCCCAAGGACAATGGGCCAGGTCGGCTGCCGACACGCGGGAGGTCCTTGGGGTGTTGAGGTCCATGGACGCCCATATGGGCCAATTCGTGACCCGTATGGACCAACTTGTGGACCTCATGGGCCAGCTGGTGGTGGTGGGGAGGGCCCAAGCAAGGCCAGCCACACCACCGCCGCCACCACGTGCTGTGGCGCAGGGTCGTGCAACATCTAGTTCCCCTGCGTCCACAGCGAGTGAGCAGTCCTCAGCCACCACCAGCAGCCCACCAACACAACCCCCCTACCAAACGTGGAAGGGGCCGTCCGAAGAGGAAACAGGTGTCCAGAGAGGACTACGCACGCTCCAAACGCCAGTGAGACAGCCAGCCACTCTGACCACCTACTGCACTGACTTTGACTACGATCCTACCCCACACTGCCATGTGAATGGCATGTGTCTGTTGGACTGTGGACATAGAACTTCATGGGTACACCTTGACCATCACGCAGCCATGTCCGTCAACTCATTGTCACAGCATGCACCACTTCTGTCATCACCTTGCACACAATCACATGTCACCGCTGTAAATAAATACACCTTGATCACAATCTGCTTCATGTGCCCTGGGTTTAATCTACGATGTGCAACCGCCACCATGAGCAGGAATGCCTCTGCTGTGTGGCATGTAGATAGGCCAGGAGATGTTGTAGGGACCTAGGGGTGAAAATCAGAACAAGAGTCCATTCAATTAGTGTGTCACACACCCATCACACAGTACTTGTCACCAACTACAAGCAATGTACACACATCTCACAGAGCAACGGGGCACAATGCCACAGCCACTGTCAGTGGCATACTACCCTGGACATGGACCATTGCCACACAGCACTCAGTGAACAAAAGGCCTCCGTCACAATGCACACATACACCTGCACAACTACAGCTACATCAGCCGTCGTACATGGTCACTCACCGTCAAGTGAAGTAGCGGGCGATGAGCTGCTGACGCACATTCACAGCTTCCTCCTCTCCACTGTCCTCGTCACTGGACCCGTCCTGGTCTGCAGGCGGGGGCCCGGGCTGATCACCGTCATCCACTATTAGGGGATCTGCTTGCGAATAGCCAGATTGTGCAGCATGCAGCATGCCACAACTATCTGGCACACCTTCTGTGGGGAGTACGCCAGTGCACCCCCGGTGCGGTCCAGGCATCTGAATCTGGACTTCAGGAGGCCAAAAGTCCGCTCCACCACACGTCTGGCCCTGCCATGTGCTCTCATTGTAGCGGACATCAGCTGGTGTCCGAGGATGACGTAATGGGCTGAGCAGCCAAGGCCCATTCGGATAAGCAGAGTCACCTGGGTGTGAGGAATACCGAGATTAGTTGCAATTCCAACTGTCCCCAAGACAGCATCGCACACCAGGCACGCTACACGAGTACACATACTCACCAACAATCCAAGCACGGTCCGGTTGCAGATTGGTCATCAGACGTGGTAGGATGCTGTTGCGCATGATGTGCGAGTCATGGGCCGATCCTGGAAACTTCGCACACACGTGTGTAATGACCATGTCCGCAAGGCACACCACTTGCACATTCAGGGAGTGGAAGTGCTTCCGATTCCTATATATGTGCTCCAGGGCCTGTGGTGCTACAAGGCCAACATGGGTGCAATCAATTGCACCAACAACGTGGGGGATCCGTCCAAGGGCATAGAAAGCACCCTTCACTGCCGCCAATTCACGAGCCCTGGGGAATCGGATGTACCGGTTCCTGTACAGCATCATAGCTGACAGTACATCCCGTAGCACCATGCTGAACATGGGCTGGGACATCCCACTTCCACTGCCCACTGTGTGTTGGAATGACCCAGTGGCGAAGAAATGCAGTGCAGCCATCACCTTAGCCGTGGGGGTAAATGCAGTTGGATACACCCTGCGAGGACGGAGGTGGGGTTCCAACAAGGCACATAGGCGATGCAGGGTGGGTCGGTCCAGACGGAATTTCCGGATTACCTCCACGTCCTCCATGTCTGCCAGCAATTGGTAGGGGCGATGTATGTTTGGTCTCCTCCTAGGAAAGATGGAAGTGGACACATGTCAAAGCAACACGCCACATGGCATTTTCACAAACACAAAACAAAAATGACTGACCAAGCAATTGAATCACAGAACAGCTGACAAGTAGGGACAGCACAGCCACAATACACTTACACAGGTCCCCTTACCAATAGCAATGAGCAGTGACACAAACCATTGCTATGAGCATGCACATGGGGATTTAGGCCTTAATAACTTGTAAGGCATGACGAAGTAAACAGACTGCATATTTGGGAAGCGGCAACACCACGGCAATATAACTCGCTGCTGTGCCTGACACAGCTTCCGAGGCTGGGTGAGTATGGCACACACCAACAACGCAATGGACACAGGCTGAGCGGCAAAAACAAGTGGTTCCTGTTGCACGAGGGGATATGAGACAGTCATTGATGTCCCTACTTCACCCTATGTACAGCACTGTACGGATCACACCTCCAAAACACATTGACAGGTGTACACATTGACAGCTCCATGACAACACAGCTGTGTGATTGCAAATACACATCACAAGTGACACGTAACGTAGCACGTGCCAAGTGGGAGATGTGCATAGTGAAAGATGGCATGTGTGTGCATATGCATGTCCCATGCTCCCATGCCAATGTGTACATGATGATGTGCCAACAGACATGTGGAGGCTGAGCACTGGCCGTCCCTGCCCATGCGCACAGCATGTTGTGGCCCTGTCCAGTGTGGACCTGCTCCCACACACAAGTCATGGCCACACCTGCAGATGCATTGCGCACATCATACTGTGTAGTGCACATGGCATCAGCGGACTGTACCCGCCATGGGCCAGGCCCTTACGGCCAACTCCAATGGCCCTCGCGGTTGCACCCTGCATGTCCCGCAATGGAGGAAAGCGTCACGGGCCAGCTGGAAGAAGGCCATCGTCTGCAATTTAAGCAGGCAGACACGGTACACCAATTGCAGCGGCTTGGACCCACTGAAACTGCCCCAGGGGGCTATATGACTGTGGGAGTGAGACCGGCATTACCACAGCTACCAGGGACTGCAGCCTGGCATCCCTCAACAACACCTGCTGCTGCCACCTGTCCACCTTAACGTCGATGACGCTGAAGATATGTCCAGGTCCACTCACCAGCGAGGAGCTGGAGATCCTGGATTCCGAGCTCCACGCACACTGCACATGGCTATCCCTTGCAAAAGTTGTGTGTGTGAGACAACCACAGTGTGTGTGGGAGTGCATGTGGGGGACACACATGTCGTTGATCCGCAGCACCAGGAGTCAGAGCCTGTGGGGTTCCAACATGCACTGCTCACCATGCTTACTGCAGGTGGCAGGGGTATGTGAGCTCCCGGGCGCTTTGCCATGTCTGTCCCTCCCGAGTGGTGGTACATGGCAACTTCATGTCAGACATCCAGTGACACAGCCAATTGGCAATGCAGGTCTCAGAGCACTTGTTGCTCGTGAGTATGGCAGGCTGGGGCCATGCTGCCCTTCTCAGTCCCAGCAGGCCTGGGCTGCACATTGACTGCACAATGCCAGTAGGTGACAACACAGACTGCCCAGTGGGTTACATGTGTCTCCTGTTCAGGACCCTCCGGAAAAGTGTCTCTGGTACTTGCACATCCGGCACACCGTGCAACAACAGTTGTGCTCGTGTGAACGACAGGTGGATGGCATGGGCTCATGGACATTGTGGGCTGTCAGGTTGCAGTCTGTGTGAGTAGTTTCCCATTCTGCTCCATGCAGGTATGTGTTTGGCCTAATTACATAGTGGACATCCTTGCCACCATCAGGATAGTGGTTGTGCACAACGCGAGTTGGGGCTATGGTCGCAGGGTGACACAGGCCGTGTGTAGTGCGATGTGCACTACATTCGTGGCACTAATTCGCGGATTCCTTTCCTGTACGCCAGCCATTGGGTGTTGATTGTGGTGGCTGTATACTATTGCACAGGTATCGTGCAACATGTGGATTTGGGTATGTTCTGTGCTGCTTCCCTTGCACATGTCTGTGTCATTGATGCCAGATGAGTGGGACCACCTCGCTCTCTCTCATGTGGCATCTCCCCTGGGTGCTGAGGGACAGGGGACGCTCAACAGTGGGGTGGCTTCGGATGTAGCAGCTGCACAGCTGCTGAGTGAGACAGTTGTGACCTGCGCCTCGGAGGGGCTAGACGTGTGCTGGATGAACCACAGGCCCAGTGGGCAATTTCGGCGTTATCTGAGGACTGAGGTGATGCATCCATGTTGTATGACACAGGGGACGTGGACTCTGGGTCTTCTTCAGCCACGCGGAGGCCAATGACCGCCCTCCCATCCACTTCCACTGGTGCAACACGTGTCGGCACAGGGATGAAGGATAGGGTGTCCTTCACACCAGGCACAGCTGCCCCTGCACATGTGACCCCTGCTGCCCCAGTGCTGGGTCTGTTGAGCTGATGCGCCATCTGTGCGTGGGGCAGACAGCTCTCCTCACTTACGTCATTGCCCATGACATCACTTAGCCGCAGGAGACATGGATGATGGAGGGCCCACATGTACGCGTGGGTGGACTACACCAGACCGTCCAATGGTTGTCACCCCCAGTGAAGGTGTGCCTTCAACTGCGCCAATCTCAGTCTGACATTCCTGACCCTTTCCCCACCCCCTGGGGAGTGGCACATCTGACGGCAGCAGTGCACGAGTCCTAAATCGGAGGAGTGGGGGACGCTGACGTCCCGACCGGATGTGACATGTTGGAAGGTGGCTTGCACCGTCAGACTTATGGCCTCCCCTCGCTCACCCCAATATGCGTTTGCATCTGAGAAGCCAGCGCGTGCACAGGCAGCTCCGAGCTCGCACCAGAGAGGCCAAAGAGTGTATGTGTGGGTCCATCTGAACGAGTTGTCTGTCTCGCGGTATAATCAGTGGCGGGACGCCGTCCACCTGCGTGGTACCCCGACTCGAGACCTGGACAACATTGACAATGCATGACAGGCTCCGCAGTCCGGATACACCACCTGCAACACACAGAGGCTGTAGCTGCCCTAGCGGCCCAGGACGCGTCCAACTGGAGCTAATGGACCCACACATTCACTCTTTGACCTCTCTGGGGCGAGCTTGGAGCTGCTTGTGCACGCGCTGGCTTCTCTGTTGCAATGGCATGTAACGTGTGTGGGGAAATAGGCAATGAGTGCGATGGTGCGAGCCACCTTCCGTGACGTCACTCCCGGGCGCGATGTGTGCGTCCCCCCACTACTTATATTTGACTTGTGCCATGCTGCACAATGAGGATGTGTTGCCTGCGTGATGTGCCCAGGAGGAGCGCGCCATGACCTCTCACCCACCATGCTCCACTGCCATCCCGTGCCCTGGATAGCCCGTGCAGGTGGACGATGTTGGGGGTACACCTGGTCGACAGGGGATGTGCGTGCCTTGGCAAGGGCCTGGCGGACGCACAGCAGTATCCAGCATGTCCCCAGAGGGTGGGCTGACGTCTACACCTGATGCAGCATCTTTCGTGTGGCCGCCTGTTGTGCACACACGTGTTCACATTCGTCCCCAGACAGGTGGTCTTTACAAATGCCCAAGACAGCGGTAATCTAGTGCTCCCGAATCCTCCCAACACAGTGTGTTTCAACATTGCATGTGCGCACCTACCCGTCACACCCACCCACCTGGGCCAAGCGTAACTCCCGCTTCACATGACACATGTGTGTCTTCCACAGTTGTGCTACTCTCTCAGGGCCGGACCTGCAACTGTCCCGTAGCACACACACAGCACCGAGTCGTACTGGCATCCTGTTAGATTGGTAGGCACACTCACACATCTCCTTCTGACACAGTGGTGGCTGTGATGGATATTGTGACTGCCATGGCAGTTTTGGCTGGCCATGGCAGGGCACACTAACACACATTGCATCCGCGGCACTACGTGTCACTACTCGGCACATCGAACTGGGCACTGTCCCTGGGGTTGATGAGTTATGCCGCCTGTCGATGTAATCTGTGACTGGATGCTGTTGTTCCTGTAGTCGGTTGTATCTGTGTAGTTGATTATTGCAGTTGTTGCAGTGTGTGCTTGGTTAAGTGGGGCACATGCCGTGTATGTGACCTCAGCAATTGCAATGTCTGGTCTCACATTCCAATGTGTTGTACACGTGGCAGGGACTTCACTTATTTCAGACTCTGCTACTTGTGTGTGTGATGAATCTGCTTTTCTGTGCAACGGATTGACTGCATGTATTTGGTGTTATTTCTGGGTAAATGTATCCGTGTCATGTTTGCGTGCATGCAATGCACAGGGTGTGAGTCTAGCCACAGGTGGACTGGCAGCATGCGCTGAGTATGCGGGCATGTGTGAGCTTACTTGCTGTGTGTCCAAAGGTGTAGGTGTATGTTAGTCTTGTGATGTGCATTGTGCCTGGGGACATGGCCTACTCTCAATGTGTGCATTTGGGAGGTGGTGGTGGGTGGTGTGGGTGGTGTGAGTTTGTGGTGGCGTTGGTGTGTGTGTGTGTTGTGGCCATGTCGACTACACACATATGTTTCCCAGGCCCATGGTGGATGTTTGTCACCGTGTTGAGGTCTGTGTATATGATGAGATGTGTGTGTTGTATGTTGCACGGAATGCAGTGTGTGGGTGTGTCCTTGCAGTTCAGGATGACTCCTACTTGTTATGGTTCAGACGTTGTGTGTGTGCAGGGTGTGTCACTGTCAAGATTGTGCCTAGTTCAATTGTGCATGTCAGATTTTCTGCAGTTCTTACTCATTGTGCAGTGCTGCCCACCCAAACTGATGTCGTGTGTGTGTTTTGACAGGCATTGCTGTGGCATGCTTTTGCGTGGCTCCTACTTTTGGTTGCTGAGTGTGTGGTCAGACTGTGTGGGAAATTGTAGACATGTGTAGGACTGTGCTTTGTATTGACCAGGCCGTCAGTGTTGATGTGATGATCTTTCGGGCACCTTCAGAGTCTGACAAGTCCTGCTCCAGGAGCTGTGGTATTGCACTGTGGCCACTGTTGCGGCTACTCATTTGCGTTGACATCCAATGACAGTGGACTACATGGTCATCTCACGACTGTCGTGTACTTCACACACTCTCATCCTCTCTCATTCGTACTTGTGTTTGTGAAATGATTCAGCGGAGTCACATTTTTGCTTCAAGCCATGTATTTGGACTTACGTCCTCTGTGATGCAGTATAGTGGACACTACTGGCAGCGAAATGCATGTGGAGGATCTACTTAGCATGATTACACATACAAAAGGGGTTAGGGGTAGATGTGATTAGTTGTTGACTGTGGAATGAGGGCTTCAGAGTTACAACTGCCTTGCCCTTGCTATGCTAATGTACATTTGCTAGTTACTGAGGAGCTCTCGACTTTGACACAGACAGTAATCATTTTGCCTACGAGACAGCTTGACATCATGAGTACAGTACATCTCAGTTCCATGGTACAGGTTTACTACAGTAGTTACTCCGACACACGTGCGTGAGGGGTGACATCAGAGCATGAGCCTACGTGCATGCAGCAGCGTGTCACTAGTTGTTGCAATGTGGTGGCTACTGAACATGTCACATTCACTGGGGTCATGTTGTTGGGGGATGCATTTGTTGTCCATGCAAAAGTCCTGGCACGGAAGTACAGACAAAGGTGAGGTGACAGTTCTCACGTGATACAGCTGACAGATTAGTGTGCACTGACCGGTGCATATGTTCATGTGCGCAGGATACATATTATAGCATAGTTGTTCGTGCAGTATTGTCCATGTGGTTACTGTACACAAGTCCCATACCTCTGCCTCCCCCTGTTCATGCAGAGATATTGGATGTGGTGAGGAACAGAGAGAATGTCCCGAAAATGTCCGATGTCATGGCAGTGGAGTTGATAGTGTGGTGTTTGTTGCAGGTTGTATGGTATAGTTGTTGTACAGGTGACTGCCCAGTCCGTGCGAAAGCCAAGCATAGGTACGGTGTTGAACATCATTGTTCAATTGGGGGTATTGCGTCGGGGCCCGACGAATTGACAGGTTGTCAGGTATGCGATACCTTCCAGCAGGGCTTCCATGGCATTGGTGTTGTACATGGATGCCATCCAATGGAGCGGATGGTGGCTGTCAATGTGTTCATCGTAAGTTGTCCCTTGTAGGAGCCTGATGGGACATGTTGGATGACATTCGATGAAACTGTGATCCAGAATCCGTTGTGTGGAGGCACACATGTCCCATTGCAGTGTGTGTCCGATTGCAGCCACATACGCCATGCCCCCATAGACTGAACAGATCCTGTCGTGTGCGTCCAGGGGGCGAACAGTTGTACCAGGTCCGCCTTTGGACATGCCGGGTTGGAGAGACATAAATCCACAGGACAGTGGAAGGGACACCTCCGACAGTAGAAGACGGGGATGACGCAGCTGAACATTGCGATGCGGTAAGTTACTCGGTAACTTACGTTCAGCGTGGCCAGGTTTTCACAGCCCACTATCTGTAGCAGGCTGTCCATGTAGAGCTGCATCTGTCCGGCGTAGTTGGGTAGGTGTGGTGCGACTGCCATTTTGCTACAGGGCGATGTGATGGCGTGCTCCAGCCGGCTGTGCAGTCAGCAGAGTGCACCCTCCGACGATGCTGGGAAATCTGGAATAGTCGTACGGAGGCAGGGTTTGGGTTATAGTAGCTTGTGCGGAGGACACAGGTCCTCATCCCACATGCTTCTATGAATGGTCAAGGTCAGTGGTGTCTGACTCCTTCCAGATTACTTGCATGTGAACCACATGGAGGAGTGGTCTTATTTTTATTTTGTGGTCAGAACTTTCTTTCATGTTGTGCGCTATCTGCACATTGGACGGTTTCCTCGGCATGCCTCTGTTTGGCTTGTTGTTGGGACAATGGCTGTATTCTCCGGCTTGTTTTGTCGAAATGTGGTTTCAGAGTGGGAATGGAAGGCCATTCAGTGCTATCTGCTTTCCCGTGTGTGGGCGGCACGCTGCGTTTCCGCTATACGTTGGGCCTTGTGTGTGTGTGTTGTAATTGGTAACACCTGTTGTCAGGCACCCGGGTTTTTTCATGTTACGTATTGCATGTATTGGTATTGGGTGCAGGATGGTATTGGTATTTTTGTATGGTACTGGCGTGCCTTTTGCGGACGAGGTACATATTCTGCGGCGTGATGTAGCAGCCGCTGTGTGCTTCGCCATGTTATGCACACAAGGGTGTGTCCTATTTTGGCGTGACGTCACTGCCCTGTTCGGTACACTTGTGTGGCGTCATGTTGGCACCTGTGAGTTGCCGGTTGGGGACATGACTGATGCAGGAATGCCACGTGACATGTGCGTTCAGGGTGGGGCTGGTGTGTGGTGTGTGTAGTTGTGTGCCTGTGTTATTTGTGTGCGGCTCATGCATGGCGCTGTAGTTGGCCTCTGCGTTGTGCGCATGTGTAGCTGCGTCATCGCCGCTGCGCTGCGTTGCCGTGACGGGGACGTCAGTTCCTGGTCCCGGGTAGTGTGTGCCCGGTTGTTGCGAGTTGTTTCATTTTGCCCGGTGTGACATTTGTGGGTGCAGTGGTGGATGTGTCCTGTCCACACAGGGGTGTCTGGGGGGCCATGTACATTTTTTCCGCCCTTGCACTGTGTGCGGTGTTTGCGTGCCCTTGTTGTGTGTCTGCCTACCTGCGCGCCGCGGCGCGTTGATTCCTAGGTGCTGCATCAGGTAGAGCATGAGGATGGCCTGGAGTGCAGGATTCATGTCGGGGTGGGCCGCTTTTTTGGTGTCCGTACTCGAGCGGTCGAGTTTCCGCCTTGGTATCTCGTGCGGTGTCTCTTAGCCAGGAGAGCTGTTTGTTTGCGGCATCGTAATTTGTACGCCGGGCGGTACGTGATTTCGTCGGACGGTGTGCCTCCATTGGCTGGCGCCGCTACGTGTACGGGCGCACTTTGATGGCGGGCGACGTCGCGTGCTTACGGGCGGTGTTTTGCTGATTTTACACATCCTAATTGGGCGGGCGTGTGGGCCGCGGCGGGCGGACGGTAACTGGTGGTTTTTGCCTCCGACAGCACGGCGGTAGTGCTTCCGCCCGACATCCTAAGGGGCCCCTTAATTTTTATTTATGTTATTGTTTTATGTGTATAGATGTATTTGTAATTTATAATATTTTTTAATAATTTATAATTTATTAAAATAATTATTGAAACTAATTATAAAGTAAGTATATATATTATATATTATATGTATATGTTTAATTAATGTTTTATTTAATTATATATGTTACTTATTAATTTTAAAAATTATAAAATATTTTTAACTATGTTTATTTTAATTATAAGTATTATTTAGTTTATTTTACATATTATTTTTAACAAAAAAAACGATATTTTTGATAACGATATTTTTGACAATCGATATTGTTTTTTCGATATTTTTGTACTTACCATGTTGTAGATAGGATTTCGATATTATTGACATCGATATTTTTGTTGCGATATTTTTGTAGGTCGATTTTTTGACCTTCGATATTTTGTCAGTGATCCCATTTTTAGCACTACTTGATGTCCCTGTAGAATTGCCTGGCTTCAAATGTTGTTTTTCCAATGTTCTGCCTGAAGTCTTCTGCCGCTGACCCCCGATAGTCCTCACCACCATCCTGCCTTGAGCACCCTGCAAAACACCAAGACTCTCACTTTCATTAGTACCAGTCCCACCCACCCACTAACTTCTTCCCACCCCCTCCTTCCTGCATCTCCAACTCATTCCTAATTTCTCCTTCTTCCAGAGACACCTCCCCTTCATAATCCAAGCATACCTCCTCCAAAGTCGGTAACTCCTCATAATAAACACCTGTACTTGTACTTCGCATCTCCCCATCATCCACTAATGCTATGTTTCATAGGGTACCCCAATATAGGCTTGAGTAGTACCCTAACCCTTCACCTACATTTACCGTACCATTACACTACATAACGGGTTTTGGTATTGACCTTTTACCTAGTTAAGCGCTGCATACATGTCGTATGGTTTCCCCCAAAACTAGCCTCATGAATTATGTATAAGGATTCTCAGAATCACAGCAGGATTACCATCTTCTGCATAATAACTATGTATAAGGGTCATCCCTTCCGTCATCCTCGGCCGACATGACACAGCAAGGTACAATCCCCTGAGGGTACCTTTTGGGTATATATGGACTACATCTTTGCCAGGGCAAAGAGGAGAGAGACTTCAATGCTGACACACTGACGCGAGATGCTGAGGTTTCTGCACACAGACACTTCAGCTCGCAGTGGTCTGACATCTCTCGCGGGGTGTCCATCTCGAGACCAAGATGGGGTCCCACAGTCTCTCACTTCAGGTAATGGGGTTGGCTTCAGCCTAGGGGGATTCTTGGCTCTACCCCTACATACATGCTAGGTACACAGAGGTACATCTAGTTAGGGTTGCATCGTAGGAGTATGCATTATTACTGTCATGTATTTATATGCTTGCATATATTCATTGTTTTAGAACTATGGTAAAATCTACCATCCATTTACTCTGTTGGTGCCTATAACCGTTTTTAGCTGTTTCTGTCTTATGGTTGTTTCAGCACACCTATTTTACACTAGAATGATGCTGGTTCAATAAATGCTTATTGAAAACGTCCCCACCGTTTATTCTGTGTTTCTCTCCGAGACAAAGTGAGCATGAGTGACTGAGCGAAAAGTACTGTACTGTTTCCACGATCCCTGTTGGGACAGGGTTGTCATGTTCGATAGTTGCCAAGAACAATTCTCTACTTGGTAAGAGGAGTTTACAGTGGCACTGTGAGCTAGCTGGTATACAGGCGAACATACCCGGTGGGGGTGTCTGGAATCAGTCTGGACACCAATCCCACAGTGTATGTGGTCTAAACGCGCAAACCCTATATAGGTTTATAGGAACTACATGACATGGCGCCGCCAACGTTGGTTTGGTACTTATTTAATGGTCAAATCTGAGTAGTTCAGTTGTGCTTTTCTCAGAGATCCCTACTCACATTATTCCAGAGATGTCAGGAGTGGGAGGAAAAAATCTGCCACAGCTGAGTAGGCATCTGTAGGTTTATTCAAGCTTGAAGGGCAAATAGTTCCCATTGTGCATAAAACTTTATCTCAGTTTCCTTGAAACATTTTATCAACAATGGCTGATGAAGATCTTGTTGCGCCAGTGGAGGAAGGAGAACAAGAAGGCAAAATAAACATTTCAGAGAACTGCCCTTACCTTAAAACTAGCAGATTATGGAGTCACAGCTAGGGGTGGGACAGTAAAATTCATGATTGATGCACACGAATCATATAGAACTGAGGTATTCTATTCATGGGTTAAATTCCCACAAGCAGATGCACGTACAAAAACATTTCATTCTTACACTCAAACACCAGAGGAATACTGTCCATATGAGGACATTGAAATTCTGCTCACCTACCAGGAGCACATAAACTGGTTTAAAGGCGCCCTTCCACACACAAAAGATAAAGTAAGACTCGGTCCGCTCGGCAGAGACGGAGCGACTTGGCCGGTCCTAGCGGCTTGCACACCGCACCCAGACATTGACACAATGCCAGTAACAGACTTATGTCCACTACACAAAGAAATAATAAAACTTTACAGAAACCTGACACAGTTCGTGATGAGAACACTCACACTTCAGCCAACAAGGGCTACACCAGCAGGACAAATTCAGGGATCTACAACTAAAATAACTCCACAAACGCTACATGCAGTTATGGGTAAAATGCCCACTAGACGTGGGTAAATGCCATTCTGGATAGCTCAGAAAACAACACAGTGAGAGGCAGTGTTTCCACACACAAGTCATCAAGAAAAACACAGAATGCTAGAAATCTGCTTTCCAATGGAGGTAGCTTCCCAGATAGAGGATTGTACCTCTTGGGGTACAGTTTTCGCTGCCATATATACCAGAACACATGGTATCCCTTTAATAGCAGTAATACCATATGTATTAAGGGGCATATGTATGAAAATCGGAGTTTGCGATTCTCAAAATGCGATTTTTAGCGAATCGCATTTTGAGAGTCGCAAAATGCGATGCAAATAAAAAGTCGCTAATAATTAGCGATTCCCAAAAAATCGCATAATTCTTCTGTGACCCCGCTAATAGCGATTCCTTAATTGCGAACTCGCAATTAAGGAATCGCAAAATAGAGAATCTGCAATTCAGGTGCAGCTTGATGACATCACACCCAGGAAGTGTGACTGCCCATGCTGTTCCTGATTGCCTGAGGCTGTGTCAGAGGCTGGGAGGAGAGGCAAACAACTGAGTACTGCAACTCCAACTATTCCAAATGGCTCCCCAGGAGAAAGAAAAGGACAAAGAGGAGGCTGGGAGGAAAAGAAAGCAAAAGTTCAGCGAGAGGGAGCAGGAGGTGCTCATAGAGGAAATGGCACACAGCCATGAGTTGCTCTTTGGAAAAAAATCACTCCGTGTGCCAGAGTCAATAAAAATAAAAATATGGCTGGACATCCAGGGAAAGGTCAATGCCATCAGTGTGACCCAGCGCTCTGTGGAGGATCAGTGTGACCCAGCGCTCTGTGGAGGACCTGCGCAAGCGATGGTATGATATGCGCTCCAGGTCCAAGGACAAGGTGGCAACCAGGCTGGCAGAGGCAAAGAAGACTGGTGGGGGAATTTCCACAGAAACAGAGTCTACGCCCCTCGAGGAGTTGGTGGAGTCCACCCTTAAGGGTAGAGATCGTCAGTGGTGTGGCTGACATTGACAGCTCCGACCCGCCCAACACCAGACATGGTAAGATGCATGCCAAATCATGCCTCACACATCACCATCTCAATCACACACTCAGGAATGCACCAACTACAAAGTAAAAATGCTACTCCAGTACACGTTTCCCAGCACACCCAGCAATGCATCATGGGAGATGTAGTCACATGCATCATACAGTGGAGCAATGAGACAGCAATGTAGAATCAGTATAAGTAAATCAGTAAAGGCAAAAAACGCTAGACAGTACTTAGGTAATGCAAAATCAGAAAACTTTATTCAGTGAACAATGTGGAGCAGAACACACAATTAAAATGTGCCTTTTCATTTACAGTACCACCTGAAACACAGGATGACAGTTCAGGAGCTGAGGGCGCAGCACATACAGAGGAGCAGGCAGGGCAAGAGGACACCGAGGAAACCACACTGACAATACCTGTCCCACGGAGACAGCGTAATATTGTGCCTCCACTCCCACTGTTAGAGGCAGAACCACAGTCCATAGGGGATGATGCCCAGCCAGACCAGGGCCAGCGTGCAGCACAGGTCCAAGAACAGCCCACTCTGCACAGTAGGGAGGAAACATCTGTGAGACGCAGGCAAAGGGTGAGCACCAGGGCTGCTGCTGATGAGGAACACATGGTGTTTGCCGGGCTGGAAGGCAGCATGGTCAAGATACAGCGCCTGCAAACAAAATCAATGCGGTCAATCACCAGCAGCTGGTCTCTGTCAACCACAACCTGAGTGACATGAGGGAGGGCATCAGGGAAATGACGGGGGCAATCAAAGAACTGTGTGCCACGATGAAGAGAGACCAGGCAGCCAGACGCAGGGGGAGACAACGTCTCTACAGCCGTCTGGACACCTACAGCAAGGCGGTCAACCGCCTTTGTACTGCCACGTCCCTGCTGTCACGCCGCTCAAGTGAGCATGCAAGTTGAAATGGCCCACTGCAGCCAGGATGTGGCCAAAGGCCTGGTGCAGGTGACGACTGCCATGGAACAGCTGCAGACAGCTACCACAGGTGGCACAGGACTCCTGGGCTGAGGGGATAGCGAGGAGCTGTCAAGCAGGAGCAGCATCACCCCACCAGTTCCCGAAACCAGACGGCGCAGTGGGAGGCAGGGTACAACACCTGATGAGTCAAGGGAGAGCAGTCAGCACCCTGAGCGTGCATCAGCAGGCCGTTCCCGTAAAAAATAAACTGCCACCACTGAGGAAAGCCAATGGGTGAAGCAACCCATTGCATGTGGACTTATGTTTGGCCGTCATACATGCACTGTGGGCATAACATGTGCAACATCTTGTGACACACATAAAGTGTCTGTCAGGCTGTGTGACTGAAATCTTCCTGCTGCTAAAGGATTAATTAAACACAGTCGTGCACAAAACTTCTTTTGCATTGTGTCATCATTACTCACCTAGAAATAGTTTTGTGTTATCTCATCACGTCTCTGTCGTCCGGCAGCTGCCCCAACACCACCTGCTGGTCTGCAATGCTGACCTGGGCCCTCATCCTCAGATGCATCTGTATCAGTAAGTTCAACTGCAATGCCTTTTTCGTAGCTATGTTGTGGAGCATGGCACAAGTAGCCACAATCTTGCAGCAGGTCTCTGGGCTGTATTGAAGTGCTCCTCCGCTTTTATGCAGGCAGCGGAACCGGCTCTTCAGTATCCCAAATGTCCACTCAATTACACAGCGCGTAGATTTGTGTGTGCGATTATATCTCCGCTCCCTTGCATTGGCTGGATTGAGGTATGGTGTGAGGATGAAGTCTCGCACTGCATATGCACTGTCTCCTACAGGATGAAAAACATGAGGTCAATCACTGTCCTTCCACTGCAGACCTTAACTGTATGTTAGAATGTTAGACATGCATTTACCTAGCAGGTAGCCCTCAACAAAATCGCCACCAGTGAGACGTCTGTATATCCCACTATGTCTAAATATGAATGAGTCGTGTGTACTGCCAGGGTATTTTGCAAAAATATCGGTGATGATATGTTTGGCATTGCAGATGACCTGTATGTTTAGTGAATGATAAGATTTGAGGTTCCTGAATACATACTCATTGTTTGATGGAGGTGAGAGGGCTACATGGGTTCCATCTATGCAGCCAATTACGTGGGGAAATTGGGCAATCTGGTAGAAGTCCTGTTTTGTTTGCCGTAATGCCTCTTGTGTGCTGGGGAATTGGATGTGATGATGTAGCCTCTGTACCATTGCATCCAGGAATGCATGGAAGAAGCTCAACAGGCAACTCTGGGAGACCCCTCCTGCTGCTGCTATCACCCCCTGGAAACTCCCAGATGCCAGTAAGTGCAGTGAACACAGGACCTGCACATGGGTTGGAATGGTTTGGGTCCTGCGTGTTGGGTGTTCCAGCAAGGGTTTTAGCTCATCTATCAAGTCCATAATGGTGGCTGAGTCCAGCCTATACTTCTCATGGATCTCCTTGTCAGTCTGCTGGAACAGAGTGATGCGCACTCTGAAGATCCGTTCCTGTCGCCTCCTTCTCTGTGCTGCAGCTCGAGTTCGCATCCTCCTGGCTATCACATACAGCGCTGACATTGTGAAAGTCCCTGTTGCATTGTGGGCTTGTTTAAATAGGTTGCACCTGGTTACCACCTGCTTTGAGTTGGTGGTAAAATCCATGTGCAAAATTGCAAGTCACACGAATTCGCAATTTGCGATTTTTTTATACATCTGTTTAATTTTTATTTATGTTATTGTTTTATGTGTATAGATGTATTTGTAATTTATATTTTTTAATAATTTATAATTTATTAAAATAATTATTGAAACTAATTATAAAGTAAGTATATATATTATATTATATATTATATGTATATGTTTAATTAATGTTTTATTTAATTATATATGTTACTTATTAATTTTAAAAATTATAAAATATTTTTAACTATGTTTATTTTAATTATAAGTATTATTTAGTTTATTTTACATATTATTTTTAACAAAAAAAAACGATATTTTTGATAACGATATTTTTGACAATCGATATTGTTTTTTCGATATTTTTGTACTTACCATGTTGTAGATAGGATTTCGATATTATTGACATCGATATTTTTGTTGCGATATTTTTGTAGGTCGATTTTTTGACCTTCGATATTTTGTCAGTGATCCCATTTTTAGCACTACTTGATGTCCCTGTAGAATTGCCTGGCTTCAAATGTTGTTTTTCCAATGTTCTGCCTGAAGTCTTCTGCCGCTGACCCCCGATAGTCCTCACCACCATCCTGCCTTGAGCACCCTGCAAAACACCAAGACTCTCACTTTCATTAGTACCAGTCCCACCCACCCACTAACTTCTTCCCACCCCTCCTTCCTGCATCTCCAACTCATTCCTAATTTCTCCTTCTTCCAGAGACACCTCCCCTTCATAATCCAAGCATACCTCCTCCAAAGTCGGTAACTCCTCATAATAAACACCTGTACTTGTACTTCGCATCTCCCCATCATCCACTAATGCTATGTTTCATAGGGTACCCCAATATAGGCTTGAGTAGTACCCTAACCCTTCACCTACATTTACTGTACCATTACACTACATAACGGGTTTTGGTATTGACCTTTTACCTAGTTAAGCGCTGCATACATGTCGTATGGTTTCCCCCAAAACTAGCCTCATGAATTATGTATAAGGATTCTCAGAATCACAGCAGGATTACCATCTTCTGCATAATAACTATGTATAAGGGTCATCCCTTCCGTCATCCTCGGCCGACATGACACAGCAAGGTACAATCCCCTGAGGGTACCTTTTGGGTATATATGGACTACATCTTTGCCAGGGCAAAAGAGGAGAGAGACTTCAATGCTGACACACTGACGCGAGATGCTGAGGTTTCTGCACACAGACACTTCAGCTCGCAGTGGTCTGACATCCCTCGCGGGGTGTCCATCTCAAGACCAAGATGGGGTCCCACAGTCTCTCACTTCAGGTAATGGGGTTGGCTTCAGCCTAGGGGGATTCTTGGCTCTACCCCTACATACATGCTAGGTACACAGAGGTACATCTAGTTAGGGTTGCATCGTAGGAGTATGCATTATTACTGTCATGTATTTATATGCTTGCATATATTCATTGTTTTAGAACTATGGTAAAATCTACCATCCATTTACTCTGTTGGTGCCTATAACCGTTTTTAGCTGTTTCTGTCTTATGGTTGTTTCAGCACACCTATTTTACACTAGAATGATGCTGGTTCAATAAATGCTTATTGAAAACATCCCCACCGTTTATTCTGTGTTTCTCTCCGAGACAAAGTGAGCATGAGTGACTGAGCGAAAAGTACTGTACTGTTTCCACGATCCCTGTTGGGACAGGGTTGTCATGTTCGATAGTTGCCAAGAACAATTCTCTACTTGGTAAGAGGAGTTTACAGTGGCACTGTGAGCTAGCTGGTATACAGGCGAACATACCCGGTGGGGGTGTCTGGAATCAGTCTGGACACCAATCCCACAGTGTATGTGGTCTAAACGCGCAAACCCTATATAGGTTTATAGGAACTACATGACATGGCGCCGCCAACGTTGGTTTGGTACTTATTTAATGGTCAAATCTGAGTAGTTCAGTTGTGCTTTTCTCAGAGATCCCTACTCACATTATTCCAGAGATGTCAGGAGTGGGAGGAAAAAAATCTGCCACAGCTGAGTAGGCATCTGTAGGTTTATTCAAGCTTGAAGGGCAAATAGTTCCCATTGTGCATAAAACTTTATCTCAGTTTCCTTGAAACATTTTATCAACAATGGCTGATGAAGATCTTGTTGCGCCAGTGGAGGAAGGAGAACAAGAAGGCAAAATAAACATTTCAGAGAACTGCCCTTACCTTAAAACTAGCAGATTATGGAGTCACAGCTAGGGGTGGGACAGTAAAATTCATGATTGATGCACACGAATCATATAGAACTGAGGTATTCTAGTCATGGGTTAAATTCCCACAAGCAGATGCACGTACAAAAACATTTCATTCTTACACTCAAACACCAGAGGAATACTGTCCATATGAGGACATTGAAATTCTGCTCACCTACCAGGAGCACATAAACTGGTTTAAATGCGCCCTTCCACACACAAAAGATAAAGTAAGACTCGGTCCGCTCGGCAGAGACGGAGCGACTTGGCCGGTCCTAGCGGCTTGCACACCGCACCCAGACATTGACACAATGCCAGTAACAGACTTATGTCCACTACACAAAGAAATAATAAAACTTTACAGAAACCTGACACAGTTCGTGATGAGAACACTCACACTTCAGCCAACAAGGGCTACACCAGCAGGACAAATTCAGGGATCTACAACTAAAATAACTCCACAAACGCTACATGCAGTTATGGGTAAAATGCCCACTAGACATGGGTAAATGCCATTCTGGATAGCTCAGAAAACAACACAGTGAGAGGCAGTGTTTCCACACACAAGTCATCAAGAAAAACACAGAATGCTAGAAATCTGCTTTCCAATGGAGGTAGCTTCCCAGATAGAGGATTGTACCTCTTGGGGTACAGTTTTCGCTGCCATATATACCAGAACACATGGTATCCCTTCAATAGCAGTAATACCATATGTATTAAGGGGCATATGTATGAAAATCGGAGTTTGCGATTCTCAAAATGCGATTTTTAGCGAATCGCATTTTGAGAGTCGCAAAATGCGATGCAAATAAAAAGTCGCTAATAATTAGCGATTCCCAAAAAATCGCATAATTCTTCTGTGACCCCGCTAATAGCGATTCCTTAATTGCGAATTCGCAATTAAGGAATCGCAAAAATAGAGAATCTGCAATTCAGGTGCAGCTTGATGACATCACACCCAGGAAGTGTGACTGCCCATGCTGTTCCTGATTGCCTGAGGCTGTGTCAGAGGCTGGGAGGAGAGGCAAACAACTGAGTACTGCAACTCCAACTATTCCAAATGGCTCCCCAGGAGAAAGAAAAGGACAAAGAGGAGGCTGGGAGGAAAAGAAAGCAAAAGTTCAGCGAGAGGGAGCAGGAGGTGCTCATAGAGGAAATGGCACACAGCCATGAGTTGCTCTTTGGAAAAAAATCACTCCGTGTGCCAGAGTCAAGAAAAATAAAAATATGGCTGGACATCATGGGAAAGGTCAATGCCATCAGTGTGACCCAGCGCTCTGTGGAGGATCAGTGTGACCCAGCGCTCTGTGGAGGACCTGCGCAAGCGATGGTATGATATGCGCTCCAGGTCCAAGGACAAGGTGGCAACCAGGCTGGCAGAGGCAAAGAAGACTGGTGGGGGAATTTCCACAGAAACAGAGTCTACGCCCCTCGAGGAGTTGGTGGAGTCCACCCTTCAGCCAGAGATCGTCAGTGGTGTGGCTGACATTGACAGCTCCGACCCGCCCAACACCAGACATGGTAAGATGCATGCCAAATCATGCCTCACACATCACCATCTCAATCACACACTCAGGAATGCACCAACTACAAAGTAAAAATGCTACTCCAGTACACGTTTCCCAGCACACCCAGCAATGCATCATGGGAGATGTAGTCACATGCATCATACAGTGGAGCAATGAGACAGCAATGTAGAATCAGTATAAGTAAATCAGTAAAGGCAAAAAACGCTAGACAGTACTTAGGTAATGCAAAATCAGAAAACTTTATTCAGTGAACAATGTGGAGCAGAACACACAATTAAAATGTGCCTTTTCATTTACAGTACCACCTGAAACACAGGATGACAGTTCAGGAGCTGAGGGCGCAGCACATACAGAGGAGCAGGCAGGGCAAGAGGACACCGAGGAAACCACACTGACAATACCTGTCCCACGGAGACAGCGTAATATTGTGCCTCCACTCCCACTGTTAGAGGCAGAACCACAGTCCATAGGGGATGATGCCCAGCCAGACCAGGGCCAGCGTGCAGCACAGGTCCAAGAACAGCCCACTCTGCACAGTAGGGAGGAAACATCTGTGAGACGCAGGCAAAGGGTGAGCACCAGGGCTGCTGCTGATGAGGAACACATGGTGTTTGCCGGGCTGGAAGGCAGCATGGTCAAGATACAGCGCCTGCAAACAAAATCAATGCGGTCAATCACCAGCAGCTGGTCTCTGTCAACCACAACCTGAGTGACATGAGGGAGGGCATCAGGGAAATGACGGGGGCAATCAAAGAACTGTGTGCCACGATGAAGAGAGACCAGGCAGCCAGACGCAGGGGAGACAACGTCTCTACAGCCGTCTGGACACCTACAGCAAGGCGGTCAACCGCCTTTGTACTGCCACGTCCCTGCTGTCACGCCGCTCAAGTGAGCATGCAAGTTGAAATGGCCCACTGCAGCCAGGATGTGGCCAAAGGCCTGGTGCAGGTGACGACTGCCATGGAACAGCTGCAGACAGCTACCACAGGTGGCACAGGACTCCTGGGCTGAGGGGATAGCGAGGAGCTGTCAAGCAGGAGCAGCATCACCCCACCAGTTCCCGAAACCAGACGGCGCAGTGGGAGGCAGGGTACAACACCTGATGAGTCAAGGGAGAGCAGTCAGCACCCTGAGCGTGCATCAGCAGGCCGTTCCCGTAAAAAATAAACTGCCACCACTGAGGAAAGCCAATGGGTGAAGCAACCCATTGCATGTGGACTTATGTTTGGCCGTCATACATGCACTGTGGGCATAACATGTACAACATCTTGTGACACACATAAAGTGTCTGTCAGGCTGTGTGACTGAAATCTTCCTGCTGCTAAAGGATTAATTAAACACAGTTGTGCACAAAACTTCTTTTGCATTGTGTCATCATTACTCACCTAGAAATAGTTTTGTGTTATCTCATCACGTCTCTGTCGTCCGGCAGCTGCCCCAACACCACCTGCTGGTCTGCAATGCTGACCTGGGCCCTCATCCTCAGATGCATCTGTATCAGTAAGTTCAACTGCAATGCCTTTTTCGTAGCTATGTTGTGGAGCATGGCACAAGTAGCCACAATCTTGCAGCAGGTCTCTGGGCTGTATTGAAGTGCTCCTCCGCTTTTATGCAGGCAGCGGAACCGGCTCCTCAGTATCCCAAATGTCCACTCAATTACACAGCGCGTAGATTTGTGTGTGCGATTATATCTCCGCTCCCTTGCATTGGCTGGATTGAGGTATGGTGTGAGGATGAAGTCTCGCACTGCATATGCACTGTCTCCTACAGGATGAAAAACATGAGGTCAATCACTGTCCTTCCACTGCAGACCTTAACTGTATGTTAGAATGTTAGACATGCATTTACCTAGCAGGTAGCCCTCACCAAAATCGCCACCAGTGAGACGTCTGTATATCCCACTATGTCTAAATATGAATGAGTCGTGTGTACTGCCAGGGTATTTTGCAAAAATATCGGTGATGATATGTTTGGCATTGCAGATGACCTGTATGTTTAGTGAATGATAAGATTTGAGGTTCCTGAATACATACTCATTGTTTGATGGAGGTGAGAGGGCTACATGGGTTCCATCTATGCAGCCAATTACGTGGGGAAATTGGGCAATCTGGTAGAAGTCCTGTTTTGTTTGCCGTAATGCCTCTTGTGTGCTGGGGAATTGGATGTGATGATGTAGCCTCTGTACCATTGCATCCAGGAATGCATGGAAGAAGCTCAACAGGCAACTCTGGGAGACCCCTCCTGCTGCTGCTATCACCCCCTGGAAACTCCCAGATGCCAGTAAGTGCAGTGAACACAGGACCTGCACATGGGTTGGAATGGTTTGGGTCCTGCGTGTTGGGTGTTCCAGCAAGGGTTTTAGCTCATCTATCAAGTCCATAATGGTGGCTGAGTCCAGCCTATACTTCTCATGGATCTCCTTGTCAGTCTGCTGGAACAGAGTGATGCGCACTCTGAAGATCCGTTCCTGTCGCCTCCTTCTCTGTGCTGCAGCTCGAATTCGCATCCTCCTGGCTATCACATACAGCGCTGACATTGTGAAAGTCCCTGTTGCATTGTGGGCTTGTTTAAATAGGTTGCACCTGGTTACCACCTGCTTTGAGTTGGTGGTAAAATCCATGTGCAAAATTGCAAGTCACACGAATTCGCAATTTGCGATTTTTTTATACATCTGTTTGCGAATTCGCAATTTGCAATTACACTATTTGCGATTTACGCTAAATGTGTGTCGCTGATTGCGAGTTCACAATGATTATTTGCAGATTTCTGGCCTCGCAAAATTGGTATTCGCAATTTTTGCAAATACCTATTTTGCGATGCAAACCTATGTTATACATGGGACAAGTCTATTTTGCGATCGCAAACACTGGTTTTTTGTGATTCGCAGTGTTTGCGACCGCAAATTTGCTTGATACATATGCCCCTAAGACAAATACAGAATGGGTATGGAGCAGAACCTGCTCTGAACTTAGGGATGAAATTGTAAGGCAATTTTGCCCTGGTATCAACTAAAATATTAGCAAACATAAAAGGAGAGGCAGTAGCAGTGGCAATACGCCAACGCCTGAGGGATTTCACTCCTTTACAACAGGAGCATGATTACCTAAAATTATCGAGGACACATATGCCGAATTAGGTAGAGATAATTTGGGAGTTAGAGCAACAAAACCTCAACACCAAGCAAGCACCTGATTCTTCTAAGAAGAAATGGGATAATAAAAAGCAAAAGAACGGAGAAAATAGGTCACAATCCAGGAGTGGGTCTCCTCAACAGGAGCCCTCTGAAAGGAGGTACAACCTTAGGAATCGTGATAACATTAAAAAACCTGATAGGTATCAGGATACTGATACATGTTCCTCTCGTTTTTTTCAGGGTTCATCAAAAACTCCAAGAGGGAAGGACAGTCAGAACACAGACAAGAAGAACGGACAAAGTCCAGAGACACACAGCGTACTTCGGACTATAATACCAAAAAAGAAGATAAACAAAAATCAAAACCTCAATTTAAAAAGAAGAAGGTAGCAGGTCTTAAAGTTAGACATGCCCAGAATCCTTAGTACTCAACTTCTGAACGGGGAATAGGTTCTGACGATGCTAGACAGCGCAGCAGAACTAACAATAGCCAGAACCTGATGGAATTTTTGGTGACAGCGGCGTTGAATGAACATATCACGGTGGAGACACCTGATACCAGGGTAAGTGTCCCACACCTGTTATATGAAATAACACTCCAAATGGAGGGGGACAAACCCAGAAAAATTAAAGGTCTCTTTTGGGAGAACCTGACTTATGGCTATGACATTTGTTTGGCTGAAAAAGATTAGCCACTTGAAATCGTTATGCCATCACTACATCCAACCCCTCAGCTGCTTTAACTGCAGTGGAGAAAGTAGCCCAAGATTTCGGCAGAGTCGCTGGATATGCCCTAAATAGACAAAAGACGCAGATTGTTAAAAATGACAAGGTTGACCTGGACGATACTCGGGTGACAGAGTCAGCTGTCTACTTAGGTATTGATATCACGTCGGAGTTGGGGAAGCTAGTAACGATAAATATAGAACCTTTAATAAGGAAGGCAAAATCAGATTTCAACAGATTTAATAATCTGCATATGTCTTTGGTGGGCCGCTGTAATGATGTTTTTGCCTAAAGTACTTTATCTGTTTAGGGCAATACCCTTAGAATTCGAAAAACAATGGTTTATGGTGCTTGAGAATATAGTAAATAGATTTATCTGGGCTCATGGTAAAACTAGGAGGGCGCTCAGGTTTATGTCTCTGCCAAGGGAAAGAGGAGGCTTGGCAGTCCCTGATTTTAAAGCTTATTATTGGGCTGTAGCACTACAATATATGGGGAATCTACTTGGAGGGTGTATAATGGATACGCAGGATGAAGTCGGCCTACCAGATGTGTATAAGCTATTATTAGGCGATGATGCGTCTAACTGTTTTATGAAATTTCATGAGCCCAGTTATTACAAAAAAATAAGATTTAAGACTTTGATGGCTAGCTTTAAAATTTGGGCAGCACTCAAAAAGAAAATGGGCCTTGGGAGAATAAATTGTTATACCCAGCTCTACAAAAACCCGGCACTCCCCGGGATCTTCTCAGATACAATTATGGCAGAATGGGCAAGGCGGGGTGTTTTGAAAGTTGGGGACTTAGTTTGGCCTGAGGGAATTCGCCAGTTTAGAGATATCCAGGATGAGTTTGGAATTGAGAAGGAAAATTTCTTCAAATACTTGCAGCTGCGCAGCTTTCTTAATGGGAAGCTGGGTGGGTCGAATGGCTTTAACAAAGTTAAAATTATTGACGTAGTAAGAGCAGGGAGGAACAGCACAATAAAGAGATTGTATGCTGAACTTGTAGCACTCAAGCCGGATGATATTGAAAAACATGGGAAGAAATGGGCTGATCGTTTGGGTATAGAAGAGGAAAGATTTTTGGACTCATTAGAATTGGGACAGACAGTGGTATGCTCTGCCGGGCTTCAGGCTCAGCATTATAAAACAATCTTCTCGTTGTATTATACCCCAGCTAGGATTGCTCAATGGGGGTGAGGTTGGAGTTAGGTGCCCTCGCTGTGATTCTGGGGAGGCTGATCTAATTCATACGTTTGCGTCCTGCCCGCGGCTTGAGATGCTATTTAACCCCATAGAGAAATTTCTGGATCAGACATTAGGTGTGAAAGCTGCATTAACCCCCGCTTTAGTACTTCTTGGGGTTGGCAGTAAGGGAGGGCAAGATCCTTATCATCGATTCCTCTTTTTGGCTATGGCACAGATTTGTATTGCCTCGGCCTGGTTAGATCCAGTAGCCCCAACTTTTCAGCAATGGCTTGCCCGGCTGCTTGCTATGTTTAATTTAGAAAAAGGTATCTATGAGAGAAGGGGTAGAAGAGGGAGGGTGTTGGGTAGGCGTATTTGGGCTCCCATTCTAAGATGGAAGGAGGCTCAGGTAAGCAATGGTTATGATTTATTATAGGTCCGGGGGGCAATTAGTTTTCTGTTAAATCTTATTATTTGGAGATCTACCTATGCTCCCTTAAATGAATTGGTATAAATCAAGCTTCTTATGATTTATTCTCTGTAATGTTCTGAACGAATTCTTGATGGAAAGTTAGAACTGTATTTCCCTCATGTTTATAAATGTTTGATTAACTCTGTGCTGTTATTAAGAAAAAAGCATAATAAAAAAATTTTTTAAAAAATGAAATCGTTATTGAGTGCCCAAAGGGAGAAACGGTAATTTTACCAGCCTTTTCCGATCTCATTCCCATATACTTAAAGCATACAAACTTGCAGGAGTGGGTGGTAGCACTTGCTCCAGCATTATATCGCAACCATGTAGGGTGGGATGCTGAGTCACCTCACCATGTAATCCCAGTAAAAACTACTCCAACTCCACAGAGACAGTACCCTATTAAACAAGCAGCGAAAAAACATGATCAGGGAGATCTTAGATCAACTTGAATACCAAGGGGTGATAGAAAGTTGCACCTCTTCAATGAATAACTTTTTGTTTCCTGTAATGAAACCCGACAATTTGTATCGTCTAGTTTTAGACTACAGACATCTGAACACATGCACAAAGACATTTGCAGTACAGAACGCAAACAGTGCCACATTGATGAATAACATTGTGCGAAAAAAATACAAAACAACACAAGACAATTCAAATGGATTTTTCTGCCAAAATATAGCACCTGAGAGCAGATATTTGACAGCATTCTCAGCCCTCGGCTCTCAGTCAATTCTGTCGACTTCCTCAACCGCCTCTCTTTGCCTGTTTTTGCCGCTAGCGCTGGGATGCCTTAGGGTAGCCATGCGCTCAATAAATGCTAATTAATAATAATAATAAGGGTATAAGAATAGCCCCGGGTTGTTCTCAGCTACGGTAACAGAGTCACTTCAAAATTTGTATGAGGAGGCATTGTCCTACGTAGATGATATTTATCTGACGGATGATGATTTAAAGGATCATTTGAGCAGGGTGAGCAACATAATTTTGGGGTTTGCCTCTGAGGGCTACAAATTCAACTTTAAAAATTCAAAAATAGCCCACCTCAATGTCCTATTTTTGGGATACGAGTTGTCAAGTGAAGGGAAAAACATAGCAGCTAACTTTCTAGAAAAGTGTGCGATGCTCCAACCTCGAAAAACTCGGAAAAAATCACAATCCATATTGGGATTCCTAAATTTTGGCAAAACATACATTTTGGATTACGCTGAAAAAGTGAAACCTTTCTATGATTTAATCAGACCTGATTTTTCAATTAGACATTGGACACAGGAACACACAGATATACTTTGTTCCTTCCAAGCTGACATGATAGCTTCTAAACACCTACACACACGTGTAAATACCACAAATTTGGTGATCCATGTTATCACGGGTCAACAAGGGTACACTTACCTAACTTTCAATGAAGGTGAAACAGTGCCCATAGCATACAAATCATACATGTACACAAACGCTGAAATGCATTTTGCTTCTACAGAGAAAATTCTGACAGCAGAACAGACTGCTGTGGTGAGAGAAAGAGCACTGGCACAGGGGAAACGAATAATTGTTGTAACTCCAGTACCGGCTTTAGAGGCTGTTACAAAGGCAAGCATTCCAAATGCCAAAGCTTTACATCCGAGATGGATACAATGGGCTAATTATCTCACTGCAACAGATGTAGACTACAAATTTGATTCTACATTAAAAACGCAAGCATTTCTGCAATACAAACAAGAATATCCTCTCCCAAATGAAATAATGCCTCTAGATCAGAATGAATACATTATTTACACTGACGGTTCTGCTCAGCCTGCCATAGGTAGTAAACAGCAATAACAGCGCAGCTTGTGCGATTGTAAAAGGACGTATGCAGGACGGCAAGTTCCATCCTAGCAGTAGGAAGACGCAGTCTCTAGGAAATTGTACGGCACAGCTGGCAGAATTAAAAGCCCTATTCCTGGCACTAATACAAATGGTTCAGGAATTCCCCACACTTATAGTGTGCAATCAGTTTTACTGTTCCAGTCTTACAATGAATATCTTCACTATTGGGTTCAGAATAGGTATAAAGATTCAAAAGGTTGCACAAAATGCTTTGGGAACAAGTGGCAGAGTTGAAAAAAGACTTGCCGAGAGCTCACGTGATACACACGCTGAGTCATCAACGTGATGGCGTTCACGTTGAAGGGAATTCATTGGCTGATGAAGCCGCAAAAGGGGTAGTACAAACTGCTGCCATAGCTGCAATCAGTGAATTAGCAGGTAAGTGTGCCTCCAAGGGATTCTCTTACTTCGCACAATTCAATCACTAATAAACAAGCAATGGAGATAAGCTGTAATCAGTAGCTTACATTGAGTTATTTAAAATTGAATTAGCTTATTTCAATTTGAGCGAATCTATCACATCTATTACAAAGTCCTATTTGGAACGAGAATGTGTGTACCTAATCTCGATTATGAAAGTACAGTGGCGGATAAAAAACCTTTGGATATCGATAAACGTTTGGCTTTTTTACAGGATCTTAATGATTTCCAGGCACTACAAAGCAACGTGCAAGTAAAACGCACCGCCACTGGGGAAGTTGGGTCATCATACAGAAAGCCTGTACCTGTCCTGGCTATCGAAGGAACAAGAACAGTACTTCTTCCACCCAGGGGCGTAGCTAGGCCTAAGGCTGCCCGTGGCGGCCCCTGCGTTTGCCGCCCTCGGCAAAATTATAGAAGAGCGGGGGGGTAGCGGCCACGATTCTTGCGGCCGCAGGTAAGAGTGGAGGGGGGAAGGGGGGCCGGCTGCCGCCCCAAAACTTGTGCCGCCTGGGGCGGTCCGCCCCCATCGCCCCCCCCTAGCTACGCCACTGCTTCCACCTCATGTCGGCAAAAAAGAGAAGAGATTTCTCTCAATTGATCTGATCAAACCACACTCTGTGGCCGATCCTAAATAGCAGGCCACGTGGGCTCCTGGGTAGCCGCCGCTCTCCTCTCGCTACCATACAGGAAGTTCAGACAGAAAGACTCATAACATTCGAAGAGTCTACAATTCGAAGTAATGGAGTTACCAACAATGAAATGGAACGCGTCCCTATTGAAATTGAACATCAAAATACAAATGAAACACAAATATCAATTTGGCCTCCCACCGATATCTACATCAATATGCCTCTACAGGAGACAACTGCCAGTACAACAAAACCTGCTAAGCTACCAAAGATAGATCGAACTGCATCTGGCTACTTTATCGATTTCGACACATTTTCTCTGGATCCAAGTGAACCTGAGTCACCACCAACTCCAGTTTCCCCGCAAAAACCAACTTCTTGATTTCTCAATTTTTCTGAAAAAGACATATCTCGTTTCAACATGGCTACAGCTCTGGATATTCACTAGTATACTGTTCTTACTTCTCTCGATAGGTTTAGTGACTGTCTTTTCTTTGATCGTGAATAGACACTATCACCCAGGACGCTCTGCAGTATCAAAAGTGAACTTGGTATTGAAACCTCATACGTCATCTCATCGTGAACAAAGAGACTTGTCCTATGTGAACATTACAGCAGTTCCAGCTCCTAATGGACTAGTTTGGGATACGGTTTCATATGATGTATTTGGTCCCACTGAACATTTAGAAATACCACATGTGTTCAAAATAAATTTAAATGATATCGTCACCTCAAGTACATATTCTGAAGATTGGGATTTTGAAACTGTTAATAATATGTTGTCCGATTTAGAACTGTCTGCAGCATTTTCAACAAATGAAAAGTTTGATGACTCTTCTGATTTTAACGCAATGTACTGTTATCAACACTATGGTCATAATATTTGCATAAAAAAAGTGCACCACTGTGCAACAGACTTCCTGTCTTGGGACAGCCAAGATCAAGGACTTGAACACACCTCGCATTCCCTCACTTTCACACTTGGAGGGATGGCAACATTATACAGAAAATTACAAGGGTACACTAGACGACATCATCCATAGTATTTCATACAATTCAACAGACCCCAATTGGAAGGGATGGTTAGTCTGGCATATCTACACAAATAGGTGTCAGTCAAGATTCAGGGGTACCGCCAAAGGGTTTAGTATCCATAGGCCTTACTTACGCTATGTACAACGAGAACATCCGGGGGTGGTGACATCATACAGTGTTGGGAAGTTATGCTAGATTGACTAAGAACCTCAACACTGTCTCAGGTGAAACAACACTTGTCCCTACTGTCAGATGACATGGATCTCAGGGATTTCCTACTAGGTCCCCGAAAGCCACGTCAGAAATGCTTCTTATACGCTGTTTATAATGAACTTTGGAAAATCTCCCAACAGGAAGCTGCGGAGAGATTGCACGAAATTGACAGAATTAACTTGGAAAAGGCTTTGGCTGTGGTTGACAATGGCATGACCACACTAACATCCAGGATTTATTCACTGGGCAACATTGTATCTTCTGCTATAGATATAATGGAACAGGATTTGTCTATCTTACAACACAGACAATCAAAGTTTCGTTCTATTATGTTATTAAGTGGGCACTACAATCACTGCACTATGGTTATGTGCCCTGGAGATATATCAACAGTACGTCTCTGTTCTCTGCATATAATTTGAATGAAAAGCAGACAACAATGGCACTGAAAAATGCGAAATATACAATGCTGCACATTGAAAAATTAGACAAATTACCTTTCACCGTGGCAGAGTCACCGTCCACAGAAAGGTTAATTCATGGTAATATAACGTTACCAGTTTCCAGTTTCAATTTTGCCTAGAACACCACTAGGTAGGCAGGTATGAAGCAATGGGTAGGGAATTCATCCATGAATCTTGGGAATTACCGTATAGATTTAGATGCAGGAACGGGGATACTGAAGTGTTTCTCAGCTGTACAGACTGCGGGAATTCCTTGAGTGGATCTCTCATTTGCCAGGACATTATGCTTCACGGGGCCTGTAAAGGTTCAGTAGCTAACTTATCCTGTCATTTGAAAGGTTCCCCAGCTGCCGTGATTAATCCACTGTTTAGGCTACTCTCGAATGGGAGTTACCTAATGCTGAATGATCAGGGTTTTTGTGGGATGCTTCCATGCATTGCATATCTTGTCACTGTAAGTTCCAGGGTTACTTGTTGTATTCAAGTATTGCTTCCACGAACCCACACAGTCAGGGAGGCACTGTTATGGCCTTCATTGAATGTTTCCTTTATACAGTTTGATACTCTGAGCTGAATGAAAGCCATGCTTTTACAGAAAGATGTGCCCTTAACCCCAAGCCCGAGAGACTTTTGATCTCCAGGTTGCAAGGTCTTCAGCTGAGATACAGGCACTAATATGAACTAACTGCCCTTTCCATTTCAGAGAAATGGTACAGTGTATCTTTCACATGTCTGATCCGAAGGGTATAGTACACCTATTTAAGACCATAGGTTCTGGACTGTTAAGCACCTTTCAGACAGTCTTCGGAGTGATTCCAGCCTTCATACACTCCGTATTCTGAAGCAGTTTTGGAGGGCTTCTGCTAATCCTGCTACTGGTAGTGGGAATCCTGATTTTTATTTTTCTGCTACGCAATGGACGTCCCAGTCACCAAAGAAGTGGAAAAAGCTCTCTTGGAGCGATGTTACTGTGATCGCATGGTACTCCATCTGGGCACACCTCGACTCCGGGAGCTAAGCGAGTCTTGGTTCCTATCATTTCGACCAGTCTGGATTGACTGTGTTTTGCCTGTACTCCGCTGCTTGTTCTGCAGCTATGAATGTGTGTTGGACCTCTGTCTAACACTTCCATCGGTTGCGCCTCCGGACGTGGATGCATTGCTGGATCTGTTAAAGACCCAAGTACTGCAGTGTCCCCAGCGTATTCCAATGTTGATGTCCGCATTCTTGGAGCCACCATGGGATGCTTCAGCTCCTGTTGGTCCTGATACTGGCTCTGCTACAGCCAGTATACAAGGTGGGGTATGGAGTTCCTCAAAGGCAAATAACAGAAGAGAGGAGATACTGTGAGGTGTGAGTAGTATAAAGGTGGCTACTTGCCAAGTCAAAGGAAAAGGCAAACTAAGGGGGAACCCTTGGTGGAACTAGGGCTCTCACACACCCAGCAAGCTAGGTGTCATGCTTCATCATATGAGCCTGCCCCTCGTCCTGTCGGCGCTGCAATACCGGACGGGCTCCCGAACCGGGGCTCTTTAGCGGGGATCTTCTGTTCCTGCCGGTGGGTGCAGTGGGAGTAAGAGGCCTAGTGTGTGTAGACGTGAGAGAGTAGTGAATTAAAACAGGTCAGTTAATCCTAGCCATGATTTAATTTTATAAGGTAAACCGCCTGGCTAAAAATATATAGAGAGGGACAGTGCACTAGATGTAATGTGTCTAGTCATATAGTCCTGCTCTCAGATGATCGACATGTTTCGTGCCTCTAATGTCAGGGGGATCTGGGCACTTCCTCAGGATCAGAGTGAAAAAACTATCTACACTACGTGGTTAAGTGACATCTACCTACCACGTGTTAAGGTCGATGACCTGTAAAACAAATAAACAATAAACCTCAATCAATCACAAGGTCAATCAATCTCAAGGTCTCATTGGCACTTGTATATCATCGTATCTCATCAACTATTAAAACAAAACAAAGAAAAAGAAAAAAAGAAAAAGAAGGAGAACCTTATTGCACGTACTAGTGTGTAGTTAAGCAGGTTTATATAAATAATAAATAAAATTACTGTAAAAATGCACTAGTATCACCATGTTGTGCTCTTGAGACTATTATAGAACATAATGTGATCCGATAGTGCATAGTACTAAACATATAGACACCCATGGTCGTGCCTGATAAACTGATAGGCGATAGAGAGAGTTCAATGACTCACCTATCCTGCTGTCTAGAATTGCTAGCAACAGTACCGGCGGTAATGAAATGGACACCGTTGTGGGTCCTGTAAAGGCAAGCCAGAGGATGGGCGTTATGGCTGACAGTGGAAAGAAAGCCAAAGATGGGAAGACAGAGGGCCCAGAGGGGTCAACCAGCATTCAGATGCTGCAAGGAAATCAAGCTAACCCCGTGTGGTCACCCATAATACTAAAAGTTGAAGGCCCACAGGGCAAAACGTGTCCACATGGTGACCTAGGGCATCCAAGGAATGGCCCAGCTCAGACAACTGTCTCAGAGGTATTAGTGCTGGGCTAGTATTGGACCCAAGGCAGAACAACACTCATAGGCAGCGACGGGCATAGGAGGAATCTGGATGCTCTACTGTAAATAGTAATGCCGATATGGAGCATGAAAATCGGCGGTAGGGGACCACACTGGCAGCCGAGATCGAAAGCTGCAACTAAATTGGCTTACCTCAACATTGGAGCGATCCGAGGTCCTTGGTAGCCACAGTTTGCACTAAGAAAATACTCACCCGCGTGTGGCCACGCCAAGCCTGCGACCTACCCTGCCGCCGGAACCGGGATGGTAACTGGTTGTGGGACTGTCCAACAGATAAGGCAGTCGCTCGCTCGGCGGTGGGCGGAGTCACGCGAGAAAAGTGTGATCTCGTGTGACTGGGCAGGGTTCGTGAGGGCCTGCACAGAGGACTGGAAAATGAGGTGGCCATATTGGAATGGACCAAAAACTATGGGAAACAGCGCTGTGAGTGGTGAAGCGCCTATTCTTACTATTAAGACAGGGATTATATAAATTTAGCCAGTCCTGTAATAGTGTAACTTAAATGGATATAAAGTTTCTAACCAATAAGGAATGTATATACGCACAACCCACCATATCAGTGAAGCCAGCCTGTGAGCACAGCAAAAACAACTGCTCTAGAGATAAGGCCATCGTTCGCTCAGTGCTGAATAAAGTCACGTGATAGTGTGTTTGATCGGCAAACTAGAAAAATGGGATGGCCAAGTTGGAACAGACCGAAAATATGTTGAAAGTGCGTTAGTAAGGCGCCTATTCCGCTCGATGTATGCGGAAGATAACCAGTCAGGTTATAATGGAAATTAAAGAAATATACGTGAATATATCAATAACAATATCTATATGAGCATCCAACAAGAATACAATACACCATATGCACCAATGCGATACACCATGCTGGTAAGATCCACCCACTGCCATGACCGGATCCCTTGTAGGAAGCATATTAGGGATCAGAGGGTGCAGGGGGGGACAAAGGAATACAACTTGTATATGGCACCTAAGGATCAAAAGGAGAGGTGCAGGAGGGGCACAAAAGCAGCATGAAATCACTACACATAGTTATACGATTAGATAATGTGATTAAATAATAATATAATACAAGTCTAAAAGTGCATCCTCCTATATGGTTAGTATACATGATGGTGGCTCAATAATGTCTAGATAAGTGAACCCCATGGTATGTCATCATTCAGCCCCTCAATATGTGTAGACAATCTCAGCACCCACCTCTGCTCGATTTTAAATAGTGCTGATTGTGAAATCTGTGGATGTGCTTCCAACACAATCCAATGCAGTGAGTCAGGAGGGTGTGGTGTCTCTTTGAAATGTCTGTATAGTCTAGTGGTGATTCTTTGGCAACGTATGTTGCTCCTGTGTTCGGTTATTCTGGTTTTGACTGTCCGCATGGTCATCCCTATATACTTCAAGCCACAAGGGCAGGTGATCATGTATATGCACTTCTTGGTGTTACAATTAGTGTGTTTGTTCAGGGACCATTTGAAATTAGTCAATAGGCAAACCTCTTTGGTTGCAGTAGTGAATTGGCACACTGTACAGGAGCCACAGGGGTGATGTCCTTTCACAGCTGGAAGACCCCACAAGTTCCTTTGTGAGTTGGTCGTATGCTGTTTGGGTCTTGTGTGTATTAGAATATCTCTAAGATTACGAGTTCTTTTGTATGCAAACCTTGGCTTAGGTATTTGTAGATCACCAGTGCCAAGAATACCCCAATGTTTCAAAATGATCTTTTTGGTTCTAGCTGAATTAGGTGTGAACGTAGTAACACATGTTAGTATATCCGTCATGGGTTTTGGATGTACCTCAAGCAGGGCTTCTCTGGGGTTATTTCTTGCTCTTTTCATCGAGTCACTGAGTATTTTGGCAGGGTAGCCTCTGGCCTTGAGATTGGTTGCCAAAACAGCTGCTTCTCTCTTGTAATCAGTGACCATCTTACAATTGCGTCTAATGCGCAAAAACTGACCGAAAGGTAGATTCTCTTTTAATGTTTTCGGGTGGTGACTTTTGTATAGGAGTAGGCTGTTGCGATCAGTAGGTTTCCTATATAGGGTGGTGGTGAGTGTACCCTCACTCAGTATAATGTTGAGATCAAGAAATGGGACAGTCGTTTCTGAAATAGTGTGGGAAAACTTAAGAAACTCATTCTGGTTATTTATCCACTCCACAAATTCTTCACATGTAGTGCGGGGACCATGCCAGAATATAAGGATGTCATCAATAAAGCGTTTCCACAATATCAAATTATTGTGGTAAGGGTTGTTGTTATTATTGACCACATCCTTTTCAAATGCTGCCATGTAGAGGCAGGCCACACTGGGAGCAAATGTACTGCCCATCGAAGTGCCCTGGCTTTGATGGTATAGTTGTTGTTTAAACTCAAAGAAATTCTCAGTCAAAGCCAGGGTGGCGCACTCCATAATAAAGGAGATAGGTGTAGATGATGACCACTCTAAAGAGCTTAAAGCTGACTCTACAACTGTCAATGTAGCTCCTTGAGGGATGTTAGTATATAGAGCCTCAACGTCAAGGGTGACCAAAAGGTCAATCTCATCGATGTTCTGTGTTTCTTCAATGATTCGAAGGATATCCGTTGTATCCCTTACATATGACGGTGTTTCCCTCACCATTGGCTGTAAAAAATGGTCACAGAACTTAGAAAGTGGCTCGAGTAATGACCCAATGCCAGAAACAATGGGACGGCCAGGAACCGGGGTAATACCTTTATGTATTTTAGGTAGAGTATAGAAGTAAGGAACCCTGGGTTCCTTGGCAATCAGGAAATTAGATTCTTTGTGACTAATCCAGCCATTGGTCTCAGCTTCATACACCATTGTGGAAATGGCAGTGGTTAAGCGTGTTGTAGGGTCGACTGTAATAGGGGTGTAATACCTATTATTGGAGAGCTGACGTCTACATTCTACGTCATAGTCAGCGGTGGATTGAACTACCGTAGCCCCACCCTTATCAGCCTGTTTAATCATGATGGTTGAATCTTCTGCAAGACCCTTAGCTATCAAAGACTCAGCATTCGAGAAGTTGTGGAAGGAACAGCGATCAAAGGGTAGCGCTAATTCCTTGAGAACTGCCTGTTCAAAAGCTAGTACCTCAATTGGGACCATGCTATTATTTGGTATGAATGAGGATGGGTTCCTCAGTCCAGAGTCATCTTGTTCGATGGGTAGTCTGTCCTGGAAGTACGACCTCAGTCGTATTTTCCGGAATAGATTTTGCACCTCACAATGGTCCCTAAACTTGTCCTCCCTAGGGGTAGGCACAAAGCTAAGGCCCATCTGCAACACGGCCTTCTCCGGTTCAGTAAGGATGCGTTGCGACAGATTGACCACTAATTCCTCTTGCCTTGTGTTTTGCTCCGGGTGTCCATGCCTCCCGTGGGCTGGTCCTGCCATTGGACCTGCTTCTGATTTCCTTTTCTGTTGCGCCCTCTTCCTCTGCCCCAGCCTCTGTCTAAAAAGAGGGGTTACCGTGATTGAAGAATTGGGGTGGTCCCTGCTGGAATGGATTGCACTGCCAAAAGGGGGGGCGGGGGACCCTGGTATATAGGGGGTCCATGGTAAGCTGGTGCATTATAGTACTGATTAGGACGTTGGTTTCTCCTAGAATTGTGATTACCCCAGCTACCTGTACTCGAGTTACTGTCCGTAGAGTCTCTCCTATCCGAGTTATCATCAGAAGAATAGCTGGTTTTGGTAGATGTATAATCGGCCTTAAGATATGGATACACCTTTTCCTTATCAAATTTCTGGATGTCCTTCTGAAGCTTCGTTATTTTTTGTTTCATCAGGTACTCTCTATTATCAGTAATTTCAGCGTTAATTTCCGCTAGTTTGTTTTTATATGCAGTAATTTGTATAGTTGTTTTCAGTGCCCCTTCTGCAATTGTTATCCTAACCAGGAGTGCATCTGCCAGTCTTCTGGCTGTGTTAATGATGAGTACCAACAAGTCCCTAGTGCATTTCCATGCAACTAGGGACCATTCCTTTTAAAGGTGGCGTCATCAAGAAACAATCTGGGAAGTTGTTAACGATCAAACCAGTGGGGGCGATATTAGCCCGCAGGTATTCCGTCATGAGTGCACCGTGAAGCGTTATCTTGAGCCACTCTCTTTTCATGGTTGTTAAAGAGTTCCAGTCATCTGATTGTGAACCAGACGCGGAACTGCCATCCGTCCCTAAAAGGGACGGGGTTCTGTCTAATATATCTGTGACAGCCTCATCGCCGAAGCTCAAGCCTTGGTTGTCCATGGGAATTTAGACTCAATTGGGAGACTAAAGAGAAAGAAAGGAGTGCGAGGGCCAGTCTGGATCCAATAGTGATCCGCTGGTAACCTTATAAATAGTCCCACGGGTATGGCCCGTGCTGATATGATTAACAAAAGGGGGGACGCGGGCGGGCTAGTTTAACGAGGTCCAACGTACAAGCCCGAGAAGACTGTATACAAGGTGGGGTATGGAGTTCCTCAAAGGCAAATAACAGAAGAGAGGAGATACTGTGAGGTGTGAGTAGTATAAAGGTGGCTACTTGCCAAGTCAAAGGAAAAGGCAAACTAAGGGGGGGAACCCCTTGGTGGAACTAGGGCTCTCACACACCCAGCAAGCTAGGTGTCATGCTTCATCATATGAGCCTGCCCCTCGTCCAGTAGGCGCTGCAATACCGGACGGGCTCCCGAACCGGGGCTCTTTAGCGGGGATCTTCTGTTCCTGCCGGTGGGTGCAGTGGGAGTAAGAGGCCTAGTGTGTGTAGACGTGAGAGAGTAGTGAATTAAAACAGGTCAGTTAATCCTAGCCATGATTTAATTTTATAAGGTAAACCGCCTGGCTAAAAATATATAGAGAGGGACAGTGCACTAGATGTAATGTGTCTAGTCATATAGTCCTGCTCTCAGATGATCGACATGTTTCGTGCCTCTAATGTCAGGGGGATCTGGGCACTTCCTCAGGATCAGAGTGAAAAAACTATCTACACTACGTGGTTAAGTGACATCTACCTACCACGTGTTAAGGTCGATGACCTGTAAAACAAATAAACAATAAACCTCAATCAATCACAAGGTCAATCAATCTCAAGGTCTCATTGGCACTTGTATATCATCGTATCTCATCAACTATTAAAACAAAACAAAGAAAAAAAAAGAAAAAGAAGGAGAACCTTATTGCACGTACTAGTGTGTAGTTAAGCAGGTTTATATAAATAATAAATAAAATTACTGTAAAAATGCACTAGTATCACCATGTTGTGCTCTTGAGACTATTATAGAACATAATGTGATCCGATAGTGCATAGTACTAAACATATAGACACCCATGGTGCGTGCCTGATAAACTGATAGGCGATAGAGAGAGTTCAATGACTCACCTATCCTGCTGTCTAGAATTGCTAGCAACAGTACCGGCGGTAATGAAATGGACACCGTTGTGGGTCCTGTAAAGGCAAGCCAGAGGATGGGCGTTATGGCTGACAGTGGAAAGAAAGCCAAAGATGGGAAGACAGAGGGCCCAGAGGGGTCAACCAGCATTCAGATGCTGCAAGGAAATCAAGCTAACCCCGTGTGGTCACCCATAATACTAAAAGTTGAAGGCCCACAGGGCAAAACGTGTCCACATGGTGACCTAGGGCATCCAAGGAATGGCCCAGCTCAGACAACTGTCTCAGAGGTATTAGTGCTGGGCTAGTATTGGACCCAAGGCAGAACAACACTCATAGGCAGCGACGGGCATAGGAGGAATCTGGATGCTCTACTGTAAATAGTAATGCCGATATGGAGCATGAAAATCGGCGGTAGGGGACCACACTGACTACGGATGTTACGAATGCTTTCCCAGCATCGGCTGTGGGAACTGAGGAAGACCATCTTTGCTCAGTTGACCTGATCTGTGAGGTATTACAGCAGAGGTCTTCAAACGTTTTGATGCTGAGACCCCCCTGTCAAAAATATTTAGGCGTAAGGATCCCCTACTGACAAAAATGTCTAGAACTTGGTACGACTCATCATTGACAACTATCGACAACCATAAACGCCCCCAATTCCCACAGCAAATCATTTTTACAGTGGGGAAATAATATTAAACAGTGGTCAAAGGTGTGGCTAAAAACAAAAGGCCTCATTTATGAGGAATTGGCCCAGGGCAGCGCTGCAAGTCTTCTGGCAGCGCTGCCCTATGCCAATGTGAAAGGGCAGGAATGCACCTTATTTATGAAATAGGATGCATTCCTGTCCTTTCCCACTGCGTTGGCACACAAATTGCTGCCTAGCGCCAATATAGGCAGGATAGTTTTTGTGCAGGAAGGTGCCCCGACAGGGGTTTTCCTCTTTCTATGTGAGCTGCAGAATGCAGCACACATGGAAAGAGGAAAAAATACGAGGAGACATGAAAACATTTCTCCTCATTACGCCTGCTGTGGGGAGGCGTAAGGTTTTGGCGCTGCCCCAGGTTTACTTGGTTTTGTAAATCTGGGGCAGTGTCAAAATCCATGGGTGTTGCATGGGAACACCCACCACAATGCCCATGGAACTCCTACTTGACAGACTAAGGCACGGCAGCAACTTGCGCTGCTTTGTCTTACTCCATATGTATGAGGGCACTCATAGCCATGCAGGGTGACTTTGCATCGCCTCATAGATACGATTGCGATGCTTTTGCTGCCGGAGCTTAAAAAAAAATGACTCTCCAGCGGCTTAAGCCTCTCATAAATCATCCCCAAAATATTTTGCTAGTTTTTTAGGTCTTTCACCATCAGGTAGCTACATATAAAATAATGGGTAGCTTAAATGAAAAATAAATTTTAAAAAGTTGTTACTGTAGTACATTAGGAAACCTCTATTAGTTAATGCACTGCAGAGGTCTGTGTGTAACCAGAGAGCCACAGAATTTTGGGGCATATTTACAAGCCCTGTGCGCCTCCTTACACCGCCATTGCGTCACTTTTTTTGACGCAACAGCGGCGCAAACAATGCAGCGAATTTACAATGTGACACATCTAGGGAGATGTGTCACGTTGTAAAGCCCTGCGTCACATTATACCTGCACCAGGTATAATGTATGCAGGCTAGGCGTTCCCACGCAAAAAGCCATGTAGAACTAACGCAGGTAAATTTACATTTCACTGCGTCACTCTACGCCTTCACTGCTTCAAAATCCCTACGCCTGCTCAGACCAGGCGTAAGGAATGACGCAGGGGTTTTTGTGTGGGACTCACCTATCTTTTGTGGCACATTGCTGGAGTTGCGTCACTTTCATGAGCAACTCCAGCGATGCGTCACTTTTGTGCCAACAGATACGCATCTGTTAATCCTTACGCCATGGAGCACTGTATTGTAAATGCAGGGCATCCATGGTGGTGCAAGGACATTTGGCACTGGCGCAAGGAAACGGACGCATCTATGCAGATGCGTCAGTTCCTTGTAAATCTGCCCCTAAATTTGGTTGGTGCAGTGGGGAATAGTGACTTGTGGATTTTTAGTGCTGCGAGGTCACAGCCAGTGACAGAAAGTGCTGTGAAAGTGCAAGTCATTATTTTATTCTTGCATTACACACATTATAAGGTAGACTGCTACAAACTGTGCAAATAGTTATAGGATATAATGGAGCTTCCAAAATGTAGATTTTAGTAATACCAGAACATATGTAATGCATTTTTTTCTTTTTTTGCATAACTGTCCCTTTAACACCTCCTCAGAGGTACTAAGCAATTAAAAGCATACACTTCACAGCCCAGTTGTTAACTCTACTTACTACCACTAAAAAAAAAAAAAAATCTTTGCCATCACAAAACAATTAAAGCCAGCTCTCAAGCACCATTTACATTTGCAGATTACCTCAAAACACACATTTGCATTTTTTTCAGGCAAGCAGGCACCCTGGCACGAAGGATTGTTTCAGGCCCAGCCCAGACTCTTCGTTTCACAGCACAGGAGACGATTAACTTCAGTACGACCTGAATGAAGCGTCCCGGTTTTCAAAAGGAAGAGCACGTTTTAAATTCCAGGCAGAAGTGAGGCCTGGAAATGAGCGACCCCCTTCCTAGGACTCCACGGCCCCCCTGGGGGTCGCGCCCCACAGATTGAAGACCTCTGTGTTACAGAGACCGTCGTCTGTGAAGGCAAGCAGCAGTGATGTTGCGTCTCCCACACAGGACACATAAACATTTGGCTCTCCGTGTGCTGGGAAGAATTCGTCCTTTTTCAAACCAACCAAAAATTCGAATTTTAAACAAAACTTTTTCTTTCTATGCTATTTCTGAGATCCCTGGCTTTCAGACGAACTCATGGTTCAGACTATATATATGAACATATTTTAAAGGACTTTTAGAGTTAAAATTTTAGAGATTTTATGATTTTTTTAGAAACTTTTTAGCCCCCTTTTTAATAATGTTTAATGCTTGATTAGAAGGGCATTCCCTTTTTAGTATGTCGTCCAGTCGGGTGAGGAGTGGGCGTTATGTTTCATAGGGTACCCCAATATAGGCTTGAGTAGTCCCCTAATCCTTCACCTACATTTACCGTACCATTACACTACATAACGGGTTTTGGTATTGACCTTTTACCTAGTTATGCACTGCATAAATGACGTATGGTTGTCCCCGAAAACTAGCCTCATGAATTATGCATAAGGATTCTCAGAATCACAGCAGGATTACCATCTCCTGCAGAATACCTATGTATAAGGGTCATCCCTTCCATCATCCTCGGCCGACATGACACAGCAAGGTAGAATCCCCTGAGGGTACCTTTTGGGTATATATACACCACATCTTTGCCAGGGCAAGAGAGGAGAAAGAGTTCCTTGCTGACACACTGATGCGAGATGCTGAGGTTCTTGCACGCAGACACTCCAGCTCACAGTGGTCTGACATCCCTCGCGGGGTGTCCATCTCGAGACCAAGATGGGGTCCAACAGTCTCTCACTTCAGGTAATGGGGTTGGCTTCAGCCTAGGGGGATTCTTGGCTCTACACCTACATACATGCTAGGTACACAGAGGTACATCTAGTTAGGGTTGCATCGTAGGAGTACGCTTTATTACTGTCATGTATTTATATGCTTGCATATATTCATTGTTTTAGCACTATGGTAGAAATCTACCATCCATTTACTCTGTTGGTGCTTATAATCGTTTCTAGCTGTTTCTGTCTTATGGTTGTTTCAGCACACCTATTTTACACTAGAATGACGCTGGTTTAATAAATGATTATTGAAAACGTCCCCACTGTTTTTCTCTCTGAGACAAAGTGAGCACGAGTGACTGAGCGAAAAGTACTTTACTGTTTCCACGATCCCTGATGGGACAGGGTTGTCATGTACAATAGTTGCCAAGAACTATTCTCTCCTTTGTAAGAGGAGTTTACAGTGGCACTGTGAGCTAGCTGGTATACAGACGAACATACCCAGTGGGGGTGTCTGGAATCAGTCTGGACACCAATCCCACAGTGTATGTGGTCTAAACGCGCAGATCCTATATAGTTTTATAGGAACTACGCAACACTACCCCACATTTCTTCTGAAAAACCGTTGCGCACTCCCTCGATGCCGGGTTAGGTTCTCCAGGCAAATCCCTCTCTTCCAGACGATGTCCCCAAGTCGCCCTCGACTTAACCGGCATCCGCCTCTCCTTGTTGACCGATCGCTGATCATCAAAAGTCCTTCTGCCCAAGTTGCCTAACTTGAACGTCATGGCAGACCCAGTCACACAAGACTGCCCTGACAGCCCCAAACGTTGCATCTGTCTCCATTCCTTAAATAGCGCCCATTCCTCATCATGAGCTTCCAAAATATTTAATTCCTGGCCCTGAGGTAATTGAAACACATCCTCATTACCAGCAAACCATCCCATTAAGTGTGGGGAAACATCCCTGTTCTGCACCTCCCACCATTGCACTTTATTAATCGTTGGGCTAAATTGCCTCACTAAAATCACTTCCTCATAAACATTATGCAGCTTAGTTAACCGTATATCAGTTTGTGCTTCTGCAACTTGCGACATTGACCTGGCAGTATGATAACCACTGTTGATTTCCCCTTCAGAATCCTATATTACAATAGGTTCTGGCATTGCCATAACACGTGGCACCATTTCAGGCGTTGCTGACTGCTTTACCTCTAACCTCCAAGGACTAGCGTCATACGTCAGCAGTGCTCCTGCCCCCTGCCGCTCTTCGACCACCACCGCACCTCCCATACTGGAATTCCACCCAAGCCTGCTGCTGCTACACCCTCTGCCGACGCTCTTTTAGGGCTTTTTATACCCACCCACAGTTCCTCTAATACTTCTTTTTTGAGGAAATCTTCCCTGCCCGCATATTGTAGAATAAAAAATTTGCTAGCATTCGCACCAAGAATTTTCAGTTCTATTAAGGACACGGAGGCAAGGATTATTGCTTCTCTTTCTTTACTGTTAAATTCACAGCAGCCAATGAAAACGTTTCAACATAAAATAAACTACATTTCCCATGATGCTCTTGCAACCAATCTTGTCCCATCAGACCCTATAAGAGTCACCATCTACTTTCCATGAGAATCTTTCTTTGCTCGAGTCTTTTAGTCCAAGTGCGAACATTAATTCGAAAATCCCATATGGTTATCTTCCAACGTGTAATAACTTTAACCAAGAAACTGGGTAGTCGTCCAACCTCTTCAACCAGAAGAAAGATTACTCTGCCTTCTTTTCTGAACCTGGAATAAATGAAACAGAAAAACCCGTAATCTCTGTTGAACAGAATACATATTACATACGGGTGGGTACTTTATTACAAGAATCATTGAAATACAACAAAGTGGGATAATCCTCGCCTCCGTGTCCTTAATAGAATTGAAAATTCTTGGCGCAAATGCTAGAAAATTATTTATTCTATTACAGGACCGGAGGCTCAGATTATTGCTCGTTTAACGCTTATCAAATACCACAGTAGTTATATCACCCACCGGTTTATAATAAAATTGTTTAAACGTAGACTCTGATGACCAATCTGCAGATTTCATAATGTCTTGAATAGTTGAACCCAACATAAATGTTTTGGATGCCATGGCACCACGTACAGAATGTGCCCCAAATATCTGGGTATCAATACCAGCTTCTTTCATGACTGACTTTAACCATCTGGCTACCGTAGTTGCTGATACTGGCTTGAACGGTTTCTGTAAAGCAATCAATAGTTGTGTTGAACCCTCTGGTCGCAAGGAGAGTGTGCATTCTTCATAGGCTTTTAGGCATTGCACCACACACAACTCAACATTACTGGGAAAGGCATTATATTCTATACTACGTGACAATGTTTTCGTCCTGCCAGTAATGTTAAAGGAAACACCTTCCGGCGTGAATACTCTGCCTGTAAGGTCCAGAGCTCTCACATCTGAAGACCGTCTGCAGACAGATAAACACAAAAGCATAGCTAGTTTAGCTGATAATTGCTTCCTGGATAACAGATCATTATTTGGCCATTTATCGAAGAGGGATATGGCCAGGGATGCATCCCACAAACATGAATATTTTGGTTTAGGAGGATTAGCCACTCTAATTCCTCTAAGTAACCTACACACCACTGGGTGCATATCCACCGGTTTTCCGTCCACCTGTGTATGACCTGCAGAAATTGCCGATCTGAAATTATTTACTGACCGATATGCCAAACCTGCTGAAGCTTTATCTGACAGGAAATTCACAATATGGGATAACTCTGCCCCCACGGGATCCAGGTGCCGTTCCAAGCACCAACATACCCAGCATTTCCGAGCTGATGAATATCTCTTCCGTGTGGAAGGGGCCCAGCTTGCTTAATAAATTTGGAAGCTTTGTCAGAAATACCTGGCATTTCCCATTGTTGCCGGAAAGCCTGCATGCCATCAGGGACAACTGCTCCGATGTCACCATCGGATGCAGTTCTCCGTGAGGGCCCTGGAGCATCGTACGAGACCAAGGGAGCATTCTGGGGAAGTCGCAACTCATCTCCAATAGTATCGGGAACCAGGGTTGCGACTTCCACAGGGGGGTCACCAAAATCACTTCTACCTGCTGTCGGGCTATCTGGGTCGTCACTCTGGGAATTAGAATGAATGGAGTAAAGGCATAATTCAGGTTTGTTGACCAATTCTGGGAGAAGGCGTCTGCCGCTTTCGCTAATGGGTCCGGCCTCCAGCTGAAGAACGTCTGCAGTTGTCGGTTCAGTCTGGATGCAAAAAAGTCTATTTTGCAAGGACCCCACACTGTCTGTAACCATTAGAACAGTTGAGGTTGGAGTTGCCAATCACTGTAATCCTTTAGATACCTGGAATTCCAATCCCCGACAGAATTCGACTTTCCTGGAATGTTTTCCGATATCACCGATATCTGGTGACTCAGGCAATAGTGCCAAAAATCCTTCGCTATCTCCACTAGCAGGGACGACCTCGTACCTCCCAACTCGTTGATATATCTCACTGCCGAGATATTGTCCATCCTGAGTAGGATGCAACAAGAGACCTGTTTGGGGGAAAGCGTCCGTATCGCAAATGACCCTGCCAATAACTCCAGACAGCTGATGTGGAGGGATAGTTCTTGAAGAGACCATCTTCCTCCAGTGATATCTCCGCAGCGGGCTCCCCAGCCCCAACAGCTGGCGTCTGCCTCTATAATGACTTCCGGTTGGGAGCCGAAGATAGCTCTGCCATTCCACGCTTCTACGTGGCCCAACCACCATTGCATTTCTTCCCTTACTTCCTGTGATCGAGGGACCAGATCCGTATAAGACAGACCCTTTCGAAGGTGTTGGATTTTTAGTCTCTGAAGGGCCCGATAATGAAGAGGGCCCGGGAAGACAGCCTGTATTGAGGATGCCAGTAACCCCACTATGCTGGCAATTGTCCTGAGGGAGATCGTCTGTTTGTCTAACACTGATGTGAGCTCTTTCTTGAGATCCCGCAATTTTGACCGGGGGAGACTCAGCTGAGCTGTCTGTGAGTCTATGACAAAACCTAGGAAGTCCATCGTCTGAGAAGGACATAGGGCCGACTTGGGTTCATTGATTACAAATCCCAAGTTTTGCAGGAGGGACATTGTCATTTGTAAGTGCAGGTCGGCTAGGGACCGTGTCTGAGCCATGATAAGTATATTGTCATATACACTATCATGCGAATGCCCTGTTCTCGTAGATGGGCTATCACCGGCTTCATTACTTTGGTGAAACACCATGGAGCCGAGGAAAGCCCGAAAGGAAGGGCCAAATATTCCAACCACCGGTTCCTCCATTGAAACTGCAGGAAGCGCCGATGGGGAGGACAAATAAGAATCGTCAAGTAAGCATCCTTTAGGTCCAGCCGGACCATCCAATCTCCCTTTTTTAGTAGATCTGCTAAGAGATGGATACCCTCCTTCTTGAAGTGTTTGTAAACCATGAAGTGGTTGAATTCTCTCAGATTTAACACCAACCTGTGGCCACCACCCTTCTTCTGCACCAAGAAGACATTGCTGCAGAATCCGCGAGCCCCGTTGTCGCAATAAGCAATTGCGCGCTTCTGCAGCAATTCCTCTATTTCTGCATCTATAAAAGCACATTCTTGTTGGGAAAAACTGAGCTGTCTAGGGTAGGAGTCTTAGAGTTGAGTTTGATAGAATTCTAGGTGAAAACCTTGAATGGTCTGTATAATCCATGCATCTTGTGACAACACTCGCCAATTGTGTATGAAGAACTGAGAACGACCCCCCCAAAGTTTACTGAGATATTTCACTAACTCTTACCTGTGGAATTTTGGGCCTGAAATCCTGCTCTGTGTCCACCTCTGTTGAATCGACGCTTGTTGAACTTTTGTCGTGTGGGATAAAAGGTGCGCCTCTGGTAGAGTCCCAGTCACCTCTACAGCGTCCGTAGTCTCCTCTGGGAGGACCTTGGTAATACTGACGACCTGACGAGCGTCCCCTGCCTCGCCTGGCCCTGTTAAAAAGGCCAGCCTGAAACACTCACTTTATCCCTGATTGGACCTTGAGCAAAGAAGTAAAAGTTCCCAAGTACTTCGAGACATCTTTAACAAATCTCTCACCAAAGAGATTACCCTCCGCAAGGGGACCTGGTTCGGCCAAGGCTAATTCCGTAAGATTAGAGTCCATCCTCGTCAGTAGTGATTTGTGCCTCTCCATAGAGATTGCACAATTTGCATTTCCTAGGAGGCTTATCGCCCTGTATGTCCAGCCCGCTAAAATGTCTGGTTCAACGGGACTGGTTGATTCCTTCGCCACAAGGGCCATCTCCAGGATCTTGGCCAAGGGTCCTGCCACATCCAGGAGTTTGTCCTGGCAGCCCGCCAGGCGCGGTCAATACCCTTTTTGGGGTTCTTTGTGAACTTTTTGAGGAAGGTCAAGAGACTGGCATCGATGTCTGGTGTCTCTGCCACCTTGTCTGGGATATCTGGCCGAGGACACTCGGACCGCAACCTGTTTCGCACTTCTTTGTCAAAACCTTTTCTAAGGTTGTCATGAAGATATTCCGCCACCTCAGGGGCCGGAGCCCAATCTGAGGAACGAGGATGAACAATGTCCGCCGGGTTGAAGGTGAATGGGGTGTTGGGATTTTGAGGTGTCATATCGGGCACTAGGATGACTGCCTTCCTAGATTTCTTCTTAGGGGGCCCCTCATTGTCAGTGGAGTCCGTGTCAGTAGTGTTGGTGTCTACGTATACCTTTTGCTTACGTTTCACTTTTCCACCTTCGGTGGTAGATGGTGTGGAGTAACCAAGTGGTCCGTGGTCGCCTGTGGCAAGCTAGCTAATGCGCCTTCATGGGGCCATGGCCCTGACTTCGATTTTCTTTTGCCTTTCGGAGGCGTCTGTTTGGGGTTCAAGAGGGTTCTGAAACCCATGGCGCTTTGCGAAGCTTTCCAGCTGCCTGGTAATAGGTTTTAACGCTGCTGCCAAGGCTTTCTGCACAGTGTTAGGTACAGTACTCTCAATTGCCCTGTTGACAGACTGCTGAACCGATGCATCCAGAGCGTCAACAATATTATCTTCCAAAACAGTCTCCTGATGTCCATCATAGTAGGGTTCACCCTCCTCATCCTCGTATCTAACCCACTCTTCCATTTTAAAGACACTTATTTCACTCTTGGCCAATATGTATATATGGATCTAAAGGCAAGATGGTATTGGAGGAGTCAGGGGGGAGCCAACCCACATGCACTCAATACAGTCAACAGATTACTTAGCTCCTCAGCAATGCCGTATTCACTATTGTTCCAGCCCCAGTCTCAGGGCGTCAAGAGCCAAATTTCACGCTTTCTGGAGAGTGCACTCACTCCCAGAGCCGACTGTTTTTGCAGCCGGTCAGGCGTTCACTTCACGCTGTTGCTCGCAGTGAAAATCCGGGCTTTCTGAGACTTGGTGCGAGCGAGGGGAAGCGCTCGACGTGCATAGCCCAATTGGGCTACACATGTCGGGCAACGTCAGGCTCTGTTGATTTCGTCAGGCCCGATGAGGGGAGGCTTCCGACTGTCAGCGCGGGAGAACGCGATGCCTACACAGGCAGGAAAACACCGCTTACCTCGGTGTGAGCAAACCAAGCTCCTGAACGGGAGCCACACATCAAACGCTGCCCGATCCGGGCCAAAACACTTGCGCTAGCAAGCGCATGCCATAAACCTTCAACCATTACGCAAACATCACTCTAAGAAGCGCATACAGTCGCAAGGTCAAAACATGGAATACACAACACCGGCAGCTCGTTCCCACAAGTGGGCACGCTTGTGGGAAAACAGCTGACTGTACCCCCTTAAATACAACAGATTAATGAAATATCGAAAAATAGCACTTATCTCTGCCGTGAGCAGCAAAGGTAGAGGAGGCTCATGGAAAGGAAATGGTGACTCTTATAGAGTCTGATGGGACATGATTGGTTGCAAGAGCATCATGGGAAATGTAGTTTATTTTATGTTGAAACGTTTTCATTGGCTGCTGTGAATTTTACAGTAAAGAAAGAGAAGCAATAATCTGAGCCTCCGGTGCTGTCACAGAATCTTCAGCGCACCTAAACCTTACTGACCTTATCCATCCTTGAGATCAAAAACACTACACCGCTGCCTCCTATTCGTTATGCACTTAAACAATGTAACGCTCACTACAATAACACTGCACAACAATACTGAATAACCTACCAAGAATCACAATGCTATCTGACCTGCCCCTGGGTGTACCTACGACCAGGTAACCACCCAAAACCCTGTCACCAGTTCAAAAATGCCCAGAATTCCAAATATGTTCCCATCCACCAATCGTAGTCCTGTGTCTCTGCAGGGCATACCACCCTCCAGAAAGCCCGGGAGGAGACTCGTCCAGCCTCCCTCCCCCTGAGCCCTCATGGACTGCTACCACTTTCTTGCTGCTTCCCTCTCCTCTAGTCTGCTTGCATCCTGGTATTCCAAACTTTTTTTTGTGCAGTTTTATATAGCACAAACTCGATCGGAAGGTATTGGAGTGCTTTACGTGAGCACCAGTTACATTATACAAGGACACATTCAATTTTGGTAGGCACGGGCGATTAGGTGATTTGCCCAGAATCACAGGATGTTGAGCTGATGCTGACTCTCAAACCGGTTCCCCAAATCCAAAGCCAGCAGCTCAGGTCTTTACACCACATCCTCCTTTCATCCAATCTTTTTGCCCTGAGCTACTCCATCAGGGCAGCACTTTCTCCAATTCAAAATTACTACCTTTCAACCCTTCCTAAAAATAGTTGGGGAATTTATAACTTTCCAGAAAATATTCCAGAACTGGAGTTAGAATAAGTCTCCTGGAATATTAGAGGGACTGCTGTTCATTTAGAACAGAGGTCTTCAAACTGTGGGGGGCACCCACTGAGGGGGTCCTATGGATGTGTTCCCAGGAAGGCACAAATGAGTCTGCAATTATATGTAAATGAAGATAGCCTGGAAGCAGGAAAGGCATGTTTCCAGGCTGTCTTTATTTACATGCAGCAGTGAAAGTCCATTAAAAAAGTGTGAGGATGGTACTACTGACTAGCATGGGCAGGGTCAATGAGTGTGAATAATGTCAATTCCTATGCACCCGCATTCCAGTAATGCGAAAGTTCGCCAAAATGTCTTTAAGAATAGATGGAGGCAAGTAATGTCTTTTTGTTGAGTTCCCTTTGTCTTTATTCAAGATAACAGCACAAGGTCCAGCCAACACGTGTTTCGTCGTTGGGGGTAGTAACCCTCGACTTCCTCAGGGCTGGAAACGATACAAATGGAACTCATATCATTATGAGTGCAATATACAAACGAGTGCAGTCATGGTGATCCACATCCCATCTTGTTATGGGGTGTGACTGAAACACACCCGGTGTGGGGAAATGTGATGAGATTCAATTGATGAAAAAAGTGTCACTATGTTGGTGGGAACCTTAAACGAAACCCTCAAAACACAAGAGAACAGTTGTGATATAGTATAACAAAGTGGTCTGAATCATTGAACAAATGTGACACAGTATAACAAAAGTGGTCTGAATCACTGATTCAAAAATTGTCTGAAAAATGACCACGAGTGTGTATCCCTATATAAGGGTACATGAACTCTACATGAAGAGCAGGCGTGCATATTATAAATACTAAGTGCATAGTTGCAGGCATTTAGGGAAATGGTGCAATCTTATGAAGGATTCTAATAAGCTAAGTGAATACAATAAGGCCTATCTGTTGCTTAAAATTATGCTCTGAACCTGCAATAGACATATATGTTCCAATCAACAAAAGCAGTAGTAAATAGCAGAAGTAAGTCAGTTAATGTCTCCAAATTATAGTCTCAGTAATGAAGACCAGACTCTCACCTAACCGCCGGTTATAATTCCGACCCGGCTGGTCATGAGTCATCCAATGAGTCCTATCCAAATCCCAGTAAAATGAGCCGCGTGTCTAGAAGAGTAACCCCTAACGTTAATGAAACCGATATTATGTGTAAAACAAAATAGACAAGTGCAGTCTAGAAGTATGTCAAATTCAGAGCCCCTTACCTTGTTGTTAATGCATCAGAAGTGACATTAAATTCTATCAAGTATGCTGATATGAGCCGTGAAAGTCTGTGAATAATAATGAAAAGGCAAAATCACTGCCAGTATTTGCCGCGAAACAAAAGACTCGAGATTTTAAGTCTATGCAGGTTAGGAATTATGACTTAATCATTCTTACCTTAAGCGAGTACGCTACGAGATCATAACAGTTCCGGAAACGCGTTCAGAACCGGAGGTGGTTTGAGACGCGACCCGGAAGTGTTTAAGGACGTGCGAAATGCACAACAACTAGAGCGCGAACCTTTGAAAAGTCAGATGAGGCGAAAAGAAAATTACGGTTACCTATGACACATGATGTGTCCGTGTTGGCTGTCCAGTAACGCAAAGAACTTAATCCAAAGTACGTAAAGGAGACTAGCTCCTATCCTGAGCTAAAAATCAAGTGTGTACTCAGTGTAAGTGCACGTATGACCATCCACCAAAGTACAGGAAAGCTTCACGAGGGTCACGAGTAGAGGATATTACCATACACAAAATTAAAATTAGAATTAAAATTAAAGTAATGGGTAATAAGGCAATGAGAAAACCACACATATACATTCAAAATTGCTACATGATGGTGAATACAAAAGGGAAAAAGAAACAAGGGGGCAAAAGGACACAAAACCATAACGGTACAGGGCACAGAAATTGAAATCACATCTCTTACGCGGGGATTGATGGTAGTAAGCATACCCCAATTAAGCATCAGTAAATCCGATATTTGTGATCCTAATTCTAATTATTTGTGACAATCAGAAGGAGTCACAAGTTGTATTGTGTATAGAACCACAACGGAGCCTTCAAGTGTGTGTAGAAACAGCTCAAAGGATCCCACAGAGGTAGTCCAATTATTAAATCCTCACGCATCAATCACCCAGAAAATATTGCATCTCCTGGTCACTGTTGAGACCCTGCTCAACCGTTTTAAGACGCATAATCCACGTCGCTTCTGTGCGTCTAAGACGTAATTCTCTGTTCCCACCCCTGGGACTAGGTTCAATTAAATCAATTCCATAGAAAGAGAAATGTTTATGTGGACCCTGGGAGGGGCATTCCACAACATGTAACGCCATGGGATACCTGAGGTCCTGCTGTTTTAGAGCTCTTGCATGTTCCCCAATTCTCTCTCTGAGTGTTCTTATGGTACTACCCACATATTGACGTTTACATTCACATTCCAAAACATAAACCACAAATTTGGTGTTGCAGTTAATGTTAGATCTGATGACATAGCTTTTATTGGGGCCAGTAAAGTCTTTTTTGTTGTCAACGGCCCAACGGCACACGCCGCAAAAGCCGCATTTGTGAAAGCCTAACGAGTGTTGTGTCAGCCAGGTCATGTTGTTCTGTACTCTTGGAAAACTGGGGCTAAGTCTCGTCCTCAGGGTCCTACCTCTCCTGTATGTGATTTGTGGTCGCCTGTTGATGAAGTCATTCAGGGATCCATCTGCTGTCAGTAACTTCCAGTGTCTGTTTAATCTCCTGACTAACACCCCACTGAGATCATTGTAGTCTGTGATGAGTCTCACTGGATGTTTAAGATCAGTCTTGTGTTCCCTGTTTCTCAGTGTTTTATCTGGAAGTACTTTTCTGATTCTGGTCTCGGCTTTCACTAAATTAGAATGTGTGTATCCCCGGTTTTTGAATCTAGATTTCATGGCTGAGAGACACACCTCAAAGTCATCCTCATTGCTACAGTTCCTTCTGGCCCTTGTGAATTCCCCATATGGGATAGCTCGAATTTGGTGTGGAGGATGAGCACTCGTGGCATGTAGGATTGCATTGCAAGCAGTGTCTTTGCGGAATAGACAACTCTGTAATGAGTAGGTAACCGGAATTTTCTTTTCGCCTCATCTGACTTTTCAAAGGTTCGCGCTCTAGTTGTTGTGCATTTCGCACGTACTTAAACACTTCCGGGTCGCGTCTCAAACCGCCTCCAGTTCTGAACGCGTTTCCGGAAGTGTTATGATCTCGTAGCGTACTCGCTTAAGGTAAGAATGATTAAGTCCTAATTCCTAGCCTGCATAGACTTAAAATTTCGAGTCTTTTGTTTCGTGGCAAATACTGGCAGTGATTTTGCCTTTTCATTATTATTATTCACAGACTTTAACGGCTCATATCGGCATACTTGATAGAATTTAATGTCACTTCTGATGCATTAACTACAAGTTAAGGGGCTCTGAATTTGACATACATCTAGACTGCACTTGTCTATTTTGTTTTACACATAATATCGGTTTCATTAACGCTAGGGTTACTCTTCTAGACTCACGGCTCATTTTACTGGGATTTGGATAGGACTCATTGAATGACTCATGACCAGCCGGGTCGGAATTATAACCGGCGATTAGGTGAGAGTCTGGTCTTCATTACTGAGACTATAATTTGGAGACATTAATTGACTTATTTCTGCTATTTACTACTGCTTTTGTTGATTGGGACATATATGTCTATTGCAGGTTCAGAGCATAATTTTAAGCAACAGGTAGGCCTTATTGTATTCACTTAGCTTATTAGAATCCTTCATACGATTGCACCATTTCCCTAAATGCCTGCAACTATGCACTTAGGATTTATAATATGCACGCCTGCTCTTCATGTAGAGTTCATGTACCCTTATATAGGCATACACACTGGTGATCATTTTTCAGACAATTTTTGAATCAGTGATTCAGACCACTTTTGTTATACTGTGTCACATTTGTATAATGATTCAGACCACTTTGTTATACTATATCACAACTGTTCTCTTGTGTTTTGAGGGTGTGTTTAAGGTTCCCACCAACATAGTGACACTTTTTCACTAATTGAATCTCATCACATTTACCCACAACGGGTGTGTTTCAGTCACACCCCATAACTAGATGGGATGTGGATCACCATGACTGCACTCGTTTGTATATTGCACTCATAATGATATGAGTTCCATTTGTATTGTTTCCAGCCCTGAGGAAGTCGAGGGTTATTACCCCAACGACGAAACACGTGTTGGCTGGACCTTGTGCTGTTATCTTAAATAAAGACAAAGGGAACTCAACAAAAAGACATTACTTGCCTCCATCTATTCTTAAAGACATTTTGGCGAACTTTCGCATTACTGGAATGCGTGTGCAGAGGAATTGACATTATTCATTTCGGACCTTGTGGGTCCCAACTTTGAGGGTTTAGGGTTTTTTCCTTCACCTATGGCACCGCAAGAATTTCCTTTTCACTTACATTACGCTATTCGACGAGCGCCATTTTCCTGTGTGAATTAACACCCCCATTTGTATAGAGTCAATGAGTGTGAAGTCGGGGTCAAAGACATAACTAAAAAGAAGAACATTATTTGCATTTTATTGTACTTTATCACCTTCAGGTAACTGCAAAAAAAAAAAAACACGCATACACCTCAAATTAAAAATAAATGCAACTTAGACTATAAAAAGGGAAATATACTCTTTTACCTTATGAATCCTCAGTTGGTTAATATGATCATTGCAGATTTCTTCATGTGAGACCAGAGAGTCACAGAATTAAATCCCGATTGGTTCAGTGAGGAATAATGACTTGTTTATTTATAGCGCTACGACGTCTCAATCTGTGACAGAAAGCACTGTGATTGTCATTATTTTAAAATTGCATTACACAGTATAAAACAGGCTGCACCTACTACTGTTTAAGATAAAAACAAGTGCTTTAAAAATATACATTTTAGTGATAAGCATTCACACTATATCTAGTGTAAATATTTTTATATGTGCCCATTAAAAGGGTGCACTCCTTTTAATGGACAGATATATTACCTCTCAAAAGGAATACATATTTGTTACCACGAAGCTTCAAATTACTCTGTTAATTAAAACCTACACTGGCTCCAAAGCAGCCTTTATATTTGGTGATCAAACAATTGCACATGTACATTTCTTTCAGTTACCGGGCAACCTGGTGAGAAGGCATTTTTCGTCTTTAGTTCGCTATCCTTCTCTCTCTGCTTCACAGAAAAGAAGCCCCCCCACCCTCAGTGAGTGACCACTGGACCCCAGTTATGGCAGCCTTACTATGAAAAAGAGGGTGAGGGTGCATTTTCCTTGCTGGCATTAGGGCCCAGGTCAGCATTACTGCGCATGAACAGGACCTCAGCAATAGGTTGGGAGGGGACATGAGTGGAGGACAGAAGAGTGTCTAAATGTGCTTTTTTTGTTGTTTTTTACGCAAAGCAGAGCTATACGTATCATTGACGCTGCAGCTGTATTAGAGGCCCTGGGCACACTTGCTGTGACAGTGTTTCTTTGAGCAATGGCCCAAGAGAGGGCAAAAATTAAGCAGAGGAGAACTTGATTTGACCATCAGAGGGATGGTTTGAGATGGGAGCCCATGTTGTTAACAAAGGTCAGATGAAACAGCAAGGCAGTATCTATCATTAGTGAAGCAGGTGCAGTGACACTTTTGCCCAGTGGCAACACTCCATCACAATTATGAATGTTTTACTATAAAAAGTGGGTATGGGGGGTAATTTTTCTTCCTAGCATTAGGGCAGATGGTGCCTTTGGCACAAAAAAGGGGGGCAACATGCAGTAGCTCATTTTTTTCAGAAAGAGACCAAGCTTGTTTCAAGATTTAAATGATGGTCAGATATGGTAGGGAAGGAGTGAAAGAAGAGGAGATAGCCTGCTTCTCAGGGCGGTGGTATTGCTATAATTTATAAAAAGTCCTACCTGTGCAAATTTGAAGACCTGCCATCTACGAGCTGATAGGCAGCGTTATTTAAGCTTGCCCTGACCCCTAAGTTCACTTTCTCAGGCATACTAGTTTATCATCCCCCAGGGCCGTCCGGACTATGGGCGTCATCTTTTCCTGATTTAATTACCCCTTTTCTTTTAAATGGCGCTAACTTTTCAATCTTGGGCGACCTTAACTAACACTTGGATGACCCCGTATGTATTAATAGCGCTACTTTTATCTCTGATTTGGCAGCAATGAATATTGCACTTTGTAACTCTGGTCCCACTCACGTGGCTGGCCACTTACTGGACCCTATTTTTTCCAGTTTACCCAACATTCAATGCCCCCCAGCTCTTCCCTTATGCTGGTCGGATCATTTTGTGATCAGCTTCCGTTTTAAGATCTCAGTGTGCTCACTTGCAGTCACACTTGACACCAGGAAACCTACTAGAAACTGGGGAAAACTGGATATTGAAGCTCTCAATAAAATTTTGTCTACCAACGTTCCCATTACCAAACAAATGTCTGCCACTTATTCGGGTGTTGTCCAAAATTTGCTTTTAAATGCCATTGATACTTGTCTCCCACCCTCAATTAAGAAGGTGAACAACCACCGTCCCTTTGCCCCTTGGTGCACCGAGAAATAAAAAATGGAGAAAACCAAATGCAAAGCTTTGGAAAGACGCTGGAGGAGGAACTATGCATCTGATACCAAACTCGCATACAAAATGGCAAAAAGAGAATACCACACTCTTTGCAAGTCAGCTCGTGCTGAATATGTCTCCTCCACCATCTCTAGTGCACAGAACTATCCTAAGACACTATTCAAAATGGTCAAAGAACTTTCTGGCTCTGAAACTCAATGTACTCCTTCCACCCTGAATGGTTTGCAATGTGAAAACCTTGCCAAATTCTTCCTCTATAAAGTGGAGAAAATATACTCTGAGATGAAGGGCAAAAAACCAAGCAATCCCCTTCAGCAAATACCTATATCCCCTCAAGCAGCAAGAACCATCGCTCACAGAGATAGCAGGATCCTTAAATCCACAAATAAACTGGAAACCTGGTCTCCATTAGATATGAACTCTTTTAAATGGCTTTTGGCTAAAATTAAATCTAGCTCACCCTGTGATCCTCTTCCGATCTCGGTGTTGCAGCAACTTGAGCTGCCTTCACATACGATAATCATGGAACTCTTGAATGCCTCCTTACAGGAGGCAACGGTTCCCCCAGAGTGGAAATATGCTATGGTGCTTCCTCTTTTGAAGAAGGCTAATGCTGATCCTGATCAGCCTGCTAACTATCGGCCTATTTCATTACTCCCGGCCTTCTCGAAAATCTTAGAAAGACACATTAACTCACAGTTATCTCAGTTTTTTGAGTCACAAAATTATTTACACTCATCTCAGTCGGGCTTTAGAGCCGGCTTCTCAACTGAAACTGCTCTTCTTGGAGTTACGGAAAAGCTGCAACGTCATTTGGATACTGGAGACACGGTGGCCCTCATATTACTTGACTTGAGCGCAGCTTTCGACACGGTGTCTCACACCGTGTTAGTAAAAGCCTTACAATCTTTGGGTGTTGCCGGGCCGGCACTCAATTGGCTTATTTCTTTCCTCACAGATCGCACGTTCCAGGTTTTTTCCCCAACTGCCAGCTCTGATACTCACTCCTCTCCTTATGGGGTGCCCCAGGGCTCCATTCTTAGCCCTCTGTTATTTAACGTGTATGTCAGACCTCTGGCGGACATTGCAGGAGAGGCTGGGTTGTCCCTGTTCTCTTATGTCGACGACACCCAGATTATCTTCTCTCTCTCTGCCGCGAGGGCATCTGAGTCATCTGCTCTCCAGTTGGGGTTGAGTAAGATTGCATCCTGGATGCGGACCAATTTTCTCAAACTTAATGGAGAGAAAACTGAGGTCCTAATTTTGGGGAAAAATAAAGATCTTTGGGGTCCCCAACACTGGCCCGCTGAAATGGGTGCTTTTCCTCAGCCCTCCCGCCAAGTCCGCAATCTAGGCTTCATCATCGATGATCAATTATCTATGAGACAACAAGCCGTGAAGGTGGCTGCAACTTGTTTTACCATCCTGAAATGGCTCAAAAAGATTATCTGGTTGTTGCCTAGTCCCACCCAGAGAACCGTAGTCCAGGCTCTTGTCACCTCTAGACTGGACTACGGTAACATTCTTTATCTGGGGGCTAACAAGGATGTAACACGCAAGTTGCAGGTGGTGCAGAACTCCGCCGCCAGACTGCTCTGTCGAGTCCCCAGAGCAGCCCCTATTTCTGGCTCTCTGCGTGACCTTCATTGGCTCAGGGTAGAGAACCGAATTAAGTTCAAAGCCCTGAGCTATATGTTTAAGATCAAATCTGGAGTGGCTCCTCAATACCTACAAGCCCTGGTTCACCCTTATTTGCCCTCACGCCCTCTTCGTTCTACCGCTGAGGCAAAATTTTCGATCCCTAGAATCAGACTGTCACGCATGGGCGGTAGATCTTTTTCCTGCTTGGGTCCCTCCTTATGGAACGCTCTTCCCGTGTCGCTCCGCAATGAAACTGCCTACGGGAACTTCTGCAAATACCTAAAAACTTGGCTGTTCAACCAATAATCTCTCCCCTCTTTCTCCGTTCCTTTCAGGTTGGCGCCGGAAAACCCTTTTTGGGTAGCTGTTGCGCCTTACAAAATGTAATTAACATAACATACCATAACAGGGCAACAGCCATCATTAGTGCAGCAAGTGGAGTGCATTGGGGCCAACAGCACCCTAATTATGGGGAGCAGTGTTTTTGGTCAATTCTGTTTTTGTTTGATTCTGTTGCTTTTTTATAAGTCCCATATATAGGGTCTTATTATGATGTCGGGCGGAAGGCCATCTGACAGCTCGAAGGTGGCAGTCTGCCCGACTTCTGAGGCATCAGTCTGACCGCCGTATTATGATACAGGTGGTCTGACCGATGCCTGCGGGGGGAATCCTCTCTGCCTCCGACAGGCTCACGGAGCCTGTTAGGGTGGCGGGCGGATCGTAAGCCCCAAAATGGAGGCAGGGCCTGCTCCAGCACCGATGTGGGGATTACTATGCACCTTTCCGCCAACATTTTCATGTCATTTCTTCTGCCATGCTGGCGGAAAGGGGCTTTTGGGTGGTAGCCCTCCGCTATGAGCCCCCAGGGGGCTGCTAAACATCCATGCATCGTGTGGCAGGCACCACACGGTACGTGGATGTTTAAAAAGTGTATTTTTCCTATTACGGCTTGTGCTACGGCCCGCAGCACAAGCCGCTATAGGAAAAAGACACTTTCGAACCACCGTGAAGGCGGTTGCATCATAAATTTGGGAAGAAGGACCATCGACTCCTTGTCGGGCGGTCCCATTTCCAACACGACGCCGGTCGGACGCTCATCCAACCGGCATCGTTATGAGGCCCTTAGTGTGGATTACGAGCTACAGAAAAACACCCCTGAAATGATCTCTTGAACCCCGCCCCCTGCGATCACTCCTCTCCCTCTCGATCCCAAAATCCTTGCCATATAGTTTTGGAGGGGGGCCCAACCTCAAACATTTTGCTTAGGGGGGCTCCGAGCAAAAAAGTTTAAAGACCTCTGATTTAGAAGTATTTCTCCAGCTTTAGTAATTTTAGTAACATGGCATTTATGCTTGTTATCGAAACACTGGAACCACATAAAATACTAATGCCATGTTTCATTATACAATTCTCCTTACAGCATTTCAGTTTTTTTTACCATAGTAAATGGCAGATGTTTTAGCCAATTTAATGGTACACAATTTACCGACCGCAGATGGATGAAAAGCCGAGTCGGCATTTATGTCACCATATGTTTTATCAGTGAATGTTTAACTGACCTAGTCATCCTACAACACAGCCATAAGATGCAGATACCTTGCTAATGTGAGAGAAAACATGTCACTAAACTAATGAGAAAAGCACCATGACATGCCTTCCTATATTGCACATCTGAATTATTGAGCAAGGGCATGTAGTAGTAGTCAGGGGCGTAGTTATGGAGGGGGCTGTTTGGGGTGTGAAACCCCACTAAATAATTGCATTTTTGACTTGGTAGTTGGATATGTGGGCCCTGAGTCAGGTCGACTATGTCTGTGTCGGTTTTTCTCACTGTGAGCCAAGAATGCAAGTCAAATCAGTGACCTTTGATGTAAACGAGAAAGAGAGAGACAGAGATTTCAAAATGTGAAACCAGATAATCCTTGACCAATACCGGCTTCCCAGACTGTCCAAACTGTTTGGTCATAGACAAATATTTTATTTCACAGAGCCTCCTTTTTCTTTATTATCACACATGAGCGCAGTTTTAAATATTTGAGCTCAGGATGTAGGCTGTGCAAGCACCTCTTAAATTTGATTTAATGGTTCTCTAATGTGGCTCCTTCTATAATAAGAATCTCGGCCACATTTAGGATTTATATGACTACTGATTTGCCTCTTTCAGGAATGTTTCTAAAAACCATCACTTTAAAAAATGTCTCTCTGTGCAGTGATATAATCTGTACTAAGGTGAAACTCTTCTGCATGTTAAAGAACTTTTTAAAATTTTGAGGAGATTGTATCATATTTCTACATTATGTTTGTTGCACTATATACACAAATATTTTCATGACTTGGCTCGTGTACAGACTCTTAGAGCCAAGCCAGACCCATGGCTTGGCTCTTGTTCGGCCCGCTCTATTCATTTGCCTGCACGCCCTCCTCTGTTTGTGACTCTGGCTAAGTACATGGGCAGTCAGACGCTTGTTAAAATAATTTGTAGAAGGCGAGGACTAGCATCATGGAGCCCTGCCCACGTGTATCGATTTGACAACTTTACCATCATGTCTTCTTGTAGCATAGATGAAGAAGTGTGCTTGCAGACTCCAGGCCATTGTGTTGCACGTAACCGCAGTCATGAATTTCAAGGGAAACTATGCTCCCAGGTGGGATAGGCAGGGGCGTAGCTGTAGCGGGGCGTTTGGGGTGTGACACCCCTCAAATGCATCCTGGGTTTGATAATTGTGTCTGGGGGCCCTGAGTCGGGTCTGCAATGTCTATGTCAGTTTTTCTTCTTGTTCTCATTTCACTAATAAGTTTTAACTTGATCTGGATCTTAAATATATCAAGTGACCAGTTTACCAAAAAAGTAGTAAATTTGCACCTATGGAAGCACTCCTTGAATAGCTGCAAATTTACTACTTTTTGGAATTCACAACATTGGCAGTAGCAAGCTTGGTAAGCTGTGCCAGTCTCAGGTTGCCATACTACTGGCAATCAAACACCCAAAAGGGGATGTGACGAATGATTGCAATTCGTAGTCTAAAAAGTTGCAATCGCTTGGGGTAGCATTGTAACCGGTATTCAGACAAAATATCGAAACTAAAATATCGTCATACTATAATATATTGTCTAAAGTATCGTGACATAGAAATATCGCCTGCAAGAATATCGTTGTCAAGAATATCGATTTTAAGGTAAGTAATATTGATTTTGCAAATATTGAACTCATTAACATCGTTTACAAAAATGTAGTTGTTTATAATAACGTTTTTTAATTATTGTTATGTATTTTAGTATATATTTTAAATGTATATGTCATAAATGTTTTGTATAATTATTGTTTATGTGCTTTAATATAGTTAAATTTTTAGTAGTTATTAAATCTAGTTTAATACATCTTTTGTGATTTTTAGTACCGTAGAGGGTTGTGGGGTTTCTAAGGGTACAGGGTGGGAAGTAAATTAATTACAGTTAATTATTAATTAATTGTTTATTAATATTAATAAATTAATTGTTATATAATTTTGTTAATGCTGTAAATAATTTTTTAACATTCACTTTTATGTGTGATTTGTGGGTTTTGTAGGGGTATAGGGTAGGAAGTAAATTCATTATGATAAATGAATAATTAATTTTTAATTAATATTAATTATTTAATGAATAACTAAATATGTTAATTTGTGTAAAGAATTTTTTGAAAGTTAAGTTTAGGCGTGGTTTGTGGGTATTGCAAGGATATAGGGTGGGAAGTAAATTAATTATAATTAATTATTAATCAATTTATAAGCAATATTAATTACTTAATTGATTAATATTTATATTAATTGTGTATTTAATTTTTTCAAAGTTTAGTTTTAGGTGCAGGTTGTGGGTTTTGTCGGGTTTAGGGGAGAACTACATTAATTTTATTTAATTAATATTTATTTTTAAATTAATGTTAATTATGTAATTGATAATTAATTATGCTAATTGTGTAATTAATTTTTTTTAATGTTAAGTTTTAGGTGCTGGTTGATGGTTTTGTAGGAGTATAGGGATTACACTGACTGGAGTGGGAATAGTAAATTTTACCCCTCAGCAATCCAACACTTTCACTACTGTTGCACTGACTTGAGTGGGAATAGTAAATTTTACCCCTCCAGAATCCAACACTTTCCCTACTGTTGCATACATTGGAGTGGGAATAATAAATTTGAACCCTACGCAATCCATCATTTTCACTACTGTTGCATAGACTGGAGTGGGAATAATAAATTTTACACCTTCGCAATTCAACACTTTCCCTACTGTTGCACTGACTGAACTGGGTGTAGTAAATTTTACCCCTCCGCAATCCAACACCTTCCCTACTGTTGCATACACTGGAGTGGGAATAACAAATGTTACCTCTCCGCAATCCAACACTTTCACAAGTGTTGCACTGACTGGAGTGGGAATAGTAAATTGTACCCCTCCAGAATCCAACACTTTCACTACTGTTGCAATGACTGGAGTAGGAATAGTAGAATTTACCCCTCCGCAATCTAACACTTTCCCTACAGTTGCATAGACTGGAGTGGGAATAATAAATTTTAAGCCTCCACAATCCCACACTTTTCCTACTGTTTCACTGACTGTAGTGGGAATAGTACATTTTACCCCTCCGCAATCCAACACTTTTTCTACTGTTGCACTGCGTGCTGTTCAAATAGTTACATTTACCCCTCATGAGTCCAGCAATTTCCCTACTCTTGCACTGATTGGAGTGGGAATACAAAAAAGTTACCCCTCCTCAATTAAACATTATCCATACTGTTGCACTGCGTGGAGTGGGAGTAGAAAATGTTACCCCTCCTGAGTCCAACATTTTTCCTACGGTTGTATAAATTGGAGTGGGAATAGTATATGTATTATTTACAGAATTTTATAGTTTACTTTACTTTGTTTAAAATTAAATTATTATGTTTTTGTGGATGTAAAAATCTAATATTTATAATTATTAATATTTTTAATATTTAAGATATTCTTTGTAAAGTGATAATTTTTTAAGTTGTTTATTTTTTAACTGTAATTAAATTGGCATGTTTTTTAATGTTATTATGTTATTGGGTATATATTCATAACTATTAAATTATTAAATTTAAAATAACTTTTTTAAATATAAAGTAAAAATATTAGTTTAATAATAGTTTTAGATATATCTATGTAACTAAATATGTGTGTGTATATATATATACATATATATATATATATATATATATATATGTTTGTTTTATTTTTTTGAATAAGTATAATAGTTATATTTATTTCAAAATTAATTACATATATTTAATTGTATTATATTAGTGTTACATTTTAATATATTTAAAGTATAATATTTATATTTATATATATTTTCAAAAAACGATATTTTGTACGATATTAATGACAATGATATTTTTAATTTGATATTTTTGTCATTTACATTATAAAGACACCATGATGACATTTTTGACAATTATATTTATGTGAAGATATTTTGGTATGGCGATATTTCCAGAGGCGATATTTTGTCAGTGAACCATTCCAACCCATTGTTTTTCACCCACTGTTCCACTCTAGACAGAGGCCCATCATATGCAAATCTGTGCTAACCTGACTCCTCGTGGGAGCAGTCCATTCCGAACCTTGGTTATCTCACCCCCTCCGCCCAGCAAACCACTGCTTTTTCAAGTTGGGAAATTTGAAATTCACAGCCCGCAAATCACAATGACTAAAGTACACCCCTGCTGCAGTTTCCTCATGTTACTGTCCTGTTCACCCAATGTACCCTCTTTGTTATTTTTTTACAAATAATTTCTTCATTCTATTTCTTTTATCATACATATACAAATTATTCTCAAATTATTTTCTGTTTCCAACTCGTTGACCTCACCCCCTGGTTCGTGCTTTGAATGACATAATGGTACTTCATTGTTGGCTGGCTCTCCGCTCAATAAAGCTGAACTCCTCTCAAGACCCATATTCTGTGTCCTTGCCTTAACAGCAACACTACTCCTCTCTGTCCACATTTTCTTTCCTCCGAACTCTCCCATGACACACCCTTGAGCTAGAAACCTCTGCATACTTTTCACCTCTAGCATTAGACTAGAAGCATTAATCTCCAGCACAGTCATAGCAACATGCAGCAGAATATTAGCAGTTGAACACATGAAAGCTCTGTCCCTGTCACTCACCAATCACTCTCACCTCTATATATGCTGATGGTTGTGGTCATGGCCGCTTCTTGACTATATACAGTGCTACTGGGAGAAGCGCTATTTCTTGCTGGACAATCAATTAGTCTTTTTCACTCCTTTCTTCGGGCAAGGGTGAGTCTAATCGGGACTCTGCCAAAGCTCAGGGACGTAGACTGTCTGGGACAAGGAACATGTTGCCCTTGCCTTTTGGAATTAAGCAATAATTCTGTTAAAGCTAATGTGTGAAGTAACTGCTGCTGGACTCTCAAAACAGAGCCAAAACTGAGGTGTTCAGACAATCCACCTCTGAAGAGCTGAGACGTTTTAACGCATGGGCAAAGTAGGCAATTGCCCAGAACCCTCATCTTCCAAGCTCCCCTGGCAAAGTGAAGTTTTTTCTCTATATCACCTGTCTTCTTCTCTATCTCTGCCTCTAACATATTATTCAATATTGTTTGGCATCATGGGCATGAATTATCCGAAAATGGGCAATAAAACACAAAGGGCCTTATAACGATGACAATCAGATGAGCGTCCGACCGACACCGTAGTGGGATGAAATCCGCACGACTATTAGTCGGCAGTTCCACCGGCAGTATTAGGATCCGATCGCCCTATGGGCGGTCGGAAATATAAATTTTTCTATTGCAGCTTGTGCGGCGTTCGGAAAAGGGCCACAGCACAAGTTGCAATAGAAGAATTGAAGTTTTCAAACATCCCTGCACTGTGTGGCAAGCAACATGCGGGCCCTGCCACATGGTGCAGGGATGTTTAGAGGGGCACCACTGGTGCCCCCCAGAACCCATAGCAGAGGGCCAGGGGGAAAGGGGGCCCTGCTACGGGTCCCCTAAGTCACTTTCCACCTGCCTTTTCATTGCAGGTGGACCGCCATGAAAGGGCAGGCGGAAAGCGACATTGTAATCCTGATGGCGGAGCCGAGGCTGGCTCCGCTGCCATTTTGGGATTACAATTCTGCCCGCTGTCCTCACGGGCTCCGTGAGCCCGTCAGAAGAGGAGCAGAATTCCCCCGTGTATTTCCCTCTGACCGCCAGTATCATAATACGGCAGTTGAATGGAAACCTATCATGTCGGGCGGAAAGCCTCCGACGAGCTGTCGGATGGTTTTCCGCCAGACATCATAAGGAGGGCCATAGTTTTTCTGAACAGGGGCCTCTAAAGTATGTCTTGCCCGGGGCCCCTGCAATCCTTAAGATGGCACTGCTGAAGAGGGGTAGTCTAAGACACGTGAAACTAATTGAATCCCTCCACAAATCTTCCAGTGATTGATCTCACGCCTCCTTACCTGCACAGAGCTCATTGTTCACTGGTGACCTGAGGCCCTACCTTCTTAAGTTTGTAACACTTGTGGACACATGCTGAAGTTCACTAAGGGGTCACGTGGGAGAAAGCCCATGGCTTTCACTTTTTGAGGATGCACAGGAGGGGAGAGTGTCAGAGACCCTCATACCGATAACGGACGGAACGACCGTCATGGCGGCGGACCAAATCCGTCCCCCAAGGCCGCGAACCAATCTATACTGCATTACGATGCATGCAGGCCTTTCCTCCGACCACGACGGTCGGAAAGTGCTCAGCTTGAAGACTGGCAGTTGTGAATCTATCGGTATGGAACCCGACGGTCGGAAGGTGCCCGTCATGTATCGTGGCGCATTGAAAAGCATAGAAAAGGATAGTGGAGCGCACAAATGGCCCGGCAGGGTGCATGGCGGTCGCCGAATACCTGGCATGGATCGAGGCGGTCGCAACGCAGTGCATGCAAATCGTGTCCATTGGATGATTTAAATTCAAACACATCTGATGTCCATCACCAAAGTGGACACACCTACAAATCATGCTCAAAAGCACACCTCATCCTAGACCAAGTTCCTTTGATCCTACATTCCACATTCCCCAACTGCCAGACAACATATAGATGGATTAGAAGCTTGAACACAATTGCTGCACAGACCCCACACACTTCTAACAATTAAATCACCATTTCATTCCTTATTCACATCACCATTTACTTTCTATCACTTTCACTCACCTTTTTTGTTATCTTCCAATATGTCACCAGAAACAAATCCACGATTTTCGGACACCAAGTTGGGAGTGATGATTGATGAAATCATCCGAGTGGAAGCACAAATCTTTGGATCTCAATCCCAAAAAGTCCTCAAACTCGACAAAATGCTGTGTGGCACCAGATTGTCACAAAGGTGAATGCTGTGGGGAGCATTGTATGTACAAAGGAGGACGTCAGGAAGAGGTGGCATGACCCGAAGATGAGAGTCAAGAAAATGGCCTCCAAGCGCCACCTTGCGGCCCTCAAGATTGGCAGTGGTCCTCCTGGGCCACCTTCGCAACTCACTGCCTGGGAGGAAAAGATGCACGCCATCTTTCAGTCAGAGGACTTGATTGGAATAACTGGGGGATTGGAGGCTGGTAAATCGCACTGTAACAACTCACAGTATTTACACTCTGTAAATGCACTTATCGCAGCCATTGTTATTGCACAGTGCAACAACTGATGTCTGGGGAGGTCTGGGGAGCTGAAGTCACTACATCTCCCAGCAGGCACTCTTGTACAAACTCCAAACCAAATGGCCCAGTCTTCTCCCTCCATACCCACCTGTCAGCCATCTTGTAGCTGAACTCCAACTCACATGCAGGTATCCATTGTACATATCTGGGGGGTCTGGGGAACTGAAGTCAGTACATCTACCCGCAGGCCCTCTTGTACAAACTCCAAACCAAAAGGCCCAGTCTCCTCCCTCCATACCCACCTGTCAGTCATCTTGTAGCTGAACTCCAGCTCACATGCAGATAGCCATTGCTCATGTCTGGGGAGGTTTGGGGAACTGAAGTCACTACATCTCCCAGCAGGCACTCTTGTACAAACTCCAAACCAAAAGGCCCAGTGCTGTCTATCCAGAACCACTTGTCAGCTATGTATGAGTAATGAACCATGGGATATATTGGCAATGTAATCCCACATACGTAATCTTCAGTACAGGTTCAAACTATTGTGTCAATGATGTTTTTGCTGTCCAAAACACATTTCAATATAAACATTTTACTCATTCCTTTAAACAGGTGGATCTGGTATGACTTCCCAGAGTCAAGATATCGCCCAGACTCTATCTTCACCCAATGATCAAGCCTTCAGTGATGCTTGTTCTCCGGGAGGAATGGACGAGGAGGACCAAGCTGGCCCATCTGGTGGGCCTGGGCAGACAGCAGTAGTGATTCTCTGCATGACCACAACCACATCTCCCATCCCAGGGGTAACATCTGTGCTGACCTATGCCCCAACAACAAGTGCACCTAGCACAGTCGGGAACATCTCCTGCCTCCCAGTCTAACCTGAGAAGGAGAGGATTAACAGCCTCCCAGTCAGAAAATAGGAGGCAGTGTGAGGGTGCAGCCTGTGTCAAGGACACAGGTACGTGGGGGCAGGTTTGGTGGGAGGGTTACATGGGGCCAGCAAAGTGAGGCTACTGCTGCCAGTGAAGCCCATAGAGGACTTGGCTAATGTGAAGAGAGAAAGGCATGTTCTAGTCTTACTACCACAATCTGTAGGAGAACAGGATGACACACATATGCCAATATTAGCAACACACAACTGTGAACAAGCCCAATGCATTCATTGAACTCCCATCCTATCAGAGTGCAAGCAGGGTTGGAATTAGAGTTCTTTTTCCTAAGTCTGTGACAAACATCTCCAGGAATAGTCCATGTCCAACTTGTACTTTGTAACAGCATCACATACTTGCAGATGTCACAACTTAGAAATGCCCAAATAGAGGATTACATGGTGAAGGTACCTATGACAGAGCAATACATAGAGATAAGTGATTGATCCATACCTTGTTTACCAGACACAGTGCAGTTGTCTAGTACACAGCAGCTCTCCAAAAATATGATACACACATTAACAAATTACAAGCCAACAGTTGTCAAGAACAAGCTCCACAAACCTCATGTGCACTGAGTGTTCAACATCTGTACATACCAAACATCTACCCAGCAACAATTTCCTCACATCACCACAGCTGCTGTCACTGTAACAGGCTAAGTAATTCAAACACACATCATACTTACACTCATGAGAAGGTGTTGATGACCCATTGGCGCATGTCAACTCCACCCTCTTCACCATTATCATCTTCATTTGGCATAACTGGATCGTCACCCTGTGGCACCTGCTGGCCTCCTTCCTCTTCTATGAGAAGGATGTTGCGTCGAAGTGCAAGGTTGTGGAGCGTACAGCATGCAACGGTGATCTGACACACCTTCCGGGTGAGTAGAGGAGGGCCCCCTCAGTCCGGTCCAGACATCTGAACAAAGCCTTCAGAAGCCCAAAAGTCCGCTCCACTGCCCGCCTTGTTCCTCCATGGGCATCATTGAAGCGGGCATCCCCTGGCGGTATTGGATTCCTCAGTGGTTTCAATAACCATGGGCGGTTGGGATATGCTGAGTCTCCTAGATGGAAGACAGACAGGAGTGCAATAAATGAGCTACACGTAATCTCATCATGCAACATGGCATCACTCACACACACAAATATTGGACACTTCATACTCATGAACAAGCCAGGCACTCTCCAGTAGTAGTCGTGACATCATTTGGGGCACAGTGCTGTTACGCAGTACGAAGGAGTCATGGGCAGAACCGGGAATCACAAACAGGCATGTGATATGTATAAATCTACTAAATAAACCACTTGCATGTTGATGGAATGGGTGTGCTGCCTATTCTGATACACCTGTTCATTGCCTTGTGTTGTCACCAACCCAACATGTGTGCCATCTATTGATCCAATCACATGTGGAAACTGAGCCAATCTATGAAACTCTCCCTTCACATTGGCCAAATCTTGACGCCTTGGAAACGGGATATAGCTGTCCATGTGTTTCAACATGCCTGCAAGTACATCACGTAGTATGCGACTAAACATAGGTTGTGACTAAGCCTGGGCGGAGTTCGCAGAGTTCCGCGTAGTGCAAAACAAACTCCGCCGCACTACGCGGAGCTCCGTGAGCAGTGGAGTGCATTAGATAAATGCCGTACGCAGTGATTTTCAGTGCCAGGTGCTTGTCCGTACTGTGCAATCATCGCGAACGGCACCATGGACAGCGCAAGCGGGCACTGCTTCCTTTCTGCCGCTCAAGTAGATTTTTACTCAAGTGGCAGCTTTCTCAACACAAACGGACGGTTTCTCAATGTGAGCGGTCGTGTGCATATGTGATCACTCGCAATGAGGAATCTGACCGCCCACTTTGAGAAATCTCGCTGGGAGGTTGATTTTCCACGCTCGCCAACTTGATGTTGACGATCTCGAATGAGGAAAAATCTCGCCGGGAGGTGGATTTTCCTCGCTCGCGCTCGCCAACTTGACGTTGACGAACGCAAGCGAGGAGAAAAACTCTGCTCAGCTACACGAAGCTGAGTTTTTCGGAACTCCGCGAGCTCCGCATAACACAGAGTGCGGAAAACTCCGCAAACTCCACAAGCGGAGCGGAGTTCACCGCCCATACTTAGTTGTGACATTCCTCCCGATGTGGCCACAGTATACTGAAAGGAACCTGTAGCACAAAAATGTAGTGCTGCCATTACTTTCAACATAGGTGTAAGAGCCATGGGATAGTTTCTATGAGCACGTAAATCAGGTCCAACTATGCACATAGATCTTCTATTGTCTGAGTATCAAGACAGAACTTCATGGGGTTTGGGAAAGGTCGGTATACTGGAGGCTGTTATCCCTTATGTCTGCCACGGAACCTATATGTGGAATGGAGATACATGGATAAACCTCACAATGTCCACGTTTACATTCACCAAGAGACACACACACACAGAAAGGATGGGAATTCTCAATGAATCACAAGTTAACATGTACACTGCTCTTCACATCACGGACTACAGATTACTTTCATGGACGGATACTGTAAGTTAGATGTAAGTGATTATGCTGCATTACATAAATAATAAGTTCAAAATTTACCACCTGTGCCACTCACTACATACATACAAAGCTATCAAATTTCATTTGGAATACAGCAAACTGATGTGAATATGTCTACACTAACAATGTAGGTGGCAAGTTTCAATATCGGGACATGCAACCTCTGCTGATTTCAACCGCGCGGTAAGGGTGGCCGAACAATGTGGTCACAGCCATTGGATCAAGTTGTCAAATGCGACGGGCGTGTTCAGATGTAATGCTTTGTCCGACATCGCAGCCCACCTAAGGTGCTGCATGAATTCACTAATAGGTTAAGCCCATTCATCGTCCGCCGGCTGATTTGAACCGCACGGTAGGAGTGCCCGACCAATGTGGTCACCGCTATTGGATCAAGTTGTAAAATGCGACCGCCATGTTCAGATGTAATGCTTTGTCCAACATAGCGGACTGCCTCAGGTGATGCATGAATTCACTAATAGGATATGCCCATTCGTCGTCCACCGACTGATTTGAACCACGCGGTAGGCGTGTCCAAACAATGCAGTCACAGCCATTGGATCAAGTTGTAAAATGTGACCGCTACAGCTCAATGTACATGGCCGTCTACAGTAAAGACTGCCTGTGTTTTGTAAATAAAAGTTACTGATGCTAACATTTCCCACCTGCCTCAAGACACTGCTGCTAAGTAACCATCCACACGTTTAGCTGCTGTTTGCTATCTCTGGGAGCCAACATGTCATGGTGTACAGGGCAGAGGGCCCCTCCCTTCACTTAATGCCACACATTGTGGTTCAAATGTACATGTTGAATATGATTGCGACATATATTAGGTGTTGGTCACAACATAGGAATGTGACAGTCATGGCATATGTGGCACAGCTAAATATTGTTGGGACAGATTAAAGGTGATGGTCATACACTACAGGCCCAGACATCAGTTGTCTGCACATAGATAGGCATTGATGGATCAATTGTGTGAGAATACTGACTTGCCACATTATGTAATGGCAGTTATGGCTAGTTATGTTGTCTCATGTGAAAAGTTGATTATGTGTCCTGTGAATGGAGTGTAATGGTATTTTGATCTTATTAGGCAGTACCACCAAGTGCTTAGCACACAAGGCATAAGCATACTTGTCTTCTGTCAGGTGACAAGACCTCACAGACACCCTCACTGTGGCACAGTACGCTACATTTACATACATGATGGGCAGGTGAACTATGGTTGTCAATGGGATCTGTGGGCATGTGATGGTATAGTGTGCACATCATATAGAAATCAGACAACATAAATGATATGAGAATGCCATTCACCATGGCCCTGGCTTTATCACTGTATATTACCCAAAGTCATAGATGTCAACAGGACTCCCCCTGTGGACCTGTAGATCTGCAGGTGTGGGCAGAAACAGTGTCACAGGAACAGGAATTTGCATCAATGCACCTAGTAAAAGTACATTGGATATGGTGAATGTTGATAAACACACATCTGAGACTACTGATGATGTATAAAATGGGCTCAGTGTTTGTAATTGCTTTAGCACAGGCCCTTAACTCCAACATGCTTCAGATTTTTTATGACAATAGGTTGTTCCTACAAACATACAGGAAAATGTCCATGTAAACAATACTTTTACAACTGACAGTTTGGCTATTCTGATTTACAGTTCAAGACAGCATCTCCACAGATGTTAGATTGTGCAATTGTGCTGCATTTACAATGCTATGTCGATGGTGTGTCAAATAAACCTTGCCACATATGACATACAGAGTAACCCTTGTTCTCAATAATGTACACACAGACACATGCAGAGGTCATCAGAGGATCACTTCAGGAAGCTTTATATCCATTGATCCACATACTTATGTCTACATCTACGTGTATGGCAGGCCTATTCTGTTCATACGATCCAAAAAATGGCATCTACTAAGTGCAATGTTGGTTTTGAGCTTTTGCCCACAACCGTAGGAAATCATGTATGTACACTGTACAGGTGTCTGTTCCTAGGAGCTATACACGCGTAGTGTCCTGAAGGTCACATTAGTGTATGGCATTCATCAAATTTAACCTGCATGACACAAGTGTAGATGGCCAAGGGTATGTGATGTCAGGGCTGTGGTCTAGTGTGCTTAGACATTTTTGAAATTGATGGTAGCACACAGAAGGAGTTATATAGTTTACACACATGTGTTGTCAGTATTTCAGCAAGTGAAATTCAAAGATGTCACGTATCCTTTGTAGTGTATTGTTAATGGTAGTTGTGTAGTAGCTTTGAGTCACAAAAGCTGATGACTTTATAAGTGACATGTTTACTCAGTAACTACATCTGTTGCAACCATACAGGTCAAGGCCCATCTTAAGGGGAAGATGTGGAAAGCCATCGCCTGGAAGGTGCGGACCCTCGGGGTCGCTTGTCGGCGCAGTGCTCACTACATGAAGAGGTGGGAGGACCTTAGAAAATAGGCTAAAAAAAAATCCGAGGTCAAACTGAGCCTGTCCTTCCCCGGCAGAATGGGAGCTTGCCGAACCCTGACCCTGCTAATGGCCCGCATACTGGCGGTGGCATATCCCAACCTTGATGGGCAGTTGCAAGCCCAACAGCAGCTAGGAGGGGGTGAGTATTTTCCTCAGTATGATGTCTTACATGACCATATTTTGTTTTTCACTTACAGGCAGCTATCTAACATTTTAGTTGGAAGTATACTCATGTTCCACTCAAGGAGGACATATCTGCATGTGTATTAGTGGATGTAGGACCATGTATTTATATAAGACACTATACATGTGACCCTGATTTAGCATGCAGAAGTCAGACATGTCTGTCCAATGTTGAGTTTCAACATGTCTGGCTATTTTCAGACAATTACCACATCATCTTTGTTAGGAATTCCTGACAATGATCTCAGACAGCTCACTTCTCAGGCTTTTGTCTGGAGTCTTGCTGCCACACTACTATGTGTCTTTTGAATGTGGACCCCTCACATGTGATACAATGCACTGTGTATGCAGACACTGAGCCGTACTTGTGAGGCACACATCAACATTGACATCCATCATTACCCAGGTCTAATGTGGAAGCATTGACACACCTGCTTGTACATGCTTCCAACAATTTTGAACTATGAGCCATTAAAGAACATTGTGAAGCGTATGCAGACAGGATGTATGCACATGTGCATAGGTGTATGGCCAATATGTGGCTGATGAGGTACCTCAGGGAGTGGTATGCTGACATATTGTGCTATGCTTGTTTCGCCATTCAGTGCTACATAGGAATATGTGTTAGCATCCATTACTTATCAAGTGAATAGACTCCCCCATTCGACATGAGTAATCCTGCTTTGTGGAGTAAACATCAACCAACCCTCATGTATAACAAACTTTCAGATGTCAATCAATCAATCAAGCTTTATTCGGTTAATACAAATAACCATAAAAGCATTCTAAAATACAATTCATCGTTAAACATTTCTTAAAATTCTTGTACATTAGAGATCGACATATTAATCAATCAATCATTCACATATAAAATACATTTTAAAAATATAATATGGAATAGAAAATGTAAAAATTAAAAGGAGGGGAACTATTCGCTTTCATAATTCAACATATCCAGATGTGTAAGATCCTTTCTCCTCTTAATAGCCAACTGAATAAAAAGAATTACAGCATTACATATTGCTACATCGGCCAAATTACAGACATGATAAAAAGCAGATTTATAAGAATACAAATGGTTCGTAATAAAAAGTGGTCGTAAGATTGATTTTCTGATGTCCCTGTAAAAATTACAAAAGAGTATAAAGTACATGGTGCTTTGGGGGGTTTTGCCATCACACGGACACCTGGGTAATTTTAGGCTCCACTTACCCATCTCTGGGAAGGCAACTTGAAAGTGGAGCGTATTCAACCGCAATCTTGTCAGATAAAATCTTTGTTGTACATTTCTTGTAAAAACAAGATATGGTTGTATGCCCAGGGAAAACGGTCCTTCACTGTAAGATCTAGCATGCGATTTTATACTAAAATCGGCTACCCTGGTTTTTTCTCTAATTCCCATAAAGCACTTCTTTAGCTCAACTTTACTTCTAATCTGGATGCTCTCAGCCATTTTAAAATTTGGGGCCATATTACACTCGGTTAGGAGTCTAATGATATAATTTATCCATGGGATATTCCTATAATGATCTAATTTCAGGCAATCCAGAAATATGTCTTTAGTGAAGTGAGCCTCATCGATCGTCCAAATTCTGTACCACAGGGTAAGAGCCGCCACATCAATCAGATCGCTCACATAGGGTACATCTAGCTCCTTATGGGCTATATAAGTTGAAGTTGAGTTTGGGACCGACAATAGTCTTCTTAAGAATTTGTTCTCAAGGGTTTGTAACGGTGAGGTATCGGCCGTGCCCCATAATCCTCCACCATAGCAAGCGCCTGTGATGCACTTACTCCCATATAGCTTCAAAATCTCTCGTATCGGCTTATTTCCTAATTTCTGTGAAAATCTGAAAATAGCTTCACTGGATCTCACAAACTTCAATTTACTAGTGTTAACATGTGTGGTCCATGGTCCTTTGCCATCAAACACTAATAGGAAAAAGTGGATGTCCTGTCAATAGATGCGCCCCCGACATTGTGGGTTCTATTTTTTGTTTTCTTTTTTCCACATGTCATTACAAGCGTTTTGCTTAAGTTAATTTTTAAATCTTTTTTAGTCATAAATTCTGTAAAATGATCTATCAACAATTGGAGACCGTTTGCGGTCCTAGATATTAGGACCGCATCATCGGCATATAATAAAACCAGGGTAACACGTTTGCCGACAACAGGGGCATCAGATTTCAAGCTTTGTAATAAAAGATCTATTCCATTGATATAAAGTGAGAATAAAAGGGGGCAAGGACACAGCCTTGTCTGATTCCTCTGGTTACCTTAAAGTGCGTTGTGCATTCCCCTTTCAGACCATAGCGTATTTTCGATATGAGGTGAGCATATATCTGTGATAAAAAATGTATAATTTCCTGGGGGCACCCATCTCTACTAGAGTGTTCCATAGCTTAGAGTGGTTTACCAGATCAAAGGCACTGGACAGATCTGCAAAACAAAGATGAAGTGATCCTTCTTTGGCAAGTGTGTATTTGCCAATTATCAACTCGAGGTTAACGCATTGCTCAACCGTTCCAATACCCCTTCTGAAGCCGTATTGGGCATCTGTTAGAATATTATTTTCCTCCACCAAGCATTCCAGCCTGGCTAACAGGACTCTACCCATAAGTTTAGAGGTAGAGTCGAGAAGGGATATTGGTCGGTAGCATTTAGCACTACCTCTATCTCCTTTTTTGAAGATGGGCACAATCACACTTTCAGCCCAGGTAGCTGGTAACACCCCATTAATGATAGCATTAAACAGATTGACTAAAATAGGGGACCATAGATCTACGTTGTCCTTAAAAACATCAATTGGAACCCCTGCAGCCTTTCCACTCGCACTTTTTTTTAAAGCTTGATTTATCTCTTCTAAATTGATGGTTTCAATCTTAGGGGTATTCATTATGATAATATGTCGATTCTCATCTGTTTCCAAGGGCTGTTGGGCAGGGTTAAAAATATTCTCAAAATGGGATAACCATTCTTCTGGCATAACTAATGTGTCAACCCTTGCGGATGAAACGTCTTTAAACAGAGGTTGGTCTATGGTTTTCCAGAAGAAGATAGAGTTTTTTGTCTCAGCTGCTTGAATAAGGCTCTCCCATGCGTCCTCCCTAATTTCGTTTTTCCTCAGCATTAAGGCTTGCTTATAGCTTTTGCGAAGGCACCTAATTTTATCTATATTCCAGTGTTTATTTTTTAGTTCTTCCTTCAAGGTCCTGTTTAGTCTAGAACAATGTTTATTAAACCAACGTGGACTATCATCATTAAATTTCCTACTCTTAACTTTAAGTTCTTTTGAAATTTCATCTGTGATATTTTGAAAGGCTGAAACAATTTCAATATTACTAGATGTATTGCCCAGACATGTTTCCATGTATACACTACTTTTTTGAATAACCTTTTCCATGAAAACAATGGGATCAACACCTGTCCATTTTATTGATATCCCATTTTCACCATGTGTGTTAATATTAGTTGCAGCAAAAGTTATCTTCTGTCTATAATATAATTGAGAATTTAATATTAACACAATTGGGAGGTGATCACTCAGGAGACTCGATTGTATATAGCATTTTTCTACCTCAAGCCTACAATTCCTAGATAGTAAAAGGTGATCAATACGTGATGATGACCTGGTCCCCACGTATGTATGGATAAGGTTTACTCCCTCGTGTGGGCCTAGGTCCATTATTTCTAAATCATATTTATACATCACATGATTGATAGTTTCACCATACAAGTTATGCGGGAAATGCGAAAGGTGATCACCGAGCACATCTTCATATCCACATTGATCGCCTATAATATTATCACACAGAACACAGTTAAAATCCCCAGCCCAGATTAATATATTATCGCCCCCCAGGTCTCTCAAGAATTTGTCCAGCTCAACCTCTAATTATACGATAATCTCATATCTTGAGTTATCAAAAACATTATTGTAAAAGTTAATAAATACTATGTTCTGTTTTCCTTTGACTGTGAAAGCTAAGAATTGAAAATGCTGTGAAGTTACATAGACTTTCTTTAGGGACAATGGTACAGACAAAGAAATTAAAACCGCCAAGCCCCCACTTGCTCTTCCAGCCTTAGATGAAATTGCTTTGGTGAAAATTGTTTTAAAACCGTTAATATGAAATACCTCTGTCGACCATGTCTCCTGTAGGAGAATCACCGAACAATACTGTATACTTTTAAGCCATATCGGATTTTGCAATTTGTTTTTAACCCCTGCAATATTCCAAGTCATGATTTGCAGTGTCCCTACCGGGGAGCACGATATTGAAACTGCCCCCGTCCTATTCTTCTGGGATATATGGTCGCTGTAAGCATCTAATTCCACAACTTCCATTGGGTTGGTTTCTACGAATTCTACATGGGAGCTTTGATTTGCTTCATTAATATGATACACATTTTCTGTGGGAAGGTTTAACATCTTCAGGGGGCAATTACTTTTGTAAAGTTTCATACTTTTTGGAGCCAGTCAATCCACCTCGCTACAGCTGCCTAAAGGGGCAAATCTGTTTGACATGAACGATATCCCAAGGGTTTCCCGGGGACAATTCGCTCTACTTGATAAGTGGGACAACTCGTGACGTGTTCTATAAAAATATCCGAGGGGTACCGCAATAATGCTACGATTGCGGTTGTCATATGGTCAGGTATATTTTGCTGATAGCTCTTCCATTAGACAGCCTACCAAATCTGCGTGTCGAAAGTTTACCACCACACAGTCCCCATTACATAGCTTTTCCCCTTTACCCACCCAGCCAACTCTTCTCAACATGATTATCTCTTGAAATAAGAGTCTAGTACTACAATTGGTGTTACAGGTGAACCAGTGTATAACCTGATTCTTCAATGAGTCCCATGATTCAATAGAACCATTTTGGAGTTTTGGGACATTCTTTAGGACAATAACGTAAGGGGTCGCTTGAGGTGGTAAGCTAAGGGAACCCCCCTGAAGAGTATTTGGCCGATGATGACCATCTAAGTCTTGATATTGGTTAGTATTACTCTGCGGGTTAGCATTTGCCTGCCTAATGGTTGTTTTTAATCTATACGGACTTGGTGGTTCTTTTAATTGTGATTCAGGCAATAGTACGTGCAGTTGGTGACTATTAGACCTAGCTGCATTACTTTCGAGACCCTGGACGTTTTGTGGCGGTTTCTTTTTATCATCAACCATATTTAATTTATTAGGAACCGATTTCTGGCATGTATTAATCACATTTGATGTCTGCATGACTGTAACCAGGTCCATTAGTTTAATAATGTCTTTCTGTATTTTTTAACCTCAGATGTTACACGCCTTTCAATAGAGTCTATTTTCCAATGCAGTTTTTTGAAGAGTGTTTAAATATCGGGTATATGCCATGCCATGTCTTCAGATCTTTTCACGGGGAGCGATGCGTCCTGTTTCAATGTCTTCCCCCCTTTCTTTTTGTTTTCTGAGAAGCGTTCTTTGGATCGTTTACTACTGGAGCAGTATGCTGCTTTGGCCTTTTTGCTGGAGGCGATATCAAATCAGGCGAATCCGATACTATGGATATTTCAGCTGTAGTTGTCAGCACGCAGTGACCTGGCCCAACAGGGTACGTTGGGCTCTGTGCGTTCGAGATTATATCTTCCAAACTATTATTTAGCCCCTCTTTGTTTTTGCCCAAAACATGTACATCTGATTCCAAATCGTTACTATCCTCGCTGGCTTCAATTACGGAGATAGACCCCTTGTGGGCAGCATTTAAAGCAGTTTTAGTAGCGGCTAGCTGCTCCTCCACCTGAACAATCTCGCTGTTAATAATTCCCATAGCGCTTTTCAAGTAGTTTGTAATTGGTGCTGTATTGGCCATGGGATTCCCTTTTGATGTTATAGCCAGTTTTCTCTTCCCCATTTTAGTTAGGAGTAACACAGTACAAGAGGGAAGAATAGAAATCGGCTTACCGGCAATACATTGCGTCGAATCAGAGAATTAAGGGAGGCGGCCCAGCCCAGCCTTGTCCGGTCTCGGACGGGTACAGACGGGCCCGCCCTTGGCCCGGGCTTCGCCCGCGCGCGTCCCGCGCCGCGTGAGGCCAGCAGTTGTTTTAAAGCGCCTCCGGGCGCGTAGAGCGGGCGTCAGCGGCGTGGTCCACCTCACGGGAGCCTGGGACTTGTGGTCCGGTCCCGCTCCCCCTCTGGATCACAGTGGTTGCAGGCAAAGATCGAGTAGCGCTCAACAGCGCAGAACGGCTTCACAGGGCTTCCAGATGTCATTTGGACATTTATCAATATTGCTAATTTTGTAGGCACACAGCAGTCAACATGGACAGGGTATGTTCTAATACAGACTAAAGTACAAAGGACATTTACACTGCCTAAAAACAACAAATGGTCATGCCAGGTCCACTTTAGGATCTTATGTGTTATATTTTGCCCTGCGGAGCCTACTCTGGGGAATCTATCAATGGCGTCATCTGGATTTGAATCTGATTTAAAGTGCCACATGTACAGTGTCATCCATGTATAATGTGCACTTCACACTGATGTTCATTTAGTTACTCTGAAGATACAGCCACTTCTCTGTAGCAGGGCCCCATCTGTTGTACATGTAGTGTGTCACTGAAACCTGAGCTGAAGATGATTGCAGGCCCCCTTGACAATGTGAAGTGTAGGTTTCAATAGCTGCATCTTATTCAATTAGATTTCTTACCATTGGTATGAGATAAGGGCCTAGGCATACAGCTTGAGGACAACATATGTATCACATATGTGGCAGGGAAATGGATGTGATTACACATGTAGTTGGAGGTGACAGTGGTGGTGATACATTTATTTGGGTCTGTGCACAGCTCAATCTCCATTTATCTATATCCTCATGGCACTGTGGAGGCAAACTAAATATAACTAGACCATCTTCTTTACCGGCTATTGTGTGAATTGTTGTGTAATGAAATGTTTGTGTGGTGTGGTCAGGCTGTTCCAACTTACAATTTTCTCTTCTTGTTTCAGCATCAATCCAGGGCAATGAAGTAGACAGGGGCGAGACAGGTGGGGACGCAGCTGGCCACAGTGGTCCCATATTACCAAGTGACACCAAGGGACCCAGTGGTCTGGAGGATGGTGGGAGTGTCACAGAGGAGCTACAGGATGACTCATTAACATCTTCAACTGCCTCCAAGGGACATTCCCCAGTGGTGGTGGACTTCCATGGACATCGGTCTGCTACATCTGTATCCACCACCCCCTCTACCATCTCCATCCTCCCTGCTGCTCCCCAATGAGCTGTCAGGCCCGCTCCCCTAAGCAGGGAAGAGTTTCCTTCACCCCCGGCACCTCACCCCCTGCCTCTGTCTCCCCTGCTGCCCTGAGTGTGGAGGCTGTTGACCTACTGAGGCAGATCTCTGTGGGCCAGACAGCAGTTCAGCCCTCCAGGTGTAAACATCCCAGCAAAACTTGATGGTGTTGTATCTGGAAGGAATTCGCGCTGCCATGTCTGGCTTACATAGATCATTTCAGGCTCTGGCTTCCACACTCATGGCAGCCTTTCAACATGCCCATTTTTCCCCCCACCTCCTGCCCCTTCCCCAATCACTATCCCTATCCCCCAAACTGTCCTAAGCACATGCGAATGTCACACATTCACATCAACAGTCACACACAGCACACGCAAGGACAAACATAAGTTGCCTAAGACCAGCACACCCACTCACTATGCAGTCACCACACTCACCACCACTTCCACGACTACACACACAGAGACAACAGCCACAACATCAGCCACAGACACAACCACCATCAACCAGATAGACACCACACCCACACCAGTCCCAGGCTCAATCACAACAACACACACAGAGGCCTCAGCCACAACACCAGCTACAGACACAACTACCTTTAGCCACACAGATACCACACCCACAACACCAGCCACACAGACCTCACACACTTCCTAACACAAGCCACGTCGCACCACAAAACATACATCACACACCCAGGAACATACACACACTGCACTCACATCCACATCTCATTTCGCACATCCCTCTACCTCCAAAACCCAACCCCCTGCCATTCCTCATCCCCAGAGTCAGAAAGCTCATACCCTGTGTGCCCTTGACCTTTTCCCTGCCACAACTGCCCCACCACTCAAACCCAAAAAACCTGGGTTCCCTCTCCTATCGAACCCTTCCCTATCTACATCCACCAAAGCTGGCCCCTCTGGTACCCCAAAAACCCATCCCTCCAAAGCCAAAAAGCAAAAAAAAAACCTGTCCTGAGTCCGGTCCACCCGTCCACCCAATCAAAAGATCCTCTTCCCTACCTACCCCAGTTCGTATGCCAAAAGAAAAAAATTAAAACTGTTCCCACCTTCACTATTCCAATCAGTTCCCTAAAGGGATACAAGATCCCAAAAATGATCGTACCCAGCCCTCTCAATCCTGATTTGCTCTCTCCCAAGCCACAACCCACACCACCCAATCCCAAGGCCATCATTCCCACCCACCTACCGCACCCTGCCTCAACCGAAACGAATCCTCCCCAAGCCCAAACCAGCCCCACCAAACCACACCCCACCCCAATGACTCTGAGGTGCCTGGACTGCCCATTGGATGCCCCTTTCCTGGGGGCAGTTCCCTGGCAGTGTTCTTGATGGAAAGTGTTTTGCATTAGCACACAGCTATGCCACATGTTCATAATTGGACTGGCCATTGCCCTTTGATTTTTTACCTTTTCTGTCATTTGTTTAAATGAAAACAACAATTAATAACAAAATTCATCCTATTTTTGCCACTCATAAGAATTCAGTGATGTCACATACAGGAATCAACTACTTAAATTTGGACCTGGAATTCAACACCCTAGCCTTGCCCAGAGTGGGGGGTGGGGGGGTAGGTAGTGTGTTGTGTGAAACACATTGTTGATGTATAGTGTGTCTCTAAGTTGTCTGAGTATGTTGTCAGTCAGGTGATGTGCATTCTCTGTTATTTTTCTGCAGGGATGCTTCACATGCACACTGGCATATGCAAACAATCTGACAGCTCTGTAATGGTTGGTTGTGACTGTTTAGTGAAATGTGTGTTTGTATGTGTTTTTGGTGCCCTCCACAACAGTACTTTCAGTGTGTTAAGTGTCCTGGTGGAACACTTTCATATGAGTGGGTCTGGTCCTTGAGGAAGTGGCCTACAAAAATATGAGCTGGACATATGTATTTGCCATTTTGCCACACTCAAATGAACATTTAGGTATTCTGCCATTGCACAACATCACGGTATCGGTGGACTGATTTTAAATTGAATCTACAGGTATTCCGTGTTTTTATGTGGCCTTTGAGTGTTACTTGCATTGGTAGTAGGAGTTACTACTCAGACTTTTTGTGAAGATATTTATGGTGCTGCTTATGTGACCTATCAATACTGCTCATTGACGTTTAGGGATTCTCATTGGCTGTTCCATGTGTGGCAGTAGTATGTGATTCTGATGCTGATTTGGCTACAGTTCACACCCTGAGTGAGGGGCTGATCTGGAGAGTCAGATGGGACCCTTTTCTGCATCATCTTTGGACACCTGACGTTAATGACCAACGACTAGCACAGGCAAATTCATACACTTATACATGTATGCCCAGGGCTTTAAGTGGGATTGAGAAAACTGGGGCGGTCTCTCTAAGGGGCATGGCCTATGTAGTTGCAGGCGTGGCTTTAATAAACCTATGCTAAAAACCTATGCTCAGCATAGTGTGCCAGCCAACTGGTATCTTGCTGTTTCTGTCTTCGCATCCAGATATATGATACAGCAACTAACATTATACCTACAACAAGCCAGGACTATTGTATTTGTCTATGGTTGTTAGTTGCATGAGATCAATGAGCAACAGCTATGGCTTTGTTGAATATAATATTGAAAACGCTTCAGTTCTGAAATGATGAGACTGTGTAAGAACTAGAACAAGTCTCTTTGATGTTACATCAAAGGCTGTGAAGGGTGGTACAGCTGCAGAGTTAATATTTCTTTTTCACCCTGAGGGTGAGGGCAAATATGGAGAGCTCAACAGGGACCTGTCGCAGCACCTGCTTTGACCCGGACCACTTAAAGACCTGTGTATGGCAATACTCGTTCTTTCAAAGGTCCCTTCTGCTCCATCATGTCTGAGTGCTCCAAAAATTTGTATTAAGTAAATGTCAGCACGTGTTCATTTGCTAACATGTTGCTCATGCCTCCCCCTTCCCTCCAATGAACAACAACACGGGGCTGCTCTAGCATGGCGGTCACTGACATTGGTTGTGAAGCATATATGTGCAGCAGATGTGACACTTACCGGCGATGCCATCCATAAAGATGCAGATTTGGTCCGTGAGCAAACAGGTACAGTGTTTGCATGACGTGTAGCATGGGCTCCAAGTCGGCGCAGGAAGTGGCCAGCTGTGTGAAGGTGCTAGTCGTGTTTTCCTCCCACCCTTCCGGCCTGCTTTTATGAGGTAGTTGAATGACGTATAGTAATTGGACAGGCGGTCCATACGCAGCTGCGCTCTCAAACAGCCTCCATTGGTCTGTACCAAGACTATCGCGGTCGGAATACTCTGTTGGAGTCAGATGGTCTGCGGCGGGCAGATTTCTGTGAATTCAAATGCATTGTAATATCGCGGTCGGAGTGACTGCTTCCGACAAGAACGTAATGGTCCATCCGCCTCCGACAGGACCAAAGAAGACGATCCGACCGTCATCGGAATGACCCCCTAAATGTTTCTTTTGAGATCTGTCTAGTGTCACTTTCTTCCTTTCTTCTGCTGTGAACTCAAATACTGTGCTACAAAGTGGACTGGCTAGTCTTCTCTCACTCCTGACCAGTCCCCACAGCAGTGTTGTTGTTAGCGCTCGCATACACTTTGAGCACACCATTTCGTACAAAATTATGGGTAAAATGATTCTGTTCTGTCTATGGTATGCTAAGTGGATCACTGGGCCAGTGCATTTTTTTCAGGATCTGCTTCTACAAATTCACACAGAAAAAATGTGAAATTAAATTAAATGCTATTTGGATTTGTAGAGCTCTCTACTACCTGGGAGTGTCTAGGCACTGTAGCTCTAGGGGAAGAAATAAGATGAACTGAAGCTGTAGGGGAGAAAAGACTAAAATTAAAACTATTTGTTAAAAAGCAGGTTTTAAGGGACTTATGGAAAGAGAGAAGATCAGATTTATTCTTAAGGTCTGGTGGCATGATGTTCCATAACCTGGCTGTACAGGCTACAAAGCTTCTGACACCCCAATTAGCTCTTCTGACTTTGGAGACCACAAGATTGAATGCAGATGAGGATCCTAGCGATCAAGAAGGGACATACCGCTGAAAGCGATGTTTGAGATACGCGGATCCCGAACTGTGTAATGTTTTAAAAGCAATACAGAGGACATTGAAACAGATCCACTTTTTGATAGGGAGCCAGTGCAGTAAAGGGAGAGCATAGGCTACTGACTGATGTTTAGGGATAGCTAGAAGAAGATGGGCAACCGCGTTCTGAATAATCAGCAGTTAATTTAAAAACCTTTTTTGAATATTGGAGAAGTAATCAATTTTCGGCATTATGAGAGTGGACAGCATGGATTTCTGTAAATCACGTGGAATAAAAGGAAACATTTTCCTGAGTGTTTTTAGCATTAAGAAACCGGAAGAGGTAATAGAATTAACATGGCCTTCAAAGGAGAGCTTGTCGTCAAAGTAAACTCCAAGGTTTTTACCTTAGCAACTGGGGTGGGAACCTCCCCAGGTCCTGAGGCCACCACTCTGGAGAACAGAAAGACGCGTTTCTACCAAACAGCAAGACCTCGGTCTTGGAAGAATTAAATTTCAAGCAGTTGCTTGACATCCATTTTTCGATATGGCCCATGCTTTCCTGAAAACTGGAAGCTGTATCCTCTGGATTGCTGGCCACAGACACCACTATTTGAGTGTTGTCGGCATAGGACACTACTGCAAATCCAACGGATTTAATTGGATTGGCCAAGGGGGTAACATACAGATTAAAAAGGGTTGGACGTAAGGAGGAGCCTTGATGGACCCCGCAAGGTAAAGAAAAGGGGGGGGGTTGAGGCCATTAAGCTCAACAAACTGTTCTCTATCCGAAAGAAAAGATTTAGGAAGCATGACAGCACAGCCTTACCTCTGATGCCAATGGTAAAGAGATGGTCAATAAGAAGGCTGTGATTGACCGTGTCAAAATCTGCAGAGAGGTCTAATAGAATTAAAGCAGTATTTCCACCAGAATCCAATGTTTGCCTTATTTCCTCAGAAGCAGTGATCAAGGCTAGTTCAGTGCTGTGTTGGCCAGTGGCGTAACGAAACTTGAGGGGGCCCCCCTGCAAAGCACATGGAGGGGGACCCCCCGCCCCGGCCCACCACCTACCACTTTGCCCCACCACCCAAAAATCTGGTATATTTTGATTTGAAACCTCCAACATTTAATGAAATGCTTCTATATTGTCTTGACTCAAAGTTCTAATGAGAAAGTGGGAAACCCTCTTAACATATAAGCTACGCCGTTTGTAACAATACTGTCAAGAGCAGATTATTTAACTGAGGCAGCATTCAGAACAATGCCAAGGAGCGATCCTATTGTCTCAGGAACTGCCTCTGGCTGAAGAACAAAGAACAACTATGAAGGATCTGAATTTGAATTGACATTGATGGACAATAACTTGAAACTTTGAAAGACAAACCCAAACCTGCAATTCCATAGACTCGACTGACAATATACATGAGAATTACACAAGATATAACTCAGTATCCTGCGAATTCCAAGAGAAATAGACTAGTGAATTATCAAAATGCCACACCCTTGCGACTGTCTAGGTCTGTGCATGATAATAACGTGAACTGAGGAAGCAATTTCAATTTCTACCATCATGTCTTTATTAGTAAGCAGGACAAAACAGGCAGGCAAACGAGGCTGAGGATGAAAACTGTTTGGATGCTTCAGAACATTGATGCAGATGTTTGTCTGTTTGAATTTATAATTTCTGTAGTATAAACAATGCTAAATACAAGATTTAAGGCTTACGTATTACAGACAAGTGCAAGCAACACCATAAATAACACCGCATGTAGAATAAAAACAAGCCATATCAGCAAGTACCTAATGTCAGAATCTATACAAACTGTAGTTGGTAAAGCAAAAGAAAAGTTCAAATACTTCCAAAGTGCATAATAAAGCAATCACCAGTCCAGCAATATACAAAAATCAAGAATGTTTTGTAAAACAATCCAACTTTCTTGCATCAAGGTGAAAATACTTTCAAAGTGCATGATAAAAACAAGTCCAGCAGTATGCAAAAATGAAGCCAGGTTAGTCAAAGAATTCTCCGTTTGGTGTGTGCATAAAGGCACATATATTTCAAAGCAACTAGTAAACAATAACAACTACAGCACCATACAATAATCAAACTGGTTTAGACTAACAATTCCCTTTTTGAAGGCTCAAGTATTTCAAAGTGACTGGCAAAACAGTAACAAGTACAGCAGGAAGCAGCATACAAAAATCAAACCACTTTAGTCAACAAATGCCCTTTTGGCTTGTGCATTAAGGTGCAAATATTTCAAAGTGACTGGTAAATCAATAACCAGTACAGTATGCAGCAGCATACCTAAATCAAACCTATTTTGTAAAACTAATTCCCCTTTTGTGTGTGCATGAAGGCATAAATATTTCAAAGTGCCTGGTAAAGCAATACAATTTAGCAGCATAAACATCAAACCCGTCCAGTCAAACAATGCCCCTTTTATTTGTGCATAAAGGTGCCGGAGCCCATTTTGCCCATGCCTTAAAACGTTTCTGGGTGGCATCAGCCTTTAATGGTTGCACCAATCTCCCATCCAGTAATGGCAGCTTAAGAGGCAGCAATTGTGACCTGGGAAAAGTAAAGGAGGCCCTGGCAAGAGGTGATCCCAAGGATATGGCTCGACAAACATGATACGTGGCAGAGCACTTAGAATCAGGCCTGGAACAGGAGCTGAGAATTTACTGCTCGTGAAAGGAAGTGTGAGGGAAGATAGCAGCCCATCACGAAATGGTGGGCATGTAAATGGAAGTAACAGGGTGGCCAGAGACAGTCCTGCAGGCACAGGGGCACCAAAATCTACGCACCTAAATAATTTGAAAAGATGTCTTTCAGCCCCTCGCGTTGGTTCGCAACTTGGAAAAGCAAAGGCATGTACATTTTAGTTAGAAGCATCCAAATCTGCTCAAGCGGCAAATGATTTCAAACAAATAGTAGCTAGTTGTAAGCTTGCTTTTAAAATATGTGCACACAGCTTTTTTCCAATACACTCCATTCCCATATAACAGCTCTCCGTCTGAGCAAGTCTATATTGAAGCGTTTTAGGATGTTCAGAGTAAAGCTAGAGATGATAACGTGGTTAGTTGTTAAAGGGAAAAGTAAGATTCCGATCACCTTCCTTTCTCTTTTGCCGATGAATGCAATAGAATTTTAGAAGGGAGTAAAGCATACTATATTAAGGGGTTGGTTATGCAGAGTGATGGACACATCCTTTTTTCCACAGAGAAGTTATTGTGAAGATGAATCCCTGATCTTCAAAAATGGAGATGAATATTGCACATTCGGTGAACAATTAACATCAATACTGGGAGGAGTAAGAGACTTATGTGCCCTCACATTATAAACACTGTTGTCTACAAAAAATATAAATTTTCGAACTCGTTATTTTTAACATGGTTGATAATTCTGTATTAGCATAGCAGCATAGCATAGCAGTATTCAACTCCGTGAGCTTTCACTCATGGTTCAAAATGCGGGAAGTACCATATAATGTCCAGAGATAGACATATCTACACTATGCAGATCAAATGGGTGTGGCACTGAGGGTGGCAGACCTGTGCCCATTCACGGATTGGCTTTGCCCCTTGCTTCCCCAGTGGCCATCACCGACCTAAGCCTCAGATAACAATTCAGGGAAGCGAGAACGGAAGTCCTGAGTTGGCTGGGGGATTGAAACCAGGGGTGCAACTAGACTCGAACTTCAGGGGGGGCTACCACTCCCAGCCAGGGCTGGCCCTAGTACTGGTCGCACACGTTGCAACAGTCTTTTCTGGTGCCCCCTCCCCCATTTCCTCCTCCATGAATTCCCTCACTACCACTCACCAACAATGCACCTCATCTCACTATAGCACCTTTCTGACAAACATTTCATTTTTTTATAGCACTACTCACACTCAGTTCTGTGATCTGCATGGTACACGTTCTTTGTAGCAGGCACATTAACCCCCTGCGCTTTGTGGGTGGCAGGAGTGCCCATGTGAGTGCACAGTGAGTAATGCAACAGTGTGAGAGTAGGGTAAGAGGCGTGACTGCAGGGTGAGTGAGGTGACCATATGAATTTGGGTGCGAATGTAAGTGCAGAGTGGGACGAAAGAATGCCTGGTTAGTGATGGGCTTGTTTGAGTGAGATTGCAGATTGAGCAGTGAGGGGGACAGGTGAGTGAAGGGTGAGTAGTGTGCTTGTGTGACTGCAGGGTGAGGTACAGGGTGAACAGCGCAAGTGCATTGTGAGTGCAGAGTGATCACTGTGAGTGCAGGGTGAGCGAGTGAATGGTGTGAGTGCATGGTGATCAGTGTGAGTGCATTGTGATCGCTGTGAGTGCAGGGTGAGCGTAAAAGTGAAGGGCAAGAACGAGGAGTGAGTTGTCTGAATGCAGGGTGCATTCCCAGACACTTGAAGTAACTCTGCATGTTATTGACGGCATAGGGTTTCAGATATAAGTTAAACTATTGCTTTTATGGCATTAATAGGGATCGAGGGTTTAGGAAATAAATAATGTGCTGATCCTGCAACAAACTTCCAGTCTTATGGTTAGGGTTGCCAGCTCATTATTTTGATGTCCCAGACTGACTTATCTGTACATACTTCGAACAGCAAATATAAATAGAAAGCACTTTTAATTGTGTTCTAGGGCTGCCTGAATGATCCATGACTGATAATTAAAGGGAACAAAGACAGAAAAGTCACATTACAAATGAATACATACTTTTTATTTATAACCAGGGCACAAGTCCTAAAAAGAAGTGGGGGGGGACTAACCTAGTTAATCAGTATGCAAGTGACATCATGGCGTGTGACATCACAGCGCGTGACATCACGGTGTGTGACATCACGGCGCGTGACAGCACAGGAAGTGGCATCATAAGAAGTGACATCAGATCTTAAGCCCTCACATATATGTTTAACGTGTCTATCATGAGTACATTAAAGCACATTTCCAGTATACAGGGAATCCCTCCTGATTTAGGCAGAAGATTTGCACTTTTGTAAGCTACACATAAAACAGTGTTGCCTTTTGTCAGCGTAAACTTATTCTACCCATAGTGCTTTACAAGAACAAATAGTGATATTTAAATTATTACAACACCTCCTCAGGGGTAGTAAGCACTATATAAATGCTATTTATTTTATGTAAATACTGGGAAAGACCAGCACATCTGACATTCTTACAGCATATGCATATCTCCTAAACAGAGCCTGAACTAAGTGAAAAGCGGCCTCTTTTAAGTATGTGTGAAGTGCTAACAAGGTGTGAGCCTTTGTTTCCCCTCTGCTGAATTTGCCTCTAGGTGTGAGGCTCCTGACTGCTGCCAGCCAGGAGACTCCAACAAAAGGAGGTCTGATGACCCCTCAGATTGGACCTTTGTTATGGGCCCAGCAGGAGTCTGAACTAAGAAAGCCCCCTCCCCGCCTGCACGTTATTGCGATCGAAAGCAGACAACAACGTGCAGGCGCTGCTGAATGTGTCCCGGTGTTTGCAAATTACACTGGGACGCATTCAGCATATTTTTCAGTGGGGCCAACTTCTTGTGAAAATAGTGGGTGGATGCCATCCACCTGCGTTACCACCGACTTGTGCCCTGTTTATAACCCTATTTAGTGTCAACACAAGGTCTTTCCAGGCTCTTTAAACAACGCATTGCTGGCATTTTTCTTTTGGCAACCCTACTTTATATTCATTTTCATGAAATGCATTCTCACACTACAGCAGTAAATGTAAATTTCAAATGTAAGGAATAGGCAGAGTGGGGGCCCAGGTGGTACTGGAACCAGAAAAAAACTAAGCCTCGGTAACTAGTTTACAAAGGTATGTAAATATGCAAATGGTCTCTGGCCTCGAGGGAGTTGCCTTCAACCCCCTTGCTGCTGGGCCTGGGAGCTCAGGTCACCTGCACCCACCGCACGCACCATTTAATGTATGAGGCAGGACTGTTTTGAGGCAACTCAACTGGTGCAACCAATGCCAAGAGAAGTGAAGTACTGTCTGTGTGCGCTACAGGCAGCGCTGATGGGGCCCCTGGAGGTTGCTGTGGGGCCTACATTACGGTTTGATCCAAGCCCCATGAGGCATCCCACCCCACCCTCTGAGACTCCTCGCTCCTCCGACACTCACCTGATGCCTGGCCTGCAGCTTCTGTGGCAGACGCAAACGGGCGGCAGAAGACAGGGCAAGGCTAGCCAGGGGCTAGTAATAATTAAATTACGGCCGGCGGCCGCACAGTCCCTCTGTTGTCTAGGGGATGCCTCACCTCCTCACGCGCACTTTTAATTGCGCGATGCGCATGACAATGGTTACCAGTCTCAGCGCAGACGCGGAGACATGTGCGCGCCGCGCACCATTTAAAATTTATTAAAGAGGCCGCAGCGAGGTATCTACGACGAGCGTAACGTAAGTGCTGGCTGCGCGGCCGCGGAGGGGGCCCCTGGAGCGTGGGGGCTGCAGGGGCCTGTGTTACGCCCCTGGCCCTGGGTCTCCAAAATCGAAGCCAGAATTATTCATGTACTTTACCATTCACAGGCACACATACACCCAGTGCATGTATACAAAATTCACACACTGCACAGCACTACATATTAACTTAATGTAGGGCAAGACTGCACCCAGCAGCAGAACTTATATGAGTGAGCCTGTAGGCCTCACTCCAGTGACACAGGTAAAAAGGCCTGTTCACTTCTACTGATCACTACATGGTTTGCTGCCGCCACCACGCTTGTGTTGCTTAATTCCTGGCAAAGACAGTAGCCTTTCAGCACTATGCTGGTAGAACTTTGGGCGTCCCTCCCAGTCCAAAAAGACTACAATCTGTGAGCCAGGGCAATGTGATGGCACGCATGATCTATGTTCGCCCATGACAAAAAAACAGAACTAGGGATCCAGACATTGTTGCAGTTGAGGCAGTCAGGGCAAGGGTACACGTCTGTCCCAAAACGTGAGCTTTGTTGTTATTCACTGCCGGCTTTACACTTGCAAATGCTTGCTTCCTCCCTGTATCCGGCATCACCAAGAACAAACTCTTACTCAGCATATCTCCATTTGTTTCCGTCCTCTCTCCTACACCCCCTTTCTCGCTGCTCCTCTGAGAGCCAACAACATTTTTAAAGACTGCTATATTCAAACAGTGTTAGTTTCAGAACCCTCAGTCAATGTATTTAATTGCATGAGGGCATTCTTCCAGGGGTGAAAATCAGAATTTCAGGCTATTTGATTACTCATTTCTTGCTAGGTTTTACCTACAATAAAGTTGTGGGCAAGTTGCCTGGGGTACTCAATTTCGAATGGGCAAATTGCATATGTGCAATTAGTGCATAGGCAAACACCGCCCGACTTGGAATTCTGTTTCAGGTGGAAATGGGGGTTTGCAACCAAAATGGAACTTACCCAGAAGCAGCATTACGGTCTTCACGTGTTGCAGCGTTTAATAAATGCCCTTTCTCGACTTGATGAGGGCTCCACTGTTCAACTCTCCATCTCTTGCTCTCCTTCCTTAGACGTGTGTTTCTGGGCCTCCCCTTTGATGAAACTCCTACAGGACCACTGTACTTCCTGCATCTCATACTGGATCCTCTACACATTTCTATACTCCCTTCCTCTGGACACAGTATTTATTGTCTGTTCTTGAGCCAGCATTCCCGACAAACTGCCAGCTCTGTAGCTCTATTATAGTCAGAAACTTTTGCCTCCTAACCCTATATGAATCTCCATGAATCTCTACTCCAGATGATCGGACTACTGATGAAAATCAGGCTTTCTTTAGCAGATCACTTTGAGCCATTCCTGATTGGCTGAAAATCTGTGAGAATTTGCAGAAATATTTCCAGGTTTCTGCAGGGAAAGAGGAAAATCATCTGAAACTAAAGTGTAAAATTTCTAGACCACTGCCATTAGAAATTAGAAAAGTAAATCAAACTGCTAATGTATTTATTGTAAACATTCCTGATTGTTTTTAAAACAAATTAATTGAAATATGTACAGTTTTTTTCCTCCTTCTTCACATTGTTGTTCTTCTAACATTTGTCACTCCAGATACCAAGGTCACTGCCCCGACGCTGCACACATTGATCAGCAACCTTTCTCTGTCTGCGTCTGCAACCTCACATACCTTTCCAGAGGCCCCTCTTTGCATGTTTGCAAACCTAATAGTACACGTTTGCTGCATTCAGTTTAAGGAGACAGGACCCACTGATGGGGCCCCTGGAGGCTGCTGTGGGGCCTATATTACGGTTTGATCCCAGCCCCATGAGGCATCCCACCCCACCCTCAGAGACTCCTCGCTCCTCCGACACTCACCTGATGCCTGGCCTGCAGCTTCTGTGGCAGGCGCGAACGGGCGGCAGAAGACAGGGCGAGGCTAGCCAGGGGCGAGCAATAATAAAAGTATGGCCGGCGGCCGCACAGTCCCTCTGTCCTCTCGGGGATGCCTCACCTCCTAATGCGCACTTTTAATTGTGCGATGCGCAGCGCATGACAATGATTACCAGTCTCCGCGCAGACGCAGCGAGCGTAACGTAAGTGCTGGCTGCGCGGCCGCGGAGGGGGCCCCTGGAGCGCGGGCCCCCCCGCAACGCGGGGCTGCGGGGGCGTAACCCCGCAACGCGGGGGCTGCGGGGGCCTGTGTTACGCCCCTGGTGTTGGCTTCTAAAGCCATATTGTGTAGCATGTAAAAGTGCATGGTTATCGATGTAAGATGTGAGCTCTGAATTGATAGCCTTCTCTACCATTTTGGCAGGGAGGGAAGCCGAGATATAGGCCTATAGTTGTTTGGGTCACTTCTATCCAGGTTGGATTTTTTTCAACAGCAGAAGAATAGAGGCCATCTTCCATTTTGTTGGAAAATAGCCTTCCCTGAACATCTTGTTAGATGTCCTCAGGTGTCTAGCAATGGCATCGGGCACAAGCTGGAGGACCTTAGGAGGGCATGGATCAAGGGGGGAGCCAGATTCAATTTGGCTGAGCAGAGCCTGAACACCTTCTGAAAGAGGGTTAAATGACTGCAAGCAGGGGTTGTTAGCTATTGGAACTGCTAACGAGGACAGACAAGGCATGAGAGTATTACTTATCATGTCAAATTCATTTGAGGATGAAACCTCAGCCGGAGTTAAGGACATATCCTCAGCTTCACCTAGACCATTGGTCTGTTGGTTTGATGAGAACTTATTATAGACTATTTGAACCTTGTTCTGAAAGAAATTATCTACAGAGTTACAAAACTCTTGATTCGCTTTATTATTTTAGAGTTCAGGGACTTGCTACATTTCTTAATTGTTGTGAAAAGTTCTTTAGGAACGTTTAAGGAAGATTTAATTTTAGCAGTAAAGTAGCAAGTTTTAGCTTTTGAAACCATGTCTTTATAGACTTGGATGGCCTGCGTGTCTAAGGATGTATCACCGGGATCGTATCGAGTGTGCCATTTTCTTTCAACCTTCCGACAAGCTTGATTTTGGCCTCTGAGCTCATCGTCGAACCAAGGTTTTGAAGGAAAAGCTCTTTTATTATTGTATATCTTTGAGGGAGTCAAGCACATTAAGATTAGAATCAATTCATTGACATTGGTTGTTGGTTTCAGCATCCAAATCTGCAGAATCTCAGGAGTAGATTTGGCTAAGTGAGCATTAAGTGCCTCAGAATTAATTTTATGCCAAGGACGACCTGAGGTGCAACCCGAGTCTAGATTCTTTAGCCTCCATTTTAAGCTGTAACATGACCGCACTATGGTGTAACCAAGATATTGGGAGAACTGATCTAAAATGAAGGTAAGGGTTGTCAGTAAAGATGCCATCAAGAGAATGGCCCACTAAATGTGTTGGTCCCTCTACTAATTAGGCAAGGCCCACAATTGCCAGAGAATCAGAATCAGTATCTGATAGGTTTTTTATGTGAAAATTGAATTCCCCAAGTATAGTAGAGTCTGAAGATCTGACTTTAATGTCCCACAGCAGACTACAACTATTTAAGAAAGTCGCTCTCAGACACGGAGGCCGATATATGGGTACATTATTGAAAGAGTAATGATTGGTAAGAGTTATTTTGTAAGAAAGTGCTTCACAGTCAGGAGTGCCCAGCAATGGCCCTAAAGTTGCTCTGAGATAATATCTATAAATGATAGCTAAACCCCATCCCTTTTTCCCCACGTTATGTAGTCTGGAAATAGCAAACCAATGTGGTATTGCCAATAGAATATCAGGGTCCCAGGCAGCATCTGCCCAAGTCTCAGTGACAAAAGCCATATCCAACGAGTGGGCATCTAGGAAGACTACAAAAGCCAGTGCATTTTTTGTAAGCGACCTGGCATTAATGAGTGTGCAAATGTCGGTAGTATCCTGCAGCAGGCCAAGGACCTTTGCTATATTGTCAGTCTGCCCACTTCATGACAGGTATCTGTGCTTGAGATCTGTATAATTCTGATTGGACTCCCAGTAGCCATTCGGAATTGTCTGAAAACCGAGACAATTTATGATTGAGTGAAAAGAGGCTATTGAGAATTGCTGAAACAATGGGCTCCATCACTAAATCTGAATGCCGGCCCTTCAGCCTGTCAGAATATGTTACTGTGTTTATTTATTTTTTAATGGCTGTTAAATAACCAGATCTAACAGCTGTGGGCAGGCTGTACTCAGCTGGACAGTTTTTTGTCCAGGTTGCTACAGACATCCCAAAAACAACTGACTTTGCGTCTTTGAGGCACCATATTCTTCAAGCTGACCAGCCTAAAGGGCAAATTCTACCCTGTCCACTTGTCACCCAATTCCAGGCACACTCCTCGTTACAATCCAGCCCATGTGTGGACTTGAACAAGACCTGTGTTATAGTAAATTCGAAAGTTCATTTGAATACAAACCAATTGCACACATTATAATAACATTCATGAGGTAGGGTGCAAATTGGAGGCCATCACAGGAATGGTGTTCTGCTAGGATTATCAGGCCACCATCTCTGTCATTGCTCTCAATAAAGATTTTTTTAAATGTAGCCTGTTTTCCTTAAGGGAAATATGGCTGCATTAAATAAATTCCCTTTTTAAAGACTTCCCTTACCTTTTTTAAGTAAATTGAGAGATCCCCTTTGTAACGGTATATTTGTGTAACACAATGAATCAAGGATCCAGCAGAAGAACAGTGCAGGGCACACAGATGTGAGTCAAGCTCCTGCAATTGACTTTAACTAGCCACCCATACTACTATTCTGGAGGAGGCTGAAAAGCAAGCTTTTCTGCCACCCACCCACACACACTTTCACCAGACATATCACATAAGGAGAGTCAGTCTTCTCTCTTTTCCTGACATCTCCAGAAGTCCTCCATGGATTTTCCTAAAGAAGAGTCCTCTTTTCCTTCTTTTGATGACGCACAGGTGTGGGTTTCAGGTCATCAAAAAAGGCCACTTGATCTCATAGAATTTTCTTTGTTAACAACAGTTATATTCATCTCCGCTGATCTTTACTTTACCCTGAACAAAAAGTGCCATGATGGCGGTATTGTGTATTAATATGCATACTCAGAAATCTCTACATTATATACAGTTCAAAGGTTCTTATCCTGGTTGTATTTTCACAGCCTTTCATGCTCCTTACACTGATAAAGTAAGTGTCAGGCAGAGCAACTGGCCATGGACACACAATATTTGCTTCTAAGGTGTTTGGTTAGACCAGTGGTGTTTTAGCGTTGTTTACAAAGGTATATATTTCATTAGTGTGAGAAAGAGGATTATTAGTTGGGGTGGATAGGTGTCCACTACAAATAATAAAAGTCACTATTTTGCTAATTCTAGTCAAAGGTTTCAGTAAATAAACCTAAACTCAACCCTGGCAACTGTGGTACAGAACAGCAAGGCTTAATCTAGAGAAAATGTGTAACGCATTTAGAAGTACTAAAACAGGTGAAAGTTGAAAACAAAACATAATAAAATTCCCATTCCTATTTAGAAAAATAGAGTAAAATTCAATAAACAAAATAACTCCAAAATGACAAAAATCCAATAACGGGAACCAGGGATATGAATTTTTAAATATTTAAGTAAAAATAGCGCCAAAAATATGACAACACGTCAATTGTAGACAATAGTCACTGTTGAATGGGACTTAGGTATGATTTGAGGCTGAGCTCGATGGAACGCTGGTTGGATACACCAAGTAGATTGGCCTGCTAGCGTCTGGAAATAGGGAAGGTTGAAATAGTTTTTAAGTCCCAGTCTGTAAAGGGACTCTGTTGCTTTTGCTGAAGAAGAACCTCTTCTTCACGGTAAACAAACCTGAAATTTAGTCAGACACCATGGAACTGCAAGTTGGATTCTTTTCGCGGTCATTGCCTCTAAAGCTCTGGAGCAAAAGTTTTTTTTAAAGTTCATAAATTTCTTTTGGTGCAGAAACAACCACATCAGTACACTTCCAAGGCCTCCGGGTCCTCATGGGTTGAACTTTACTGTTCAACCCATGAGGGTGTCCAGACAAATTCCAGGCACCCCCTAAGGATATGTTAGTATGTAGACCAGCTAGCTCACAGTGCCACTATGAGCCCCTCTTACCAAGGAGCGAATAGTTTCTAGCAACCACCGAACATGACAACCCTGACCCCTCAGGTATCGTGGAAACAGTACAGTACTTTTCGCTCAGTCACTCGTGCTTTCTTTGTCTCAGAGAGATACACAGAATAAACATGGGGAAGTTTTCAATAAGTATTTATTGAACCAGCGTCATTCCAGTATAAGATACGTGTGCTGCATCAACCATTAGACCTAAACAGATATATATGATTATGAGCACCAGTAGAGTAAAGAAAAGGTAGAATTCTACCATAGTGCTGAAACAATGAATATATGCAGACATATAGATACATAACTGTAAAAATGTGAAATCCTACGATGCAAACCCTAACTAGATGTACCTAAGTGTACCTAGCATATATGTAGGTGTATAGCCAAGAATCCCCTTAGGATAGAGCCAACCCCATTACCTGATGTGGGAGAGCAAAGGACCCTGTCTTGGTCTTGAGATGGACATCCCGCAAGGGATGTCAGACCACTGCGTGCTGGAGTGTCTGGGTGCAGGGACCTCAGCGTCTCGTGTCAGCATGGAAGTCTTTCTCCTCTGGTTTGCCCAGCGAAGATGTAGTGCTTATATACCTGAAAGGTACCCTCAGGGGTTCTACCTAGAAGTGTGTTGTGGGCATGTCGGGCAAGGATGACGATAGAGGTGACTCTTATACAGAGTTAATATGCAGAAGATGGCAATCCTGCTGTGATACTGAGAATCCTCATGCATAATATATGAGGCTAGTTTTCGGAGAAATCCACACGACAGTCATGTAGCACCTAACTAGGTAAAAGGTCAGCGCCAAACCCGTTATGTAGAACAATGGTAGGACAGATGTAGGTAATAGGTTGCGTAACTACCTAGGCCTATATTGGGGTACATTGGGTTCCTAACACCAGTGGCCTCTTTCTACCGTTACCATACCCATAAGCAGAAATGTATTATGTTGTTGCCTCTGTACACGCTCTATTCATGAGTCAATTAGACAATCTTTCATCCTGAGACCCGCTTGGTCACACACTGTGCTCCGTGATCCTCCCAGTTCCCATTTCCATGAGTGTTTGTCCACAGACCTTGCCCATGTAGGGCTTGGAATATTTCAGATAGGCATACATTTACTTTTGATAGTTTACTGTCTCTGCTTTGGGTACAATAGACGTGAGTTACTTGACATGTGTATATGGTAAACAATTAGTCCTGATTCACAAAGGTAAACTTACACTTTTGTGTAAGTTTACTATTTTTTGGCATTCACAAACAACAAGTTTAATTTAACTAATAGTTACCTTACGACTGTGAAGACTCATGGTGGAGACTCCACACACAAAAAGATAGGCCTGTCCTATCTTTTTATGTGTGGAGTTCTCCGCCCGGGGATGACCTTCCGAGGACCATTTATTTCATTCTGACAAAACAGGAAGAGTTTGTTTCAGGTAGTATTTAAGAAGAATGCATTGCATTCTTTCATGGAACATGAAAAAAAACCTAAAAAGCCATGTTGCAATGTCCTTTTTATCCTGCTTATCAATCTTGTGTGCTAAACCTCATGTAATGCATTTGGATATTCATTCATTCAAACTTGATCATCACATCAGGGAATGAAAAGGCAAGCATTCAAAGGGTGAATGCAAGTCATCATCATGCATCCAAAAAGGAAAGACTCAGAGCCTAAAACTTTGGAGAGTTCAGAAACTATGAAAATTGAGGGTCTGCGAGGTCCTTCCTCTCAGGAAGAAAAAGACAAAAGATGCAAATCAAATATTTATTATTATTGCAGCAAGTCTGAGCATTTTGCCAAGAATGCCCAGTCAAACCAAAAACACCCAAAATTGTAGCATATACATATGAGGCAAACCCCTCGAACTCAGGAAAAGGGAAATTCGGTGAGGGGAGAGATAGACCTACTAGTTCCCAAATAAGTGAGATTTCACAATATTTGGCCAACACGTTTCCTAGAGTACCTAAACATAAACATTTTACTATCACAGTCACCTTTATGTTCTCCGGACAATAGAGGAAGACATTAAGGGTCATATTTACAAGCCCCTATCACCACAGGAAGGTCCCTTTTAATGACGTTCCTGTGGCGATAGGGGCTTTGCCTCATTTACAAGGCGGCATTAAGCCACTTAACATGGCTTAACGTTACCTTGTAAATAAGGCCCCCTTTCATGCTACACTTGGCGTAAAAGGGGTGGGCAATGGGTGTTGCGATGGGTGTTCCGCCGCTACACCCATTGATTTTGACCCTGCCCCTATTTACAAGGCTGGCATAAATAGGAGGCAGTGCCAAAATTAAGACTAGGGACAACCTGGTCTTAACATGGCGAAACGAGGAGAAATGCTTAATTTGCCCTTGTTTTTGCTGTTTCTATGTGTGTTGCATTGTTCAGCACACATAGAAACAGAAAAACGCCATGAATGATTGTTTATGTGCAGGAAGGTTTCCCTTCTTGCACATAAACGATCATTAACAAAATGACGATTTGCAACTTCTATGTGTGCTGCACAATGCAGTACACATAGAAGTTACAAATCACAATTTGTGATTGTTTATGTGCAGGAAGGAACACCTTTCTGCACATAAACAATTATTCCTTCACACTAGGCAGCTTAATTTAGCGGCAGAGCAAGGGAAAATGCAGGGATGTGCTGTATCTTTGTAAATACAGCTCATCCCTGCATTTTCAGAATGGCAGAGAATGGCATTAGCATTTTGTGCTTAATGCCATGCTCCGCCCTTCCCGTGTAAATATGCCCCTAACTATTTTACTAGATTCTGGAGCTATGGTTAATTTCTCTTTATAGATATTACTCCAGTGAAAACACTAGCTGCTCCCATGATACAGAAAGAAAGACCCAATCGGTAAAAGCCATAGATGGATCAGAGTTATGTGACAATGGTCACCTAGAATATATATTCTTCGATCAATCAATCAATCAATCACAGAATTTGTAGAGCGCACTACTTACCCGTGAGGGTCTCAAGGCGCTGGGGAGAGGGAAGGGGTCGGGGGGGTGCTTCTACTGGTCGAACAGCCAGGTCTTGAGTAGCCTCCTGAAGGTCAGCAGGTCTTGGGTCTGTCATAGGCTTAGTGGAAGGGTGTTCCAGGTCTTGGCGGCGAGGTGTGAGAAGGTTCTGCCGCCGGTGGTTGTTCTTCGAATGCGAGGGACGGTGGCGAGGGAGAGGTCGGCGGAGCGGAGCTGGCGGTTGGGGACGTAGAAGAAGAGTCATCTGTTGAGGTAGGCTGGGCCAGTTTTGTGGAGTGCCTTGTGTGCGTGGATGAGGAATTTGAAGGTGATCCTCCTGTCGACGGGGAGCCAGTGCAGGTTCCTCAGGTGGGGGTGATGTGGCTGTGGCGTGGTACGTCGAGGATCAGGCGTGCGGAGGCGTTTTGTATGCGTTGCAGTCGCTTGATGAGCTTGGCCGGGGCTCCCGCGTAGAGGGCGTTCCCATAGTCAAGTCTGCTACTGACGAGGGCCTGGGTGACTGTTCTTCTTGTGTCTGTCGGGATCCACCTGTAGATCTTGCGAAGCATGCGGAGGGTGTTGAAGCAGGAGGAGGAGACTGCGTTGACTTGCTTGGCCATGGAGAGCGTTGAGTCGAGGATGACTCCCAGGTTGCGTGCGTGGTCGGTGGGTGTCGGGGCTGCTCCCAGCGTCGTTGGCCACCAGGAGTCGTCCCAGGCTGAGGGGTTGGAGCCGAGGATGAGGACCTCCGTCTTGTCTGTGTTCAGCTTTAGTCGGCTGATCTTGATATAATCGGCGACGGCCTTCATTCCTTCATGGAGATTGGCTTTGGCGGCGAGGGGGTCCTTGGTGAGGGAGAGGATCAGTTGAGTGTCGTCGGCGTAGGAGATAATGTTGAGGTCGTGCTGTCTGGCGATGCGTGCGAGCGGGGCCATGTAGATGTTGAACAGTGTTGGGCTGAGGGAAGATCCCTGGGGTACGCCGCAGATGATCTCGGAGGCTTCGGATCGGAAAGGTGGGAGGCGGACTCTCTGGGTTCTGCCGTCGAGTAAGGAGGTGGTCCATTCCAGGGCCTTGTCTCGGATCCCTGCGTCGTGGAGGCGTGCGCGTAGAGTGCGGTGGCAGACAGTGTCGAAGGCGGCGGAGAGGTCCAGCAGGATGAGGGCTGTGGTCTCACCGTTGTCCAGCAGGGTCCTGATGTCGTCGGTGGCGGCGATGAGGGCAGTCTCAGTGCTGTGGTTGCTGCGGAACCCCGATTGGGATGGGTCCAGGATGCTGTTTTCTTCTAGGTATCGGGTTAGCTGTTTGTTGACGATCTTCTCGATGACCTTGGCTGGGAACGGAAGCAGGGAGATGGGCCGGAAGTTCTTGAGGTCTCTTGAGTCCGCCTTGGGTTTTTGAGTAGGGCGTTGATCTCTGCGTGTTTCCAGCTCTCTGGGAAGGTCGCGGTCTCGAAGGAGAGATTGATAACGTTGCACAGGTGGGGTGCGATGGAGCTGCTGGCTTTGTTGAAGATGTGGTGCGGGAAAGGGTCTGACGGGGAGCCGGAGTGTATTGTGCCCATGGTCTTGATGGTGTCATCGATGTTCACGCTGGCCCAGGCTGGCAAGGGGTCATGGTCGATGGTGTGCGGCGGGTCTGGAGTATCTATCTTGGTGGGGGCTGTCTGGGTGTTGAAGCTGTCGTGGATGTCGGCGATCTTGCGGTGGAAGAAGGTGGCGAGGGAATCGCACAGGGCTTGCGACGGCGGGATGTCGTTGGTGTTGGAGCTGGGGTTGGAGAGTTCCTTCACGATGTTGAAGAGCTCCTTGCTGTTGTGTGCGTTGTTGTCAGGCGGTCTTTGAAGGAGATTCTCTTGGCGGACCTGATGAGGTGATGGTGGTTACGGATGGCGTCTTTATGGGCTGCGTGGCTGTCCGGTGTCTTATCACTGTGCCATTTCTTCTCAAGTTTCCGGCAGGTACGCTTGGAAGCTAGGAGTTCCGGGGTGAACCAGCTGGCTCTTTTGGTGGTGTCGCTGTAGGTGAGTTTTTTCAGCGGGGCGAGGGTGTTGGCACAGTCGTCTATCCATCGTCTGAGGTTGCAGGCGGCGTCGTCGGTGTTGGATGGGTCGGAGGGAGGGCTGAGAGCGAGGTTTGCCCGTAGTTGGTCTTCGGTGACTTTGCTCCAGCAGCGGCGTGGGATCTGTTGGGTGCGGTGGTGTGTGGTGGGTTTCTGGAAGGTGAAGTGGATGCAGCGGTGGTCGGTCCAGAGGAGTTCCGTGGTGTGGGTGAAGGAGACGTGGGAGCTTGAGGAGAAGATGGGGTCGAGCGTGTGGCCGGCGGAATGTGTCGATGTTGTGACGAGCTGTCTCAGTCCGAGGTTGGCGAGGTTGTCGATCAGGGTGGTGGAGTTGCTGTCGTTGTTGTTCTCCAGGTGAAAGTTCAGGTCTCCGAGGAGGATGTAGTCGGTAGAAGTCAGGGCGTGCGTGCTGATGAAGTCGGCGATGGAGTCGCTGAACTGGGGTCGGGGCCCAGGGGGTCTGTAGACAAGGGTGCCTCTGAGGGTGGTGTTGGGGTCCGTGTGGATCTGGAAGTGCATGTGTTCGGCGGTGCAGAGAACGTCGTCGGTGCTGGTCGAGACCCTGATGGAGTTCTTGTGGACGATGGCGATTCCTCCTCCTACTCCGTTGACGCGGTCTCTGCGGGTGATCTTATAGCCGTCTGGGATGGCTATGGCGACGTCGGGTGCGGAGGAGTCGTTCATCCAGGTCTCTGTCAGGAAGGCGACGTCTGGTGATGATGAGTCGAGCAGGTCCCAGAGCTCGACGGCGTGTTTGCGTGCGGAGCGGGTGTTCAGTAGGATGTATCGGAGGTGGTTGAGGTCCTTCTTGGCGGGCGCTTCGGTGGCTCTGGGGCTGGTGTAGCTGCAGTTCCGGCAGGTGAAGGGGCCATGTGTGCGTTTCGGGGCGGCCTTGAAGCAGTTGTGTCTCCGTCCGGGGTTGAGAGCGTGGAGTGTGGTGGCATCGTAACGGCGTCGGTCCTCGAGGCTGGGGCGGGGGGCGTGCGGCCCAGGGGTTCTGGCGCTGGGCGCGGTCCAGGCGCGGACGGGCGCAGACGGGCGCAGACGGGCTTGCCTTAGGCGCGCCTTCGGCGCGCCTGCGGCGCGCCCGCTGCGCAGCGGCCGCCATATATGGGGAGCTGGGAGGGAGGAGCAGCTGGGAGGCGGGAGGCAGGGGCAGCAAATGGGCAGTCAGGGGGGCGGGGCCGCAGGGGACGCAGCGGCGGGGGTACAGAAGGCAAAGTTGGGCACAGCAGAATGGGGGCACGAGGGGAAACAGAAAGCAAAAATGGACACAATCAATGGGGGCACGAGGGGAGACAGAAGGCAAAAGAGGACACAATCAATGGGGGCACGAGGGGAAACAGAAAGCAAAAATGGACACAATCAATGGGGGCACGAGGGGAGACAGAAGGTGTGTCGGTGCTTACATGGAGTGATCTGATCTGATCGACACCCCCATTATTATGGCATCAACTGCCTCTGGTGTGTGGAGACCCTTGTGTAGTGGTGCTGAAGATTTCAGATATCCACTCTGAATCCTCTGCATGGTATAGTTTTCTTGATTTCCTACAAAACAACAATCTTTTAGGGTCTTAATCAAGAACCTTACTATTTCTTATTATTACATAGGATCACACCTGACTTACAATACAACTTACAATTGTGTCATTCTTTTTCCGTGCCACTTATTTCCTAAGGTGTTGCAAAGTCACACCAGAATTTCTCAGTTCGTGATTCAGTCTCTAAAATGTTGCATTGATTTTATAGTCCAAAAGTAAACATATCCAGTATGTTATTCCTTTTTGCAATCACTGACTGTTCAAAAAGACTTTCCTTTACATATTATATGTTTGTAAATCGTGAATGTTACCATGTCTTTTTGCATTCTTTCTTGGTCAAATGTGCCCACGCTCACTTTGTTGCTTTGTCTTTTATTTTCCAGGAACCGGTAGCATGCAGCTAGAAGAAATGGCTGAGTCTGTGGAAAGGAGAAGTCACTTGGCTCCACAACGGAATCTCGAAGTAGCAGGCTGTTTTCCAGGTAAGCGCAGGAGCACCTGCTTCATGAAGAGTCTTGAGGCAAAGCACTTGGCATAGCTTGGGCACAGTTTAAATACTCACTGCACCCAGGATGGCCGCTGAGATTTGCTGAAATCTTGCAAGACTTTGGCAAATCTCGCAGCAACAGTTACGATCACAGGCACAACAAAGGGCACTTTCATGAACAAGAGAGAGACCCCTCTTTTTTAGAACCAGATTGTGAGAACATCAAGAAGCAAACAATAAACACATAGTTCTGCAGTCCACTTGAGGCAAGGGGCCTGGGAGCTGAGATAGTCTTTAAGCAGAAATCCTTCAAGTGGAATCAAGGCCTTACTGAGCGGCATGGTTGGAGGTGAAAATCAGTGCACCAGGGCGGCCCTGCAGGAGAGAGAGATGGACAGAGATATGTGGACGTGGGGCATGACAGAGTCCAATTGCACAATCTAAAAATGGATTGGGTATTAGGTAAAGTCATGTTGGATTCCAGTCATTGCATCTAGTCGAGTTATTCAGAACTATCAGGTTCACACTCTCCTTTGACCTGTGCCTTAACCCAAGATACCCCTTTGAATTCCCTGCCCAGAGAGTACTCTGATTTTGAGGACATGCTTGACTAGGTAAAGGCAACCACTCTACCACCGCAGAGGAGCTTTGATTGTCATATAGATCTGCTTCCTCATGCCACATTACCCTGTAGGAGGGTATACACTCTGTGCAAGCCTTAAACTGTTCTCCATGGTTTTATCCGGAATTCAGCCTCTCCAGTTTCTTCTCCACTCTTCCTGGAGCCTCAAAAGAATGGAGAGTTATGGGCATGTATTGATTAGGCCTGAGAGAAATGTTAATAAGACCAGAGTAATTTAGGTAATTTGAGGCAAAAATCCTACCACAGGTGGATAGAAACAACAAACTTAGAGAGCACGAGCAGCTGCTGGGTGCTGCTGTTCTTGTACTGTTGAATTTAGTACTATTTTCTTAGGGCAAAACTCATCCTCTGGTCCATTTTGGACATAAGTAAGCATTATATGCTAAGGAAAAAGCGCTAAATGAGCAACTGCGCATATTTTTGTGGTAAGTATGCGTAATTACACGAGAGGCAATTCTGCAAGTTACACCCTTAGTATCGATTATCTGTCCATTTATAAAGCAACCATAAAAAATCAATACCCTCTCCCTTTGATTCCTGTATTTCTGGACCAGTTCCGTAGTTCTACAATTCAAACTAAACTGGATTTGCGTGGGGACTTATTACCGTCCAGCAGGGAGACGAATGGAAGACAGCTTTTTGCACCAAATATAAGTTATTCAAGTATTGTGTGACAGACCTGTCCAGAAGCAGCTAATCCTACGCTACCAGAAGTATAAGCCTTAAGCCCGAAAAGTACTTACCACTTTTATCTTTTTAAAATTTTAATGTATTGTGAAAAACTTACTTTTATTTTCCTACCGACATCCAGTCTGTGAAAAACTTACTTTATATTCATACCGGCATCCAGTCTGCCTTTCACTTTCTGCCTATCTTCCTTGCTCCTTGGTCCGCTGCAGCACTGCTCAAGTCTGATTGAGTGGAGGGAGCTTTGGGTATTTTCTCTTCTCTATCTCACAGCGAGCGCCATCTCAGTACGGCGGCGGTCCAGTTGTTTCAGCTCCCCGCATATAAAATTAGATCCTGGCACCGACGCGCAATAGACAGACCTGCCCAGAAGTAGCTATTCCTTCGCTACCAGAAGTATAAGCCTTAAGCCCTAAAAGTACTTACCACTTTTATCTTTTTAAAATTTTAATGTATTGTGAAAAACATACTTTCATATTCCTACCGGCATCCAGTCTGTGAAAAACGTACTTTATATTCATACCGGCATCCAGTCTGCCTTTCACGTTCTGCCTATCTTCCTTGCTCCTCGGTCTGCCGCAGCACTGCTCAGTGCTGATTAACTGGAAGGAGCTTTGGGTATTTTCTCTTCTCTTTCCGATGGTGGCCGCCATCTTAGTACGGTGGCGGTCTAGTTGTTTCAGCTCCCCGCATATAAAATTAGATCTTGGCGCAGAAGAGCAGCAGAAGCTCGCAGCGGGCGTGCCACCAGCACGCCAAAGGAAAGCCTGCCTGCGTCCATCCGCCCACGTCCAACCGTCACCAGGAGCCAGGAACCCTGCATCTTCGCCCTCAGAGTTAAGCCCTTTATCCTTGACAAGATATGCTAGTCATGAATTAAAGAAGATTAGACTCAGCGGTCGACACTGCTCTCTCCAGCCGCATTCCCAACTTAGAGGGACCATTCTCATGCCTGAACTGTAAATTCTCTAGCTCTGCTAACAATGTTGCTTCTCTTCCATGTAAGAGAGAATGTCTCACATCTTTTAGCACACAGTCCTCTATCCCCAGTACCTCGTTAACTTGCACCAGTGATACATCTAAGGTGCAACAGCCAAACCTTTCGGTACTAAATAGCCTCTATTTTAACGCAAGGTCCATTCCAAAACACGCAATAGAAATATGGGACTTGCTTACACATCAGTCACCAGACATATGTTTTATTACTGAGACCGTGCTCAACTCTCAAGCACTCCCCTGCATTCCCATTGCACTTCCTGACAACTATAAGCTAGTCAAGTTGGACAGAGAAGTAATGCCAAGTGGAGGAGTAGCCATCGCTTTTCGGGACTCACTTAAAGTGCTACTGCTCAACTCAGTGCTCTCCGACTGGGCAGAGATAGCAATATTTAAAATCGAACTCCAACATGGAGATCTATGGAAAGGAGCTACAGTCTATCGCCCCCCTGGTAGTAAGAAAGACTTTAGTTTTAAATTAACAGAACAAATAGCTCCGTATGTGTTATCCACGCAAACATTTTTCCTCATTCGAGATTTAATTATCATGCTGAGATAGCATCTGATCCTGACGTTTCTAACTTACTGTCCAATCTCAAATGCTAGATCTCCACCTGATAGAAACAGGTCCTACTCATTCTGCGGGTCACACTCTGGACCTTCTATTGTCTAACTCCCAGCTCATGCACGTGGATGTGCCTGAACCTCTTACTTGGACAGATCATTTCCTACTTAAATTTAAAATCTCTGTGGACTCCATCTCTGCCAAAGCTATTACTGTGAAATGTGGGAGAGCAAGACAATGGAAGCAGGTGACCGCAGAAAACTTTCAAGCTTCTTTTAGGGCCCCTGAATTGGATAATACAACAGACATCAATTCAGCCTGGGCCACTTTTTTAGAATCCCTCTCTGGTGCACTTGATACAGTTGCCCCCTATAGATCTTATACCAGTAAACCTACCCACCCTAATGCCCCCTGGTATACGGCAAATCTGAAAAACGACAAAACCAACTGTAAGAGACTGGAACGCAAATGGAGATTCACCAAAGACGCCCACTACAAATTAATGCTAGGTGCATACCATGCTAAGATTAAAATGGCACGAAGATCATATACCATTAATAGAATTGAACAACCAGGAAATTCCGCTAAAGTATTATTTCAGGTTGTAAAGGAGCACACTAATCCTCGTGCCTGCACCTCAGATTTGGCTGCCTCCCAGACTCTCTGCGACACTTTAGCCTCCCACTTTGAAACTAAAATAGACAACATCTACCGCAACTTTCATAAGAACACCTTAGCCTCGTCCTCTATTTTTCCATCTAACTCTTTGTGCAGCAAAATTCAGGCATCACTAGAGAAGTTTGAACCTATTACACACACTCAACTGTCAGACCCTTTAGCTAAAACCAAATCCGGCTCCCCGGCTGACATGTGTTCCCCTCACATTACAGCCATGTTAGCCACCTCACTCGGACTATCAGTTACATCCTTATGCAATTTATCTCTGTCTTCAGCCACTGTCCCTCGAGATTGGAAAGCTGCCTATGTCAGACCCATTCTAAAAAAAAACGCACTCTGATCCTACAGACCCGGCAAACTACTGGCCCATCTCTCTCCTTCCTTTGATAGGCAAAATGCTTGAATCCTAAGTAAATAAACAGCTGTCAGGCTTCCGTCCTTTGCACAGTACAGAAACCACCCTTGTAGCGGTAGTAGTCTCACTTAGTCTTTCTTTGGACGCCGACAAGCCAGCCATGCCGGTTCTTCTCGATCTGTCGGTGGCATTTGATACCGTGTCACATCCTATTCTGATTCAGCGTCTCCAGGAGATAGGAATACATGGCACCACCTTACATTGGTTTATCGACTTTTTGAAGGATAGGACTCAGACTATTACTTTTGGTCCTTTTCAGTCTAAGACTCTGTCCCTGAGCAAGGAAGTTCCTCAGGGCTCTGCCTTAAGTCCGACTCTTTTTAACATCTTTGTCACTCCCCTTGCTCGGCTAGTCAAGTCCTGTGGCTTCAAAATACTTTCTTATGCAGATGATACCTAGCTGGTCATCTCTTTTGGGCAAGATATGGTGGATGTTAAACAGCGCTTCACCTCCTGTATGAGAAAAATTGCCAAGTGGATGTCCCTAAACTGTCTTCAATTGAATGGGGACAAGACTGAGATACTACTGCTTGGCAAAGCACTCTCTCCCAGAAGCACAGTGAGGAACTTGGGCATTCTGTTTGATAACAAGCTATCAATTAAAGACCATGTGACATCTACATGTGGCATGTGCTTCGGGCAATGCACCTTCTTAGGAGGATTTTCCAGTGGCTTCCACTGGCACTCGCAAGACTCTCATCCAGGCCCTGATAATCAGCCGCCTGGATTACGGAAACACGCTCGTGGTAGTAGCAAATGCATCTCTTCATGCGAAGATGTAGGTGGTACAAAATACAGGAGCCCGACTGGTTAATAAACAGCCATCGGGCACCTCTTCAGTCCCCCTGCCCAAAGCCTTGCATTGGCTTCCCATAAAGAAAAGAGCAATTTTCAAACTCCTTTGCCTGACGTATAAAGCTCTGCCAGGCAGATACATATTAAATTATACTTGTCATTTCTACTAAGATAGTAAGAAGGAAATGCTTCATGCATGTGGCCAGAGAAATCATCGGAGCAGCCTCCTCGTCAACTTGGTTAAAGGAATAAATAATAGGGTGTTTAATGGGGTAGAATTATGGGGTATGGTGATGGTGAGGGCTGTTTGTAATTGAGTTGCAGTTGGAAATATTGTTGATGGTCTTTATTTAGGATTTTTGTAAAGCAATATGTGCAGGTGGTGACCACCTCATAGTTTTCAGTACAGGGAAAGAGAGTTGGAGGGAGTGTTGCTAGTTCAGCTGGAATGACTAACAATATAAACAAATCTACTTTATTTGCCCTTCTCGGATGTGGGAAACCATTCTTGCTGCTGTAAAGTGTGGTGGGGGAAATTAATGATACCCTGCTTTGCAACTTTCCCTTACCAAAGACGCCACTCAGAGAGGTATCCTTCTCTGCCACTTGACCCTAACTCTAGCCCATAATCAATTAGAATTCCTCTCCCTGGCAGTATAATATAGCTTTATAGCCTGCTGCTAAAGACTATACCGATTGTTAAAGGCCCTGAACCCAAGTTATAGGCGAGGGCCTATAACGAGAGAGTGGGCCTTTAACAACCGGTATAATTCAAGGCAGAAGGGCAAAAAGACTATTAGAACATTCTATCCGCTAGGAGTAGAATATTCTAAATTAAAAAGGAAAAAACATGAAGACAAACATTGGAATGTTGGAGCTCCGGACTTATACCAGCCATTAAAAGCTCAGAACTACCCTATCGTCTTCAATGGAGCTCTCAACATTCCAATGTTCTAAATATTATTGTAATACATAGGATTCTGCAATGCCTGTATAAAAGTCAGTCTCATAATCGGTGACGTGTGACACACCCAGTCCCCTATTATAAAGAAAAAGATGTCAGAACTCAACTGTAATACATTAGTATAGTTGAGATCTGATGCCACGATGCCTGCTGCCAGACCCAGCAGCCGAGGTGAAAGTCAGGTCTCGGAGCAGCTGTTTAAAGCAATGAAAATGAAACGTTGCTATTCTTCTGCTTGATGTTTCTAGCTTAAACTGACAAGCAGAAAGAATATGTTCATTTTTTGCACTCTGTAGATAATTTTAGAAAAGTTAGAATCTTTCTGCATGCTTCTACACATTCCGAGCTACTTCAGTTTTGAAAAACATAAAGACTGAGTTATATTGAACTCTTTCTAATATCAAACGGGTTTTTGATGTGTTTAATTTTGCACTAGAGGTTCTATTTTTATACTTCTGTTTGCAAACATGCTCTTTCTTTCATGTGAAAGAGCTACACACCAAAGTTGCAAGTGGCAAGTGTTGAATTGATATAGAAGTAAAATGTCAAACTAAAATGCTCATTGCATCAAAGTATTCTCTAGAGATACAGATAAAGCAAGTGTCTAGTGAAAGGTCCTAATTACAAGCCAGAATCATCATGATTGGAATAGGATATTAACAATTAATTAGGTATAACAAACAAAGCGTCCTTAGTTGTGTCTGCGTGTCACGTGTTACATAAAAAGTTAATTTATGAATATATAGCTAAAGTTTCAAAGACCACAAGCAGACGAACCTACAGTTCTCTCCACAAACATCAGAACTATTTACAGCCTTGCTGCTGGCCCTCTAAGTCAACCACATTGATGCAGTGGTGATTCTGTGCACATATTGGACAAGATTAATGTCTACATAGCGATTCCCCTTGCTTAGCATGAGATTGTCCGGTTTGTTTTGTCTTTGTATCTAAGTAAGTATGTATGTGTCTATTGAGCAGTAAATATATGGCTAAAAGCGAGCCGAAAGGGAGAGGAGCACTGTACTGGATCAAAACTTTTGAAGAGATTACTTGATCCAGGTATCAAGGACATCCTCCTGTGTGCAAAGAGATGCATTTTGGTCCAGGTCAGGGGCATGGAACCCAGTTAATGCATAACTGATTGCTATAGTCAGTCAAGTGCCTGGAAGGTGAGAACATGGGGTACTTAACACTGTAAAGAACTGTAATGTAGCACTAGCACCAGTAGATGGCAGTGGAGAAGGGTGGCAGTGGTCCCACATACATTAAGGGAATATCAAATCTGAGAGATGTGTTTACTTTAGCATGTGTACCTGTCTCTAAAGGAGGTTTAAGGGACTTGGCACCTTGGGTATTTGAAATACATTATTTACTGTTTTTGCAATAAGAATAATATTTTGGAGGGAATAATGAAAAATCTAGAGAGGGTTACCCACAACATTTACTCACCAGCAATATATTTTAACATTCCTAATTAAGAATATACTTTCTGTCTATTTATGCCTTTCTAATGATGCTTGACGGAAGTCGTGACAAATTTTAATTATACAATTTCTCTCTGTATGACTAATTTTAATTGGAATAATAAAACAAAAAGAAATCAGAAGCTTGTAATCCCATGTACTTTTGAAGTCCCTAACCACCCCTAACTGGCCTCTGTGTCCATGACAATGTTTTAATCTCCTCGCAACAAAAACAGGCGCATCATTCAACATATGTAGGCCCTACACTGAAAATTGGTTCCATTTTCAAACTTCTTCAGTTGTTACTTTTTCCAGGATTACTTTGCATTTGATTGACGAGAATTTTCTTTGGTTTTGTGCAACTGAATATACTAAGGTGTTTGAAAATTCATAATACTTTGCATGTGCGAGCGCGAAGGTGGTATTTCAATTTAACACAATGAGAATTTGGGGATGATGAGCTTTCTCAAAACAGGTGTTCAGCGCCGATAATTTGTAATTTTACCCAAAGAGGAACAAATGGAATTTTACTGGAATGATATATAATAAAACAACAACTGCAATGACTCAATCTATTTTGCGTGCAAATGGCAAAGAAAAAAGTGTCTTTTGATATTTTTATCTTGTACATACAAAAGTTGGGCCAATTGCCTATAAGATTATTAAACTTAGTCCTATCTAGAAAGGGGTGAAGGTGAGTTGAGGCAAAAAGACATGACAAGGACTGATGATTATTGGGGACTGCATTGACTTAATCTCGATTCTGAGTCACACTCATTTAGGGTAGGCCTAAAACAAGCCTATGTCCTCTTTGTCGAGATAGCAGATAATACAAGCAACGTGTAAAAAGAACAAGGGAGCTTTTTCAGGACAATCACAACATTCACCCCAATAAGCGCTGTTAAAAGGAATATAAATGGTAAAATTGAGCAAAATTCTATTTCTAGGAGATGGTCCAGTGCCAGCTCACATCTTTATGGAACAAAAATTCAATAGCATGCTGGCGTCTGACCTCAACTTTGACCAGTATCTCAAATGCCAAATTGCCCCCCCTCCCACAACCTGGTAAAGAAAGGTGCTGATTGTGTTTGTGTAGCTACTGTCTGTTGACCCACGGACATTCTGCTAACATTTTGCATTTCAAGTTCTAGGAAAGTAGCTGTGTCATCAGTGAAGGTCACTTTGATGCTTACTGCAAGTAAAGGAGTGGGCGGTGTTAGCTGTGCGTGAAAAACATAACAGGAAGCTTCATCTTCGCTTAACTGATGATACATCTAATTATTTTTGGAATATTGGATGTGATCTCAATGATACTTCGCATATTTCGAAATATATGGTAAAATCAGGCTGGTGACAATGGTGCAGAATTTCCAGATCTGAGTAAAATTTAGAGTGAAAAGGTGTCCCTCCTTTCACTTTTGATGATAGCGAATTAGGGGACGATAAGTGCAGGCCATTGGAAGGAGTGACATGATTTTTTTCAATGGCAACTGAGAGCTCTGTTCAGAGGTCAAGGTGTGCACTACTAACAACATGCAACTGTGATTTTCCTGAGGTTGAAGGGAAAACATGAAGCAGCTGGGGAAGGGATGCCGAGCAGAGGGGAAGGCTCTCGAATAGTTTATGGGGATTTTATAACAAGTATAAGGAGTGTATGGTTTGGGTGTACATGTAGGAAGTTGTTTGCTACCTCCCTCGGAGTAAAATATATCGATCAACGTGGAACGGTTTCGCACTTTATCTGCCCTTACTAGTAATTCTAGATAAATTAACGATTATGTTTTCCCACAATTAGCAACAGAAGTAAAGGATAGCCACAACTGCCCATATTGAGACCCTCAGAAGATATCATACTCAATGGCGGCTGACACAGATCGGGGGTGGTGGGGTGGGGGGGACCGGAGGGTGTGGGAAAAAAAAAACACTTTACCTCTTCACGGCCTCGTCTGTCCTCTGTTGTTTCTCCTCCTCCCGACGAGTCCCGGAAAGGAAACATGAAACACACAGGCTTCCTTTAGCCAATCCCAACACTGCTGTCACCATAACAGCAGCGTCATGATTGGTCTGATATGAGCCTGTGCATGTTCTCCACCCAGGCTGTGCATTACAGCCAGTGGAGAACATGCTATGTGCGCATGACTGTTTACGGCTGGCCAAACCGTCATGTACACTTAGAAAGTTCCCCAACCACTCGTCCCCCTGCTCCGTCTCGCAAAACTGCCTCAGCAGGGAAAAATAAATTGATAATAACATTGTGGTATTATCATTTTATTTTTCCTTAGCAGGGAAGCCGCCACTGAGCATACTTTATAAACTCTGACATAGCATTACGTTACATGACATACCTACTATTGCATTGTTTTAGCTTTTTATATGGTAGGATGAATGGCCTCTACATAGTTTTTTGACCAATGAAGGTGAAGTCACTAATGACAAATCCTTCGTGGAAAAAATAGATGCTGAAAATTACATTGCAAACTTTACAGAGACAAGGCAAATGGTGTCTTAAGAGTAACAGATGTTGGTGGTGGCCAAGATGGCAGCAGACGCTTGTTAGTTAGATCCGCATCAGGGCAGCTAAATATCCTGCTTCAAGTATGCAATAGCCCGACGCAACCCTCGAGAACTGAAGCACGGTGCCCATGGACTGCGCTGCACCGTCTTGTGTGCCAGTGTTGCCCTCACCGGGGCCTCATGACAATGCCTGCGGAACAGTGCCGCCAGTAAGGGACAGCACGTCCGAAGCAATCCCGCCCCGGTGGGCCTCCCGACGGCGCATGAACACGCAGAGGAGCCCTGCTGTCGGTGAACTCGGCTGGATCGACTGAGACCACCGCCCGGCCCCTGAGGGCCTGATTGTGGAGGGAGACGACGCCTGGAAGCATGGAGGAGATCGCGCCCCGGCCGATGTGTGCGGCGGATCTCGGGCCCTGACTCGGCCACCCGGTGCGGGCCCGGCAGTCATCACGACTGGGAACGTCATACCTGGTAAGGCCACACACAGAAGGGCTTTGATGAAAGCAAGCTCAGCTAGATCAACCCCGATTGAGGCCGTGGCTCGGTCCCTGAGGATTTAGGTGCTGGAAGAAGCATCACTTCTGCTGTCGTGAGGGGCGGATCTCGAGTCCTGGTTTGACGACCCGGTGGGGGCCCGACAGACGCCATGACCGTAGAGGTCAACCCCGGTAAGGAGGCATACTGGATCGGTGCTATCGCCACGGGGACCACTGAGTGGCCACGCGCCCCACGCACTACAGCACATTGAATGATCCGTAACTGGCTCTGCATACAACTGAGTACACACACCACGATACTCCACACCCGCGCCCAAGCAGTATACCTGCCCATCGCTGGGCGGTGCCCCTGCGGCTCCACCATATGTGGCGCGATTGGCCCAATACGGAGCTCTTCTCTCTCAATAGATGTCCGTTTTGCCAGAGCAGTGACAGGAGCTGGGGCATGATGGCCTGAATGGGTGAGGCGCCTTGGGCCCACGCACACAGCCGGACCTGTTCACCTGGAAACATCCCAGCAACCCTGCTCTAATTTACGCTCCCTTGGTGAGCGTGGTCCACCGCAGCGATGCTCGCGAGCGCACCCGGCATTGGTGGTGGGGCGGACCTCCAGGGGGGCCTGAGACCCCATGGACAGACAGCAGACACACAGCGTCCTTACCCTAAGTCTCACAATGAGCAAACCCAGAGCAGACAAACCGCAGCCCCCAATCGGGTTGCACTGAACCAGACGTCCTGCACTGAGGACACCTCTCAACCACTGAACACAAAACCAACAGACCAAATAGATCATTCACACCAGTTCAACGAACTAATGGTGGCAGTAATGGACATTAAAACCACGCTGGGCCCCAAAATAGATTCACTGTGTGTTGAAATGGTTTTTCTGTGCGAAGACCACAAAAACTAAAGGACAGGGTCGAGGAATCCGAATCGAAGCTGGCGTCTTTGACACCCACGGTGACTTCGGCATCAGACCAGATCAAGTCATTGCAAAAAGAGATGGAGTACCTGAAGAATCGCGTGGAAGATCAGGAGGGCAGATCCTGCCGAAATCACGTGCGCATAGTGGGCCTTCCGGAACGCATTGAGGGCCAATGCATGGAATTGTATCTTGAAACTTGGTTTTCCGCAGACATACTTAAAGGCAAACAATCCAAGTTCTTCTCTGTAGAGCGCGCACATAGGGTTCCTTGGTGGCCCTCCCCATCAGGGCAACTCACCCAGACCGGTAGTTGCACGTCTGTTCAATTACCGCGACAGGGACCACATCCTACAAGTGACGAGGGCCAGTGGTCCATGGCAAATAGAGAATGCAACGGTGCATATATATCCGGATTGCACGATGTCAGTGCAACGCCGCAGGTCCTTCTTTTTGGAAGTCAAACGCTGCCTCCGGAGCCACTTAGTAAAGTACGCACAGCAATATCCCGCCACATTGCGTATACAGCACAAAGACAGTAACACCTTCTGCTCTACCCCCAAGGAGGCTTGGAACTGGATAGAACACAACAGTCTGGCACACAATCCTGAGGCATCTGCAGGGGAACCCTGCCAAAAGTGGAGGAACAAAAGACAACGCAGGACACAAGGCAAAGGACAATTGCAACGTCCCACTAAAGCCCAGGCAGCAAGGGAGATAAAGCAAGCCATCTAATATGCGTAAAATCACGTTAACCCCGAATCCCCCTCGCAGTCAGGGTTCCGAGCTGGATATTACACCAGAACAAGCCTACCAACTAACAGACTAGCACCAGTTAGCCGTTATATGCGGAGGCCCTGCAGTAACAGCACAAACCACCGAAGACTTAATGTGACCCATTGCAGGTCGTCCACAAGAGACACTCAACAACGTGGATGAATATCACTGTGGACTGTACAAGTAATGCAATCCAAAGATAATGGGCACATGCAAAAACTCTGATTCAGGCAAGCAAGTATCAATACAGCGGGCGCTACGAATGTGAAGAGCCGCCACGTCCCACACACGATAAGTGGATGTTTGCAACTAAGAGCAGATGGCCTTTTGTCCGTAGGCAAACTGGCCTGGGATGGGGAGTTGGGTATTTAAACTGTTCACAAGGCTCTGTCCATACCGTTCTACTACACACTTTGCACATTGTGTGCGCTACTGACAAAGCAATAATCAGGGTTATAGTAACTATAAGGAGGACCTGCACACACTGTTGATTCTTCGAGCGCAGACCTACTCCACTGCAGAACACTTTCAGCAAGGGGGATGCAGAGTAATAAATTCCTTTTACTAACCTGGAACGTTCGGGGATTAGCCGGATGTGTTAAGCGTCACAAGGTATACCAATACCTGCGGAAACACAAGGTCTCAGTGGCACTCATACAAGAGACACATCTCACCCTGCATACACTCACATGAGTGCGTAAATTCTGGAGGGGCAGTGTAATTGGGACCACGTACTCTGGCTATGCCACAGGCACCTTGATATGGGTGGCACCTGGGACCCCATTGCAGAGGCTGCACACACGCGTGGACCCGCAAGGCCGATATGTGATACTAGAGAGACTCCTTGACGGTTCCCCGATAACATAGTTTTTGCTGTATGCACCGACACGGGACAATCCATGTTCCTACAAACACTGACCCCGTCGTTGCTTAGCAACCCAACTGCACCAGCGTACTGGGGAGGGGATTACAAATGCGTTTACGATCTAGAATTAGACCGTTCACGCCCACCACTCCCAGGGGCACAATCTGTAGGCCTAACACAACATATTAAGACCTGGGCCAATAACATGCACCTAAGTTATGCTTAGTGAGGCAAATATCCCACAGAATGAATACACTGTCACTACTCCGGACTCCACGACCGGAACACGAGAATTGACTCAATATACTGCTCCGCAACAGCTATATCCAAAGTGTCTCACGTGGCGCACTTAGCTCCCACAATATCTGACCACAGCCCCCTACAAATAAAGCTAACCTGGGAAACACATAAAACCAGTATACCAACTTGGCGTCTCCCCCTAGAGGCACTTAAGGATGCAAAGTTGCGCGCCTCCATATCACAATCCATCACATCGTACTTCCAAACTAATGCAGGCACAGCAACTCATGCTGGCATAGAATGGGACGCATTTAAAGTGGTCTTGTGTGGGCATGTTATCAGAGCAGTATACAGATCTCGAATGTCGCTCATTAGAGAGCTGAAAGACTCAGAAACTGAAATACAACGCTGCAAACACAAATCTCCCACTAGCCCACATATTATACCCACATTGGCCAAGACTAAATTAGCGCATAAAGAAACACTAGACCGACTTTGCGCTCTAGACTATAAACAATATCTTGCCAGGCAGCATGCTGAGGGTGACAAAAGCAGGCAAGACACTGGCGTGGCTACTAAAAAATTACTCCTCACAACCTCCCATCACGTCTATTTATGACCCAGACAGCCAACTGATAAATACGCAGGAAAAGATCAATGACTCGTTCAACAAATATTATGCTTCTCTTTACAAAGCCCCCACTTCATGCGATCAACAGGAAATACAACAATTCCTGGAACACACAGCCCTCCCACAGATAATGCAGACCCAATACACAGCAGTCGAGACCCCCATATCTGAAATTGAAATCTCCGAAGCAATTCAACAACTGGCAAGGGGCGAAACCCTGGGGGCAGATGGGTGGCCCTTGGAATTTTATGTGACATTCAGTGCGCAGCTGACCCCCCGACTATGCACCATCTACAGGGAGGCATTTGACCGCGGTGCACTACCACCCTCTCTCCATGAGGCGATACTGGTGGTACTTCCCAAGCCTGGCAGGGATCCACTACAAATGGGCTTGTATCGCCCACTGTCCCTGTTAAACTCGGACTACAAAATCTTGGGCAAGATACTGGCCAATAGGCTATTAGAAGTGATACAACTACTGGTCCACCCCGATCAGAACGGTTTCATTCCCGGGCAAAACTCTGGTCTAAATTTACTCTGACTCTTCAAACTGTTGGAGTGGGCGTGAACAGAAGAAGAACCGCCATGGATAGCTGCTTTGGATTGTTATGTTTCGTATATAGGCCCTAATGTAGACCCGTTCATATATGCCATAATGTAGAAATACTCATATATGCCCTATTATGGTCATACCCGTATACGCCCTATTATGGTCATACTCGTATATGCCCTATTATGGTCATAGTCGTATAGGCCCTATTATAGTCATGGCTCCTAATATAGGCATGATCTTTCACCTACATTAGTTCCCTACAATACACTACGAGTTCTGAGGGTTGAACGTTATCTAGTCTGTGGTTAGAACACTGCAAGGTCTTTTCCAAACACAGGCCTACAATGTACTCATAAATTATGCATGAGCATTCACCAGCTACATCTCCCGCAAAATATGTATGTACAAAGTTCACCCCTGACGTCTTCCTCATGTCTAACAAAGACCAATACAAACCATACTGAGGGACGAGACACTTTAGGGTATAAATACACCACATCTTGCCATGGTAAGATAGAGGGAACCGAGACTTCCATGCTGACACACTGACCAGAGACGCTGAGGCTCCTGCATGCAGTCACTCCAGTTGACAGCGGTCTGACACAGCCCTTGCAGGGTGTCCAACTCGAGACTAGGACGGGGTCCCACACTCTCTCTATTCAGGTAATGGGGTTCGACTAAATCCTAGAAGGATTCTTGGCTCTTAGGCTTTTAGACATACACATATGCTAGGTACACTCAGGTACATCTAGTTAGGCATCGTAGGAGTACGAGCACTTTCATAATGCTTTTTATATTCATGTATGTATTCATGATTATTGCAATACGGTAGAACTGTTCTATCCCTTTGCTTTTATCGTACTGCTGATAATATATCTCTGCTATTGTCTGCTGATTGCTGCAGCACATATATTTTACATTAGAATAACAACAGTTCAATAAATACTTATTGAAACGCCCAGACTGTTTATTCTGTGTAACTCTCTGAGACAAACCAAATAAGTAAGCACGAGTGACTGAGCGAAAAGTAGTATATTGTTTCCACGATTCTGAGGAATTCGGGTTCTCATGGTCTAAGGTTGCCAGGAACTAATCTCTCCCCGATAAGAGGAGATTCTAGTGGCACTGAGAGCTAGCTAATGCAAATCCGGCTAACATATACGGTGGGGGTGCACAGAGTTAGTCTAACACCAAGCCCACAGTTTATGTTATCCAAACGCGCAGGTCCTGCAGGGGTACTATAGGAACTACACGACATGGTGCCGCCAACGTTGATTGGGTACTTATTTAACAGTAGAATCTGAGTAGTTCAGCCGTGCTATTCTCAGAGAACCTACTCACAAACCCCCAGAGACGTCTGGAGTGGGTGGGCACAAACTCCGCTTATATGGAATCACAAAGGTTTTTGGGAGATACCCTAGTACTTAGAAAAGGGATGGGTATATATGTCAAAACACAAACAGAATTCCCTTTTCCTTTTGTTCTAAAAAAAGGACATCTAGATCCTATTCATTTAATTAGTCAAGGCCATACACAGAAATTACATAAACCAAAGCAATTTTTTCCAGGTTGCTAAATATTACAGTCATGTGCAAAAAAACATCTATAATGAAAATTCAAACATAAAAATGAATATTCGAAGGAATGTATTTTCAATGATCTTTTATTCAAATAGTTGTATAGTTTGTTATCAAATGTTTATACAAAATAAATAAATCCATTTATATTTAAAAACATACATTCATCATTTTAAAAAAGTACAATGTGTACAATGAAAAGAACTGTCGACGCGGCGTTTCGGTGTAAAGGTGGATCATCACCTTCTTCAGGACAATAATTCAGTGTTTAAAATCTAAACAAAATATAAAAACTTTATTAGATACGCAAAAGCTTATCTTTAATATCCAAACATTCCTTCGTTACATCGTTCATGATTTTTATTATTTAGCAACCCAGAAATCAATCCACTATTGCATGAAACATATGTGGGCCTTGAATTTGTTAAACATAGTTTTGAATCTGTCCATGTTTAAACCTATGATAGGTATGTTTGTTATCTACCTGTCAGGTTAGATGTCAACTCCTATTTATCTTCAAGGAGGTGTTGAATACATTTTCATCAGGTTCTCGCTCAGTTAGTGAGGCGAAATTATACTGCGAGAAAAGGATATTTCATAAGTATAAAACCCCTCTAAGGATATGGTATCATGTGGCATTTCGCCTCACTACCTGAGCGAGAACCTGATGAAAAATGTATTCAACACCTCCTTGAAGATAAATAGGAGTTGACATCTAACCTGACAGGTAGATAACAAACATACCTATCATAGGTTTAAACATGGACAGATTCAAAAACTATGTTTAACAAATTCAAGGCCCACATATGTTTCATGCAATAGTGGATTGATTTCTGGGTTGCTAAATAATAAAAATCATGAACGATGTAACGAAGGAATGTTTGGATATTAAAGATAAGCTTTTGCGTATCTAATAAAGTTTTTATATTTTGTTTAGATTTTAAACACTGAATTATTGTCCTGAAGAAGGTGATGATCCACCTTTACACCGAAACGCCGCGTCGACAGTTCTTTTCATTGTACACATTGTACTTTTTTAAATGATGAATGTATGTTTTTAAATATAAATGGTTTTATTTATTTTGTATAAACATTTGATAACAAACTATACAACTATTTGAATAAAAGATAATTGAAAATACATTCCTTCGAATATTCATTTTTATGTTTGAATTTTCATTATAGATGTTTTTGCACATGACTGTAATATTTAGCAACCTGGAAAAATTGCTTTGGTTTATGTAATTTCTGTGTATGGCCTTGACTAATTAAATGAATAGGATCTAGATGTCCTTTTTTTAGAACAAAAGGAAAAGGGAATTCTGTTTGTGGTTTGGGCAGAAACTCCACCATAGCTGAGTAGGCGAGATATCCTATTTATCGGCTGTTGGTTAATCAAGCTTGAAGAACATTTAGTTCCTAAATTGTGCATAACACCTCACCTTAGTTCCCTTTGAACACTTCTTCCTCTAAACATGCCTTATTCCGAGGCAGGGGAAGACAGAGTTGAGCTGAATTGTTCAGAAGAAGGAGAAGATCCTGTAAATGCAATACAGATTGCACCAAAATTCAGAATGACAGTCACCCTAATACTATTAGAAAATGGTTTGCAAGCTAGGGGTGGCATGGTAGTTTTCGTGATTGAGGCACACGAATCAAACAAAACAGAGGTGTTCTATTCATGGGTTACATTCCCAGCAGCAAATGCCATAACAAAGACATTTCACTACTACATAGCAGGAAATGCACCAAGGGTATATGGTCAGTTTGAGGACATAGATATTCCACTCACTTACCAGGAACATCATTACTGGTTTAATGGCGCCCTACCCCACGTACGAGGAAGAGTAAGATTAGGCCCGCTCGGAGGAGACGGGCCACATGGCCAATACTAGCGGTTTACACACCGCACCCTGACACTGGAACAATGCCACAGCCAGAATTACTCATACAACACAGAGATTTAATTAAAATCTAAAGAAACCTGACACAATTCGTCATGAGGACTTTAACAATCCAACCTGCACCAGGTGCAGCAAATAGTACTCCAGCTCAGGGTACAGGAAACAACATTTCTCCTCAAACATTACACGCGGTAATGGGCAAAATGCCCGCAAAACGCGAAACAAATCCCATTCTGGATAGCTCAGAAAATAACTCAGCTTGAGGCGGTATTCCCGAATACTACCACCTATGAAAAACACAGAATTCTAACAATCTGCTTGCCCATGGGGATCACACTACAAGTAGAGGATTGCACCTCTTGGGGTTCAGTCTTTGCTGCCATATATACCAGAACACATGGTATCCCGTCCTTAGCAGTAGTACCAGACGTATTGAGACAGATACAAAATGAGTACGGAGCAGAGCCTGCACTAAACTTAGGGATGAAGTTACTAAATAACTTTGACCAGGTATCAGCCATAATACTAGCTAACATTAAGGGGGAAGCAGCTTCAGTGGCGATCCGCCAACGCCTAAGGGAGTTCAGTCCAATAGAACAACAACACGAACTACCCAAAATAATTGAAACTGCATATGCAGATCTAGGCAGAGACAGTCTAGGTGGGAAAGCATTAAAACCACAACTGGTGGGTGGTCCTGAAAAGGACACTACAAAGCAGACACCTACTTCTCCTAAAAAGAAGTGGGAAAATAAAAAACAACAAAAGTCTAAAGACAACAGATCTCAATCCCGAGGCAGGTCTCCTCAACAGGAGCCCTCTGAAAGGAGGTATAACCTCAGGAATAGGGATAATATTAAAAAACCTGACAGGTATCAGGATACTGATACACGTTCCTCTCGTTCCTTTCAGGGTTCGTCAAGAAACTCCGAGAAGGAAGGACGGTCAGAACACAGACAAGAGGAGCGTACAAAGTCCAGAGACACGCAACGCACTGCGGACTACGCATCTAAAAAAGAAGATAAACAAAAACAAAAACCTCAGTCCAAAAAGAAGAAGGTAGCAGGTCTTAAGATCAGACATACCCAGAATTCTGAGGACACAGCTTCTGAACGGGGAATGGGCTCTGACGATGCTAGACAGCGTGGCAGAAGTAATGATAGCTCGCCAGAACCTGAAGGAATTTCTGGTGACAGCGGAGTTGAGTGAGTATATCACGGTGGAAACACCTGATACTCGGGTAAGTGTCCCACATAAGTTACATGAGCTAACACTCCGGATGGAGGGGGACAAGCCCAGGAAAGTTAAAGGTCTATTTTGGAAAAATCTGTCATCTGGATATGACATCCTATTAGCAGAGCAAGACTGGCTGCCAGCATTCGTCATGGAGTGCCCAAAGCGGAGAAAAGGTAATTTTTCCAGCATTTTCCGACCTCGTTCCCATACATTTAAAACATGCATATGCGCAGGAGTGGGCGGTTGCCCTAGCTCCAGCATTGTACAAAAATCATGCTGGTTGGGATGGATTCAACCCACCACGTGATCCCGTTAAAAGTTTCCCCAAATGCTCAAAGGCAATATCCAATAAAGCAGGAAGCTAAAAAAACAAGTCAGGGAGATCCTAGATCAACTTGAATACCAGGGGGTGATTGAAAATTGCACTTCACCTATGAACAATCCTTTGTTCCCCGTAGCCAAACCTGACATCACATATTGTCTAGTTTTAGATTACAGACATTTAAACACTTGCACAAAGACATTTGCAGTTCAAAATGCACACAGTGCCGCATTAATGAATAACATTGTGCGACAAAAATACAAAACAACACTTGGGGGTCGATTCCGATTCGGGCCGGAAATCTCTCCGACCGAGCCGGACCCGGAGAGATTTCCGACCGAATCGGACCCGTGCAGTCCGACCGAACGAGTACGATGCGTCCGTATGTTATCGGACACGAGTCGGTCGGACTCCCATTGAACTCAATGGGAGCCGGTCGTACAACGCGTACGCGGGCTCCCATTGCCTCCAATGGGTGCGAGGCGGACAAGGGCGCCCCCTACAGCGGAGTACGCCGCGAAGCGCTCGCGGCGTACACGCACAGGCAGGGGGACCCATGGGTCCCCCTGTGTGCGCCTCGCACGGGTACGCGTACAGGGGGTCCGACACGGACCCCCAAAGTACGGCTCCGACAGCGAGTTCGAGTCGGACGGCGCGAGTCGGTCGGAGCGGTCGAGGTGCGCATCGTACTTACCCGGCCGGAAAACGTCTCCATTGCGCGGTGCGAATCGTGTCCGACCGAGTCGGTCGGAGCGGTACGATCCGGGTACGAGTCGGTCGGAGCGGTCGGGTCGCCCGGACGAGTCGGTCGGCGAATTCGCATCGTACTCGCTCGGCCGGACCCGCGTACGGTTCGGTCGGGAAACAGGGCTCCGAATCGGATCCGGTAAAGCCGAATCCTATTCGGAGCCCTACCGGCCGAGATCGGAATCGGCCCCTTGATATCTCAAATGGATTTTTCTGCCAAAATATAGCGCCTGAAAGCAGGTATTTGACCGCATTCTCAGCGCTAGGGTCCCAACGGCAATTTTGTCGACTCCCCAAAGGGTATAAGAATAGCCCAGGGTTGTTTTCAGCAAGGGTAACAGAGTTACTCCAAAATTTGGATGAAGAAGCATTGTCCTATGTAGGTGATATTTATCTGACGGACGATGACTTACCGAGGCACTTGACCAGGGTGAGCACCATTATTATGGGATTCGCCTCTGAGGGCTATAAATTTAATTTAAAAAAATCAAAAATTGCCTATCTCAATGTCCTATTTTTAGGGTATGAGCTGTCAAGTGAAGGAAAAAGCCTAGCAGCTAACTTTTTAGAAAAGTGTGAGCTGCTGCAACCTCCGAAATCATAATTTTTTTACAATCAATACTGGGATTCCTACATTTTGGTCGAACATACATTTTGGATTACGCAGAAAGAGTAAAACCTTTCTACAACTTAATAAAATCTGATTTTTCAATCAGACAATGGACACAGGAACATACAAATATCCTGCGTTCCCTACAGGAAGACATGATAGCCTCTAAACATTTACAGACACGCGTAAACATACGTAACTTAGTGATCCGAGTAATAGCGGGTCAATGAGGGTACACTTATTTGACTTTCAATGAAGGCGAAACGGTACTAATCGCATACAAATCACACCTGTACACAAACGCAGAGATGCGTTTCACTTCAACAGAAAAAATCCTGACAGCAGTACAGACCGCTGTAGCAAGAGAAAGGGCTCTGGCTCAGGGAAAGCGCATAATAGTCGTGACCCCAGTACCAGCCTTAGAGGCTGTTACAAAGGCTAGCATTCCAAATGCGAAATCCTTACATTCCAGATGGATACAATGGGCTAATTCTCTTACTGCAACGGATGTTGAATACAGATTTGATCCAAATTTAACCCCTTGACCGCGATCGGAATTCCGCTCGTGTGCTGGACATTCCGATCGCGGGTGTGGTCGTGTGTGCGCAACCGCGCAGCATGACGAGCTGAGCTCGTCACGAGCATCGAAGGGGTTAAAAACACAAGCATTTCTGCAATACGAACAAGAATATCCTCTTCCAAACGAGATTTTGCCTCTAGATCAGTATGATTACATTATTTACACTGACGGATCTGCTCAACCGGCCATAGGGAGTAAGCAAGCTTACAGCGCGGCGTGTGCAATCGTTAAAGGTCGCATGCGCAATGGAAAGTTTCATCCCAGTAGCACTAAAACGCAATCTCTAGGAGACTGCACGGCTCAGTTGGCAGAATTAAAAGCACTAATACTGGCACTGGTAAATACGGAACACGAATTCCCCACACTTATTGTGTGTGATTCCTTTTACTGTGTACAGTCGTACAATAAATATTTACATAATTGGGAACAAAACGGGTTTAAAGACACAAAAGGTGGCACAATTAAGCATAAAATGCTATGGGAACAGGTAGTGGAGTTGAGAAACGAACTACCAAGGGCTCACATGATACATACACTGAGTCATCAGCATGATGGCGTTCACGTTGAAGGGAATTCATTGGCTGATGAAGCCGCAAACGGGGCTGTACGTACAGCGTCCGTAGCTGCAATCACTCGTTCAAAAACGAGAATAGACGGCGAGATTTTGGTAGCTGTCAATGCTTCACGCAAAGGCAGCACAGCAGTACCTAAAAAATTTCCACTCAAGTACTCCTACAAGTTAGATGCACAAAACATTCCATATACTCAGATTCGTGGAGTGGGGGATAGAGTAATACCAAATTAGGATCGTAGGCAAGGCTTAATTCTAGCAGCACACGAGGGTTTGGGTTCTGCGCATACAGGCGTTACAGCGACTATTTCTTTACTGAAACAGCGCTACTGGTGGCCAGGGTTAACAAAGCAGACCAAAGACGATGTCTTGAAGTGCGACATCTGCCAGCAGATGAAAGGCTCCACCGTAACATGCCCAGCACAGACGCCATTGCTAAAACCAGACAAACCACTCGCATGTGTGTATTTGGACCACTGCGGACCCCTACAATCTGATGGGGCCAAGAAATATATCATGGTTGCAGTGGATTCCTGCTCTAGAGTCCTATGGGTTTGGCCTCAGCGCTGTGCTGACGCTCGAACTGTTATAAAAGATTTGCGAGTCTTTATCGGCACATACGCAGTTGGCACGTTACATTCTGACCGTGGCCCGGCGTTTAGCTCTCGGGCTTACAAAGGAAGGGCCATGGAAGGAATGGGCGTAGCATTGCGGTACTCCTCTCCGTACCATCCTGAGGGAAATTCTGTTGTGGAGAGGAAAAACCGTGACTTAAAGCAATCTTTAACAGCTAGGGTATTAGGCAAGGGCGGAAGATGGGTCGATCACCTTTATGGGGTTCCAACGAGCAATAAACAATCAGCCAAGAAACTCTCTAGGGGGTGTCAGTCCTTACGAGGTCCTATTTGGGACAATAATGTGGGTACCTGATCTTGATTGTGAAGGCACAGTGGCGGATGAAAAACCATTTGACATCCATGATCATTTGGCTGTTTTACAGGATCTAAATGAATCCAGGACACAACAAAGCAACGTCCACTTAAAACAGACCGCCACTGAGGAAGTCAAGGCAGTAACGGCAAGACCTGTCTGGATCCCAAAAGTCGGGGATCTGGTCAGAGAGAAGATTGCATACAAGAAAGAATTTGGGCCATCATACAGAAAGCCTGTACCGGTCCTAGCAATCCAAGGCACAAGAACTGTACTTCTGCCACCTCTTGCCGGGAAAAAGGAGAAAAGATTTGTCTCAATTGACTTAATCAAACCACACTATGTGGCCGATACTAAACAGTAGGCCACGTGGACTCCACAGTAGCAGACACCCTCCTCTCGCTGCAATCCAAGAAGTTCAAACAGAAAGACTCATCACGTTTGAAGAGCCACCTGTACGGAATGAAGGATTAAGTAACAATGCTATGGAACTCGTTCCACTTCAACAAGAAATTCATCTTCAAAATGACAATCAACTTAACACCCAAGTTGCAATCAGACAGACTACAGACATCTACGTCAACATGCCTCGTCAAGAGCAAAATCCGATTCCAACAAATCCCGATGCAATTCCAACAATTGATCGAACTGCTTCTGGCTATTTCAAGAACTTTGATACGTTTTCACTGGATCCAAGTGAGCCGGAAACGACGCCAGCCAAAAAATCACTCAAACAGAAACTCACTGACTTTTTGAACTTTTTAGAAAGACTTACCTGGTGTCACCTTGGATTGAACTATGGTATATCACTGGGATTTTATTTTTTCTTTTCTGGCTAGGTTTAATAATAACTTTTAGTATGCTTATTAATGGACGATACCTCCAGCAGAGCTCGACAGCCCAAAGAGTCAATTTGATTTTAAAACCACACCAGTCTTCACATCGTGAACCAAGAGACTTGTCTTCAGTGAACATCACAGCAGTTCCTATACCGGACGGTATAGTATGGGACAAGATTGATTATGATATATTCGGTCCGACTGAACTTTTAAAACTTAAACATGTATTTAAAATTTCTTTAAGTGATATCATTACCTCCAATACATTTTCTGATGATTGGGACACTGAAACTGAATAATTTAATGTCTGATTTAGAAAAAACTGCAGCATTTCTGAACAATGAAATGTTAGAAGGTACTTCAGACTATGATACATTGTACTGTTACCAACATTATGGTCATCATTTCTTGCACAAATCTATAACACCTAGATATGTATTTGAATACCACCAGTGGGAACACTGCCCAACACCTCCAAAAGGTAGTTCGCAAACTTTTGCACAGAAATTCACATACTTTTCAGGGTTTAATACATCTGACCCAAAGTCATTTTATTACAAAGTGGCAACAACATCAGCACAGAAAATTATGTTGACTAACACCAAACAGATTTACTCTGCTTCCTTTATGGCCCAGTTGTCTACACAGGGTTTCGACCTATGGAAGGACACCATAGATTTAAAATCAATCTGGGGTTCTAGGGACTGGCAAGTCCAGGGAACAGAAGCGCTTTTTAGAGCATGCCTCATTCCACAGCAGATAATATTTCTGAATGAAACTGTGCAACAAACATCCTGTCTTGGACTAGCTAAGAACAAGGAAATGAACACACCGGGGTTTCCAACACCATCACAGATGGGTGGGGGGCAGAATTCAACTACACATGAGGTAAGATTAGATGATATTCTCCAGTACAACAGGTCAGATCCCAATTGGACAGGATGGCTGATTTGGCCCATTGACACGAACATTTGTCAACAAAGATTCCTAGGTACACCCGAGGGTTTTAGTATCCATAGGCCAGATCCTCGCTATGTACAGAGACAACACCCAGGGGTAGTGACATCATATAGTGTTGGGAAGTTGTGCCTTGATTGGCTAGAGACCTCAACACTCACAGAAGTAAAACATCACTTGACCTTACTCACACCTGATGTGGACCTTAGGGACTTCTTGTCAGGCCCAAGGAAAACACGTCAGAAACGTTTCATATATGCTGGCATTTATGCCTATTATAATGAAAACTGGAAAATATCCCAACAGGAGGCCGCAGAAAGAATACGGGAAATAGACCGTATTAACATAGAGAAGGCATTAGCTGTAGTGGATAATGGGTTAACAACTTTGACCTCCAGGATTTACTCCTTAGGCAACATTGTGTCTTCGGCAATCGACATATTAGAACAAGATCTGGCCTTGTTACAACACGGGCAGTCTCAGCTACGTTCTATTATGATGTTAAGCTGGACGCTGCAATCTTTGCGTGCAGGCTATGTGCCCTGGCGTTTTATAAACACCACGTCTCTGTTTTCAGAATACAATCTAACTGATAAACAGACAGAAATGGCACAGAGGGGAGCCAAATATACAATGCTGCGTATTGAGAAACTGGAAAGGTTACCATTCACTATAGCCGAATCCCCATCAACCGAATGGCTAATTCATGGCCAAATCACTCTGCCGGTCACTACGTTTCAGTTTCAATATTGCCTTGAGCAACGGCAGGCAGGCAAATATGAAAAGATGGGTAAGGGATACATCAAGGAAACTTGGGAGTTACCATATAGATATCGATGCCGGAATGGGGATCGTGAAGTGAATCTGAGTGGTACAAACTGCAAGAACGCTTTAAGTGGTTCTCTCATGTGTCAGGATATTTCTCTACACGGAGCATGTAGTGGTTCTGTAGCGAACTTTTCATGTCACATGTCAGGGACCCCAGCGGCCATGATCACGCCGGTTTTCCAGCTGCTCTCGAATGGGAGTTACTTAATGCTAAATGATCAAGGTTGCTGTGGAATGCTTCTGGGCGTCGCCTATCTGGTCACTGTTAACTCCAGGGTTACTTGCTGTATGCAAGTATTGTTTCCACAACTGAACACAGTCAGGGAGGCGCCGTTATGGCCTTCATTGAATGTTTCCTTTATACAATTTGATACTTTGAGCAGACTGAAAGCCATGCTTTTACAGCAACCCGTGCCCTTAACCTCCGCTCGAGAAATCTTTGAACTTCAAGTTGCAAGGACCTCGACTGAGATACAAGCTCTTATACGTACAAACTGCCCCTTTCATTTCACAGAAATGGTGGGTCGTATCTTTAACATGTCTGATACGAGCGGTATTGAACACCTATTTAAGACCATAGGGTCAGGACTATTAAGCACCTTTCAGACAGTCCTCGGAGTAATCCCAAATTTTATACACTCCGTCCTGGGAAACGTCTTTGGAGGTCTCCCGCTTATCCTGTTCCTAATTGCAGGAGTCCTGATTGTAATATTACTGCTACGCAATGGACGGCCCCATTTCCGAGGAAATGGCAAACACGCTCATGGAGCGTAAATATCGTGAACGCATGGTGCAGCTTCTGGGCATACATTGCCTAAGAGAACTGAACGCCTCTTGGTTTCTATCATTTTGACCAGTCTGGGTGGACTGCATCTTACCTGTTCTTCGATGCCTGTTCTGCAGAGAAGAATGCACGTTGGATCTATGTCCAACGTTTCCATCGGATACGCCACTGGACCTAGATGCTATGCTGGACCCCCTAAAGGCCCATGCTCTGCGTTGTCCCCAGCGTCTTCTAATTCTGATGAATGCATTCCTTGAGAATCCACAGGTGCCGTTTGCTCCTGCTGGGTTAGGTGGCTCCTCCACAGGCACCGAGGTAACAACTGCCGCAGCAACGACTGTCGGAAGTGCTGAATTCCATCTATGTGCGATTGACATTCTCTGTGAAGCGTTGGATTTGTCGTCTGCAGTAGCTAACACCGATAATGCTGTATCTCCCAGGCAGGACACTTAATCTGGAATTGGCTCATCACGTCCTGGGAAAGAATTCGGCTTCTCCACTTCGTTTCATAAATAAACTAACTAAATTTGGAACATTTCCTAAATTGACATTTTCACTTGAGAAAGAGTGGCTTTCTTCTGCTTGTAGTAATGCAACTTTTATGAATGAGACAGAATTGACTTTTTCAAGTGGCAACTAAAGAATAGCTGATTTTTAAACATTTTTTATTATCCTTTTAAAAGCATGTTTTTAGCTGTTTTTAAGAAAGAATTTTAAATTGTCCAGATTTTATGTATGGTCATTGTCATACAATTCGGAAGTGGAGTGGGTGTTATGTTTCGTATATAGGCCCTAATGTAGACCCATTCATATATGCCATAATGTAGAAATACTCGTATATGCCCTATTATGGTCATACCCGTATATGCCCTATTATGGTCATACTCGTATATGCCCTATTATGGTCATACTCGTATATGCCCTATTATGGTCATAGTCGTATAGGCCCTATTATAGTCATGGCTCCTAATATAGGCATGATCTTTCACCTACATTAGTTCCCTACAGTACGCAACGAGCTCTGAGGGTTGAAAGTTATCTAGTCTGTGGTTAGAACATTGCAAGCTCTTTTCCAAACACAGGCCTACAATGTACTCATAAATTATGCATGAGCATTCACCAGCTACATCTCCCGCATAATATGTATGTACAAAGTTCACCCCTGACGTCTTCCTCATGTCTAACAAAGACCAATACAAACCATACTGAGGGACGAGACACTTTAGGGTATAAATACACCACATCTTGCCATGGTAAGATAGAGGGAACCGAGACTTCCATGCTGACACACTGACCAGAGACGCTGAGGCTCATGCATGCAGTCGCTCCACCTGACAGCGGTCTGACACAGCCCTTGCAGGGTGTCCAACTCGAGACCAGGACGGGGTCCCACACTCTCTCTATTCAGGTAATGGCGTTCGACTAAATCCTAGAAGGATTCTTGGCTCTTAGGCTTTTAGACATACACATATGCTAGGTACACTCAGGTACATCTAGTTAGGCATCGTAGGAGTACGAGCACTTTCATAATGCTTTTTATATTCATGTATGTATTCATGATTATTGCAATATGGTAGAACTGTTCTATCCCTTTGCTTTTATTGTACTGCTGATAATATATCTCTGCTATTGTCTGCTGATTGCTGCAGCACATATATTTTACACTAGAATAACAACTGTTCAATAAATACTTATTGAAACGCCCAGACTGTTTATTCTGTGTAACTCTCTGAGACAAACCAAATAAGTAAGCACGAGTGACTGAGCGAAAAGTAGTATATTGTTTCCACGATTCTGAGGAATTAGGGTTGTCATGGTCTAAGGTTGCCAGGAACTAATCTCTCCCCGATAAGAGGAGATTCTAGTGGCACTGTGAGCTAGCTAATGCAAATCCGGCTAACATATACGGTGGGGGTGCACAGAGTCAGTCTAACACCAAGCCCACAGTTTATGTTATCCAAACGCGCAGGTCCTGCAGGGGTACTATAGGAACTACACAACAGGATATCGAAAAGGTGTTCGATACATTAGGATGGGAGTACTTACAGGCAGTGTTGGCGAGATACGGCATGGGTCCCAAGTTCTTAAGATGGGTGACGATATTGTACACTAAGCCACACCCCCCTTCGAAATAGAACGAGGAACTAGAGAGGGATGCCCCTTGTCACCTATCATTTTCGCCCTGGGCATGGAACCCCTGGCATGTGTGCTTCTTAGCCGTGTCATAGACTGGGGCTTCCCTTTATGCAGATGATGCGCTGATCTACCTTCGAGGCCAAAGCAAGGCATTGCAGGGTCTGACAGAGTTTTTTTTTTTTTAAAGAGTTTTATATAGCGCGAACTAGACTTGAGACATCGGGTATCAGAGCTCTTTATATGAGCACCAGTTTCGTTACAGAAGGACACATTCATTTTTGTTAGGCACGGGGAGATTAAGTGAATTGCCCAGAATCACAGGATGTTGAGTGTCGTTGCCGAGACTCGAACCCAGTTCCCCAGTTTGAAGGTCGACCGCTCTAGCCGTAAGGCTACATCCTCTCCCGACTTTACAGCTTAAGGGTAAACTGGAACAAATCTGTACTATTCACAATGAAGATTCTGTCTACCGAACAAAGGCTACACCTGCCTACCGCTCCACTTACCTGGTCTTACTTAGGGGTCCAGATATACCACTCTCAGGCGGATCTGATAGAAGGCAACCTGGGTAAAGTAATCACCAATGCCTGAGCAGCACTCCCATTCTGGAAGGAATTACTCCTATCCCCTATGGGCCATGTCGCTATCGCCAAGATGCTTCTACTCCAAAACTTCTTCGCAGTCCTCCCTTATCGACCTCCGCACAAAATATTCCAAGACTTGAGATCGAGCTTTATGTCTCTGATTTGGGGCGGCTCCAGGGCTAGAGTGGCACTTCCGAAACTCTACCTCACCCTCTCGGAAGGAGGCCTAGGGGCGCCTAATTATGAACATTACTACGTGGCGGCACAACTCCAGTGGCCCATGTGATGGCTGGCACACAGTATTCTCGCTGAACTAGACCCGTGGGCATTGTCACTTCAACAGACAGCTCTGCTGGAATGGTTGTTCGGCTCCAAAACTTTACCACAGAAGAAGCAGGGTAACCTTCTGATGTCGGCGGCCCACATCAGCTGGTCGAAGTACGTACTGTCTAGTCACAAACCCTCACCGTATGCCCCAGACCTCCCCCTTGACGTACTCCCTGGCCCTTATACTTGCCTCAAATAACCAGAACGGGCAGACTGGCAGACAACCGGTCTTACCATGTGGGGTGATCTATTGGTAGACTCAAACTTATGTGACTTTGATGTTCAAATGGACAACTATGGAGTGCCCCCTGGGACTTTCTTGTATGCGACATTGAAGCAACAACTGTTCCAGGTATGGGGGAATATGCGAACTGAACCCCCACATCTAATACACTACAGGTACTATTGTCACATGGAACGGGCAGAGGGGCAGTCACAGCACTATACAATTCCCTCAGACCAGATGCAGCACCCCTTCTGGAACTGTTGCGCAAATACTGGGACTCAGCGCTGACAACCAGAATCACTGACAAACAATGGGCACAATGCATCGGGTTTCCTAAAATAATATCCATGAATGCCAGACTGAAATATACGCAATTCAATTATCTTCACCACACATACTTAACTCTGCATAGGCTGGCACGCATGTATGCAACGTCCACTGACATCTGTCCTAGATGTCAGGCACCAGAAGCCACATTCCCCCACATGGTCTGGACATGCTCCAAGCTAACGGTGTACTGGGATAGCGTAGCTGAGACAATACCAGCAGACACGGGTGCCCCAGTCACAGCCCAGGGACTACATTTCATACTTGGTGTCACAAAACGCAACGCACGCCGCAAACATTTCGACAAATTCTTAGATCTAGCACTGGGCCTAGCCAAGCGCAAACTAGCCATGACCTGGAAGTCGTCCGTGGGGCCCAGCACACATGCATGGCTCTCAGACCTCCGCAGGGCACTAGTGGCAGAACATGAGACCTAACTAACCAATGCCGCATGAATGCCCCCATCGGCGAACCCCGTGGACTGGCAAAAATACTTAACTTTTATAGAATCAAAACTAAACGTCGCAAATCCTGCTCCACAGTAGAGCAAGGGTAACATTGACATAGTTGCATAGAAAAAAACTAACAAACACAAACAGACAGCATACAGCACAGCGTCTCAATTATAGCTGTCTCCTCCCCCCACCCACACCCACCCCCCCTTGACTTCCCCGTCACGTCGCTTCATTATGCCTTCACTACGACAACGCCTAGAAAAGATAGACAAAAACAAATGACCACCGGATCCGACCATACATCCAGGTTTAATCCATGAGGAACCACATAATGTTACATATATTGCAGACTTACCCTGCGCCCCATTGTTCTCAGGCATGCGCATATACCCGATTATGCTCAGACCTGCGCACAACATAGATAACCAACAAATATGAACGGATGACAATGGACAGAGGCCACTGTTAATGTTAATAATGTTTATGGCGATATATTTGCACACCTAATAGGATCTCGAGATCCTGTAGAGACATTGACATAGTACCATAATACTGTTGCATGACTAATGCTATCATCATAGCACAGACCTGCTTCATTGTTATCATTATGTTTCTTTGCTTTCTACTGTCTAATGTACTCTCTGGCTAAATATTTCTCCCACTATTGCCTATTGTAAGTAAAAATTAGTTTTACGTAAAGCGCTCTATTACAATACAGACTAGGTTGACTTTATAAGAATGTTAACTAAATAAAATTAATAAATCCAAGATTGAGAACTAGTAACAGTTCTAATATGTGCTTTTTGATATCCACTACGCAAGTTAAACCTGAGCTCGTTATATGACAATATTTTCTTGGTTCTGAGATATTTCTTTCACCCTTTTTACGTTAAACCTCCTTGGAAAAAAGTGCTTCTGGTTAGATTACTTAGTATCTTTGATTAATGTTTTGAGCTCTCTCCTGAAGTTGTTTGTTACTTATTTATTTGGCAAAAGAAGTGTAGATGTAAGTAAGATTAGTCTGAGATCAGCTTCCAGAATGCCGGATCATCCAGAGGAAGACTGTTGTCAAGAATATTTGCTTTGAACTTTTGAATTACAAAGTTTTTGTCACACTTTGGGGTTTGTTCTTTATACTTTCTTTATTTTTTACTGGGGAACTTAAAAAACAGTCATCCATGGATGTTCCAAGGAAGTCAGTTGGCCTGGCCTGTGGTAAGGCGTTGGAGCTCGGGTCTTAGAGGCCTGAATAAAGTCTATTAGTCTTACCATTCATTTTGGGTGTTCATCGGTTCCACATACACAAAACAATATACATTTTTGCTGGGCAGCTTTTAGTATTAGGACGGATGTCTCTGTAAGTCAGACAAGCTGAGCTATGAATCAATGGGCATTCAGGTATTTAAAATGTTTGGCCCTGGTAGCATGAGGCTGACTTTAAGTGCATGTGCTTATGGCATCCACTCTTCCCCAAACTGATAGGAAGTTGCTGGCAAAATAGAAGTCGGACAGAAAAGAGAGTCTTAGCACTCATTAGCTAACGCCTACAACACCCTAGCCAACAATTGGCAAATAGAGGAAGACCAAATATCTCCTCGAAGTATTGTTGACTCACGTACACTTAGTTCAGGTGGAACTCAAGTGTTAACTCTACAAAAGATCATGGGTTAGCCATGACTCACCACTTACAATGTAATACAGTCAAATGAGAAATACATTAAGGCCCAAACCAAAGGGTAAAGCAATGTTATAGTTAGCTGAAAATGTCAATTAAAACATATTGTTTTAAACTAACAAACCCACTGTAATTTACCAGTTATAGTTATCTCAAGTAACTATATCTCATACCATAAAGTAACTATAACTCCCCCCCTCTCCATGCACAGCTAATTACCTCAAATATTACATCACTCATGACATGTCCTATGACAGCATTGATAACATCAGTGCAACATATGGAATTACATAATTGATGACAACATTGTGCATGGCTGCGGAACCGTGGGGAGACATTCTTCGGGCCTGGGAGGCTCGACATGTGTTGGACCATGCTGAGGGGAATGATTCGACGGAGTCTGAGGACTAGAGTGTCATGAGTGCTTGGAACTGAGAGCCCTGGCCCCCCCCCGCCTGATGAGGGGTGCTGCTCCCCCCTCTCTCGTTCCTCCCCCCCACCCCCTTTGCCCCCCCTGTCCCTGCCTAGAGAATCGATGCATATTTTCTCTTTATCATAGGAGCACGCGGACCCCTGGCAGTTATTTTTTAGTTGCTTACGTAAGTTTCCTTTTGATGGTATTATGAGCATGAGTCGTTCCAAAGCTCTGTCTGCTTTTCAGTTTTGTTGCCTTTTTCTTTTTCTTTTTTTTTTTCTTTTTAATTAAGTGTGTATTATGGTTTTTTATGTATAGACAGTAACGAGTCAGTGAACATGTCATAGGTAAACGTGTGGACTCAGTAGAGAATATTCTGAAACGCATACCAGAGTGCCTAAACTTGCTTGCTTTCCCTATTCTCAGGAGCAACAGACCGTATAGATCCTGAGACTGTGAATTACCAGATAACCTGGGGGTATTCCTATATTACAGAGAATGTACTGATGTCAATTATGCGGCAAATTGTTTGTGTATGGAAATGTTAATAAAAAGATTTAAAACAAAAAAAAAAAACATTGTGCATGGCGGGTGTGCAAGTTATAGTTCCTTTAAAATTGAAGTATTAGTAGGGGGGCATGGCCACAAACGCCACCAAGATGGCCGCACTCTTGTGAGGCTTCCGCAACTGTGGCCTATATACGACTGCAGCTGGCACCAATACCGCTCAGGGAACAAAGTGTGAGCCTTGATGAGATTGCGGGAGACCTGGTGTACCCGAGGGGCCGCTTCACCGCTAGGCTGGGGCTCGAACAACACTGCCACAGCGGGGAAGGAGCAGAACGCCGATACCGCCTCAGAGGCTCCGCGGCGACAGGGGTTGCGGGTGAGCCTAAGGCCTGGATCACCCGATCCCGTCCGTAACACGCGCGTGGTCCACTCCCCTCTCACCCCAGTTCACATCACCGAGGCGGAGATCAGACACTGCGGATGGGGGAAATCAGTCACCGGGAGGCCTTCCCTGCTGCGGACGACTGCCGGCCTGGGATGCTGCTGAAGCCTGGAATGCGCCGTCTGGCTGGGCGCTGCTGCAGGCTGGGCTGCACTGCGGCCGGATCTCTTGGAATTCCTGGGACCGCGGTGGCCGGGGTCATGCCCGCCGGTGCATCTCATTGTTCCTGGACTTCACAGCGCAGCCAGAAAATCTTTTTAGCGATGTAAAAAACACGCTTCTTAAGCTGGGCATCCGGTATGCTATGCTCTATCCGGCCCGCCTGCGTGTTAAACATAACATACATACCAACATTTTGGATACCCCTGCAGATGTGGCTGCATTCTGTAAACCATTTGTGCGGGGTCGCCCACATCTCGCTGATCATCGCCTGCTCATCCTGGGCCAGAACATTCTAGTCAGTCACCCTCCACTTCTCGTGATGCCTCAATCTGATGGTTATCTGCTTCAATGTCTGTGGACCCTCACACTAGTATAGCCAGGTCTTCTGCTGTTGGACATCAACATTTAGAGTATTATATTTAGTTCCTACTACTGTTCTCTACTAGCGGTTGATTAATAGCTATATTGCATAACTGTTCTCATGATGTGCTGTCGGTGGGCGAGTTGTTGTTACACTCCCATGGTGATCACCAACTTGTGCACATTGGTTTTTTTTTCTTCTTTTTTAACTTTTTTGCTTGAGATTCGCTGGATGTCTTTTCATCTGGTTTGGAGGGGGTACGAGTGGTTGATTTTTGTTAGTTGGATTGTCTTTTATTGCTGCATGCTACACCACACTTCACCAGATGCACGTCATCACATGTTCTTTGTCCTCCAGAATCACACCTTTTCAGGATCTCATCAGCCTCCACAATGACCACAACGGTTGACCTCTCCGTCCTTTTGTGCAACATATGCAGCATTAACAATCCACAGAAACAAAACATGTGCTGTCATACTTGAATAGACACAACATTAAAATTGCTTTCCTACAAGACACCCACCTCTCTCCCCGCAGTGACCATCCTTTTCCCAAAAGTTGGGGCCAACATCTGTATTTCTCATGTTATAGCTCCTATTCTCGAGGCACCTGTATCTTGATCCATAAAAGTGTTCCTTTCCTGTGTCACGCCTGTCACTCAGACTCGAATGGCCGTTACTTGCTCCTACAGGGTACCCTAGCGGACAAAAATATTCTATTAGTAAACATATATGCCCAAAACGTTGATGACCCTGACCTTTTTCAGGACTTATATTCTTGCTTGGGCGGCTTTGAGGTAGACCATTTAATACTGGGCAGCGACCTTAATATGCCACGCTGCTTGCAAATGGATTATACTAGCACACAACCCACCGACAAGCCCCGGGCTCGAGAGGTATTCCGTCAAATCACCGATATTCACTGCTTGACGCTTGGCGCACTCACTACACATTTTAATCTGTGCCCCACTCTGTTTGGACATGGCTGGATTACTGGTTCCTTTCAGCCAGTGTCCACTTGTGGATCTCTGAAGTTGCTGTTCTTCCCTTTACACTCTCGGACCACAGTCCTGTTTTGCTTAAATTACGGATCCTGTATGGATGCAGCCCTGCACGCAACTGGCGATTCCACTGTGAAGCTCTCCCTGATCAAGTGTTTCGTAGCGACCATCTTGACTCTTATTGAATATTTCATATTAAACACAGGAACGGTCTCTACCCAGGCCACTCTGTGGGAGGCCTTCAAGGCGTATATCGGCAGAGTGTGCATTTCTAAGCACACGGGCATCCTCTGTGAGATTCGCGCCCAGTTGCAACGGGTTGAGAGCGCGCTACAAGACTTAGAACATGCGGCGGTGGCAGGTGGAGAGGCCCGATTATACCAACGCTCGGTTCTGCTGGTGGAGTTCCATGAACTCGCAGATAAAGAGATTGCCTATCTGGGCAAACACACCAAGGCTTGCTACAGGGAGGGGGAACCACCTGGCCGCACCCTTGCCAGTTTAGTACGTCTGGACAGGCTGCAAAATGACGTAGCTGAACTCCGAACGGACTCAAAAGCAACTGTCATGGGCGGTGAGTGTATCCTGGCCAAATTTCTGCATTACTATCAGGAGCTCTATGCTTCCCAAGTCTCTGGTGCCTCCTCTGATATAATCTCCTACCTCGAGGAGATCGCAATGGTCAGGCTCATGAGTGGCCAGGGCAATTTCTCAGTGAACCTCTCACACTAGAGGAGGTAATGCAGGCCATCAACGCTCTGGACGGATCCAGGGTGCCGGGGCTGGACGGATTAACAGGACCTTTCTACAAAGCTTTTAAGCAACAACTCGCCCCACAACTCCTTGCACTGTATAACGAATCATTAACAACTGGCACGGTGCCGCCGACTCTTCGTGAAGCGGTCCTGGCGATATTGCTAAAGCCTGGCAAAGACCCCAGTCGCTGCGCCTCCTACCGACCTCTATCATTGCTAAATTTAGATAATAAAATACTGACAAAAATACTTGCCACTAGGCTAGCTCTATTGATGGAGCAAATTATCTCCCCAGCCCACTCCGGCTTTTACCACATCGCTCGACCTCGCTCAACCTCTGAACTATATTAGCTGTACTCAACAAAGTCTCCCGTCACACCAGCAGTTGTGGCCCTGTTAGATGCCGAAAAGGCATTCGATTCTCTTGAATGGCCCTTTCTCCAGGCTGTCCTCGGTAAACTTGGCATTCCCCTCCCGTTCCTCTCCCTGATCATGCTCTTATATACTAACCCCGCTGCTCGTCTACGGATCAATGGCGCACTTACCGATGCATTCCCTATACTGAGTGGCACCCGGCAGGGCTGCCCGCTATCTCCCCTCCTTTTTATAATTGCGATGGACCCGCTGGTCCGTATTTTGCAAGTTCACCACTAACACCGAGGGTTGCAACTTGCTCACGGTCCCCTATTGCTTTCTCTCTATGCAGATGACGTCCTGCTCTTCATTAGACATTCACAAGACAATCTACCTCCACTCATGCAGGAGACTGCGCGATATGGGGACCTTTCTATACTCCGTATCAAATGGTCAAACTCGGAGCTCTTCCCCTTGATGGACACTGCCCAACCACCACCTGTGGACTATCCCCTTAAATGGGCTACGAAAGGCACCAAATACCTGGGCATCCATCTCCAAAGAGATAGAGGCCAAGTTTTACAGCGTAACTACGGCCCGGCAGTGGCAGACATTACTGCACAGGTGAATCGTTGGACGACTGGTCTGGGTGGAAGCTCGCCCCCGGGTCTGCTGGCACACCCTTAATCTCCCCTACGAGCGTCGTGGCCTTGGGGTTCCCGATTTCTGTCTATATTATTTAGCCGCTCAATGCCACTACATTCATTGCTGGTACCATCCAGATGCCCGCATCCCGTATCTCCGTCCTGAACATGCTCAACTGGATGAACTTCTACACTCACTGACACTGCACAAGGGCATGACGTTGGATGTCAAGGACATCCAGACAGTATCTACAACATGCTGAGCCTGGCACAGGCTACGACGCATGCTAGGTGGAGGTCCCCTCTACTCTAATGCCCTCCCCTCCATGACAACCCATGGCTCCCACTCACACTGGAGAAATTAGTCCAACCTACACTATGCCAGCATAACCTACCCACCATGGGCGACCTGTTCCCAGACGGCCACGTCCAACAGCTGACTGAAGACACACAGGTACAGAGCATCCCTTATATGGATCTTTTTGTTTTCCGGCAACTCCAGAACAATTCGAGACCGCTTATGTCCTCCTATCCAACGCAAATGGGGACCACATGACGTCTAGAATATACAGTTCATGCATTGCCCTGAAACCGGACACCACTGCACAGGTGTGGGAGGTTTGGCCGATGGAGCTGGGGGTACCACTCACTGATAAGGTATGGACCTATTGCTGTGCGCGAATACAATGCACCTCTATCAGCCAATTGCATAAGTTATTGCATTTTAAATACATACACAGCTGCTACCTCTCCCCACTTGATATTGTCAAATTTGATCACACCAAATCTGATAAATGTATGAAGTGCCATGCACCAGGGGCAGGTTTTGCAAATTTAACTTGGACATGCCCGGTGGTGGCTGCCTAATGGGTAGCTGTCTTCGCGCACATATCTGGCATGATTGAAACTGACCTCTCTCCTGACCCCCTAATCGCACTCCTGGGCTATACCCAAAACGTACTGACCCTTTCCATCGCCTTGCTTCTCTGGCACTGCTGCTGGGTAAGCAGGAAATTGCCCTGCATTGCGGAAGTGGCAGGCTGCCTACTGCTTCGGAGTGGCTGGAGAGTACGAGTCGGTGTGAGAGTGTTGGTGAGGACTATGCCTGCCTCCAGCCCCCCACCTCGCGCCCCAAAGATATTTGGCTGCCCTTTCGCACATACCTCCACACTCTTGAACAAAACACTACTGACTGAAATCTCTTTCCATTATGTCCACTGCTAGATTTCCTATATCTAGGCACCCACCCGTTCATGTTTCCCAATCTTAACGCCATGTTGTTTGCTATCTTTATGTGATGAGAAAACAACTCTATAACGTTTATTCATTGTGACTTGGTGATGTGATTTTTGACAGTATGCAATTGTTAAATGGTCCTTGCTACCTGAAAATCTAATAAAGACAATTAAAACATTTTTGGGGATGTATTAGAAGAGGGGGTTGAGAACCCACCACAAAAAATAAGCACATTGCTTGTCAGGGTAACCACTAAAGTCAATAAACAAACCTGTGTTTAGCCACTAGTAGTTTTTCACTAAGAAGTCAGGCTTAACTTAGAGGCAATGTGTAAAGTAATTATGCAGTACTCAATCAGTAGTAAAGTGAAACTACAACAGAAGAAAAATCCAAAACATATTTAGAAACATAGAGAATATTTTAATAAATAAAATGACACCTAAACAACAAAAAACAAATAAGTAGAATTGGAGATATGAATTTTTAAAGGCTGAATTAAAAATAGCACCAACCACAGTTATCTGTTAGTGTTAGACCAGGTCACTGTCAAAAGCAATAGAGCGCCAGTCGGATACAGGTACCACCAGGTTCATCCTGTTGAAAAGTTTACTTTTAGACTTAGAAACATTTATGGAGAAACAGTGGATGTCGGCGGGGTAATCAGCTGGATCCAGAGCAAGTTTCAACAGAGGCGGGATGCTGAAGAGTGGTGTCCCAGTGCAGTCGTCAACGAAGGCGTAAAAGCTCTGAGCGATAGAAGTAAAAAGTCTGTGCCTGGGAAGGCCTTGACATCAATTGTTTGCTATTTGACTATGGTCCTGATGAAGCCCTCTACGTTTGGAACTAGAAACCTGGAAGTTAGATTTCCTTTAACAGGACAAACCAGCACGTTGGGGCTGAACAGTTGACATTGATGTTGATGGGTGGGACTTCGATGGCGATCCCGTGTTCGTCAATTCTCTGGGCAGAAAGTTGACAAAAAGATTCTAGGTCCCATTTCTTGATTTTTGGGGACAGGAGAAGTACACTCTTACACCAGCCAACGGTCCAGGGCCCGGAGGACACCACTTGAGAGTTAGGACTCACTTTATCAAAGAGAAGCAGCAGGGCCCAGGGCAGGTCCATTTGGAACTGCTACTCTGGGCAGCTGCAGAGAGACAGCCTCTGGAAGCTGGTTATGTCCCTGTAATACCTAACTGACCCTTGGAGTCACTTCTGGGGACCTGGGTTCAAGGCAAGCAGGTCCAGTCTTCCTTGTGATTTTTCAGACAGCATGCAGCATTTCATCTGATTCGTCACAGGTCCAGGAGTGTTCTGGGGAGGGTACTGGGGATGCCATATGTATTACCAGTGAAATCCTGTGGGTGACAGAAACTCCTTGTCATGCCCTAACTAATAGGGAAAACGTTTCCATGAGTGACCCAACCCATTTTATAACACTTCCTGTGCTTTACTGTTAACTATCCCACAGTACCCCTTTTTACCTAAATCCAACATGGCAAAACCTTTTATACCCTGGCCAGAGCTCCCTGTTTCCACCCAGAGGTGTGTCTATGATAATGGGCAAACCTTCCCATGTGATCATTCCAAACCATCCCACTGGGTTTATGGTCAAGTTATCTAAGAAGACAAAAGGGAAGCAGGCCTAGGTGTGAGCTACATTTGTTAGTGACAGGGTAGGCATCCTTTGAGGCTCAGGAAGGGGGTGGGCACAGCCGGCAGGCCATCCTGCTTAAGGAAGAAAAACACCTCCCCATACCCACGTCCTTTGTCCATTGTCTGGGAGCAGTCCACATCTCACCACAGGGGAGCTATCAACAGTCATGTGACACTGCACACTGACAGAAAGGTCATTTTCGCTTTATGCAGAGATATCACAACTTTCTAAACTTGTAATTTCCAAAATAATAGTATAAAATCCATTATGTTGGAATTTAAATTACTATTAAACTAAACTTGAACATGAATACTTTTTTGCTAGCTGCTCCCCAATTGAAATGAATGACTATAAGTTGTTTTAGTGTAACCAAGGGTTTTCCTTTTGGAGAGCAGCCTTGCCATAGTGAAAACAACTTTGGAGGCTTTTTACTGCCAGGGCATATAAAGAATTAAATATACATTCCATACCTTTTAAATACCACACACCCTGCCCTATTGACATTTAGGGCCTACATTAGGGGTGACTTACAAGTATTAAAAAAGGAAGGTTTAGGCCTGACAAAAGGTTTGTTTTGCCAGGTGGAAATGTCAGTTTAAAGATGTTGCTGACAACCAGATTATAGTCATATTTAGATTTGATTTTGCAGTGACTGGAATACAGCCTGTTTCTTGCTCTTTTCACAAATCCCTTTTATACATATATTTAAAAATAACAATTTTAAATACGAGGGCTTCATACAGATTTGGCAGTATGCTGAAAAAATTACCTTATTGCAAGTTACTGCAATGAACATGTAAAATTATGAGTTTTTCAAAAGATTTCCAGCATAGACAGAGAGCTTCATCATGGACTGTGTGCTGCATGTTTACAGTACAGAAAAACATTGTAACACTTTTTAAAACTGCACACCCAGTCTGTAGTGGTAGGCCTAGAGACATGGTTTACAGTGCTACTTTAGTGGGTGACACAATGAGTTCTGCAGCATTTAATTTACAAGCCCTGGGCTTAACATTTACTAGGGACTTACATGTCACACTGAAAAAATATTACTACAGTGTTGTTGGACTTGGCCCTTCTGCAGTGTCACCCCAGATTTGTTACCTTCCTTTGATGAACCCATTCTTGCTGCCCTTTAAGACTGCACACTTTACTCTTGCAAACCAGTTATAAAGTGCTTGTGCTCTTCCTTCTAAATATGGTCAAATTGGTAAACACCTGATTGGTTGATTTAATTTACTTCCAAGGCCTGAACGTATGGTACTACATGTGCCTATGGCCTATAAATTGTATGCTAGTAGTGAACTGCAGCACTCATTGTGCCACCTACTCCAGTAGCACTGTAAAACCTGTCTCAGGCCTCGTGCTGCGATCTGTAGTGCAGTTTTCAAAATGCCAAGTCAAAATAAACATTTTGCAAGGCCTAAAACTTCCTTTTAAATACTTATAACTTACCCCAAAGGTAGACCCAAAAGGGTCATAGGACAAGTTGTGTGGTAGTTAAAAAGTAGGACATGTGTACTAATGTTTTAAATGTCCTTACAGTGAAAAATACCCCAAGTAATTTTTTCACTGCAGCAAGGCTAAATCTCCCATAGATCAACACTGAGTTATCTTAATTACATTTAAAAGTGAGGGCCTGATTACGATGCCTTTCGGACCGACCATCCGACTGCTGCAGCCGCGGTCCGGTTTCGACCGCCGAGGCCGGGAAAGTTCCCCCCACCATATTAAGATGGTCTCATCTACAGCAGTGCACATACCCCCGAATATGTCGTTGCAAGTGCGTGCAAAATCACAGGAAACGTGATATGTACCCACATGCATGACATATGTGGGCATATGTGGGGATATGCGTTGTGCACCATGTACCCTACTTCTGGAGTGTGGCGGTAGGTGCAAAGTCCAGTCAATGGGGATACATGCCACCTACGGACTTACCTGCATTCCGACACCCACAGGGTCGTAGTCTTCGTGGTTCAGCTGCCGCGGTGTATTGGGGACCTGGAGAAAGGGATCCACTCCGGAGACTGTCGGGGAGGAGCTGTTTTGGGTGAGTATGTACCCCAAATCCATTGTTTCCAACAACTCGAGGAGGCCATAATTTTGGGATCGGTTAGCAAAATACTTCTGCACTCATTTGAATTGTAATTTAAAATCCTGTTTAATGGTAAAGTCTGATTTTTAATTACTATTTTCAAAATGACACTTTTGAAAGTTGCCATTTTCCTGCCTTAACCAAATGTGCCTTTCTGTCCGTGGCCACGGTCACATGACTATTACTGACTCTCCTGTGGTCTGATGTGTATTCCTTCCAGACATGGGACAAAATGGCCTTGAGTGTGGTGAAGGATGTTCTTCTCCTGAGCAGGATGGCCCAGAGGTTTGTACCCTGCTCTTCCTGAACTTCAAATGGTACCCTGAGGACTGTACCCGCTCCTTCCTGACCTCAGAAGATGCCTGCCCTGTCACTGGCAAATGTTGCCCTTGACAGAATATATTCAAAACCAAGGAAAAGGGAAGAACTGACCAGACACAGTTTTGTGATTAGTTAATGGGAGTGTCCCCCACACAGGCTGCCACTAGGTATAAAGGTGGCACCCTCAGAAACTCTCATCAGAACACTCCTGAATCTGTGGAGACTTATAAGTAGGACTATCCTGCTGTCTGAAGCCTGAGGAAGACAGGACCTGCTTGCTTGAACCTAGGACCCCAGAAGTGACTGCAAGCGGCAGTTGACTGACCTGATGTTTGAGCTACAGAGACACAACAAACTTCCAGGGGCCTTTTCCAGCTCAGCTGACCAGTACCAACTGGACCTACGTGGACCCTGATGCTGGCCTCTGCTGGAGTGGGTCCTAACCTCCAAGAGGTGACCCCCAGGTCCTTGACCCTTGGCTGGTATTAGAATGTACTCCTCCAACCCTAAAACTTCAGGAAAATCGAGAAGCTATAGGCTCTTTGCACTTAAATGAACCGTCCCAGGTCTCATTACGAATGTTAGTGGACTTCACCAAGGCCAACGAAGTACCCTCATCTGACTGCTGATACAACTTTCTTAGATATTGACCAGGAACTCCGCTGCCCAGAGGTGTGTGCGTTGGCAAAGACCGACCCGTGTTTCCCACCAACTCGAAGTTCTGATAGTCAACCAGCTGTTCACACCGATGACCACACAATCAATACAATGTTTCAAACAGGCCTGGAACTTCAGCAACCCGCGGTCGATGAGCCCCTCTCAGGAACCTGCTTGCAGCCCGACTGCAATGGCCTCATCAATGACTGCTTCTCACATGAAAACAGAAATAAGGGGCCGATGGGGCAATGGAGTATACACACCGTCAACATGAAGGTCGGCCTAATTTTGATGCAGGCGGACCCTTGGTTTGGCTACGGCAGTGACTACTCTTTCACTGCCATAGCCAAAACTCTCCAACAGCCTGACAGAGTAAGGGCTGTAGGAACAAGCATTTGCAATGCAATAGGTCTTGCAATTGCTAGATTTTGAGCTATTGGCATTGTAGATGACAATGCCTTTTATTTGTGCTTAAAAAAGCTGCAATAATAGAAAGCATTGTCATTTACAATACCAATAGGTCAATGTTTCTAAAATGTATGACCTATTGCATTGCAAATGCTTGTTGTTTACAAGCTCCCAATGCTGCACTTTCACGTTAATAGAGGCCACGCCCCTTTCCTTAGACGAGCTGTGTCTAAAGAAAGGTCCGCGGCCGCTATTAAAGTAAAAGTGCGGTATGGGATGCTTTTACCAAAAAAAGCATTTGTTTGTCTAGTTGACAAAAAATGCTTTTTTTTGTAAAAAGCGCCCCGTGAAAGTGCGCATGGCGTGCTGAATGTTGCAAGAAAGCATGTAGTACCTGCAGTAGGAGAAACAATTAAAGAAAATAGTGCTTACAGACTAAATAAGACGTGCCGTGTAACAACCGAAGTAAAAGGTCCAGTCCTCATGGGAGGTTACAAATGAAGACAAGGCGGTATTAAGGAGGGATTAATAAGCCTATTAACGATTTAGATGCCAGCATTTACAAAGGGCAATGACACAAGCCAATGACAAATATGGGCGGAGGGTGGGCGGCGCTTCAAGTCCATTCTCCAATACAGCATGGCTCGCAGAGCAGTGCATGCGCTGCCCAGGCTCTACCTAAAAATGAGACAACAAGAATGGATATTTACCAATAGATGCCTTTGCTTCCGATGGGCTAGACTCAACTCACAGTGATATGGTTTTTTTTTTGGAATGGCTTTCCAAATTCTTATCTTGGCTGAGACAGGTTTGATTTGGCCATTATGGATTACGGGGTCTGCAGTCTCTCAGGACATGCTTCACGAGGATGCGCACTCTAGCAATTTGAATATTTTGGATTTCTTTCGGAGAATAAAGAAAACGTAAGCACATTAGTTTTCAATGATCTAAGTGTATTATTCTCATGATTACCTCACTTTAGATGTATTTAATGGTTGCCCCGTTTGAAAGGATGAAAGGCTGTAAGCTGAGCTCCACTCACAGAAGTCCAGATCGAAATTCCTGAAATGTAAGTCACTTAACGTTATTTTCCATTTAAAAACTCTTCAATCAGATTCTGCATGCCAGCATCCTTGTTGCTTTTGATTTATTTCAATTAAGAGTCTCATGTTCAAGTACTGCAATTAGCCCCTGTCAGCATTGATTTGTGTCTTTTTGCATTTATAAATAGAATCCCGCTGCTTTTAAGTGTTCAGCATGCTCTCTCTTGTTTCAGCAAAAGACGATATAGCCGGCCATGAAAAGCACAACTCTCAAGCAAACATTGACCATGATTTAGAAATCTGCCTATTCTAGAGGATGCTATATATCTGGATGCAGGAAGATCGCCATTGGTCAAAATGGTCATCACTGTACTGTCGGATGTTGGCGGAAATTACACCGGCGATAATTCCACAGGTGGGAATTCTACCAATGGCCCGAGCAGTGGCGGCTGGTGACATTTGAAAGTGGTGTGTCGTAACATTATTGTCGTACTGCACTGCAGCGAGCGAGCTCGAACAACCTACGGGGGTTTTGGTGGGGTACTCCCCCAAGAAAATTTTGAAAAAAGAGTGGACAAACGGTGCATTTTTAAGCAAATTTGAGGAAGCAGGAAGGTTAATAAAGCAATTAGTGCTGGGCCTAAACTGCCCTCACAGGCTTATCTACAAGTTCATCATCTCAGCACATCTTAGACACTGATAGGCTGGCCACCCAACCTTACTTGCAGATCTCACCTTGTTTGATGGTAAAGCCAAAGAGTGGATCTCCTATCTCACCGATTGATTTTTCTTGGCCTTCTGCTGCTCCTCCACTTGCCACCTGCCCTCCTACCTGTTAGTGAGCCCCATGGTTCTGTCCTGGACCTGTCTTTTTTTTAACCTTTACATGATGGTGATCCCAATGATGTTCTTCTTTATTCCTCCTCTGCCTGGAACTTAAGGACCCTATTTAATCCTAGTTTGTGACTACAGTTCTTCAGAGCATTCACAGCTACCATGAGTTGATTACAGCTACTTAACAGAAGAAATAACCCCAAGCGCATTACCCGTCCACACTGCTAATGTTCTGATTAACACACTGCTTGCTAATAGTAAACTAGATTACTGCAACAATCTAATACTGCGACCCAATATACTTTTTCTCAGCACAAGAACATTTTGAATTTTGCTACATACACACTGTTCAAATTGCACCGCTAATCTCCAAGCACTGCACAATAAAAAGAGGGAGGCTGACTCTAATACACAAAGTGCACAGGACATACCCTTATTTCCTCACCATATTAAATGGTGCGAGTCTCTTCGCCTAAATCGGGTGTGCTTCCACCCTACCCGTGCCCCTCAAGGCGCTGAACGAGCTGCCAGAAAGACAGACCACCCACACCTCAAGGACAACCCTCATGCCCTCCCAGGCCCCTTGTGCAGCGCGTTCCTTTTGTAATATGTGTCCCGGCTGGGTTATGAAGTGACATAGCGAAGCCGAAGTCAGTAAAGAAACACGTTTAATAGGCAAAGTGCCCAGGACACTGGTACCCTGTGCCCACCCCTCAACCAAAGACATTACAGTCAAAGACAACCTGCGTCCAGCAAAAATCCGTTTTAAACCAAAATGCACCATTCCACGAAGTGTAACAGCTACCCTTTTCACACCGGTGAGCACCGCCACTGTGCTCCTAAGTTACCATAAAGCACATTTTGGCGCTGTCTTGTAGAAACACCTGTGGGTGATATCCATGCAGACTAACACGCTGTCTACATGCCATGTTGCTTTTAGAAAGAAGCAACATTTTTGGGAGATTTGAAAATGAAAAAATAGTTAGACAATTCTGCCATTGTTAGGCATCGAAATAAAACACATACCCTATAATATTGAAATCAATTAATGCAAAGTGCATTGGAATTTTTCTAGCCAAGTTTGATTCGGTTTCTGAAAGGCGCGCATTTGTCTATGTGAAGTGACACAATTATTATAGCCATACATAAGGGGAAATCAATGCGGCACGTCAGAATGCATACATTATAGCTGATCTTATAGAGCAATGAAGCACATCATGAATGATTTCTTACCACGTTTTTAAAATCTGCAGTATAAGTTATGCTGCCAACTATAAACTACACAGCTCGATGGAGCATGGATATTACTTTCAGCTATTGTACAGTTTATGTTCAATTATTTTCTCTCATGTCAGCAGCTCATTGAATGTATACCTTCTACTGACGATCACATGTTATTGCAGGTAAAATAGAAGATACAAAGTGCACTAGACACACGTGCTATATATTAACCATTGCCATTATATCACTTTTACGCACAATGTAGACCATTGCGTGGTGTACTGCTCTTTTTACGACTTTCTTTTGCAATGCAGTCATAATTTAATTATTGCACTCTCGTCTAGAGTACTCGCTGTAGTAATGCTGTATCATTATAATAAAGTGCATATGCTTGAATACAGAGATGGCGAATCTAATCAGAGTCTGAACAGACAATGTAGCCACAAAATCTCTGAGAAGGTTACGGGTTAATTCAGATAATACATCTGTCTTAGCCAAACTCAGACGCCAGTCGTAATGGCTTCAATCAGATGTGAAAAGCGCCGTGACTTTGCCTGGCACGATTTAATGAGCAAAACAAGCTATCCTAATCGTAAACTCTTGCATGATAGATCATTATACCAACCACTCTGAGGACGTAAAAAGTAGTAGCAAGTACAAAATGTTTAAGGCAACAAACGGGTTGAAAGCAGGAGATGTTGGGGGAAAAACAGATGGAAAATATGAAAGATGATGGACTATACCACAATGCATAATCCACCATAGTAAACATAATATTCTTAACTGGAAGAAACAGCCGATGCCTGGACTTGTGGGGCGAACTGTACAACAGAACAAATGTGTGCTTATACAGCGGCATGGGGCTTCCCTAGACAAGTCTGTTGTTTTGCTGAGTTATTCACTATAATACAGAAAAGCAACCCTGGTTTAATAAGCTATCAGTTTTAGCACAGTTTAATGATGACAAGAAAAAGGTTGTCAATCGGAACGATTGCTATCCCGGCGCTTCCCATCACAGTGCTATGAAGACAATTCTATTGCTCACTAAATACATTTGAAAAGCACATTTCTCCAGTGTCTTTCTTTATAGTTCTTCTATGGAAACACCGTGTGCAGTCTTTTGCCCGCATTCAACAAGTGCTTAATTCAGCATGGAGCAAAGCAAGACGCACATGGCATGCTGCGGGACAGGCACAGGACAGTGCAGGACACATGAACACAGCAGACTACACAATCATGGAGAATTGCGAGCACCATGCTTGGGGCAGTGAGGGACGCAGGCACGGGTCAGTGAGGGACACAGGCACACACAGCAGACTAGGCATACACAGAAGTGCTAGACTGTAGTACAGGCCTGGGGCCCAGCCACAAGCCCTTCCTCTGTAGTCACTAATAAACCTGCGAGTACTGGCCTATTGCACAGCTACAGCCCCCCCTCCCCCACCCCTTGTCAGTACCGGCCAAGCACACACGAACATTTTAGGCCCTCTAGGTTGTGCAGGAGGGAGTGTGCACGGCTGGTCACTGCACCAAGGCCAGACTGCAGGAGACCAGAATCCCCCTGACCCACGGTGTGATCATATACCAAGCAATTAATGCATTATTCTACTAACCTCCACCATACTCCGCAGCGTGAGGTACTGTTCTCACACCACCACCTGACGGACCAGCGCCTGGATCTGTGTGTGTGGTGTGGGGTGGGCGCTACCTACGTGAGGAAGAAGGGCCTTAGTGTGTCTCGTGCACAGAGGACAAACATTGAAGGAGACGTCTGTTTACTGTGCAATTAAACCACCGGCTGGAGGTGCGGGACACGTTATGAAAATAAACCACAGCCTTGTTGATAGCACAGCGGCCGCCTGTTTACTTAAGAGAAGAACAGGGAACAACATGTGTCAGGAGAGGCGGAGAAACCAGTAGGAAAATAAATGGACATGCGACAAATCCCGCTCTGCTCTGCATGGACGGCCCTGCCCGCATGTGTGTAGCATTAGGAGTGATTATATCACAAACTCCTCTATGTTAGGGCCAACACCCGAGACAGCATCTACTAACAACATGTCACATCGAATAACGGCATCTGATAATCTTTTACAGCACTAACAACATTGGAAAGTTTCTAACAACTTACACGGAAATAGCAGCTAACAAACTCTGACAGCATGTAACATCTGAAAGACAGTCGCGGCGCTCGTAATACTCGAGGGGGGGGGGTTGCGCGGGGAAGACTAAAATAAAGCAAACAACTTACCGGGTCCGCGCCGCCTCTGTTCCTGGGCTGGGGTCCGACTCCCGCGTTGGCGCCTTCAACGTCCGGGTCACTGACTGGAGTGGCAACCCCTCTGAGCCAATACTGGCGCTGCTCCAGCATGGAAGAGTAGATCCCAAGTGGAACTTCCCCTACATGGAAGAATGCCTAAAAAGTTAGGAGCACCATGTTAAGGAGAAACCAGTGGAGCTACCCAAAGGACTGCTACAGAAGGGCACATCAGGGACCATCTATGTACCGTGGGCTCAAATGCATAAAGAGGGGCTAAGGACAAAGATACTGCTATCGCTGGATGGAGCGTGAAAATGACTCTCATGCTTTGAGAAGAGCACTTCGGGAATAAACCTAGAGGTAGGCGATATCAAAAGTCTGCTAAGTAGTTTTATTGGAGAGCAGACCAACACGGTGTTCGCCTGAGCTTGCATCCCAGCAATTATGCTGACAAACACTGAGCATGATGGGGCCGCATTCAATTCACATAGCACTGAATATGCACAGCCCTAAGGAAGATGTTCCCTGACTGCATTGAAGTAGGAGGGCTAATGAAGCCAGGGTAGACAGTAAGTGATTATCTGGATAGGATGAGGGAACGATGGGGAAAAGAGACAGGACAGCAGTGGACCAACACAGACGCATAAGTCTCTTTCTTTTACAATATTCTCAAAAAGGGGCTGCCCGTCGACATACAAAGCAGGTTAGACAGCGTTGTTGGGTTAGACGCCAAGCCCTGGTGGGAGATAACAGCCCATACATTAAATTACCACAAAATGAAACAAGAGAAGGATAGAGAGAAACCGGAGCAAGCCCAGAGAGTCACTGCTAAATTGGTCCAACAAAAATTGAAAAAGGCCGCCCTTGAGGGGGCTGCATTGGTCACAGACGTGCAAATGGCAACATTCTGAAAGGGGCCTCCACTGCAAAACCCCAGAAGGCTATAGCGGCAGAGGCCAGGGAGGTTTCCAGCAACCATACCTTAGGGAATGTTAATATTACCACAGGATGGGCCACCTTGCAAACTGATGCTGGTTAAAAGCATAGCATGAAGAGAGATTGATTGGTCAGGGTCAGCCAAAACAAAATCCTAATCCCTAGAATCATGCTAAGGGAAACCCGAATACACCCCACATTCAGCTGCAGGGAGGCCAGTCAGCTACCACACCCTCGCCACAGGGATCAGGTAGTTGGACAAACTCGTGGCAATAGCGACCACAGACAGGTAACTCAGCCCAACAGGGGCCACAGCCTCGGAAGGGAGCGTTAACTCTCTGGGGAGGTAATGCCTTCACACAAACACAGAGTCCAAATGTGCAGTAAGGTAAAATCCCAGAGTAAAATACCCCCCATTGGCCCACATCCCAAGAATTAACTGTAGCAAAAGCCAATAGAAGGACCACTGAGACAACGTTGGGAATAGAAACTTTTACTTGCATCTGGGGATTCAGGGCTGCTATATGTGCTCTGCCGATTGGGTATCCTCACCAAAGTTTGCCATTAAGGTCCCCTACAGGAGCCAAGGCCCCACTCTGCTACTGATTCCCCTGGGCAGAATTGGCTGACAACACCCCGGGGGGAGGGCAGTCTGATGAGGGGGCAGGGCGGTACTTAAAAAGCAGGCACTCAGGTTCCCGCATTCCAAAGTCAAATGGACAGGTTCCACTTGCTAAGTCTAAATGTTTCCATACTTGGCCCGGGACCCATATTTCCTGTATGGCATGTAGTTCCAACAGCGCCGCCAAAAACTAGAAGCCTCCGACAAGATGGAGGCCCCTGTCAGTTCTAAAACATAGCTATCCTCAAGTGGTGGGATCCAGGATTCCCGTATGCCCGGGATAGTAAAGACCCTACATCTGCACAGCACATGCACAAGAGTCAATAAGTTGCAAAACACCCTCACGGGGTCAGGTCCATCGAGAGGTTTGTTAGGTCAGCCAGAAGTCCCAGAGTTGCGAGGCAGTCCTGGTTCAGTCATCATCCCTAGGCAAGGTTTGGCGAGGATTTGTGGCCTTAGCCATGGGCCCTCCATGTTCTTATAATCTTGGCAATGTTTTACGTTATTTCCTTTGGGTTTTTTGAATATCTGAATTTTGGTCACCATGCCATACATTTATCACACCCGCTAGTTTGGAGTCCCTAGCCACAAACCAGAACCGTAGATCCAAACACAACTGAGAAGATGTAGTCAGAGGGAGAAGGGGGTGCCTGGGAGAGGGGAGGCCACAAAGTCCGAGGCGAGAGTCCAGGCGAGAGTAGAAACGTAGACTGATCACCCCTGTATCAGGCCTAGCAACACACCAGGCCTCACATACACCATCCGGAGAAAAGAGTAGGCCCCGAACTTGAATACCACAAGATGGCAATCAAGGGTATATGGGCACCATGGAGCAACTTTCCAACCCCTTTCGCCTCATGATAAGTGAAATAGCAGGGATCTAGGGAAGCACCCAAAACCCAACAAAAATAGCCCAAAGATAGCCAAAAAGAGAAGCCTCTAGAAAAAGGGTAGAACTGAGATATCTGGTGCCACAAGGGAGGGGTACTTTGTACAGCGCATGCTGAGAGACACATGATCTCGGGCCACATTGCAGCCACCAAACAACACTCAATGACATGCCCCCTCCTGTTCAGTCCCATGAACATGTAGGTTGAAAACAACACTCACCAATGGTGCCCCAAGGCACACATCAGCAGAGACAGGGTCGCAGGAAACTGGCGAAGCCCAAAAAACCATAGATAAAATTGATAGAGCCATCCCCATAATCACAAGAACATAAAACACTAATCCAAACACCCAGTTAAGTTCAAGGACTCATAAAGTAGATTAATCCACCTGATTACCTATAAGCCACCTTTTTAGCTTTTAACCATCAAAAAGATACCACGACCGGGGCCACCTTCTGGTTTCTCACTAAAAAATTGCGCAAATGGAGTATGGAGAACACACCCCTGAGGGAAATACTGGAACCCCAAAGAAAATGATTATTATTAACAGCGCACATGCAATGTCTTTCTGAATTAACAAACAAACCAGGGTCTTACCTGGCAGGTCTGCAATAGAACCATCACGTGCACCACCTTTCAGCTGCCACGTCATCACCCCACAGCGGATCTAAAGAATGTGAATCAAACTTATGAACTGTACTTTGAACTTTTTGTTCGAACTGTTGAACCAAAACACCCGATAACCAGAGGACCACAGACATCTCCCCTGGATCCATATCCGAGACCTGCCATGTTCAATATCAAGTTATGTATTTTTGCACTTTTATGTGCCCTCTGTCTAGTTTAGGAGCTAGCACACCTATTTGTTGCCAAAGAGCCACCTGGCCAAATGGAGTTTGTTCAGAAACTATCACTGTGCTTGCATAGGGATCTCCCCCATGTCACTTATTATTACACTGACACAAACACTAGCATTCCACATGCACTCCACAGCACCCTTTTACACAACACATCATATCAGCTCATGCTCGCCTTGGGCTCTAAGCCATCAACCAGGTCGTGTTAGGTCTGTTTGATCATCCTGCATGCAGTAGGCACAGATAGACTTTACCTGTCCCAAGAGGTAGCCCCTGACAAAGCAAACTCCCTTCTCCACTTGTATCTGTGCAGAATCAAGGCTAAAACCCAGCACAACAAGGTAGAACCCCGTGTTACAAGACCAACCCAATGGCTCTATACCTTTTCACCGAGCCTAGCGACATTCAAACTGAGCTACACTGGATGTGCAGGAAGGGCACCATAGGGTTGGATCCTGTTTGGCCCTGAGACTTCCCAGAGAAGAGATTCTTGAGGTAGCAAAACCCCAAACTCAATACACAAACACATCTGCTCCTGCCTCCATTTGCTGTCTGGGCAGTCTTCTTTAATAACAAGTGGACCCCCAACAAGGAGTTTCTGTTTAGGGCCACCCACCTCGATGATATGAAGGGAAAATGGTCTCATAGGGGAGGGTTGAATGAAAGCATAGACACCGCTTGTCAGGAAATCTGGGATACCGAGGTGGGTTGATTCACTTGGCTAGAAGGGAAGGGACATCCCCTAATTGAACAGAAACTTACACTGTATTCCTTATGTATCAGAGGTAAAAGAATGTTTCCACTGGGCACAAATTAAAATTATGGCACAATCCTGCACATTCGGGATAAGCAATGATGCACTGCCATGCTGATGGATATGTACTGGCAGTGCAGCGACTTTGCCTACACTCTGCTCATCCCCGGATGGCGCGGACTTTGCTCTCTCATCACCATACACACCCCTACCCTGGTCATTCCCAGAGAAGAACTATCGGACTTGTACCAGCACCCACTATGGATAAAGACAACCTTGCTGCATCAGGCTTGTGAAAAAGAACTGCCGATTATTTTGCTGGTCTCAGTACAAGGAGAGTCCAGAAGAATTTAGACTGTTCTTCACAAGTAACGGCGGGAAGGTCCATACCCTTAATCACTGTGCAGACAAAAGCCAATGCAGGTTGGCTTCGAATCAACAGATGGAAAATGCTTGAAATGATGAACAGCACTGAGCTTGGCCTTCATTCGATCAAAGAAGAACTGAGAGCAATCCGCCTTATGGTGCTACAGCATCGGTATATGTTAGACTTAATGACCACGATGGAGGGAGGGGTATATGCCACAATTGGTGCATCCTGCTATACATTTATCCCAGGGAATGATCTGGATAATGGGACATTGACTCTTGCCATCCAAGCACTGTACAGTTTACAAAGAGACATGCATGAGGAGGGAGGTGCCCCTGAGAAGGAGTGGTTTTCTAATAGGTTCTCCTGGCTCCCCCGGTGGCTTTAGGGATTTTGCACGTCATTGCTACCTGTTTTCATTGTGATCTTGTTTGTGTGCGGCTCCGTGAAATTGGGAATTTCCTGCTGTAAAAACGCAGTCCTCAAATTGGATAAAATACAAGTAAAAGGTAAAGTAATAATTGTCAGAACCAAAGAACAACTTTCCCTTAATAGAGTAACTGTTACAAAGTATGGGTTAGGTAGTGTAGTTGAAAACTCAACTAGAGGAGGGAATGTTAATATTGAGAAAGATGATGTCAATATGAATAATGACACATTCATGTGTAAAAACGAAATCACATCTTTATTGATGAATTCACTCATTGTGAACGCAACATCAACCCCCACTCAGAAGTATGTGGTTAGGCAGGCCCTGCGACCCAGGCCAGAGGTTACTGATTGACAGATCACAGGTGGGATAGCATGCAGCCAGCATACAAACGTGGTTAGAGGAAATCCCATATCGATCCCCTAGATAGGCGCAGCGACACCACAATAGTCTAGGGAGACTGGCGCCAATAAAGCACACATTCCTGGAGGGGCACGCGTGTCTCTAAAAACACCATAAAGTCAAATGTCACATGAAGCTAGGAACACTTAGCCAATCGAGACACAGCACACACACTACATGCAGTGATCGCACGCTCCCCATGCTGAACATCTGGACACATTACCCACTGGACACATTGTGTCCACACAAGGCAAGGTCCACCTGGATTGCTCATGCAATACCCTAATTAATGGCTCCAAAGACAGAGGTACAGATTCCTTACCGAAAAAGGATAGCCGGAAACATTTTATTACATTCAATGAACTGTATAAAAGTCTTTGTTAGACCGACTGTAAATTGAGACAGTCCTCGGACCCTATGCCGATGACTATGCTCCAGGCCACATTGTTTAATTAAATGAACTGTTCCTGTTTTGTCAAACTCATCTTGCCTCTAGTTTTTTCAAGGTATTTCAAGTTCACACAACACCTTTAATAAGTCCAATATATTAGTCCAATATATTCCTGTAAAATCCCAAAACTCTGTGTTTGCATTCCCTTTCAGATCTTCAATGGTTAGCAAAGGAAACATTCCTGTTGCGTTCAGTTGTTTGATCATTTTAAAATCTACATCCTCATCATGAGTGTGAAATACCACACCGCAGTGTAGTATATGGTGCAATTTAACTTGTGCAGCAAATCTCTTCATAGCAAATTCACAGGGCTTGAATCACATACAACAAATTGATGCTTCTCTTTAAATTAACCTATTTTTACTGGGACCTTTTCAGAAACCGGGTCCATGAATTGTTTGTTCGTAACTCCTACAACTAGGACAGATTTCCCTGAGAGAGGTAGGTCTGGGACTTCTGTTGTTTTAACAGTGGATCTGGTAGCTCCAGTATCAATCAAAAATGATACGGGTGGCCATAAACTTCAGCATCTACACATGAGCCACTCTGGTCTAGCTCTACGACTGCACCAAGATTGCAATCTTCCTCCCCTCTCAGGCACCTTCATTGTGATGTATCAGAACCTGAACCATCAAATTAGAAAAAAGGGAATTGACTTGAAACGTTCTGGTTTGAATTCTGAAATGGTGGCATAGCATTCTGAAATGCATTGGTATTCATTTTTGCCATCTGATCTAAATTCAATGTAGTGTTTCCCATATTAGGGACATTCATTTGAGCTGGTGGAGCAGGCAACATTGGAATCTCTCACTGCATATTATTTTCACAGATTCTTGTTAGCAAATCCAAACACGTTATCCTCGCCCTGAAAATCCAATCTCAGTGCTGCTCTACAACGTCACTAACCAATATCAGCATGAAACACACCAACCGACCAATCCTAGTGCAAACCAAAATGATGTGGAATCTTAATCCTTGCAGCAGTTTACCCTCCTTTACAATTTTCTTTTCATTCACACAACTCTAACAAATAACCATTAAAAGCTCTTCTTGTTTGCTCTACTAAAGAAAAACAGTATTACAATCACTCAAAAATATTCTCCGCAACCGCAAGTGAAATCGCGACCAGCGTGAAATCACCTAAACCAATGCAGTTTCCCTAGTTTGCGCAATTAGGTTCCACTAACATTGATCATTGTTAATTAATCACAACAATGTTTAGTATCTTTACGTCAATGGTAAAGGTGATGGTACCTCACACACTACACCTTAAATCCTGCAAACAAGACTTCAATTTATTTTAGAATATCTTGGGATCTTTTGACTACAGCGAGTCTGAAATCTTCAGTCTCCTTCTTCAACAACTTATCAATATTTTCTCACTCACTCATTCAACCCAAAACACTAATCAAAAACAAAACACAGTCACAACAAACAATACATTCCCCTATTGATACTCATGCCTTCAAACCACAGCTGCCTTCTAATACCGCCTCATCAGATATTCAAGCTCTGGACACGGGATTTGGGAATCGGGAAATTTATTTGATTTGGGTATTATTTTATAGCTCCTTTCAGGGTGAGAACTGTCACTCTGCTACCAGAATCTGATAGCGCGGAAATTAATATTTACTTTTACAGTTCAACCCGTGACGTACAATGAGGATCTCCAACTCCGCGCCAACTCCTCCTCAGGTCGAAAGGACCTTTGCCACCATTGTATCACGGAGCATCGAATTAAAACATCTCAAATAACATCAAATATTAGCCTTAATATTTTAATCAATGATGAGAGGTTTGGTAAGGATTTCAAAACTTTATTATTCATTTAAGTTTAGTATTTTGTTTTTCATCTTTTTATTCAATTAGTAAAGATAAATCCATTTACAGAAATAACAAGAAAAATAATGGTTAATGACAGCAGATAAATGACAGCATGTCCCATAAAGGAAATAGTCCCTACACTATACAAGAAGGATCCCAAGTCTATCAGAACCCATAAAGAGTTCCTCGGAAAAGAGTAATAGTTTTGGAGCTTAAGTTAAGTATCTATAAGAAGTCGAACTCCCCATAAAGAGCAGATCTAGAAACTCAGTTGATTCTCTCAAACAGTTGCAGTACCAACCGTCTAAATCAAGTTAAATGAAAACAGTCACAGCAGTAGCTTATGACCATCAGCATAATTAAATTAGCCACCTAACAAAGTGACAGGCAACAGCGAATCGATGTCAGCAATAGCTCACAGCCATCAGTCAAAAGGAAGAAAAGCACAGTGAAGTGCAAGAGATTGTATCGCAGAGCATCGTCTGTCTAGCATTAGCTTTTCTAGCTAGTAACACGTATAAAAAACACATGTATCTATGCAGCAGTGTGTGAAGTCATCTTGGGTCAATAGGGAAGTATCTTCTGATGATCTGCTGTTTCTTTCTTTGATTCCCACGGTATGCACAAGACGACATGGCACTATCTAAATGTTACTAAGCATTCATACAATTGTTACATTCCGGTGAGGTTCTCATAAGAACGTCTGCAAACCTACCCTGTTAGCTGTTTAGTGTTCCATTGTATAACAATGAACTGTTCTATTAAACAAAACATTTTCTATCATCAAATAACCTGGTTAGATCATGTGAATCAGGCTTTGAACAGACATTACTGATTCTAATATATTGTCTTTCTATTTTAACATTCTGAGCAAAGCATAGAGGAAGTATTCTAAATTACGATGAAATCATAGGGTGTGAGGAAGGAAAGGAATACATTTTCAACAGCACATTTTAAGAGCGATGATGAGTTTTAAAGATTAAATCAGTATAGTTCAGTATTTTCTAAAAAGGCATTTATTTTATTAAAATCAGAGAGGAAAGAAAGGATAAAAGAGGCCTATGTGTGCCTAGCAGTGAAAGTATGATAGAAATTCGAGCTTTCTGCAAAAAAATTAAAGCTGTACCTTATTATTTTGCATGTTAAAGAAAGGCACATTTTCTCCACGTTCTGTTCAGCATGCATTGTCCACATTAATGTCTAGGTAGCTGTCAGCTTTAATGTGTGGTTATTCTGATCTAAATTTTCCACTGTGACAGTGCTTAGTTCTTTCCTCTTCCATAATGTCAGAGGAAGTTTGGTACCTTGCTCATAACATCTATATTAATCTTCATCTTTAATTAAGAGCTGAACAACGATTTTGATTTTTTTTTCCTCTGTCTGTTTTTCCTCTTAACTTTAACTGTCTTAATGTGACATACTTTTCTTGTGTATATATGAGGACAGTGTGTCACCATAGCTACTGGAAGGCTTGGCCCTTTCCCTGAGCACTCAAAAAGTAGACTTCACAGATCTTAACATCTATCTATCTCTATCTATCTGTCTATCTGTCTATCACGTTTAGATGCTTTTATTTGACTAAATGCAGTTCTGTAAACAGAAGGAGCCCCTAAATATGGAAAGTATTTCACAATTCCCTATGAAATATGGACTACATCATCACAAAGACAATCCCCATCCTCCTTGCAGAGCTTAACATGTCCTAAATTATGCTGACAGTCCTCTAAACTCAGCATGGAGTTTGGAAACATCAGCAGAGGATGCCATATAAATCAACAAGTTTTATAATTTGAGAACTCTGTACAGAGTCCTTCAACTCTGGCAGGATACTCATCACACGATCATGAATTTCAGAGTTCACGAACAATGGATTGTGTTAAAAATTTGCAGCCTGGGCTGCAACATGGATCCATCAGTTTCCTAGTTAAAGGTTTCTGTAAGGGGCACATACCTAAGGGAAATAGTGCCTGTTGAGCTTTACGAACTCTGCCACAAGTTTATAGACAGCATGCTAACAACTATAGGTTTTAGATTTTGCGGGACCTTTGGGGATCCCCCCACATAGGTCAATGTTCCAGGTGTGCTCAGCCTGCCCCTTTTTTGACCAGATCCGTGTCCTGTAATGGTGGTTACAAAAGAAAATTGTCTCTCACCATGAGCTAATCAAAACATTTAGTTACTGACTCAGCTTTAAGTTCAGGGCCCAAAATTGAGTATTGGGAAAAAGCTCATTTATTTAACAGCATAGATCTATGTTTTTAAATTTAGACTAAGAAAATTTAAAATCTTCCTTTGGCAAAGCACTTAAAATTTCATTATTAACAACACGTGACCACTCACAATCATAAAACTTTCATTCATACAAATCTATATTCACACATTGATAGAGAGAATATATCTCTCTGTACACGCCTCTGTGTATGGTGTGCCACTACGCATAAACCTGTATTTACAAAACTTTTTTTACTTTATTAAAAGGTTTTTTGATAATATTATACACAAATCAAAAAAGCTGCTGCCTGTTACTTTAATTTAGGAGCAGATTTCATCAACAAATTCACAACACCATTATTGCATCAATCATATCAAATATACACAAGATAAAACAAGTAAAGAATAGAAAAACAAGCATTTGCAATGAAAAAGGTCTCGCTTTACTGAAAGTTTGAGCTATTGGCGTTGCAAATAATACTGCATTCTAAGTCATTGTTTTTAGCTCTGAGCCACTACAAATAGGGACCAAACACTGGCATATCAACCAAGTCCCTGCCCCAGAAGTGAAAGTCCAGCACAAACTGGACTTTTCTCCTTTGTGGCAAACTGATAAGCTACATCCCTTCTGTACGGAAGCACTAGCAACTCCAGACATACTTCAGCTCGGTTGGAATTCATCAATAAGATTTATTCAGAGGAGACACCTCAAAATTAGAACATCAGGAACGGAAGTGCCTTTAGTGGAATTGTATTATTGTTTTATAATAAACCACCATAGAGGCTTACTATGCTTAATTCTTTATGAAAGCCAGAGAATGAAAACTATTCCTTCCATCAGTGTGACCACATTGATCACTTGCTCCAATGGTAAACCAAATTAGTCAGAGGGAACCTGTCAACAGGCGATCTTCAATGTGACTAGACGGCTTGGCCATTTAGCCAACCTTGCAAGCTAGGTGTTTTGTACTCATTCTGATAACGTGATAAAAAAATCACAAGTCTCATAATGGAATATTCTGTTGGTTAAAAAGGCAGGACTCGCTTTCTGACACGTGACTTGGGCAAATGGCAGCTATGAACTTGTATTATCTCCTTGCACGTTCTGGCTAAACTGGAATTATTTGCCTACAGCAAAGAAAAACAACAAAATCAGTATGTGTTTAGACTCTTAAGGATATTGCCTTAATTTAAAACATCAACATTCTTAGCACATGTGTTAGCCAATACCTCTTGATTTCACTTAAATAATCATATTATATGCTTCAAGAGGCTTTCCGGCAGCAGTATTTTTCTATTGGTCTGCTCCTGTGTCATTCCCATTTTCTACAATCCACTACGGCGTACGGCAATGGGTCAGCCCACTTCCGCCATTGAAAGTTTGCTCTTTCACAAAACCTCAGGCATCATATATCTTCAACAAAATAAACAGGCTTTGCTAAAGCTATTAGTTCCAGCATTAGCCTCAAACGTTTTAACTTTGTCAATGCTTGTTTCGTTTTGTCATGGGTTTTGTAAAACGTTATCGTTGGGGAGCTTCTGGGCCCTCAATAATTTTAAAACAAATTGTCTTGAAGCAAAAATATTTTTGGGGTTTCAAAATGCACGTATTGCCATAGTTGTTCCTGGCACTGAACAAAAGTACTTTTCACATCCAAAAGTAATTTTGTTCAGTGCCAGAAACGACTATGGCAATACGTGCTTTTTGAAACCCCGAAAATATTTTTGCTTCAAGACAAATTTTTTAAAAATTATTGAGGGCCCAGAAGCTCCCCAACGATAACGTTTTACAAAACCCATGACAAAACTAAACAAACATTGACAAAGTTAAAACGTTTGAGGCTAATGCTGGAACTAATAGCTTTAGCAAAGCCTATTTATTTGTTTAAGATATATGATGCCTGAGGTTTTGCAAAAATTAATGTTGCTGCTTTTCTAAAGCTGGTTCTACACCACTAATTTGCTCAAAGGTGGTTACTCTCTGAAATGTATCTTAATGCTTGGACATAACTGATTTAATCTGATGGTGAGAAACTGTCAGTCAAATAGTCACATAAACAATAATAGATAAATAATAATAATAATAATAATAATAATAATAAATAGTCAAAAAAGAAAAAGAAAATGCCACACACAAGTAAACTTGGCAGTTATTTGGTTCCATTGTAATTTAATGGCCTTAAAGTACACAACCATTTCATAGTGATTCCACATATTGAATATTAATCACACATCATAACTAGTCAACGATGTAAGAGCGGTTTCTTGTGGTGCAGGGCCTTAATAAACATTATTTCCACATTCTATTGCCTGGTGAAAATGTACCTAAAATGCAATGACCGCGTTTAAATGAATCAAAACCTGCATTTTGTTTAAAAACATACAAACAAAAACACCACAAGATTTCAAGAAATGGGAAACCAACTTATCAACGAAACTCCTGTTGAGAAGCATCCTTTGCAGAAAACGTAAACATTCAGATGGCCCAGGCTTTTAAACAGTTGTATAACACTTAATGCAAGTGATGGAGCAGGATTTCGCTAAAAGAAACCTGCTCAATTGAACACCCCTATAATTCGTACTAACAGTAAGTAGTACTAGAACAACTAATGTGCACATTTACACTACATGGGGGAAGCTTGTTTTGCAATATGCATGAACTAACCCTGAATAGTAAGTAAATAACCGTAAATGTAATAATCTTGTGTTTAGAACGAATTAATAAGGTTTACATGGTAAGGCCGCATGTGTAATTAGTAAAAAGCATGGTGTGGGTTGCTTTAAACGAATAAATAATGCAGCTTTCCCGCTTGTGCTATGCTAGGCTAACCATTAATATGAGGTAAAGTTAAAGTGGGTGGTAAACAGTGAAAATTGCATTATCACATAATTAATAAATGTCTGTTTTCCGTTCTTTTAGTAATTGACGAGTCCTCCATCTTTTAAAATTAGCTTAACCGAGGGCGGGTGGAATCAGGAGCGAGCAGAAACCATGTGACCACGTGACTGAAACTGCTGTGCAAAGCTGAAAAAGCCTTACCTGGTGAAGGACAGAACATTGAAAGCCAGCCAAAGCCAGTGTCATCGTGGGAACGGAATCTGTAGTTGTTAAACTTATTAAAATGTACAATAAATTGTTGCATGTGTACTCATGAGAGAGAAGAAGTATTGATGACTGTATAAAAAATTGTTTAGAACAATGGTGTAGTCAAAAGTAGATGATTTCATAATGGGGTGACATCCCACCCCTAGAACCCAACCAATCCCTTAGCTAGAAAATGTGAATATAGCAACTAATGTGGGACGTACATGTACTTTTAGGGTATAAGAATAGGTACTTTAGGGGTGGGGTTAGAGCTGTTGGTGGTCGCTTAGGCTGAAGGTGTCTGAGAGAGGGCTGCGTCGCTGTTCGTCGGTTTGCTGAGAGGCCTAGCTGTTCCTGTCCTCTCCCTGTCCTGGTTCTTCAGTCTTTGATCCCTGACTCTTGGTTCAGGGGTCCCCCACTACTGCCTAAGCCTGGGTGGTGGTTTTCCCTTACAGATCCATTGGGTTTGTATTTGATCTAACTTAGCATTGCAGAAATTATTTTGCAGTCGCATTCTTGTTTCTGAATCTAATGTCTCTTCATCTATCCCCTCCGAATCGTTTGGTCTAAAGTGATAGATTTACTTTTATCTAATGTCTCTCCATCTATCCACTCTTTGCAACGTATATTTGAAATAATTGTTCTGTTGTTTCTATGATTAGATTGTTGCTCTCTCTCTCATGAGGTTTCCAGTATTTGAAATTATGAATGTAATTGCTATGAGCATTTATTATTACCAGATAAAATTATTAAATCACACCAAGAGTTTGTGGTTATTTAGCCAGTTTCTGAGATTAATTATTTTAATTTGAGAAAATACCATTGCTATCAACTCTTCAACTAGTTGGTTCATCGACCAAGTAGATGAAAAGTCGATCATCATCTGTTTATACGCAAAGTACAGTATGTTAAAATATTGAGCCTGAGTAACAAGAGTAAATTGAAGTAAAGTTAACAAACTTGACACCAGCGCATCAGGGATTTTGGGTGAATGTGTATGGGCCAAAGTATGATGTTATTGAATATTTATCCCTGATCAATTTATTGGGTTCGCGCTGGATCAGTTTCTTGGCAGCAGAGGACTATTTAATTATTGATTAGTTTAGTAATTGAATATTGATTATATGTCTTAACATGAAGAGTTAGTGTCCTGTTCTATGTTGTCTAGAAGTACAGGTACGGAGTTGCCTGAGGAATCCCTGGAAGGAATGTGCCTGAAGTAGGCAGAAGAAGAGTGTGGTAAAGAAATCACACTGCAGAAGTACTTTGTCTGTTGTAATAATACTGAAAAGCTATGTAGGGCCGTCAGTGTTATAATTAGGGAAAATTCGTATGTAAGTAGAGTGTCTGAAAAAGCGAAGGGTCCACTTTTGAAACTCTAGCAGTATCACCAGGGGAGTAACAGGACATCTTTTTAATGCCAAAAAAAGTCCTCTTGTGAAACTTCGGCTTTATCCCTAGAGGAGTAACAGGTCTCCCCGGAGCTTGTTAGAGAAGTGAGATAACGCTGGTCGTTATTATTACTTGCAGTGTAAGGATCTCTTGGAAAAGTGAAGACTATCTCTTTATTTAGCGGAGCAGACAAAGTAGCATTGTCTTTTTATGTTGTTATTAACCGATTTTTGATTAAGAATGTTTTTAAAAAAATATTGTCGTAAGATTTTGTGAAGGAGGGGTCAGTAGAAGGAGTGAATACTGATGTCACAAAGTGCCGCGCTGGTATTGGACGAAGCAGCGGGCGTATATCGAGAGTAGATTGTAAAGGGAGGATCAGTAGAAGGAGTAAAAACTGATGTCACAAAAGGCCGCGCTGGCATTGGTCAGATAGCGGTTGTGAACAAAGCTCCGATTGGTTAATTGGTGTGAGTCGCGCTGACATTGGTTGAGACTGTAGTTACGTAGGGAGCTGTGACTGGTTGGTTGGTGTGAGTCGCGCTGGTATAAGACAGAACTTTTGTTTGAGATATTGTTGAAAACACATTAGTAAAAAGAGTTTGAAAATGGGTTTGCTAAAAACAATAAAGAATTTCTTTAAGAAAGACAAACAAATTGTGACTAGAGAGGGAATTCCAATTCCACCCCCAAGAGCGCCTGCCTCTTATATGATGATGGAGCGAGGGTACCATACTTGTGTTTGGTTTATTTATTTATTTATTTATGAGATTTGTAAAGCGCTCAATTACCCATGGGTGTCTCGGCGCTAAGGACAGCAGGCGGATTCCATATATTGGAGAAACTTACTGATTAAACAGCCAGGTCTTTGTCATTTTCCTAAAGGTTAGCAAAGATTGGGAAGATCTAATCTTTAGTGGAAGAGAATTCCAAAGTTTTGCAGTGGCGACTATAAAACGTTTATCGCCCCATGAGGCTGTTTTAGTGCGAGGGACCCTAAGCAGAAAAGCAGTGGATGAGCGAAGGGCTCGGCCCGGAACGTAAACTGCTAGCTCCCTGATTAGAAACTGAGGTCCTGTTTTACGAAAGGCTTTATAGGCAATACACAAGGCCTTGAACTTTATACGATTCTTCACACATAGCCAGTGATAGTTCCGAATGACATGAGAAATTGGCTTATATTTAGGGGTTCCTGATAGCATCCTGGCGGCTGCGTTTTGGACTGACTGTAGCTTATGAATGACTTTTTTTGGGGCATTTACAAGAAGCCCGTTGCAATAATCAATAGTAGACATAACTAATGTACTAACCAAAGTTTTCCCTGCAGTCAACGGCAAAAATGGTAAAATCTGGTTAGAGAACTGGATGAAATATATGAAGGATGATGGGATGTTAGCTTTCCCTGAGTTTGGTACATTCAATGTAAGGATTTTACAGAATTTGAGAAATAGGATAAACTCGCAAGAGCCAAATCCTAGACTTACCCAGTACGAGGTGTTGGAAGAATGGGAAGTGGAAGCTTTTGAGCGAGAAAAAGACAGAAGTGGTAGAAGATTCAGAGGATTTTTGCCTAGATATATTTTTGAGAGGCGAGAAGATCAAATGAAAAGATCGAGAAGAGCTGTAGTGACTGAGGGTCTATATCCAGTTTTGACAGTAGGGAATCAGACAGGTACTAAGTGTAAAGAGAAAAAGAAGAATATAGAAACGTCCGGAGAGGGCTTGGATGAAACTGATGATCAATTGTTAGAAGACATTATGACTAAAAGACCTCCGCCATATGAAGAAAATTCAGGAGAGATGATTCCAAGTGCCCCACAAATGGTAACCCCATTAACTGCCCAAGTTACCGAAATAGCTAGAATAGTGTGAGAAAATGAAGTGAGTTTGTTAAATAAGGCTAGAATGGAACAGGTACAGAAACTAAATCAGTTAAATTTGAATGCAGAAGCTTTGACGGTACCAGTGACAATTGGTCCTGTGGTTCCATTATTTGGAGAAAAATCGACTTTGCCAAAAGTACACACATTGACAGTTCCAAGAAGTAGTGTAAGGAGTGAAATAGTGTCAGTAACAAATGAAAATAGACAAGATGACCAAAATACCACACTGTTAGACCTACCGATTGGTGATTTATTGACAGAGACTCCGAGGAGAAGTATTCAATTAGACCCAAGGAAAATAGGGCCAAATATTACTCCAGTAGCAGGGAGTTCAGCAGGTATCTCTCCAGAAGAATTACCTAATTGGATAAAAGAAATGACCAAGCCAAAAGTTCAACCACAGAGTATAAATGTGAGTCAATTGAAAGTAGATTTAGAAGAGATGATTATTGGAACAGTAAGTCCAGATAGATTAGGGACTTATAGTGAGGAAGAGTTGCTGTTTTTGTGTAAAAGTATTACTTGGAGAGCGAAGAATCTTCATGAGAAACTATCGGAAGCTGCTAGTGAGTTTGGTGTTGATATAGAGAAGACGAAAGTGTTGCAGAAAACGTACAGAATGGCTTTTACTGACAAGGATTTAGAGAGTTTGAATATGTCAGTCAAAAGATTGCAAATAAAAGAAATAATGACTATTCTGAAGAAATGGGGAAATGTAGAACGATGGAGGAGTAAATGGATGAAAAAGAAGGATGAAACTACCGGTAAGGGAACTTCCATGTTTCTGTTAAAGAAAACCGAGCAAGTTGAAAGGGCATGTCCAATGAGAGAGGTTCCAGGTGGTGGATATGTTCATGTACCGTGGACTAGACAGGATATATTATCATTCACCAATGATTTTCCCAGATTGCGAGAGAAGCCAGTTGAGTGGTATAAACAAGTAGATAGATTTGTTAAGGTTTCAAAAGTGTTGTTGAAAGATTTAGATGGTCTTTTTGAAATAGTGGTTCCAGCTGAGTTGTGGACCGAATGTAAAATTACTGTTGACTGGCCTAAGGATGAATATCCCAGGGATGCAAAAACAGGTGCACCATCTGAAGAGGTGATGAGAAAGTACCATCAGGTCATTACTTTCTTGAAAGGGAATATTTCCCCTAAAGAGACAGATTGGGTTAAGATTGATAGGACGACCCAAGAGCCTAAAGAGTCAGTGCATGCATATTATGAGAGATTGTTGCAGGTGTTTAAGCAGTACAGTGGGTTTGAGAATATTGGAGATAAAGATAGGGGACAGTTTGTGTATCGATTCGTATATGGATTGAAACCAGAGATTAGTGCAATGATACAGCAGCATATGCTCTGCTGGCAAAGCAAATCAATAGACGAGATTTTGAGGTATGCAAAGTAATATAGTGATGACATTGATTCAAGGCTTAAAAAGTTAAAGGAGAAAATGATGTGGGCACAAGTGAAGATGGCAGAGCAGCAACAGGAAAATAGTAATGTGCAACAAAGTCAGAGTCAGGCTGGTCAGGTATACAGTGGAGGTAAAGGAAAATTTAAATTGAGTAAGGAAGAAGCTAAAAAGAAATTTCCTTGTCATACGTGTGGAAAATGTGGACATTGGAAGAATGAGTGTAGATCTGGTAAAAAGGATAATGGAGTAAATCAAAATTTAAATCCACAGATGCAGAATGAGGTGATTGGGAATCAACAACAGCAGCAGCAGGTAGTTACTCCACAGTTACAGGTGCCACAACCTCCTATACCCTCTAATGTGAATGCGCATATGCAGATGTACAGTGCAAGTACTGGATTCCACGGAGAAGAGCAGTTTGGTAAGAATCCACTGGTTTCGCAGTATTTGTTGCGGTGCAATGAGAGTGATTCGGATTTGTCTCAATGACGGTGCCTGAGGGGGGAGGAAGAGTGCATACTTGGCGCATCTTTAGTGGTAGATCAGTCAGGTCCATTTGTTGATGGAAAGGTAGAAGGTAAAGATATCACCTTCTTGTTGGACACTGGTGCTACCCGTTCTACTGTGAGAGCAGCAGAAATTCCAAACCTACCCCTCTCGGGAGAAACTATCCAAGTTGTAGGCGTTGCAAATAAACCTATTAGAACTCCTGTCATAGCCCCGATAGAAGTTCATATTGGAAATTTCAAAGACATGCATCGGTTTGTGGTATGTGATTCCAGTCCTGTTAATCTCTTGGGCAGAGATTTGTTGTGCAAAATGAATTACACCATTTATTGTACACCGGATGGTGTTGCCTTTATGCCACCTGATGAGGATGTCGAGTACAAAGTAATGATGGCCCAAAGAGAATCAGAAGTGAGTGAATTATATTCACTCCTCACTGAGGAAGATTTGCCTGAAGAATTAAATGGTACAGTGAGATCAGAAGTGTGGGATTTCACAGCAAAAGAGATTGGGTTAATGACAAATGTGGATCCAATTCAGATTACAGTAAAGGATGGTGCTATATATCCAAATACCCCACAGTACAAAATGAGTCCAGAAGTAATTGCTGGAGTCACACCTGTGATTGACCAAATGATTGAACAGGGGATTTTTAAAAGAAATAATGAGCAGTCCCTGTAATTCTCCCATTATTGGAATTAAAAAGCCTAATGGAAAATATAGAATAGTTCGAGATTTAAGAAAGGTGAATAAAATTGTAGTACCATGTTGTCCAGGGGTGCCAAATCCAGCAGTAATTCTTTACCAAATTCCCTGCGATGCAGAATGGTATACCGTTATTGATTTGTGTCAGGCATTTTTCTCCATTCCCTTGCACCCGGAAAGTCAATATTTATTTGCATTCCGGTTCGGAAACCGTGTCTTGGCATGGTGCCGAGTTCCTCAAGGGTACACTGAGAGTCCTTCGATCTTTAATCAGATCTTGAAAAAATGTTTGGAGACTTTGGTCATGCGTGAAAACTCTGTTTTGGTTCAGTACATTGATGACCTACTGGTGGCATCAAAAACACGAGAAGCATGTGTAACAGACACAATTGCTTTACTGAACCATTTAGCAGTAGGAGGACATAAAGTGTCACCATCTAAATTGCAATACTGTAGACAGGAAGTTCAGTATTTCAGTCACAAGATTGAAAAAGGGGTCAGAAAGGTGACGCCAGAGAGAATCAGTGTGATCAAGAAAATGAATCCACCCAGAAATCAGAAGGAAGTGCGAATGTTTTTGGGTATGGTTGGATACTGCAGACAGTGGATCTGTGGTTTCTCACTGATTGCAAAACCTCTACAGAGGCTGACACGAAAAGATGTGAAAGATCTAATTGTGTTGGACGAGGAGAGTATGGAATCTTTTTCAAGATTGCGAAACAGTCTTTGTCGAGCACCTGCTTTGGGAATGCCAGATTACTCTAAAGAATTTGCATTGTACTGTTGTGAGAGAGATGGATGTGCACTTGCAGTCTTAACTCAAAAACACGGAATGGCATGACGTCCAGTGGCATATTTTTCTGCTACCCTGGATTCAGTGGCTGCAGCATTGCCAGGCTGTTTAAAAGCAGTAGCCTCCACTTGTATGAGTCTGAAACAGAGTGAAGCAATTGTGATGGGTTATCCTGTTAAAGTGTATGTGCCACATTCTGTTGAGATTCTTTTAACACGCACTCGAACTCAACATATGACCTCTAGTCGGCTGACTAAATATGAGAGAGTGATTCTAGGTGCTAAAAATGTGACAGTGGTGAGATGCACTACTGTGAACCCTGCTACATTGTTACCAAATTCAAGATGTGAGGAGGTGAGAGAAGAAGCGGAACATGATTGTCTGGAAGTGACAGAACTTTGTACTAAGCCTCGTCCAGACATAGAGGATGAACCTTTGGAAGAATCAGATTGTGAATTGTTTGTGGATGGATCATGTTTGAGAAACGAAAAGGGTGAATTGTGTGCTGGTTATGCTGTCTGCACCTTAACAGGAGCACTAGAAGCATCTTGTTTGAAGGGGGTAAACTCCGCCCAAGTTGCAGAGTTGATTGCTCTGGATAGAGCATGTAGATTGGCAAAAGGTCTAAAAGTAATCATCTACACCGACAGTCAGTACGGATTTGGAGTTGTACATGACTTCGGTCAGTTATGGATGCAAAGAGGATTTCTGACTTCCTCTGGTACCCCAATTGGGAATGGAAAAACTGTAAAAGCATTATTGGAAGCTTTGCAGTTACCAAAAAGAATTGCAGTTGTAAAATGTGCTGCACATCAATCAGGAGATGATGATGTGACAAAGGGCAACAGATACGGGGATCAATTAGCGTGTTACTGTTCACAAAATACAATGGCCATAAACAGATTAATTGATAGAGGAAATACCGAATGCCACCTTATGTTCACAACCACATTTGAGACTTGGGATGAGGTGAGGCAAATGCAGGAAGAAACCAGTGATGAGGAAAGGAAAGAATGGAGTAGAACAGGTTGTAGGAAAAATACAGAAGATGATGTATGGGTCTATCACGATGGAAGACCAGTATTGCCAGATTCATTACTTTCTCACATGGCCAGGATGTACCATGGACTCACACATATTGGAAGAGATGCAATGTTTAGACTATTCAAGCAGATATGGTATAATCCAAAGTTCAGGGTCATCACAGAAAGTTTATGTCAAAGGTGTGCCATATGCCAAAAACAAAATCCAGGAAGAAAGACAGTTGTGAGTTGGGGTGTAATCGGGAAAGCAGGAGGTCCTTTTACTAGACTTCAGATTGATTTCATTGAGCTACCACCATGTCATGGGCTGAAATATGTCCTTGTCATTGTCTGTTTGTTTTCTCGCTGGGTAGAGGCCTATCCAACGAGAAGGAATGATAGCCTTACAGTGGCTAAGCTGTTGTTGAGAGAACTGATCCCTAGGTTTGGTTTTCAAAGTCACTTTGGAATCAGATAGAGGATTGCACTTCAATAATGAAATAATTTGGATGATTTGTGCAGCATTACAAATTGAGCAGAAGCTGCATTGTGCCTATTGACCAGAAGCATCTGGAATTGTTGAACCGATAAATGGAACAATAAAGTCTAGATTAGGGAAGGTATGTGCATCCACAATACTGAAATAGCCTGACGCTTTACCCCTTGTATTGATGAGTCTTAGAAGTATTCCTGACAAAAAGACTGGATTAAGCCCCGATGAAGTGTTGATGGGAAGAGCCATGAGACAAGCATACATACCTGTGAACAAACTGATGAATATGTCTGATGATCGTGTGCTAGATTATTGCAAAGGACTGGCTGACCTGGTGCGTTCTGTGTCCCGCCAGGTTGGAGGAGATGCCACAACGACACAGCGGAACCAAGCACATGATTTGAATCCTGGTGAATGGGTCCTAGTCAAGAAACACGTGAGGAAAACGTGTCTAGAACCCCGTTGGAGCGGCCCTTACCAGATCATATTAGTGACGACCACAGCAGTGAAGTGTTTTGGCTTGCCAAATTGGTTACATGCAAGCCATACCCGCCTAGTCCCAAGTCCAATTGAAAGACCTAAAGAACAGCAACTGGTAAATCAAAATCAAGAACCAGCAGCTGAAGTGTGCGAAGCTGAAGAGTCTGAAGTGACAGATTTTGATGAACATTTTGACGATGAACAGCCAAGCACAAGTCAAGTAAAGTGGGCACCAGATACTGGGACTGAAAAGACTGCTGCTGAGTCAGAAGAAGGTGAGGTTGTCATTGAGCCAGAGGGAAGTGAAGCGGCTGTTGAGACAGAAGAAAGAAAAACAGCTGTTGAGCCAGAAGTAGGGCCAGACGAGAATGAAGTCACAAATGAGCTAGAAGAAGGTGAACACACTGATGAATCTGGAACAAGTACTAAACCTACAGAAACAGAAATACGAAGGAACAGTGAGGGACAGATAGAAAGAAGACTAAATAAAAGAAATGGTGAACAAATCACAGAAGGTGAAGAGGTAGTACAGAAAAAGAGAGCTAGAAAAGGAGACAATTGGTCAAGTGGAACAAGAAGACTAAAGTATAGAATAGTAAAGAGAAGATTGAAGAAAAGACCAGAGCAAAGTAACGAAGTCTCAAGCCAAATAGAACCAGATAGTACAAGAAGAAAAGCAACCCGAAAAACAAAAAGAACAAGAATTCCATGTAGAAAGTACAGAGCTCCTGAATGGACTTACGTCATACTAGAAGAATTTGATAGTCTGGGATTAAGTGAAGACCATGACAGTAGTGATACTGAAAAGGAAGATGAGAACAAACTGAGACCACCTTAAAAGAAATTGAAAATAGATTAAGGTGAAAATTGTCAATTGAAGCTGAATTAAAGACTCAAGAAAGACCAAAGGACTAAAATAAAAGAAAGGGGTGAAGAAGAAAGTCATTAAGTGTAGGAGTACACAAAAATCTATTTTTAGAATTATTTTTTTTTAGAATAGAGATTTTTGTATTTTTGTAGTATAACAAAATGGCAGAAGCAGAAGTGACTGGACAACCAAAATCTAGTCTAAAACGTAGATGTATTAAAACCTGCTTATGTAGTGTTTTTCTATTAACACTTATATGGACATTATTAATTGTTGTCATACCCATTTTTAATATAAATAACAGTGGAAATAATACTAATGATGTGTCAATTGAAGGAATGAAAGATGTTTCTAAACAGCCCATAAATACTAATATAGAACAAATGGATGGAAGCATTTTCCATCATGACAAATCAATTAGTGATTTTTCGTTAAATGTTTTTACTAAGTTGTTGTATGAATATACTAATACAATGAATGTGAGTGATTGTTATGTCTGCATGCAATTACCTTCGTCTGTTTCTGAAGGTGTCACGTATCACCACCTTTTCCTAACATATGGTGTGTCATGTAGTGTCCTCAGCAGACTATTCTATGTGACAGGTAAGCTGGAGTATCAGTATACTGATATAGATTTAGTATTTTCAGAAGTACCAACTGTAAGGGAATTAAATAAAGTAGTAAGTGGTAAAAATGCATGCTATATGGGAGAATTCTTCCATATCACTAAAACCTTAGATGTAGAATATGCCTACAAAAACAATTTAACCTGTAGTTTACATGTTGAAGAAAAATTATTCTTAGATATGGAAGAAAATAGAAGAGCAAATTTCCGGAAGACAGCTGATGAACAGAAATCACAGGCACCACTTTGGGCTTTTAGAGAAGGAAATTATGAAAAGGGTGAGACATGCGCTGCGATGTCCCTGGACTGGTCACAGAAAGGGAAACTATGTTTGTTTAGATTAAACACTAACTATAACAATTATTTTATTGGCACTAGTGAATGTGAGCATACTTTCCAAATTACGGGAGGATGGGGATTAAAGGGTCGAACTGATCCTGTTTTCCCGGGAATCTATTATGTGTGTGGTAAGAAAGCCTATTATAGGTTACCTGCACATTGGTATGGAAGCTGTTATTTTGGAATTGTTTTTCCAAAAGTCTACCATGTGGACCGTAAGGACAATAGTGTCAATGAAATAAAACAAGGACTAATGCGTAGTAAGACAGCAAGTTTTTCGGAAATAGTAGGTGATATTTTTGGTGCACTAATACCCTCAGTTGGAGTTGTTTTAAATTCACACAAAATTCGGAAATTGTCCACAGTGGTTGATAGTTTATCAACAGATACTGCTGGTGGTTTCTTGATGGTTGATACCAAAATGGTGGCAATCAGATCAATGGTTTTGCAAAATCGACTTGCCTTAGATATTCCTTTGGCAAAAGAGGGAGGAGTCTGTGGCATGTTGAAAATTCAACACTGCTGTACCTGTATCCCGGATAAAAGTAAAGGGCTAGAAGGATATATTAGAAATATTACAAAATTACATAATGATCTAACCCAACTGGAGGTTGACAGTGTTTGGGAGAAACTTGGTAAGAGTTTTTCTTTCCTCTGTAAGTAAATGGTTTTCTATCTTTGGAAGTAGTTTATTGGGAAAAATAATAATGCCAATATTTTCAATAACAGTAGTAACTCCAGTAATATTTACAGCGTATAAGTGTTGTAAATGCATAAAAGAAAGAAAAGATGCAACAGATGAAAAGAATAAAAGAAAAGGAAGAAAGAGAACGATAAAAGAAATAGAATTAGAAAATATAAATGGAGAATATTATGATATGATGAAAAAGCTAGATGAAAGTGCCATAAAAAGAGAGAGAGAAAGTAAATTCTAGATAAAGTGGAAGGTGGCATTTGGTATGGTGAGTATTTATGATGGCTTCTAAAAGCATCAGAGGGGGGATTGATGGAGCAGAATTTCACGAAAAGAAACCTGCTCAATTGAACACCCCTATAATACGTACTAACAGTAAGTAGTACTAGAACAACTAATGTGCACATTTACGCTACATGGGGGAAGCTTGTTTTGCAATATGCATGAACTAACCCTGAATAGTACGTAAATAACCGGAAATGTAATAATCTTGTGTTTAGAACGAATTAATAAGGTTTACATGGTAAGGCCGCATGTGTAATTAGTCAAAAGCATGGTGTGTGTTGCTTTAAACTAATAAATAATGCAGCTTTCCCGCTTCTGCTATGCTAGGCTAACCGTTAATATGAGGTAGAGTTAAAGTGGGTGGTAAACAGTGAAAATTGCATTATCACATAATTAATAAATGTCTGTTTTCCGTTCTTTTAGTAATGGACGAGTCCTCCATCTTTTAAAATTAGTTTAACCGAGGGCGGGTGGAATTAGGAGCGAGCAGAAACCATGTGACCACGTGACTGAAACTGCTGTGCAAAGCTGAAAAAGCCTGACCTGGTGAAGGACAGAACATTGAAAGCCAGCCAAAGCCAGTGTCATCGTGGGAACGGATTCTGTAGTTGTTAAACTTATTAAAATGTACAATAAATTGTTGCATGTGTACTCATGAGAGAGAAGAAGTATTGATGACTGTAGAACAATGGTGTAGTCAAAAGTAAATGATTTCATAATGGGGTGACATCCCACCCCTAGAACCCAACCAATCCCTTAGCTAGAAAATGTGAATTTAGCAACTAATGTTGGATGGACATGTACTTTTAGGGTATAAGAATAGGTACTTTAGGGGTGGGGTTAGAGCTGTTGGTGGTCGCTTAGGCTGAAGGTGTCTGAGAGAGGGCTGCGTCGCTGTTCGTCGGTTTGCTGAGAGGCCTAGCTGTTCCTGTCCTGTCCCTGTCCTGGTTCTTGAGTCTTTGATCCCCGACTCTTGGTTCAGGGGTCCCCCACTACTGCCTAGGCCTGGGTGGTGGTTTTCCCTTACAGATCCCTTGGGTTTGTATTTGATCTAACTTAGCATTGCAGAAATTATTTTGCAGTCGCATTCTTGTTTCTGAATCTAATGTCTCTTCATCTATCCCCTCCGAATCGTTTGGTTTAAAGTGATAGATTTACTTGTATCTAATGTCTCTTCATCTATCCACTCTTTGCAACGTATATTTGAAATAATTGTTCTGTTGTTTCTATGATTAGATTGTTGCTCTTCTCTCTCATGAGGTTTCCAGTATTTGAAATTATGAATGTAATCGCTATGAGCATTTATTATTACTAGATAAAATTATTAAATCACACCAAGAGTTTGTGGTTATTTAGCCAGTATCTGAGATTAATTATTTTAATTTGAGAATATACCATTGCTATCAACTCTTCAACTAGTTGGTTCATCGACCAAGTAGATGAAAAGTCGATCGTCATCTGTTTATACGCAAAGTACAGGATGTTAAAATATTGAGCCTGAGTAACAAGAGTAAATTGAAGTAAAGTTAACAAACTTGACACCAGCGCATCAGGGATTTTGGGTGAATGTGTATGGGCCAAAGTATGATGTTATTGAATATTTATCCCTGATCAATTTATTGGGTTTGCGCTGGATCACAAGTATATAAAGTAGCGCCTTTGCCCCATATATGATTCATCTCACACCATCTCCAGAGTTTAAGGGCGACTGCAATTTTTTGGATAGTGTTTAAAAACTGCATACCAGTCACTGTGAATATTAAAGCGTTCCTAGTGTTTAGACCGTATGAACATACACGTTTCCCAGCGAGGGGTGTCAGAAACAAATGCACCACTTCGTCAAAAGGTTCATTACCATGACATAAAAACATATGCTTTGGGGTTGGGTAAATTAATGAACCCGTCACAGCCGTGAAGAATTATACTTTAAGAAGAAAGACAACCCCACCATAAATAACAAAGACTGCGGTTGTGTAGACTAGCCAGCTTGGAAGTTTGCAGTGGAAAAGCCTGGCACTGCTGAGCTCGATATAAGGGAAGGGGTTAGACGGGGATTAAAGATTTGGAATGAGGAGTCATTCTCTTTGCCGATCGCAGACTATTTTCTGCGTGCCTAAAGGACTTGAGTGAGGACACGTCTTTTGCAGGTGGATTCAAGGTGAATCAGTCAGCTTGTCGATACCATTGGATCCACTGTTCACATGGAGGCAGGCACAGCGGCTGCGTAACCCGAATCGAAAACACCGCGCCAAAGCCTTGTCGGAAGTGACATAAGGCGTCAAATGACATTCCGCATCAAACTACTGGGCGTTGGTTCGTTTTCTTTCTCCGCTTTTCGGTGATGTGTGTCTACCATACAGCAAATCGCTTAAAGTATCTATTTGTACAGTTATTGACTTCTATATTTAATTTTCTATTTGTTATCTCTTTTAAGTTTTATGGTTCTGACTTGAGTGTTAGTGTTTTTTAAATATGTGGTTAACTTGCTTCAATTCACACGTGCTAAGAAAGTAAAATAATACATTAAATTAAATTAAAACTAAGTAGTTCATGTTTTATAACCTTTCCATATGGAAATTCTCTACCGTTAAAGTGAATGATTTATATTTAAAGATGGCCACCACCGTGCTTTTAGCTCCTTAGGTTTCATTTGACTATGACGCGATGGTCCTATTAATTTATGCCCAAACAGGTTTGCGATTACTTAAATTGGCAGTGTAATGATACCATCTTCTGTTATACAAATCTAGGGCACGCAAAGTTGCCGATTTTGATGTAATGATCATGCTCTTAAGAACAATGCTACTGGGTACCTTTCTTAGAACACACATTGCGGCTGAAGTGAATAAACAGAAAGGAAGAGGCATGCGATCGCAACCAACAGAAGCAAGGCACGGCCGCCATTGTTCGTGCTGAGCTGGTTAAAAAAAAACAAGCATTTGCAATAGGACTCGCATTTACGCGAGACCTATTGCATTGCAAACGGGAGTGCTGGCGGGCGGGGGCGAGAAGGCACGAACAACGGGGGGGGAAGAGAAGGCACAGACAGCGGGAGGGGGGAGAAGGCACGGGAAGAAAAGAGTGCTCATGAAACACTCGAAGTAAAGGGGCCAGTAGCCATGAAGGATACAAATGACAACATGGCCATCATAAGGAGGGACTAACAGCCTATAAACCAATCGGGAGGCAGTATTTAGAAAGGACAAAGACACAAGCCAATAAAAAAGTGGGCGGGGGAGTGGGCGTGGCTTCTCCCCGTACTCTACTACCACAGATCAACCCCAGAGCAGCGCTTGCGCGCTGGCTCAGGGCTCGACCTAAAAATGGCTACATGCCCAATCGCCCAATTTAGGTGGGCAGATAAGTAACCATTTTTTTACTGTCTATCACCACCAGGCAAACCCTGTGAATAATGCTCCCCACGCCATGAGATATGACTCACAGCGAAAAGAGCATTTTTTTTTTAATTTTCAAAAGAAGAAAATCCGTTTTGGGATTTTCTTTTTAAAAATAAAAAAATAAACCTGTTGGTGGAGGGCTGCTCTGCACCAAAATGCGATATCCAGTGACAGGAAATTCCGTCTCCCTGATGGATCAATGGGCCATCTACCATTATATAAATTGGCCCCCAAGTCAAAAGGTAAACTTTCCACCAGGAAGAACGTGGTCCCTGTATCTGACCTGTACTTCATCACAGTCGGCCATAACATTTGACTTTGACCTGGTACAGCACGTCCAGATAACCGTGATTTGCGCTTTGTGCTTTTAGTCATAGTTTTGACTGAAATCTTTAAATGTTCATATCTCCGTTTCTACCTATTGGAATTTTGTTGTTTTGGTGTCACTTTATTTATTAAAATGTACTCTATTTTTCCAAATCAGTTTAAAAGTTTTGTGATGTTGTGTTTTCACTTTATTACTGCTTGAGTGCTGCAGAAATGCTTTACACATTGGCTCTAAGATAAGCCTGACTGCTTTTGTGATAAGTTACAAGAGGGTAAAGCACAGGTTTATTTAGTGAATTTGATGGTTCACCCTGACAAGGAGTGTGCCTATTACTTGAGTGGGCCTCTCGCTCTGATCAACTAATAACCCTATTTCTTACAAGTGTGCATTTAAATGTTACTCTGTAGCTGGTCAACATTATCTGTCCTCTCCTGCAATCCATTTTCTCTAAAATATTTGCTATTTAAAAGTATATTCAGTAATGCTGGGTGTAGTGAGCCACCTGGCTCATACACTACAATGTAACCACTTCAACTCCCTGGGCCGGGCGCGGACCGGGGAGTATTTAATAAACGTGACGTCAGCGTTCGTGGCTGGCGGCACAGACAAGTACTGGAGAGTGGTAGTGCATAATTGTGCTCGCAGCAGTAATAGGCCCTATTACCCCTAGAACCGTCATCCTGCCCCTAGGCCTCCCACATGCACCCGGATACTACATTGGCGACGAGGCGGACTAAAGAGGTGACTCACGGTGTGCCGGTGCAACAGCGTGTCGGCGCCTCGGAGGCTGTGGGTCCCGCGGGCCCAGTGACGGCTTCGGGTGGACGGCTGCAGGTGGTGAACGATCGGAAGTGGAGCCGGCACCGACGAGGCGGAGCTGGCAATTCCTGAGGGCGGTGAGATGCGTGCGGTGGCTGTGGCCCTGGCGGGTGTGTGCGTGGCCACGTGTGCGCGACTCCGTACCTCATTGACGGAGGTCCCATGCCAGTGCTGCCAATCCGAGGGAGTGCGCGCTGACTGCGTTCGTGCCCCTGGCCTAGAAGGGAGCCGAGAGCTTGCGGCTGGGAGGCTGCGTGCCGGAGCACGTGCAGCAAGGAGGCCGAGTCCAGCGTGTGGTGGTGCAGACCGGGCGTACGCGCGCCACTCGAAGATCGTAGGCCTGATACGGGGGAAACTGCCAGTGCCCCGAGAGGAGGCTGCATGTGTGTCGCACACTGCGGCCACGTGGAGTTGTGCAGGCGGAATAGTGGAACAGGGCTGTGGAGCAGGCACAAGTCATCTTCATGTGGCAGTAGTGGCTGTATGGTAACTGAGATTTGGGCCACCAGATTCTAGAAAGGGGCGGAGGAGACAGAGGGTCCCAGAGTGAAAGAAAGAAAGAAAGAAATCTTTATTGCATGATTTAAAAACCTTTGCAGGGAACGTGTCATTAAAACTTTTTGATACGTATTGAATTAATACAAACGTGAGATAAGATACTTATTAAATTGATACGAATAAATAGATAAAAATTTGACACTTATTAGATTGGCTAAAAATGCGACCCCAGTTGCAATGATAAAATATGCCTAGCCCTCCACATGGCCAAGGTCTCTTGTTTATGTCCGGCACCTCCAATACCATTGAGGAGAATCCTTTCAAGGCTGTCAAGATCAAGTTTATATTTACGACCCAAGGTATCCAGCCTGTACACGCTTCCCTTTGTTTATATCCGTTGTGCATTTGCAGTTCTGGCGGATTTCCATATTTCCGGGTATCTTCAAAGCAGAAATTCTCATTGTTATCTCGGTCCGTGGATCTGCGCCTCTGGCTGGGGTAACGATCAACATCTCCCCTTTCCTAGTTTTTTTGCTGCGCAGTCCATAAACCTCACCAGTGTGCAATTTAAGATTGTGTTCCGTGGGTCGAAACAGGCCAATACTGCCGATCTACATGATCTAACTTCCTTGTTGTTCCAGGCCTTCCGTAGGAGGGACCTTCTTTCTTTCAAGAGGCTTGGGCATAGGCACACAACATGAATTATGTCTTCCCTTTGGTTGCCGCAAAATCGACATGTCTTCTCTTTTCCATTTGGGAAGGTGGCAGGACAAGTTGATCACCCCCAATCTTAATTAGAGTGAAGTCTAGGACACACAGGGCAGCCTGCAAGTAACCAGAGCAAGCAGCAAGATGTCGGTGCAAGCCGAGGGAGGTGCCCAAGGGCCTGCGGAGAAGAGCTCGCGCACTTCGCTGAACGCACTGCCCCCGTTCATCCAGCTGGCTCACCCGGCGACAGCCGTGCCGCGGTGGCGCAAATGGATTGGACAGCTAGAGAACTACTTTATCGCTGCGCGTGAGACAGATGGCGCTGACAAACGCTCCACCATGTTGCACATGGGAGGGGATGAATTATACGAGTTGTTCCAAGACCTCCCAGATACAGGAGACATGAATGACTACGAGAAGGCCGTGAGGGCGTTAGATCGTTATTTTGACCCACAGGTCAACCCGGACTTTCAACACTTTAAACTGCGACAAGCCAAGCAGAAAGAGGAGGAGTCAGTAGATATGTTTTTCGTACGTCTGCGCAAATTAGCAAGCTCATGTAATGGAATCGACAAACATCTGGAAATTAGAGCGCAGCTGATCCAAGGGTGCAAGTCGTCAGATCTACGCAAACTGATCCTGCATCAGCCTGGAATCTCCTTAGATGATATCCTGGTGCTGGGTAGATCACATGAGTTGACAGACGCCAGGGCTGGAGAGATGGAGTCTGCACTGGCAAGGAGAGCGGCAGGGCATCATCCGACATATCCTAACACCATCAAGGAGGAGAGGGTTGATGCGCTCCATAAGGGAGCAGGCCGTGGACGTGGGAATGGATGTGGCAAGTCAGGAAGCAAAGGTTGTGGAAACTGTGGATTGGAGAGTCATCCGCCGAGGGGATGTCCAGCGCAAGCCAAACAGTGTCTGAGGTGCAACAAGTTTGGCCATTTTGCAAACGTCTGCATGAGCGCGTCCAGGCAAACGGCGGGAGGAAGCCGGACGAAGAAGCAAGGGCCCAGCAAACATGTGGTACATGCGGCAGAGGCTGTAGACGAAGCTGAAAGTATGTGCAGAAGAATGAACGTCATGGAGGATGATGAGGAGGACGAAGTGTTCGTGATATCGTACACTGGGAGAGCAAACACGAAGAAAAGACCACCTCCCATGTGCCAAATCAGCATCGGGGAGAACGACATCATGGCACTCATTGACACCGGTGCGTCAGTTAATATCCTAGACGCTACGCAGTATGACCAACTCGTACCCAAACCTCCACTTCTCAAGACGTCTGCACGCATCTTCACCTATGGAGGAGACACCCCCATTCCCCTCCAAGGGGTGATTGAAGTCGAAGTCACACACGGGGACTCATCTGCAATCACAAGATTCCATGTAACCAAGGACAGTGCAGGGACTCTGTTGGGCTGCCACACGGCGGAAGATCTGGGATTGGTGATGTTTGTGAAACAGATTCACCAGTTGCACGCTGAGGGAATAATGGCGGAGTTTCTGGAACTGTTCAGAGGTCTGGGCTGCTTAAAAGGGTAAAAGTGAAGCTCCACATAGACGAGACCATCAAACCTGTGGCACTATGACACCGAAGAGTACCATTTCATTTGAGGCCGTTGGTGGAAGCCGAGTTGGACCGTCTGGAAAGAGCAGGGGTGATCGAAAAGGTCTCTGGTCCTACCCCATGGGTATCCCCACTTGTAATCGCACCAAAGCTGAAACAACCAGGGGCCATTCGTCTGTGCGTGGATATGCGATTACCGAACAAGGCGATTAAAAGGGAGCGGCATTTGACGCCCACCATTGACGAGATAGTGGCCGATATCAATGGTACCAAATGGTTCTCCAAAGTGGACTTAAATTCAGGCTATCACCAACTACTACTGGATGAAAAAAGCTGATACATAACCACGTTTTCCACCCATGTGGGGCTGAGAAGGTTTAAGAGACTCAGTTGTGGAGTTTCATCGGCGGCAGAGGTCTTCCAGGATGCCATCAGGGAAGCTCTGTCAGGTCTGGTTGGTGTTATAAATGTCAGCAACGATGTCTTAATTTTCTCAAAGTCCCTAGAAGAGCACCAAGTACGCCTACGAGTGACACTGCAGAGGCTGGTGGATCAAGGACTGACCTTGCACAAAGAAAAATGCGCGTTCTACACCAACGAGGTTGAGTTCTTTGGCTACAAGTTCTCAACGCACGGTTTGCAAGTAGACCCCGCTAAAGTTGAAGCCATCAGGGCGGCGGCAACACCTCAGAATCAGACTGAAGTAAGGAGCTTCCTAGGGATGGCGAACTACTGCGGCCGGTTTATACCGCATTTGGCCACAAAGTTGGAAACGCTAAGAGCGCTCACAAAAAAGGAGGTAAAGTGGCGGTGGTCCAGTTCCGGAATCGACAAACAACTGGAAATTAGAGCGCAGCTGATCCAAGGGTGCAAGTCGTCAGATCTATGCAAACTGATCCTGTGTCAGCCTGGAATCTCCTTAGATGATATCCTGGTGCTGGGGAGATCACATGAGTTGGCAGACGCCAGGGCTGGAGAGATGGAGTCTGCACTGGCAAGGATAGCGGCAGGGCATCATCCAACATATCCTAACACCATCAAGGAGGAGAGGGTTGATGCGCTCCATAAGGGAGCAGGCCGTGAACGCGGGAATGGATGTGGCAAGTCAGGAAGCAAAGGTTGTGGAAACTGTGGATTGGAGAGTCATCCGCCGAGGGGACGTCCAGCGCAAGGCAAACGGTGTCTGAGGGGCAACAAGTTCGGCCATTTTGCAAAAGTCTGCATGAGCGCGTCCAGGCAAACGGCGGGAGGAAGCCGGCCGAAGAAGCAAGGGCCCAGCAAACATGTGGTACATGCGGCAGAGGCTGTAGACGAAGCTGAAAGTATGTGCAGAAGAATGAACGTCACGGAGGGTGATGAGGAGGACGAAGTGTTCGTGATATCGTACACTGGGAGAGCAAACACGAAGAAAAGACCACCTCCCATGTGCCAAATCAGCATCGGGGAGAACGACATCATGGCACTCATTGACACCGGTGCGTCGGTTAATATCCTAGATGCTACGCAGTATGACCAACTCGTACCCAAACTTTCACTTCTCAAGACGTCTGCACGCATCTTCACCTATGGAGGAGACACCCCCATTCCCCTCCAAGGGGTGATTGAAGTTGAAGTCACACACGGGGACTCATCTGCAATGACAAGATTCCATGTAACCAATGACAGTGCAGGGACTCTGTTGGGCTGCCACTCAGCGAAAGATCTGGGATTGGTGATGTTTGCGAAACAGATTCACCAGTCGCACGCTGAGGGAATAATGGCGGAGTTTCCTGAACTGTTCAGAGGTCTGGGCTGCTTAAAAGGCTAAAAGTGAAGCTCCACATAGATGAGACCATCAAACCTGTGGCACTACGACACCAGAAGAGTACCATTTCATTTGAGGCCGTTGGTGGAAGCCGAGTTGGACTGTCTGGAAAGAGCTGGGGTGATCGAAAAGGTCTCTGGTCCTACCCCGTGGGTATCCCCACTTGTAATCGCGCCAAAGCCAAAACAACCAGGGGCCATTCGTCTGTGCGTGGATATGCGATTACCGAACAAGGCGATTAAAAGGGAGCGGCATTTGACGCCCACCATTGACGAGATAGTGGCCAATATCAATGGTGCCAAATGGTTCTCCAAAGTGGACTTAAATTCAGGCTATCACCAACTACTACTGGATGAAAAAAGCCGATACATAACCACATTTTCCACCCATGTGGGGCTGAGAAGGTTTAAGAGACTCAGTTTTGGAGTATCATCGGCGGCAGAGGTCTTCCAGGATGCCATCAGGGAAGCTCTGTCAGGTCTGGTTGGTGTTATAAATGTCAGCGACGATGTCTTAATTTTCTCAAAGTCCCTAGAAGAGCACCACGTACGCCTACGAGCGACACTGCAGAGGCTGGTGGATCAAGGACTGACCTTGCACAAAGAAAAATGCGCTTTCCACACCAACGAGGTTGAGTTCTTTGGCTACAAGTTCTCAACGCACGGTTTGCAAGTAGACCCCGCTAAAGTTGAAGCCAACACCTCAGAATCAGACTGAAGTAAGGAGCTTCCTAGGGATGGTGAACTACTGCGGCTGGTTTATATCGCATTTGGCCACGATGTCGGAACCGCTAAGAGCGCTCACAAAAAAGGATGTAATATGGCGGTGGTCCAGTGCCGAAGCTTAAGCGTTCATGGAGATCAAGGGGGCACTGTTGCAAGGGGCGACGGTGTCATATTTTGAGCCTGGGAAACCGACCGAGTTTGTTGTCGATGCCAACCCGGTGGTGCTAGGGGCGGTGCTCCTGCAGAAAGACCGGAGTGACGAGTGGGTACCGATTGTATACGCCAGCCGAGCTCTCACAGCGGTGGAAACGAGGTATGCCCAGATTGAAAGGGAGGCGTTGGCCATCAGATGGGCCTGTCAACATTTCGAAATATATCTGTGTGGACATAGCTTCAAGGTGGTCACCGACCACAAACCATTGGTGCCGTTGTTTGGAGGTTCGGCCAGGAGTGGCCCACCACGAATCGAAAGATGGGCTGTGCAAGTTCAACACTACAACTTTGAGATTGAGTACCGTCGGGAGCGAACAATCCGGCGGATTACTTGTCGCGGCATCCGATGGCTATCTGCCCAGAGGCTCCCAGGGAGGTAGATGAGGGTGCTGAGTCCTTTGTCAAGCAACTTAACACGAAATGTCCCAGAGTGCTGTCGGTGGAAGAAATCGCGGTGGCTACGGGAGAAGATGCATGCCTTCTGGCCGTTAAGGAGATGCTGCATAACCACCAATGGAAGCGGTTTCTGGAAGGATCTGGTAGACTGACGGAAGAGGAGCGAGAGGTGCGTCTCAGGATGTGGAGATGCCGAGAAGAACTGAGCGAAAGTGGTGAAGGAGTGATCTTAAGAGGGACCAGAATAGTGATACCCGCCAAATTATGGAAGAGGACGGTGGACCTAGCTCATCAAGGTCACCAAGGAATAGAGAAAACGAAAGCGCGCATCAGGGCGAAGGTGTGGTTCCCAGGGATTGACCGCATGGTGGAGGAAAAAGTATGGGGATGCCAAGCGTGTCTGATAACGGGAGCGGATCCTCCGGCTCTGCCAGTGATCACTGAGCCACCAAGCACCACACCGTGGACCACGCTCAGTATGGACTTTGGAAGTTTTCCGGATGGGAGACACACAGTGGTCATGGTTGACAGCTATTCGAAATTTCCAGTGGTGGAAGTAGTGAGCTCGACGTCTTTTGAAAACATCAAACCCATTCTGGAGAAGACGTTCGCTTTGATGGGCATGCCAGAGGAAATCTGCACTGATAATGGACCCCCCTTTCAGGGGCAAGAATTTCGAGAGTACATGGCACAATACAACATACATCATAGAAAGATAACACCTCAATGGCCTCAAGCCAACGGTGACGTTGAAAGATTTATGAGGACCATTAATAAAGCATTAAGGATTGGGGTAGACCAGAGAGAAGACCTGGAAGGTTGCCTCCACAGGTTCCAGAGAGCCTATCGCCAGGCGCTCCACAGCACGACAGGGTGTGCACCCAGTGATCTTGTGATGCAGAGAGCTGTTAGGGACGTGGTACCTGTGAGTAAGGAGTGGATACCTGGAGTCCTAGACAGTGCAAGAGCCCAGACCAGACGGCGGAATAACAATGACAAGGCTAGCCGATGTCAGGGAGCTCGCAATTTAACCATCAGAAGAGGAGACTACGTGGTGGTAAAGGACAGACATCCGGAAGGCAAGTTCTGGACACCTTTCGAGAAGGAGCAGTGGGAGGTCGTCTGAGTGCAAGGAACCATGGTCACGGCGAGAAGAGGAGAGCGACAGATTTCGAGGAACGCGTCGTGGTTGAAAAAGTCAACATCACCAGTGATGGACTCGACAGGAGTGGAGGAACTGAGTAGTCCGTTTGATGCCCCTACCATGCCCGGTGAGGCAGGGGAGCAGGAAAGTGAAGAGAACAGTGAGCCTGAGCAGTCCCAAGAAGAGGGTCGTCGCACGTCAGAAGATGACCCGCCCGAGAGAGGACATCCTTATCGACTGAGGAGCAATCCGCAGCCTAGTCAGAGGCTGAGAGACTTTCTATGTTAAAGAACTGACCAGCGACTCGGCCTGTCACACAGAAGAGTTTGTTATGTAAGTTTATTTTTTTGTAGTTCTTATTTTAGTTTATTGTTTGAACAAAGATTGGTGAGATGGGATGTAGTGAGCCACCCGGCTCATACACTACAATGTAACCACTTCAACTCCCTGGGCCGGGCGCGGACCGGGGAGTATTTAATAAACGTGACGTCAGCGCTCGTGGCTGGCGGCACAGACAAGTACTGGAGAGTGGTCATGCATTATTGTGCTCGCAGCGGTAATAGGCCCCATTACCCCTAGAACCGTCATCCTGCCCCTAGGCCTCCCACACGCCCCCGGATACTACACTGGGAACGCCAGCAGGCAGGACATCACTCTTCACTAATAGCGTGCAAAGTTTTTTTATGCTAACAAAACCTTGCAAAGTTCACAACTTGTCCCCTCTATGAAATTTACAAAGTTTTCCATTTAAAGTTTGCCTCCTCCCTGCAAAGCTATTCTGCATGTAACCATAACTTTTTTACCCTATTGAGAACCCAGCCCCCAAAAAAACAAATTCTAACTTTTCCTCTGTAACTTTACCTTTATAAGAGTTTTTCTGTGCCAAATGACAAATGCTTCTAGAATTGTGTCTGCAAATTTACCACTTGTCATGCAAAATGTGGCAGATGTCACGATTTCCATACAAATGTGTTCAAGTTTAAAATTTCACACATTAACCAAGTTGCAAAATTTACCCTAAAACTTCACAAAGGTTGTGAGGGAAAACCTTTATAACTTCACGTACTCCTACGCTGGCCACCGTTTTGGCTGCAATGCAGTGAAGCTTTGCACATGAAGTTATAGAAGCATTATTCTTGAGCTGAGGTACAAAAGAGAGTACAGAGAGACAAAACATCTAACGTTGTAGAAGAGAACATTTAGGGGTATATTTACAAGGGGATCGCACCACCAGAACCTCACTTTTAGTGACGTTCTGGTGGTTCTATGCCCTTCTCCATATTTACAAAGTGGCGTTAAGCCACTTTTTGTGGCTTAATGCCGCCTTCTAAATATGCCCCTTTACAGGCATCACTTTGCATGAAAGAGGCGTGCAATGGGTGTTGCTGTGGGCATTCCACCGCAAGACCCATTGCTTTTTGACGCTACCCCAGATTTACAAGGATGTGTAAATCGGAGACAGCGCCAAAAACGAATACCATGCAATAGCAGGCATTATAACGGCGAAATGAGGAGAAATACTTTTATTTCTCCTCAGTTTTGCTATTTCTATGTGTGCTGCTTTCTGCAGCGCACATTGAAAGAGCAAAACGCCATTAATGATTGTTTACGTGCAGGAAGGTGTCCCTTCCTACACATAAACAGTCATTAAATAATGGTGATTTCCTACTTCTATGTTTGCTACATTCTGCAGCACATATAGAAGTAACAAATCGCCATTATTAATTGTTTATGTGCAGGAAGGGTCACCTTCCTGCACATAAACAATCGTTCCCCGCAACGCAGGCACCCTTGCACTATAGTGCAACTCACATTACCTTTTACAAAGAAATATTTATTTATCTTAGCACTCAGTGTACATCTTTTAGCTCCTAAAAGGGATAGCGATAACTAGAATTGATTAAAAACACTGTGTCATCGCTAAATAAAATATGAGCTACTCCCTGCTATTTAATCACAACACATTGGCATATGATGGCAGTGCCCATGGCTACAATGGCAATACTGAACAGCACCCAAGCACATTGACAAGCTCCCCTGAAATAAGATGGCAGCTTCTTGATATTGCAGGTGTTACCTAGTTTTATAGAGCAGAAAAACACAAATATGTCTGTGCATGATATGGCTAACATCACCCATATATGTTATACAGATGGCAGACGCACAGAGAAGTAGCCTAGGATTGTTGAGCAGTACCCTTGTGAGAACAGGACTTTGGTACACTGAGCAAAATTCATATGGCAGGATAATAGTTCCCTTACTTTATTGGCATCATCCAGAGAAAACGAGCAGTCCAGCTTCCGTATCATAGTAGAGCCCTGATATTACAATCAGCAAGAACACACAGAAATTAGGGCCTGGTGTAAAAACAAATCATGTGGTCAAAGTGATTGCAAAATGTGCACCAACTTTCACCTTTATTGGGTTTTGTGTATTTCTAAAAGTATACTTGTGATCGCAAACCATCAGATTGATCAAATCTTAGGGTTTGTGATAGTAAAACTCTTCGTAGATGAGGCCCTATGTACATAGACACGCTGGCATCAGTCCAGAAGTATTATCTACTTGGAAGTACATAAAACATTCAACAACACACTGTCCGAAAAGTAACAACTCAGTAAAAGAATAGACAGTCCTGAATAAAATCAATACAAGAGAAATCTGGGGAGGAGCAAAGTGACGGGAAAACACTAAGGTCCCGATGACGATTCTGGCGGTCCGCAGAACGCCAGACTCGTGGGGCGCGGTGGTCTCCCCACCACCCTATTATGAGATGGGTGGTGGGACCGCCACAGCTGCCAGGGAACCGCCATTCTCTGGCGGTGTTGCGGCGGTGTAGAGGCATCCACATGCTTGGTGGGACTGCTGCAGTTCCGCCAAGCATATTAGGAGTTTCCTCTCCACCAAGGTTAACATTATGGTTCCTCCTCCATGTAAACCCTGGCAGAGAGGAAACAAAAGGGTCCCTACAGGGCCCCCTGGAGCCTTTGCGCCCTATGGATGCACGGAGGGGGGCACAACATGTGCCACCCGGTGTACATGCACACTAGTTGCTGCACGGCATGGACTTCTCAGTCCATGCATTGGAGCACAGAATGCGAGCAGGTGGGTAAGTGGCGATGAAAGACCATGAGTAGATTTGAAGACCATAGAAACAAACTAAAAATAATCTCAAAGTAGGAGTGAATTGACACCTAAACAAGAGCGGTAAAATAAGGTAACATGCATTCATAGAGGCTTGGTCAGGAGGTCAGTTGATGAATTGAAGGCAGTTGTTACACCGGAAAGTGAGAGGTGTGAAGGACAAAGAGGAAAGGAAGAGAAACAGTCAAGGAAAGAGGAATTTCACTGCAAGAATACGAATGCTAGTAATGTGAAAATATAAAAGAGACTGTATGTTTTCAGATATTGCAGATTGGAATGTGAATGAACTGAGAGAAAAGTTAGTATGGCCTGATGGTCAGTGAAAGGGCATTTACATGTTATTAAGTGTAATGCTTAGTGACTATGAGAACATACAAAGTGTGAGTGGTAAATAGTCTTGTACGTGTGATAGTGGAGAGTTTTTAAGTAAGGAAGTGAAAAAATGGAGCTGTCACAGTCATCCGTTTGTAAAAAAAATAATTAAAGAGAAAAGAAAATATAATAGAGGCTAACAATGCAGTGTAAACTGTGATAATAAATTCCGAAGTGAGATAGTTGGTAAAGAAAAAAGGTTTAACTTTGCTGATGTTATTGACTCCATAACCAAATTTAAGAGGCGAAAGTAGGTTTGGGTGTACGAAGTTGTAAATCCTTCTTGCTCACTCCTTCACCAACTAGGGGGCCGATTCCGATTCGGGCCGGAAAACATACCGACCGACTCGGTACGGGAATTTAGTTCGACCGACACGTACCGGCGCCGCCCGACCTGCGAAGTACGATGAAATGCATGTGAATCACGACCGACTCGTACGGAACACAAGCCGAACGACCGAACCGCACGGAATCCAGCTATCCGGCCGGGAAACCACGCGAATCGAACCGACCGACACGCACCAGGAATGAACCCGAGCGAAATGTACCCGCGAAATCCGATCCGCGCAGTACGATGCAATGCGTGGAAAACCAGACCGAGTCGCACGGAGCCCAAGCCGTACGACCGACACGCATACAAAACCCAGCCGAAGCAACCCAATACTCCGCGACCGACGCGTACGCCGCACATGAAACACAGCAGAAACACAGCGTGAACGACTCGGAGAAGCCCGCACGAGACAACTGCAGCGTCCTACTCGGTCAGAAGAACGTCTCCTACATGCACAAAAAGTACAAAGGGAAAAATACAAAAAAAAAGGGCCAAACAAGCAATTACAAAGCCAATAAATACTGGGGGGTGAAAACATGGAACAAAGACACACCCACAACTCCACCCATGTAAAGGCCACAAATCCCTACCATGATCCTTTGCAAATTCAACTGACCTGCCAGCACAGAACACCATCAGACAGCAACCACAGACACACTCACAGCTCATCCATCACACAAGCCACACACCATTAGCACCTCAACAAATAGCACCCTCACATACACCCAGCAAAACCAACACTCACACACCCTCACTTGCACACCCACACACACATCAATCACCACCACCACCCATCACCATGCCCCCAAAGAAGAATCCAAAGTTCCTAGACAGTGAATTGGAAGTCCTGGTAGATGAGATCCTCAGGGTAGAGCCCCAGTTGTTTGGTACATTGGTCCAACAGACCCCCATGTCGCAGAAAACCAAGATGTGGGAGAGGATCGTCGACAGGGTGAACGCACAATCACCATGTTTGCGCACAAAGGAAGACATCCAGAACAAGTGGTATGATGTGCGCAGGAGGGTCAAGGACCTACTAAAGAAGGACTACATCGTGAGTCAGCGCACCGGCAGTGGCCCTCCTGCCAAACCACTATACCTCAGGCCCTGGGAGGAGAAGGTGCGGGCCATCCTACCACCAGTGAGCGTATATGGACTATCAAACATCCCAGAGCCTGGTGAGTACACAACAAATATACACAATATTGTGTGACAATACACACACATCACTGTCAAGGGGATAGTCAAACCATGCACCCCTAGCAAACCACAGCAACCAAAAGATAATCATCCCAAGATGTGTATGTTAGTCAGATAAACACAATACATGCCATTTCATAGTGATATGTAACTGTGTCATGACATGTACAAACCCAACAACAAATAGAGCTAGGCAGTGGCACAAATCTAACCAACAAACACAGTCAGATATTTTGCCACCACTAGAACACCACCTCACAGGGAAGCTCACTGAAAGGAAGGAATTCTGTGTATGCTGGTGAAGTCAGTGTAGCCAATAGCATGATGGGAGTTGTAGTCACAGATATTGGTCAACCTCATAATTGGCCCATCAACACCACCCTGAACCATGCTCACATCACAGGGAGTGGAAAAGAACTGACAAGATGGCTGACACTGGGTACTGCTGTGGGGAGCACAAGGCCCTGCTGGGAACTGTGCAGCAACCAACAGCAGGACACCACTGACTGACATCCTGAAAGACAACTTGCACTCCCTGCAATGGAAGCACGTTCCATGGTGGGATATCTGGCTGGGTGGGAAGGAGGACTGACAGCTCTGACCATATTTACAAGCAGCTTTTCTCACACACCCCCTTAACACAAACTCCACACAACTCACCTGGCAGAATGCAATGCCTCACACTCTAATTAAATATCCCACAAAGAAACACCACCCTGGGTTATGGTGTGTGAAGCACAGGGACACTCTTGGGACTTGTAGCCAAACAAATGCCAGGACAACATTGTCAGCCATCCTTTCAGCACAGGCACACTACCCCACAGGGAAGCTGAGTCAAAAGGAAGGAAGTATGGGCATGCTGGGAAGGGGGGTGTAGGCAATAGCATGATGGGCGTGGTAGTCACAGCTCAACATCCCCCACCCACATGGCCCAGCAAGCTCACACTGAAGCATGCACACCTCACAGGGAGTGGAAAAGAACTGACAAGATGGCTGGAACTGGGTATTGCTGTGTGGAGCACAAGGCCCTGCTGGGAACTGGGCACCAACAAACAACAGGACCACACCGTCAGCCATCTTGCCATTGCTGTCACACTCACACACAGTGAAGTCCACTCAAAAGGAAGGAAGTATGGGCATGCTGGGAAGGGGGGTGTAGGCAATAGCATGATGGGAGTGGTAGTCACAGATACTGGTCACCCTCACAATTGGCCCATCAACACCACCCTGAACCATGCTCACATCACAGGGAGTGGAAAAGAACTGACAAGATGGCTGACACTGGGAACTGCTGTGGGGAGCACAAGGCCCTGCTGGGAACTGTGCAACAACCAACAGCAGGACACCACTGACTGACATCCTGAAAGACAACTTGCACTCCCTGCAATGGAAGCACGTTCCATGGTGGGATATCTGGCTGGGTGGGAAGGAGGAATGACAGCTCTGACCATATTTACAAGTAGCTTTTCTCACACACCCCCTTAACACAAACTCCACACAACTCACCTGGGAAAATGCAATGCCTCACACTCTAATTAAATATCCCACAAAGAACCACCACCCTGGGTTATGCTGTGTGAAGCACAGGGACACTCTTGGGACTTGTAGCCAAACAAACGCCAGGACAACACTGTCAGCAATCCTTTCAGCACAGGCACACTACCCCACAGAGAAGCTGAGTCAAAAGGAAGGAAGTATGGGCATGCTGGGAAGGGGGGTGTAGGCAATAGCATGATGGGAGTGGTAGTCACAGCTCAACATCCCCCACCCACATGGCCCAGCAAGCTCACACTGAAGCATGCACACCTCACATGGAGTGAAAAGCCACTTCTAAGATGTCTGACAATGGTCCTCTGTCGTGGGGAGTACCAGGCCCTGCTGGGAACTGGGCACCAACCAACAGCAGGACACCACTGACTGACATCCTGAGAGTCAACCTGAACCCACTGCAAGGGTGGCATGCTTCATGGTGGGATAACTGGGCTGGGGGGAGAAGGAAGGCCGGATGTCCACCAAATACAACCAATGCTGGCCATGCACACACCTCAACATTCACATTGAAATGCCTCAGGTTTGCAGGACAATGTGCTACACCAATATCAACATCTGACTGTGACAACTTAGGACAATGCAATGTACAGGCCCGCATCCAGAAGTACAGTCACAACTGTCAGGTGTGTGAACCATTGATGCCTGTAGAAACATAACATACATTGTGTGTCTCTTCCAAAAACAGGTGATGATGGGGACACAGCAGCAGACGATGAGGAGTCCCTGTCCCAGGCTCCGGGGGACACTGAGCTCACTGGTGTGGAACAGCCTCTGCCCTCCTCGGATGGCGAAGACCTACCTGGCCCCTCCGGTGTGAGTCATCATGCAGCACCAGCAGGACCAACATCTGCACCCCCTGCACCCACCCCTCCAACAACTGCCAACACACAGACCACCCCCGCCGGCACGGACAGACCAAGGACCACCGATGACAACAGCACAGGGACCCCAGCCCAACGTCGCGCAACGGACAACGACCCCAGTAACAACCCCCAAGGGGGCCTAGGGTCACCTGTGCGTGCCACCGCAGGTCCCGCACGTGTCGCCAGGGGTGGTGGGAGGGGTGGTAGACATAGGTCGCTGTTTGCAGAGGGGTCTGGACTGCATGATGACCCACAACTGGTACGCATTGCTGATGCGTACCAGAATAGCACCGGAGAGGTCAGCCAGGTAGTGGGGATCCTCAAGGACATTCAGCAGCAGCAGGCTGCCCATCATGCCCGCTTGGACTCCCACATGTCCCGTGTGGACTCCCACATGTCCCGTGTGGAGACACACATGTCTCGCATGGAGTCCAAGTGGGACACATTGCAAGAACTGACAGCGGTGCATAGGGACATATTGACATGCCTCCGCCAGATTAGCACCAACATGGCCACACCTCCCTGTGTGCCCACAACATCTGGTGCTGCAACAACTGCAACTGCCACAGGGAGGGAGGAGGACTCTGGCGGAGAGTCCCCTGCACCGCAGCAGCCTGCACGTGAGGGTCCCCCCCCAAAGAAGAGGGGTCGTCCGAGGAAGGAAAACCGAGAGGCCGATGGCCATGTACATCCCCCAGGAACCCAACACCTGTTCTGGAAATTCTCCTTTGTGTGCAAACTGTTCACCCTGTCGAATGCAACCCAACTCCCCCACATGACATGGGGAGTTTAAGTTGTCCCAATGTATCAGATGACTGTGGACTTTACTCAGGACATTTCTGCTACCAAGACTTCCAACTCATCTGGGAACTTTGGATTACAATCCCAATGTACAGCACCCACCATCCTGTGCACTATACTCACACATGTATGTAAATAAACTCACTAATACACCATACTTGCCTCTGTTGTGATTCCAACGTGGTTTCTGTCATGGAGATGATGATCTGCTAAATGACACTGTGCATGCTAACTGCTACAGCAAGTACAACACCGTCATGTGAGTCATGGCGACGTGACACATATGAGGGAGACACACCACTAGGGCTACACAACACATACACACCAGGGCCATCGGACTCAGCGCCTACACTGATGTTGCCAGGAAATACAGTGGAATGCACAGACAACACACCTATTCAGAGTCTGTGTTAACTATCCCACAGGTGCAGTAAGCAAATGTCAGTCAGATGTGTGACCACAGACAACGCACATCCCAAAGTGAAGCACAGGTTTATTACACATTTGCAACATGTTTGCACTACAGATGCAAGTGAATCCCACGTGGCAGTGGCCACACAGTCAACAAGTGTAAAAGAAAGAAAGTCCAGGGGTGTGTGGCACATCACCTGTAGGGAAACGACTGCTTCCACCCTGGAAGTTGAATCATGGTGTCGGGGGATCACAGTTGACCAAACAACTCTGAAAGTACCCTGTGAAGGACAGACATGACACACAGTCAAAAGCACTGAAGAACAGGACAGAACTGCAATACTCATGCCCAATACATGTCACAAGATACCTACACAAAACCAAGTTAGCATGTCAACACTGTTGGGGAGTACAGAGTACCTGTAAGGACACATCGCTGCACGCTTCCAGTCAAGTAGCACATGGCCACACTCAAACAGCACCAGAGCACCACCAACACATATCACGCAAACTCACATCATTGACATGACATCTCTGGATACTCACATTCAGCTGAAGAAGTTGGTGATGAGCTGTGTGCGGACATCACCCTCATCATCATCATCATCACTGGCATCGTGGCCCAGGCCAGGATCCTCCACAAGTGGCGGATGTTGGTCATCGTCATCCATGATGAGAGGCAACTCCTTCCGCACTGCCAGGTTGTGTAGCATGCAGCAGACGATGACAATCTTGCACACCTTTGCTGGGGCATATGGGAGGGCCCCTCCTGTCTTGTCCAGGCAGCGAAAGCGTCTCTTCAGGAGACCAAATGTCCGCTCGATCACTCTCCTGGTCCGACCATGTGCCTCATTGTAGCGCATCTGGGCTGGTGTCACAGGGTTCCTGAGGGGTGTCAGCAACCACGGCATGTTGGGGTATCCCGAGTCACCTACTTACAGACAATTGCACATTAGCTGAGTTGGAAAAGAGGGTGGAATACAACATTGCAGAACACACACAATGGTACAAAGTCAGTACACACCCACAAGCCAGGCACGCTGGTTCTGCATCTGTGACATCATCCTCAGGATGCAACTACTCCTCATCACGTAGGCATCGTGTGCAGAACCGGGGAAACGGGCACACACGTGTGAGATGCACATATCTGCAAGACATACCACCAGAGCATTGACCGAATGGTAATGTTTCCTGCTCCTGTATGCCTGCTCATGTGCCTGTGGGGGTACTAAAGCCACATGTGTCCCATCAATGGAGCCAATGACATGTGGCATCCTCCCCAGGGCATAGAAGTCACTCTTGACGTCAGTGAGTTGTTGACATTTAGGGAAATAGATGTACTGGTTCAGGTATCTCAACATTGGCCTCCAAAACATCGCGTAGCACACGGCTGAACATGGTCTGTGACATCCCACCAGCAGACGCCACAGTGTGTTGAAAGGTACCGATGGCAAAGAAGTGTAGGGCTGCCATCACCTTCACCTTGGGGGTCAGCGCTGTAGGGTATGGCCGGCCAGGTTCCAAATGTGGGGCCAACCGCACAGCCAATTCCTCAATCAGCGGCCTGTTGAAGCGGTACCGTCGGATGCAGTCCCGTTCAACCATGGTTGCAAGGTCAGGGAATGGTCTATGGACAGCTGGTGCCCTGCAGTGCATAGGTGAAGAAAGAAAGACTGTCAGTCACCCCACATATGTGGCATAGACCATACTCAATATCACATGATACATCATTACGAGACACAAGTACCAGATGTGTGTGCCGTTCTGTAAGGACATGTATGGCACCTACATGGCCAACATCTAACATCACAGTTCAACATGTGTTGGCAACAAGTTCCAGGTTGTGCTATGGGATATCATTAGGCTGTGTCACAGTACCCATGTACTGCTGTCACGTTCCAAACACACACCACAGTGACATGTGAGGACAGTTGTGCCCCAGGCATCACAGCTCATTGACAGGTAGATTCCCATGGACCCAGTATTGCCACATGGACCCTGGCATGACATGGCGTATCATGAATACACCACAGCAAAACAACCATGACCCCCACAGGTAGTGGTCCCTGTTGCCTCTGCAGGACAGACATGGACGTCTGTGACACACACACACGCACAACATCAAAGTCCATGCACAAACAACGTGGATGTGGAGACTGTCTCCCATTGTGCACATGGAATGTTATGTTATGTTATGTTATGTTATGTTATCAAGACTTGTAAAGCGCACGAATACCCGGAGGTGTCTTGGCGCTATGGACAAAGTAAGCCACTGGTGAGTCTCTAATTGCAGAAGAGCCAGGTTTTTAGCTCCTTTCTGAAGGAGACAAGAGATGACGCGTTTCTCAAGTCAATCGGTAGAGAATTCCAGAGTTTAGCAGCACAGTAATAAAAGCTGCGACCACCCCAGAGTAAGGTACGAATTCTGGGCACTCTCAAGAGTTTAGCACCAGATGAACGAAGGTGTCTAGTTGGTTCATACCAAACAAGAAGATTTTGCAAAAGGCTGGCCCTGTATGATTCAGGGCCCTGAACACCAGGTTAAGAGCCTTGAATTTTATTCGCTGCGCTACAGGGAGCCAATGCAAATTACGGATCTCTCCAGATACTGATTTGAACCAAGGGGTGTTTGACAGAAGTCGAGCGGCTGAATTTTGCACGCTCTGTAGTCTTTTCAGGCAATGCTTCTGAACATTTATAAACAGCCCATTACAATAGTCCAATTTAGGCTGGATTAATGAAGTGACTACAGTTCTTTTCGTGATCCTCCGGAAGGTAAGGGAGAATCTTCCTGATTTTCTTAATAAGGAAGTGGGCGGAGGAAACCACAGCATTAGTGTGTTGAACAAAAGAAAGTTTACTATCCACCCATACTCCCAAGTTCTTCGCTTTAGTTGCTGGTTCCGGTGGATCACCCATATCAACGGGCCACCACACACTGCCCCAACTAGGATGCAGATTCCCAAAGGTCAAGATTTCAGTTTTTCCAGAATTGAGTTTAAGGCAGTGTGTGCTCATCCAATTAGTGATGACACCCATGCAGTTCTTAAATTGCAGAGCAGGCGAGGACTGATTTTTATATGCTGCTACTACAATTTGGGAATCATCTGCATAAGAAGTAAGGCTAAAGCCAAAAATCCGGATAAGTGGGGCTAGTTCAGAGACGTATATATTGAAAAGGGTGGGGCTCAAGGAGGAGCCCTGGGGCACTCCACAAGGGAGGAGATATGGCTCAGACTGGTATCCATCGATCGACACTACCAGTCTTCTGTCCTTAAGGAAGGAGGACACCAGTGCCAGTGCTGAACCCCCAACTCCCAGCATCTTCAGCCGCTGTTGTAGGAGTCAGGAATCAGAGACATTGTAAACACAACATGCACACAGACTGTGGAGGGCCATCACTATTGTGGCAATGGGTCACCCTGTGACATACATACCGTCCCACATGGGACTCAGGGGGTATGTGACATGACATACACATACACAACCTGGAAATGTGACCATGCCACATGCTCTGAAATGAACAGTTGCACATCACAGTGGTCATGTGCACCACACACAAAGGATTCTGTCCCCATGAACACGTGCACAGCCTGGGAGTGGCTGCCCCCAAGTGCCACCCAAAAAACCACATGTTGACCCCCATACACAGAAAAGGTAATGCAGCCTTACATGCCTTAGGATACAGTGTGGACAGGCTGTGGTATCGTAGGTGTGCCCCTGAGTCCCTGGAAAGTAAATGTGGCTGGCATACGTTCACCTGTGACAGGCATGGGGACATATGCGAGTGACTTGTACAGGGACGCGTTGTACAGCAATGGTCCGATCGGTGCGCACGCATTGGCCATTGCATATGATGTGAGCGGGAACGCGTTGTTCCTTGAAATACGCGTTGTACAGCAATGGTCCGATCGGTGCGCACGCATTGGACATTGCATTACATGTGAGCGGGAACGCGTTGTTCCTTGAAATACGCATTGTACAGCAATGGTCCGATCGGTGCGCACGCATTGGCCATTGCATATGATGTGAGCGGGTACGCGTTGTACAGCAATGGTCCGATCGGTGCGCACGCATTGGACATTGCATTAGATGTGAGCGGGAACGCGTTGTTCCTTGAAATACGTGTTGTACAGCAATGGTCCGATCGGTGCGCACGCATTGGCCATTGCATATGATGTGAGCGGGTACGCGTTGTACAGCAATGGTCCGATCGGTGCGCACGCATTGGACATTGCATTACATGTGAGCGGGAACGCGTTGTTCCTTGAAAGACGCGTTGTACAGCAAAGGTCCGATCGGTGCGCACGCATTGGACATTGCATTACATGTGAGCGGGAACGCGTTGTTCCTTGAAATACGCGTTGTACAGCAATGGTCCGATCGGTGCGCACGCATTGGCCATTGCATATGATGTGAGCGGGTACGCGTTGTACAGCAATTGTCCGATCGGTGCGCACGCATTGGACATTGCATTACATGTGAGCGGGAACGCGCTGTTCCTTGAAATACGCGTTGTACAGCAATGGTCCGATCGGTGCGCACGCATTGGCCATTGCATATGATGTGAGCGGGTACGCGTTGTACAGCAATGGTCCGATCGGTGCGCACGCATTGGACATTGCATTACATGTGAGCGGGAACACGTTGTTCCTTGAAATACGCGTTGTACAGCAATGGTCCGATCGGTGCGCACGCATTGGACATTGCATTACATGTGAGCGGGAACGCGTTGTTCCTTGAAATACGCGTTGTACAGCAATGGTCCGATCGGTGCGCACGCATTGGCTAGGGCCTGGCATGGCAACGGACGCGTTTTCGAAGCTTTAACGAGTCTGATGCAGTGAATTCAGTTGGCCAGCCACAACAATGTTGCAAATTCATGGGTGTCATGAAGTTGAACTTTTGAAGGATGCTGTGGGCGTGTATACGTGGTGCAATTCCATGGATTGACCAGATTCAGAAGATGCAAACGACTTGGACCTATCACTTTGGACACATGGGACAGTATCTGCCTCTGCAGCACACATATAATGCTGGCTGTTCCCCTGAGAGCTCACTTGCCTGCACCACATGCTCCAGGACGACATCTGCCACCAACACTGCTGCTGTCTCTGCATCCTCTGGCTACTGCAATGGCACGTACTGTGGAGAGAGCCCCAGCCTTCCGCGCTGAGGAGAACCAGGCCCTGCTGGACAACCTCCTTCCACAGTACAGCAAGCTGTATGGGAAACCAGGGGAGCAGGTGAGTGTGCTGTCCACTGCCTCACTAAATGTGCATGTTGTCTGACTAGCAAGACTTTCAGTGTGCACACCACTGGTTAGCATGCTCACTGAGTAGTTCTCACCCCCCAAAGTGTGTAGTTACATGCACTGAACAGGTATAGTGCAGTAACAGTGCATTCCAACAAGGTTTTACTTCCCAGGCAATGATACCATTTAGTAACTGCTGGTAAACTGTTCATAGCCATAGTTGCACTGCCTGTGTACATCATATGCCCCTGTGATTGAGACATGTATATCCAACTGTGTGATGCACGGATATGTTGCATGTGTAGTAATGGCCTTTTTCACTTTGTCATCCTCACAGGTTGATGCCCACCAGAAGCAGGAGATCTGGCTGACCATCGTCCGGGCAGTACGATCCATGGGGGACTACAAGCGCCGGATCCGCAACTGCCAGAAGAGGTGGCAGGACCTTCGGGGCTGGACCCGGAGGATCGCAAGGGTCCAGCTGAAGCTGTCGCCTCCTCGCAGGAGGGGGGACACCGGACCCTGACCCCCACATGCACCGGATCCTGGCGGTGGTCTTCCCTGACCTGGATGGGCAGCTGAAGGCCAGACAGCAGCAAGGAGGGGGTGAGTCCATGACTGCACTGTGAACTTTGTCTGACATGCTATGTGCCCTCCTCTGGCCTGGTTAAACCTCTACAGTACATCAGTCTTGTGGTCCAGGACCCATGTCCCTCAATTGTGACATGCCCACTCCTCATCTGATACCCATGTGTGGCCCTTACAGTCTGGTAATTGTGTCACTTGGGTACTGTGTCCTTGCATTTTGCTTAGCTCAGGGTGGGGGACAGCATTTGTTACCGTACCTTTGTGGTGGGCTTCATGGGTGGGTCAATTGCTTACACAATGCCTGAGTTCTGACATGTAATCTGCGTGTAACTTTGATATGTGTTCCAATTGCTGATCTGACTCACCACATGTGCCTGGGGTATTTGGCACACCCCCATGCTGCGGGTGGGAACAATGTTTGGGCCTCAGGAGTATGTATATCAAGTGTGTCACACATGCTTAGCCACATGCCTACTGTCCAGGGCTCATCCCTCTTTCACGTGGAGCAGGACAGTCATGCCTACTCCAGGGCATACAATACACTCTGTACTCCCACTCCCGTGTATCAGCTGACACGTTGTGCTCAGTGAAATGTTCCCTCAGGTGTCTGCCTCTGTGTCATTGTGCTGTGGCTTCGTTGTCAGGACTAGTGGGGTGTTTGTCGGTTAGGGCTCAGCATGCCATCTGAGATGTGACCATGAGAGATGATACTTGTGTGACAGGATACCCGGCGGGTTGCAGTGCGCTCTACAAATAGCCCTTACATTACATTACATATAGGTGTTTGATCACTTGACTGTGCAGACTGGTGCATGCGACTGAGAAGTTCAGGCAGCTGTTTATCATTCACAGCAGACTGTGAGGTGCTCAGGTTCAGAGAGTTGTGTTTCATGTCTCCCATATGTCCAATTGGTATGACGTGGACAAATAAGAGTTCAGATGATGTGGTGTGTGGGGGATGGACATGTGCACTTGTCAGCTACAGAACTTGCATTCCCCATGACCTAGGATTGTGACACAGTGCAGACTGTTGTTGGCTGGCTGACCTGCCCATGTGACTGGAGACAGTGATGTATGACTGTGCAGGCATGCCTGTGCCATGGCATTAAACTTCCTAGGAGTGATCCTGCAGGGGAGTGACATGTGCAACATGCACCCCGTTGTGGCATTGACTATGAGGACATGGGTGCATCATGGTGTCTGGTGCTGGTATGCATCACATGCATTTCAAATTAGACTCTGGCCATCCCTTTATCCGGACACCTGTACTGACTCAGTGGCAAGAGATGTGATGTGTGCATGTTCACATACTTCACTGTGTTCTCTGCAATGTCCAACAACTGGGTAGGTGGTGCATGTGTCCACACTGGGGTATTACCATCCGACAGGCACCAGACAGATGGGTGCAAGCTGTTTGAGGGTAAATGGGTGGTCACACCCTTCTGCTTACCGGCTCATGAGAGCACGACCCGCACTCTGCTACTTCACTTGAAAAGAAGGAACAACGGTGTGAAATACAGTGGCACTTTGTTAAGCAATTCAGTAACACCGAGAACTGTTCATTTAATGCTGCTCATCAACACATGAGCAGGATGAAAATGAAAGCATCAACAATATTACAAATCATATTTTAAGTGAAGCACAAAGATCGATGTAACTATCTATCAGTGAGCTACAGCCTATGGGGCAAGTCTTAAAAGAGGGATCATGAATAGGCAAGTGCCTAGAAGGCAAATCTTAAATAAGAGAGCAAGAACCATCCAAGGCTACACAGTTTAAGCTAGGATAAATGCAATGATTTGGGTGTGGATGAGTTAAATTAGAGAGGCTGACAAAGCCAAAAGGCTAGCAATCAGAAAAGAGCATTACCACCTTGAGAGTAGAAGTTCTAGGCCCAAGATCAGGAGAACGGCCGACCGGGAACCCTCCCCATGCAATGCACTGGTATGAAGAGTTCAGGGCGTGAACATGGGTGCAAACCTTTTATATGGCTTAATGCAGAACTCCTACCCACAGTTGACGTGGGCCCTGACGTGGGTCCTTGACCGCACGCTTACAGTAACTGTGAAAAGTTTTTTGAAGAACAGAGAAGTGGTATCATGGTGAAAACAGGGGCTTTTAGCAGGTGGTCGGTGCTCTTGACCGCAAACATAAGAAAAAGATAACTTTTACCGTAGATGTTCAGAAATTAAGATTTCACATATTATTTCTCTGTCACGTAGCCGCCTTTTCAGTTTCAGTTGAGCAAGCGTGGAAAGTTTCATAAGTTAAAATATTGCAAACATTGCTTGTGAAAGAGCAAGATGTACCAGCAGAGTGTCACGTACGTGTGGGCTAACCTTATTCTTGTGACTGTGGAAATTTACAAGGAGGGGCTGGTGCCGCGGTGGATGGCACAGGTCCCTGCTGTCAGGTCAGAAAGGCCTACAAGATTTGTTGTATTAAAAAATGATAGCAAGAGGCAGTGGCCTCTTGGGCCTACATGTGTGTGTGCATCTAAGGAGGTGGGTTTGGGCCTAAGTGTATGTATCTAAGGGGTGTGGACCACTGTGAGGGCTTGGGCCTAAGTGTATGTATCTAAGGGGGTGTGGACCACTGTGACAGGTACTAAAAGGCTAAAAGAAAAATGGACAACTTAGGTCATCTATCAGGGCCTGACTGGTGAGGCCTATATGGGAGTGCCATGTTTCATGGGCAGAGCAGAAAGGTACATAGGTCTGTGTTAAATGGCAGAACAGAACCCTACTTCAAAGGCCAGGAGGGGAGTGAGTGCCATGGTTGACCATCAGACTGACAATTGGCTTCTCCTAATCTGTGTGAGCACTTTTGGCAATGTTCAACTAAGGACGCCAGGGCTTGCTCTGTAATGTGCTGTACTTACTGTGGTGTGTGTGGTCAGTGCAGGTGACTGATGTTTGTCTGTTTCCCTAATTGTTTGCAGATACATCCACGGCCACAGGAGGGGACAGCTCCACGGACCAGGAGGAGCTGCAGAGCCAGACTGGGTCAGCAGCCGATGAGTGGTCGGAGGGACCCAGTGGCACGGAGGGCGAGGGGAGCCACACCGAGGAGTCCTCAGCACCATCCACCTCAGCCGAGGACCACAGCAGCTTGGAGGATGACTCCCTTGTGGAGGCGGGTGTCAGCAGCCACCACACCCCAGCTATTATGGCTGTCCCCGCCACCACCACCACCACCGCCCTCCCATCGGCTCCCATTCCAGAGGTCCGTGGAGGCTCCCGTGTTCGGGAGCGTGTCTCCTTCGTGCCAGGCACCGCACCCCCTGCCCCTGTGTCCCCTGCTGCCCTGAGTGAGGAGTCTGTGTACTTACTTCGCCAGCTCCATGTAGGGCAGACAGCAATGCTCAGTGTCCTCCATGCACACACCACTCTGTTGACACAGCTGGTGTCATTCATGGAGGGCATCTCATCTGGCATGTCTGCCCTATAGAGGAGCAATAAGTCCATGGACTCCTCCCTGACGGCAGCAGTGTCCCTCCTCCAACACTCCCTCACCCCTCCTACCTCTGCCCCATCCACACTTCCTGGCACCCTACCTGTCCCAAGCACATGCACACCTGCACAATCACCCAAACACACAGACAAGAGCAGCACAGAAACAACCAAAACAAAGGCAAAACATGCACACAAGCATCCTCAGGGGATTGATACCACACCCACAGGGGATGGGGAACAGACACACACACAGGCATCCACAGTCACTCCGCAGTCCTCCAAATCTTCTCCCTCCAAGACCCCTTCCCTTGCCTCACCTGCAACCCCACCTAAACAGCAGCTCTTCCTCTGTGACCTCGGCCTCTTCCCCTCCGATCCAGCTGATCCAGCATACAGGGGGAAGAGGAAATCCACCCACACAGAGGGGAGTGCCCCTCACCCCGGATACCCTCCCCCAGGCACAGACAAACTAAGGCCCCCACACGCAAGTCCCCCCGGTCCCGGAAGAGCAAGACCCCGTCACTGCCCTGCAGCTCAACCACACAGTCTCCTTCCTCCATCCCTCAGGCCCCCACAACACAGGTTCCCCCCCCACACCCTGCCCCAGGTTCCCCCACCCACAGATACACCATCCCCAAAATGATCCGGCCTTCTCCCCCTACCACTTGCTCTTCCAGCCTCACACCCCCGCTGCACATGTTTGTGACACTGGTGTGGAGACCGTGTCCTCCCCCTCTGTCCTGCCCACCTTACCTGAACCCCATTCTACTCCCCTGGAGATAGGCACTGCAGTGGAGTCCACTACCACCCCGTCTGACTTGGGCACTGAGGTGGGGAACCTGTCCACTCCATCTGGCCAGCCCACTGCACTCGTGCCGGCACCCACACCATCTGACTCATGCCCCCCAGTTGTGCCGGCACACACCATGTCAGACACCTCCACTGCAGTTGTCAGTGACTCTCCAGCACCAGCCACCACTTCCCTGCCTCCTTCTGGTGAGCCCTGATCCTGTCCCTGCGATGCCTGGCCTGCCCCCCGTATGCCCCTCCGAGGGGAATGTCCCTGGACCGTAGCAGTGCAGGCAAGCAAAGGGTGACATCTGCCACTGGCACCCTGTTCGGACTTTACTGTTGGACTGGCCATTGGCCTTTGTTTTTCTTCTGGACTTTCTATTTAACACACATATGCTGAATAAAGCTCCTTTCTGTTCTCTGGTGGTTTTGCTTCAGATGTACATGATGTTGATGATGCTAACCATGCCCTTGCTGCAGTGATGGTGATTTTTGCTATCAAGAACATGAAGTGTTACTGTGCGGGACCCCATGTGGTCCAGGGGGAATGTGTCCTATCCTGGTGTGTAGCCATGTCATCCTTTGCAGCAATATGAGGGTGTCATGTTTTCAATATTTGCCAATGGGATTACCTACATTTATTTGCAATATCACATCTGTGGCTTACACCCCTGCACATCAGTTGTGCTTGCCATTGTTCAATTTGTCTATTTCCCTGACCGTGTGACCATCTCCACTGGACATGCAAGTTTGGGCATCAATGGGGAAGGACTCATCTGTGTTATCAGTGCAACTTGCTATACATGTGTGTTGGATCTGTGCAGATGATTTCGGTGACACTCCCATGACCAGGCTGATGTGACGAGAGCCTTCATTTTGTGCTAATTGTTGACTGAGTGACCAAGTGTTCTGCTGACATGATAGAGCCCTGCAGAGACAACGTATGGCACAGCTTTCCTTACACAGGAGTGGAGTCCCCTCATGGCAGTGTGTAATTCTGTGACATTGCCTGAGCCCAAGGTGTGTGTTGTGTGAGCATGTCTGTGTGTGTTCACTTCCATTTTGCTACGCAGGCTGGGATCCCTAGTGATGTTCCTGTTTGTGATGCTTGCTGAGTTGACCTATGTTCCCCCCAAATCTTCGCACTGGGTTCTCTGGGATGTGGGTGCATGCCACATTACTGGTCATCAGGGTGTCATCCATAGGTGTGTTTCCTGCCAGGGCTGAGTTTGTGGTCAAACGCAGATGAGACACAGTCAGGATTCCCCTTGGCACTTGTTGGTTACACAAGTCATGTAATTTACAGTTTGGGTTAGCTTTCAGTGATTGTGACACGTGTGTGTGACTGCTGCCACTCCTCAGGGTCAGAGCTGCAATGTTAGAAGTTGTCTATGTGTGTTCTTTGTGGGTGACCTTGACTTCTTCATTGGTGTGTGACTGTGTCCGGGATCCCATTGATTGTGGTGGATTTCACGTCATGCCCATGTACGGCGTACTGTGCAGTGTGTCAGACATTCACGAGTCTTGTTGACTGGCCATGTGTGATGGGTTTCTGCACCTTAGTTCCCACCACCACCCCTGGGATTGTCATGGGTGCATGTGCAATGTCACCAGTCCATGTGAGCTTCACTGCTGCACATTGGTGGAGATCAAGGTGTGTGGTGTTGAGTGTGTGCAAATGAGAGTTGTTGCACGGCTAGACCCCTACCTCCATGTTGGCCTTGGCTGACAGGCCGTGCTGATTGATTTGTGCTTGTGTAGGTGTGATGGTAGTTTGTTGCTCAGGACACATGACTGTGGTTCACAGTGTGAACGGCATCTAGCTTTGTCATCACAGTGGGATTATCATGCAGGCCAGGGTCACCACAATGTGGGGTCCCTGGGGGTAGTGCTGTGGTGGGTCTGTCTCTTGCTGCGTTATTTGCTGTTCCTACAAGCTTGTGTGACATGTGTAATTTGGGCTCCCTCTCATCTAACAATGCCTGATTGCCCACACAGGGGAATCCGATCCATGAGTTACTTTTGTGTGGCACTGTATACACATCTGTGTAATTGGGATTCAGGCCTCCTCATGTGTTGTGTGGTTGCCTGGGGACACGGCACACGGCACACCCCCCCATCACCTGTTGTGTTTGATATGCAGTGTGAGGCTGCCTGTTTGTGTTTGTGCATCTGCACCACTGCATTGGCATATCTTTAGTGTGCCATTGGCTGTATGTTGTTTTGTGGGTTTCCCCTGCTGTCCCTGGGACTCCTAGGTCATCAGTCAGCACAATGATCATGGTTAGTATGTCCCATTGCTGCCATGGTATGGTATTTGTTCACCTGACATCTACAGTCTCCACAGGATATCTACATTTGTGTGTCCATTGGTGCAGATATGTGGGACTGCATTATGATGGTCACTTCTGTCATTGTGTTATTGATGAATGGTGACAATGTCAGCCCCCATGGGTGATGTTTGTCTGCACATGGCCAAAGGTATATCTTATTTGCACTGCACTGTTTGCCTCACCCAATCTATGTTGCTATGGGACACAAGCACTACTATGCCACAGATGTGTTTGTTGTTCTGTGACCAGGAATCATCCATGCTGTTTGGCATTTGCAGCTTTTCCCATGACAACACTTACATTTTGGTCACTGTGATGATGGGGGTTTAGACCCCATTGCCACAATGTTCAAAATGTGCCTCAGGTATGGACCCCACACTTACATTTTGGTCACTGTGATGATGGGGGGTTAGACCCCATTGCCACAATGTTCAAAATGTGCCTCAGGTATGGACCCCACACTTACATTTTGGTCACTGTGATGATGGGGGGTTAGACCCCATTGCCACAATGTTCAAAATGTGCCTCAGGTATGGACTCCCACACTTACATTTTGGTCACTGTGATGATGGGGGTTAGACCCCATTGCCACAATGTTCAAAATGTGCTTCAGCTATGGACCCCACACTTACATTTTGGTCACTGTGATGATGGGGGTTAGACCCCATTGCCACAATGTTCAAAATGTGCTTCAGCTATGGACCCCACACTTACATTTTGGTCACTGTGGTGATGGGGGGTTAGACCCCATTGCCACAATGTTCAAAATGTGCTTCAGCTATGGACCCCACACTTCCCTTTTGGTCACTGTGGTGGTGGGGGTTTAGACCCCATTGCCACAATGTTCAATTGGGCTTCAGCTATGGGCCCCACACTTCCTTTTGGTCACTGTGATGATGGGGTGTTATACCCCATTGCCACAGTGGTCATGGTCTGCTTGCATTGTGGAGGCGACACACATTTCTGTGTGACACATGTGATAGGGGGTCACATTGTATGCTCAATGTCATGTTCAGTGTTGTAGGCATTTGACACGGACTACACACGCTTGTCATGGTGTTGGTGGGATGTATTTTTCAGACATTCCTTATGTTGGAGTATGCTGGTTGTGTCATGCATTACCCGTCCTATGTGTAGGGGTGGTGTGGGTGGTAGGCATCCAGGCCCCCTGAGTAGGGGTGGTGGTAGTGGTAGGCATCCATCACCCTATGAGTGGGGATGGTAGTAGTGACAGGCATCCAGGCCCCCATGAGTAGGGGTGGTGGTAGTGGTAGGCATCCAGGCCCCCTGAGTAGGGGTGGTGGTAGTGGTAGGCATCCAGGCCCCCTGAGTAGGGGTGGTGGTAGTGGTAGGCATCCATCCCCCTATGAGTGGGGATGGTAGTAGTGACAGGCATCCAGGCCCCCATGAGTAGGGGTGGTGGTAGTGGTAGGCATCCAGGCCCCCCTGAGTAGGGGTGGTGGTAGTGGTAGGCATCCAGGCCCTCCTGAGTAGGGGTGGTGGTAGTGGTAGGCATTCATCCCCCTATCAGTGGGGATGGTAGTAGTGACAGGCATCCAGGCCCCCATGGGTAGGGGTGGTGGTAGTGGTAGGCATCCAGGCCCCCTGAGTAGGGGTGGTGGTAGTGGTAGGCATCCATCCCCCTATGAGTGGGGATGGTAGTAGTGACAGGCATCCAGGCCCCCATGAGTAGGGGTGGTGGTAGTGGTAGGCATCCAGGCCCCCTGAGTAGGGGTGGTGGTAGTGGTAGGCATCCAGGCCCCCTGAGTAGGGGTGGTGGTAGTGGTAGGCATCCATCCCCCTATGAGTGGGGATGGTAGTAGTGACAGGCATCCAGGCCCCCTGAGTAGGGGTGGTGGTAGTGGTAGGCATCCATCCCCTATGAGTGGGGATGGTAGTAGTGACAGGCATCCAGGCCCCCATGAGTAGGGGTGGTGGTAGTGGTAGGCATCCATCCCCCTATGAGTGGGGATGGTAGTAGTGACAGGCATCCAGGCCCCCATGAGTAGGGGTGGTGGTAGTGGTAGGCATCCAGGCCCCCTGAGTAGGGGTGGTGGTAGTGGTAGGCATCCATCCCCTATGAGTGGGGATGGTAGTAGTGACAGGCATCCAGGCCCCCATGAGTAGGGGTGATGGTAGTGGTAGGCATCCAGGCCTCCCTGAGTAGGGGTGGTGGTAGTGGTAGGCATCCAGGCCCCCTGAGTAGGGGTGGTGGTAGTGGTAGGCATCCATCCCCCTATGAGTGGGGATGGTATTAGTGACAGGCATCCAGGCCCCCTGAGTAGGGGTGGTGGTAGTGGTAGGCATCCATCCCCCTATGAGTGGGGATGGTAGTAGTGACAGGCATCCAGGCCCCCATGAGTAGGGGTGGTGGTAGTGGGAGGCATCCAGGCCCCCGAGTAGGGGTGGTGGTAGTGGTAGGCATCCATCCCCCTATGAGTGGGGATGGTAGGAGTGACAGGCATCCAGGCCCCCATGAGTAGGGGTGGTGGTAGTGGTAGGCATCCATCCCCCTATGAGTGGGGATGGTAGTAGTGACAGGCATCCAGGCCCCCCTGAGTAGGGGTGGTGGTAGTGGTAGGCATCCATCCCCCTATGAGTGGGGATGGTAGTAGTGACAGGCATCCAGGCCCCCATGAGTAGGGGTGGTGGTAGTGGTAGGCATCCATCCCCCTATGAGTGGGGATGGTAGTAGTGACAGGCATCCAGGCCCCCTGAGTAGGGGTGGTGGTAGTGGTAGGCATCCATCCCCCTATGAGTGGGGATGGTAGTAGTGACAGGCATCCAGGCCCCCTGAGTAGGGGTGGTGGTAGTGGTAGGCATCCACCCCCTATCAGTGGGGATGGTAGTAGTGACACGCATCCAGGCCCCCATGAGTAGGGGTGGTGGTAGTGGTAGGCATCCAGGCCCCCTGAGTAGGGGTGGTGGTAGTGGTAGGCATCCATCCCCCTATGAGTGGGGATGGTAGTAGTGACAGGCATCCAGGCCCCCATGAGTAGGGGTGATGGTAGTGGTAGGCATCCAGGCCTCCCTGAGTAGGGGTGGTGGTAGTGGTAGGCATCCAGGCCCCCCTGAGTAGGGGTGGTGGTAGTGGTAGGCATCCATCCCCCTATGAGTGGGGATGGTATTAGTGACAGGCATCCAGGCCCCCTGAGTAGGGGTGGTGGTAGTGGTAGGCATCCATCCCCCTATGAGTGGGGATGGTAGTAGTGACAGGCATCCAGGCCCCCATGAGTAGGGGTGGTGGTAGTGGGAGGCATCCAGGCCCCCGAGTAGGGGTGGTGGTAGTGGTAGGCATCCATCCCCCTATGAGTGGGGATGGTAGGAGTGACAGGCATCCAGGCCCCCATGAGTAGGGGTGGTGGTAGTGGTAGGCATCCATCCCCCTATGAGTGGGGATGGTAGTAGTGACAGGCATCCAGGCCCCCCTGAGTAGGGGTGGTGGTAGTGGTAGGCATCCATCCCCCTATGAGTGGGGATGGTAGTAGTGACAGGCATCCAGGCCCCCATGAGTAGGGGTGGTGATAGTGGTAGGCATCCAGCACCCTATGGTGTGTATGGCATTGGTGGTAGCCATCCCGCCCCTATGGTTCTGCTGTTGCTAGTGTACGTCATTTCTGCATCCCTGTGTGTGTGTGACATATGTTGGGTACGTGTCGTTTGTTTGTGTGGTGGGTGTTTGACTTACCGTCTGCGCCGTACGCGTCCGTACCTGTTCCGGTAATAGATGTAGAGTATTGGTAGGACCTGCGCGATGGGATTCATGGTTGGTTCGTCTCGTTCGGCTTTCTCGTGGCTTCGACTCGTAGTCGTCGCTGGCTTGTTCGTCTCGTCGCCGCGGATCATCTTGTGGCGCGAATCGGAGCTTATGTACAGCTCTCCCGGATGTTCTGACGTGCCGGACGTAGTGACGGGTTCGGCGCGTACGGAGTGCGCATCGTACTAGTCCGGCCGGAAGGTGCTGTGTATTTGGTTCCGTGCGACTCGATTCGGCGTTTACGGATCCGGCTCGGGCGGGGAACAGGAGCTGAAATGGGTAAGTACGGCTCGCTCGGAATCTGGGCTGTTATGCGCATCGTACTTGTTCGTTGGGACGACTGTTCGAATCGGTCGGGAAACACGCATTCGGCTGGGTTTTTTTCCGGACGAATAGTGTTAGGTGCACTTCCGGCCGAGATCGGAATCGACCCCTACATTTTTAACCTTCTGCAAGCTTCTTGAAATGCAAAGTGTGTAATGGTTAAAACAAAAACTAATGGACAGCTTCAGCAGTACTTCACGCTAGTGGGAAACGCTCCTGCTGCTAGAAGAAGCACTTGAGGAGTGCCACTTTATGGCTCCACTATATCTTGCTGTGAGCCCCCGTCCCATGCAGAGAAACACCAGGGCACCCTCTATCCCATGGATAGTCACAAACATTTGCCCAGGGGCCACAAAGTAGGGTCTGTGGTGTGACCGCACTGATGCCAGCAGGGTGGCGGTAGGGGGTCTGGGTGGTTCAGGGATTGTGTAAGGAGGTCTAAAAAATGTTAAACGGGCAAGCATTTATTTGCAGGTTAATAAATGCTTGCCTGTTCGTTTAACAAAAATTCTGAATATTAGTGTTCAGCAACTAAACAGCAGCTCGTGCTGCTGTTCACCAGGGGGCGCATGTAAAGGTCAAGAGGGCCACAAGTGGCCCCCGGGCCATACTTTGAGTATCACTGCTTTATCCCATCCTGCCTGCTTGCCTCTGCAAAGTTTCTCAGCTCATTCGGTGCAAAGGGTAGACTATGTGCTGGAAGGTGTTTGGACATAATATCGGATACAAAATATCATGTTTCAGAAATATCGTGTCAAGAATATCAGGACTTCAAATGTATTGTGGACAGGACTATCGAAGGTAAAAATATTTTTTTTAATGGTATTTTTATTATCGATGTAAAGAATATCGATGTAGTAAATATCGTTGGATATAATATAATTTTTTTAGTGTAAAATAGTATGTAATGTATTGTATTTTTTTATTCTCTGTGTTTATATATATATATTTTTTTTTTTTAAAGATTTTATTTTTAACCCCAGAGGTACAGTACAAAGAAAGAAAAAAGCATTCAATACAGTTAATACTTGAGGATCACATTTTCCATCAAAATACAGTCCAAATTCATTTCATCCAATACATATTAAGAACCAATTGGTCTTTAACTCAACTTTTAAAATTAATATCACAAAAACCTATTTAATTATTTACACATCACTATGAAGTTAATTCTGGTCAGCTTTGACTATCATTCCCAGCTTCCTTCCACCTATAAATAGGTCCCCATATCTGTCTACCAAGATTTTCCCCTCTCTTGCCCTTTCTTTCATATATCCCTTTCTCCATATTATATATAGCTAGCAATTTAGTTAGCCATTGCTGAAAGGATGGGGCTGCTTGATCCAGCCAGGCAGAGGCGATAATAATGCGTAATGCGGCCATAGCAAGAAACAAGAAATAATCATATGAGTTTTGTCTGCCACTCGATTGTGTCCCCAGAAGAATTAAAGCTGGATCTAAAATTACTTGTATATTCAGAGTTTGGTCCATAAATTTTTCTATTGCTCTTGTTAAATTTACCAGAAAAGAACAAGTCGCAAACATATGGGTTAAGTCTGCATCAGAGCTATCACACCGAGGGCACCTAATACCCTCCTGACCTCCCCATTGCGCTATCCTTGCCGGGGTATGGTATAGCCAGAATATAGTTTTGAAATGCTGAGCCTGCAATCCCGCTGAACATAAAATACGCTGACCCATTTCTAACGACTCCGAAAAACAATTTTGCCCTATACAAAGTTTTTGTGACCCTATCCGCCATATCGGAGCACATTTTATTAACTTTTCTAAGTGATCCCTGCAGTTTCTTATTTGCTTGGTGTGCCCTCCGGCTTTCTGCTCTTGCCTCCCCTGCATCTGTTTTAAAGTGGAATACACTAGATCTAATGAAGGTGAGGCAGAAAGAGCAGAAGGAATCTCCAAGTGTCCCGAGTGCGCCGTCTCCGGTATGGCCAATTCCCCTTCCTCCGTATATATTTGGGTGGTTGCAGAGTAATCCCATTTAAGTTTCCTTGCAGTATCTTTCTTCGGGGGCTGGTACTCAATTTAGACTTAGATCTCCGTTTCTGGGATAGAATCCTCACACGTTGAATCCTTTGAGTGTTCATAGAGCCCCCATAAGAATCATCGGATTCAGTCTCAGACCCTAAAGATGAATTTACACCACTTATATCCGATATATCTGTGTCTTCATTCAAGGAATAGAATTTATCCCCCTCTGGAGACCGCAAGGTGATTAAGCGTGAGCCGACCTCCCCTTTTTCCCCGCTAACCGCACTCTGAGCAAGTTCACCAGCTTCACCAATTACGAGCAAACCATTTTCCAAATCTTTCTCTGCCCAAACTGGGACTACTGAACCAGACCCTCTCCTATCAAGATCAGTACCGGTCGGCTGCGTAGTTACCATCACTTCCACTTCCATGTTGGGAGACACGCTCACACCCCCCACAGAATTGCTTTGACCATCTAATATCATACTCTGCTGTATTAGTGGTACCTGCAATGTTTGTATCGGTTGTGCAAGCAGTCCCACATTAGACTCAGACCGATCCCCCTCCTCCTCCTCCGATACCTCGCGCACAGAGCCGGGTCGTGAGACAGCCTCCTTGGTTATGTCAGAGCCTGAGGGGATTACCTCGTGCAGCCTGAGTTCTTCGAAACGTGAGTTGGTGCTATTGCCAGCCGCCGCCGTTGTAGCCGCAAAGCCTCCGCAACTGTGGGCTGACGCATCCCATTCTCATCATGCACTGTGCGCCGCCCGATCCGGCCATCAACTCCGCCATCCCGAGCCTTTCCAGTGATTACCGTACTTCCCTCGATCTCCGTTTTCTTTGCTGGTGCACCTCGGCGATTTTGTCCTGATCCCTTCGCCGCCACGCCAGTCTCCTTCGGCAAGTCTTTTGCGCCCACATCTTTGACGGACCTGGTTACTTTCGGCGCCATCAGGCCCTTGCAGAATGGGCACCCTAAGCCTCGCTGTTTTTCCGCGTCCGCCGAGTGTATCCGAGCCCACGGGCTCAATCCTTGTCTCCACAGCCAAACAAACAGCCGCTCTATCAGGTAGGTGCTGAATGACATGCCCTGGGGTTTTTAACCCACTTAGCCCGCTTATGTCAGTCCAAGAAGTTGTTCAGAGGAGAGGGCAAAAGCAGCGGCTCCCGCAGAGGTCAGTCAGCGGCCATCTTGCCGTGTTTATATATTTTTAATATGTTTTCATTCAATAATTCTTTATTAAATTGTTATAATTTGTCATTTATATTTTTTTAATGTTTCTTTTTAATTCCTTTTTATTTTTTTTAGTAGAGGGATATTGGTTTAATAGGGGATAAGGGTAGGGAGAGTATTAAAAAAATATCTATTTTTAAATGTTAAGCTTATTATTCTAAGATATGCCTTTTTTATTAATTGTAAAAAGTATTTTATTATAGGAAATATTTATTTTATTTAAAAATTTAACGTGAAATAAGATATATTGTAATGTGTTTTTAAAATAAAATATTTAAAACATATTTTAATATTTTTGTAAATTTCTATAAAGTATTATATTTGCATTTATTCAGATGTTTAAGTTAAAATTATTAAACTTTTTGTATTAAATGGTTATAATTGTATAAAAAAAGTTTAAAATATATTTATAATGAATAAAATGTTTATAGATTGTTATAATGTAAAAAAAAAAAAGTACTTAGAAAATTTGGTTATTTGAAACAAATGTAATTGTAGTTTTTTTAAATGTATGAATATTAGAAAAAATTGATTACAATTTTGGAAATGTTATTACTAAATAAAATATACATTTTATTTTTTTAATTTAACATTTTATATAAATTTGAGTGTTTTAAATTAGTGTGTTATAATATAATAATTTTGACAATTTCATAATTTACTAAAGTGTGATAATGTGTTGTATTATTTGTGTATTTTGTATTTTTTAGATATAATATTCTTGGTACATTTGCATTTATAAGATGTTTACACCTTCCTCAAGTTTGTTTAGTGTGGAGCGGGAATAATAAATTTCACCTTTTAGTGTCCAACATCTTCCCCAAACTTGTTTAGATTGGAGTGGGAATGGTAAATGTCACCCCTTTAGTATCCAACACCTTCCCCAAGTTTGTTTAGATTAAAGTGGGAATAGCAAATGTCACCCCTTTAGTGTCCAACACCTTCCCTCAGTTGGTTTATATTGGAGTGGGAATAATAAGTTTCACCCTTTTAGTGTCCAACATCTTCCCCAAATTGGTTTAAAATGGAGTGGGAATAGTGCATGTCACTCCTTTTTGTGCCCAAAATCTTCCCCAAATTGGTTTATATTGGAGTGGGAATAGCAAATTTCACCCCTTTAGTGTCCAACATATTACCTGTGTTGGTTTATACTGGAGTGGGAATACTAGGTTTCACCCTTTTAGTGTCCAACACCTTCCCCAAGTTGGTTTAGATTGGACTGGTAATGGTAAATGTTACCCTTTAGTGTCCAACACCTTCCCCATGTTGGTTTAGATTGTATTGGGAATAGTAAATGTCACCCCTTTAGTGTTTACCACCTTCCCTGAGTTGGATTATATTGGACTAGGAATAATACATTTTACCCTTTTAGTGTCCAACACCTTCCCTGAGTTGGTTTAGATTGTAGTGGGGATAGTAAATGTCACCCCTTTAGTGTTCAACACCTTATCCAAGTTGGTTTAGATTGGAGAGGGAATAGTAAATGTCACCCCTTTAGTGTTTAACACCTTCTCTGAGTTGGATTATATTGGACTAGGAATAATAAATGTTACCCTTTTAGTGTCCAACACCTTCCCCAGGTTGGTTTAGATTGGAGTGGGAATAGTAAATGTCACCCCTTTAGATTCCAACACCTTCCCCAAATTGGTTTAGATTGGAGTGGGAATAGTAAATGTCACCCCTTTAGTGTTTAACACCTTCTCTGAGTTGGATTATATTGGACTAGGAATAAGAAATGTTACCCGTTTAGTGTCCAACACCTTCCCCAGGTTGGTTTAGATTGGAGTGGGAATAGTAAATGTCACCCCTTTAGATTCCAACACCTTCCCCAAATTGGTTTAGATTGGAGTGGGAATAGTAAATGTCACCCCTTTTGTGTCCAACACCTTCTCCAAGTTTGTTTAGATTGGAGTGGGAGTAGTAAATGTCATCCTTTTAGTGTTCAACACCTTCCCTGAGTTGCTTTAGATTGTAATGGGAATAGTAAATGTCACCCCTTTTGTGTTCAACACCTTACCCAAGTTGGTTTAGATTGGAGTGGGAATAGTAAATGTCACTCCTTTAGTGTCTAAGATTTTCCACAAATTTAGTATACTAAAAAGATGTCACACATATTTTTTTAATTTTATTTCTTGACAGTTAATTTATTGTATACTTTTACATTTTGTCAAATACATGTTAAAAATAATAATAATAACAATTTTAAAATGAAGTAAATAAAATAATTTCTTTTTTACTGTAAAAAACCCAGATTTTATACATATTTATATAATGTACATTTTGACCTGGTATTTTACATTTAATATAATTCGAAACATTTTTTAACTTTTTGTACTTACATTTTTTAAACATCATTTAACATATTTATAATTAGTATACATTAAATCGTATATATTGTATACTATTATTTAATTTATACTTTGCAACAATTGGAACATTTTTATAACATTGTTTGACATGTTTGACATTTCTAATAATTTTGGATATTTTTTTAACATTTAATAAACATTTTTACAATATTTCCCATTGATTTCTATGGGGAGATAGTCTTTTTTTAGTTTTGTTTGGTGGCCATTTTATTTTTCCGCTAGCTTGTATTTTGCAGCCTATTGGTGTTATTTTGGGTCTTTTTTCCCGGAGCCAAGTCGCGGTAAGGTGCTGCTGTTCATCGGATCAGGTAAGTCCTTTTGTAGGGGTTTTTTACCGGTTTTGAGGGTAGGGGGGAATTAGGATGGATGTTTAAAAGTTTGGTATAGAGTAGAGTGGGCGGAACTCATGGAGTTTTACTCCGCGGAATTCTGTGGAGTTAAATTTATTTGTTTTCTGAATATATAAATGAATATTTACAAAGGGTCAGGGAAGTTACATAAAAACTCTGCGATATTCCACGGAAGTCCACCCACCCCATATAATATGAAAAAACTTGTATTTTTCCCAACAAGTCAATACACCTTATTTAGATGTTGCTTTTAAAGACACAGGCCCACTCCCCACCCCCTTTCGTTTGTTCCACGATGCCTTTGATGCTAGCCCAAGGAGAAGGTGACTAATGTCTGCTAGCCTCAAGCTGAGTCTAGGTTAGCATGAAAGCTAGAGGCTTCAGGCTTGTTAAATGTCACGGCTATGGCTGCCTTCTCGCTCTGAAGTACCAGACTTCGTCTTTATGGGCGAATGAATCACATTACCGCTAAGGGAAGCCCAGCCTTTGTTGGAAGAGTCTGCCAGTCTGCTGCTTATGGAGATAATTTAATATCACTCCATCCCCTGGCCTCCTGCCTCCTGGGCCATCCCAGTGCGTTCACCCTCCCAGAGAACATGTTCCTTCAAGCAGAACGTGAAAGACGGAAAAGCACCAGAGCCATTAGCAATCAGTCCTACAAAATGTTTGCGTGTGCTGCATTTAGCGCTTTCATTTCCAAAGTATATTTTTCAATAATCGGACATTAAAAATGGTTTGCATATAAATAATGAACAACTTGGATACTTTTTATGAACATGGTTAACAGAATTGCAAAGATTTGTGGGTTGGTGTCACGCTACAACTTTCCGTTCTTTGAAACGCTTCTAAGGAGCTTTAGTTCATACATAATTTGGTGGAGGAATGTCTTTAACTGAGAGGGAAAGGGTCAAATTTGCCAAATAAAAAGAAAGTATGTAGAGTTTCAATGATTGGTTGCCCACGTCTTTACCACTACTTGCTATTTCAATGTTGCGGTGTTTACTCATACAGTTAATCAGCATTGTTGCATTAGATTGTTTCGATAAAGTAATTTATGAGCACAATTTTACCAATAAAATAAGGCAAGCACAGTCATTTGGTCTGGCTTTTATAGTCTGAGCACAGAGATCAAAACATATTGACACCCACACATGGAGAGTCTAAGGCACGGGACAATGTAAACAGTCATAGCACTGTGCAGTAGGAGGCAAAGGGTGATGCACAAGGTTGCTGACACAAACCAGGGTTGCCCAGGCAGACATGCAACATTTCCAAACACACAAGATGGAGATTTCCTCGCAGAAATAAAAAATAATTTTATTTGCTCCCGGCATGAATTAGATGGGGCACATGAGTGGGGGTATAAAAACGGCAAACACAGATTAGGGGTCATTTACGATGTCGGTCGAAAAGGCTCCGAACGGCATTCAGTTTGGCAGAATCCGATTCGGAAGCCTTGTTTCCGACCGACTCGGAAACATTTCCGACCGACCGATTACGATGGTCGGAAACCGTTCGGACTGTCCGACCCGGTTCCGAGTCGCATCCGAATGGCTTTCGGAGACACCGAGTCGGTCGGAGCCGACTCATACGTCTCTACGGGCCGCGTTTCCGACCGAGCGTTACGATGTTGAATTCGGACAGCCTTTCCCAAGCGATCTTTCCGACACGGATTGGATGTCAGAATCTGACTTTGGGGGGCCCGTAGCAGGGCCCCCTTCACCCGGAGCCCTCCGAATGGGCCCAGTAGGGGTACCCATGGGACCCCTCTTTGCAACCATGCACAGTGTGGCAGGCACCATGGGGTGCCTGCCACAGGGTGCAAGGTTTTCCGCACCCACTCCTTTTTTCAATGGGAGCCTGTGTTGTCAGTCGAAACACAGGCTCCCATTGAAGTCAATGGGAGTCCGACCGATTGGTGTTCGGAACCATCGTAATCGGTCGGTCGGACTCCCCCAACCCGAGTCGGTCGGAAACCATTCCGAAACCGATGTTGCTCATAATGTTTTCCGATCGACATCGTAATCGGCCCCCCAGATGGATACATGGATTAGACACAGGGGCCGATTCCGATTCGGGCCGGAAATCTCTCCGACCGAGCCGGACCCGGAGAGATTTCCAACCGAATCGGACCCTAGCAGTCCGACCGAACGAGTACGATGCGCACGTATGCCATCGGACTCGATTCGGTCGGACTCCCATTGAAGTCAATGGGAGCCAGTCGTACGACGCGTACACGGGCTCCCATTGACTCAATGGGCACGACGCGAACAAGGGCGCCCCCTACAGCGTGTTCGCGTCGGTGAGGGTCGCGCCGTACATGCACGTGTAAGGGGGACCCATGGGTCCCCCCTGTGTGCGACTCGCGTGCCTACGCTTCCAGGGGGGTCCGACACGGACCCCCAAAGTGCGGCTCCGACAGCTCCTTGGAGCCGGACTGCGCGAGTCGGTCGGAGCGGTCGCGATGCGCATCGTACTTACCCGGCCGGGGAACGTCTCCATTGTGCGGTGCGAGTCGTCCCCGTGCGAGTCGGTCGGAGCAATCGGGTCCTGCGAACGAGTCGGTCGGAGATTTCGCGAGCGCACGCATCGTACTCGCTCGCCCGGACGCACGTACGATTCGGTCGGGAAATAGGGCTCCGAATCGGATCCGGTAAAGCCGAATCCGATTCGGAGCCCTACCGGCCGAGATCGGAATCGGCCCCACAGTTGGGTGGGGGTATAAAAATGGCCAACATGGATTGAAGTGTTCTTAACAGTTAACTGCCATACTACCATGGTGTGTTTTTTACGGATGTATTAGTTGTTTTGATAATTACTTTGTAGTCGATATTGTGGCAATCGATATTTTTGACATGGTTTATGTTTATTTATAGGTGATGATATTCGTGTTTCTGATATTTTTGTCATCAATATATGTAAAACCCTGTATTTTTGTTAACGATATTTGTGTGCTCAATATTAATGATTTTTATAGTAATGTATATGGATTCGCTATTTTTGTTCTCGATAGTTAATTTCTGATATTTGTGTTACTCGATATTTGTTGGATCTATATTATGTCACTGATCCATGCTGGATCCCACCCTCAAGCATAGAATCCTCACCCCTCCCCACTTGCGGCCTCACTTTATCTTCCTTGACCCTTTACCTGGTAATGGCTGAATGGCTGCAGGCTGCCAGAACCTCGTGGGCATACATGGGTGGTGCAGCCCAGAGGTGGAAATCTTCGTTAGTGGGGAGGCTCTGGGAAGGTTTAAACACACGTTGGGCGATGAGTTGGGAAACTTCACCCAACTTCACTGAGGGTGAACTTAGTGACTTTGCCCAACCACACACACCTAGTAAAAACCTTAACCATTCCTGGTTTAGGCCATGTTAGGAAGACCACTGGACTGTACAAGACATTCAATAGCTTTCAATAGAAAAAAACCTGACAGTGCTAGTACTGACATTTGCAGAATTGGAGGGATCAGGTGATGTTTTTGCTGAAGAAAAGGGATAAATGTGGCTTTGCCAGCAGCTTCCTGATACTACCGGCAGCACCTAAGCAACACCATGAGTTTACAGTGGCACTTGGTGAGCAGATCTCTGGTGATTTACTGAGACCACCAGAAAATAGAGCAGACCCTTGCTCACTGAGCAGACACGTGCTTTAGAGACCTTTCAAGCATTCGGCAAACCCTAAGTAATTGAGCAGATCCCTTGTTTGCTGATCAAACCCCTCCTAATTAAAATAGTCTTTCATCTGTTGAATTAAAATTATGAAGTCGTTTGGTCGATTTTACACTCAATGTAGGACTTTTAATTCACTTCATTGATAAGTCATATGATGCTTCTCTCAGGGAGTTATCAGAGTAAGAGGTTGTGTGCTGTCTGTTCCTTGGTCGTAGTTGAGGGGCAAAACTGAAGGTTGTGGGAAAGCAGCCATCCTGGGCACCAGGCGTTTCCCCTGGAGGCTGGAATGGTGGGGGCCGGTTTTGTTATTGGAGGCCGGTTTTGCAGTGGTACTGAAATATCGGCCCCCAGCAATAACAGCACCAAGCAAGTGTTTCCAACCTACAGGGGCCAGGCAGTGCTTCCCCAGCGGCTGATCCGAGAATATTGCCAGGGCTGCTTTTGGTTCCCAGTCCGGCCCTGTGGGAAAGATATGATTGCGATGAATAACTTTAAACTATTACTGTAGTATAGAATGAGAGAACATTTGCATAACAAGGAAAGATGAGAATAGGTGTTATGTGATTACATAACATAATACAAAAGTTGTTTTTCTTGGAAAGGATGGTCAGTGCTCGTAACTATAATTCAGAAGAAATTGATTGGACAGTGGATCTAAGAGAGACGAGATTTGCTTAGTATCAAGTGGACATCTGGATAAAATATGTATTCTCTGGAAATGATCCAAACATAATCATTAGCACAGTGATAGCATGATTTGAGAATGCCTTGTGCACAGCCAGCAATTAATTATTTGATGTTGTAGTGTTGTTGTACAACAGTATCGTATTGTTGATTATTTCAGTGATGATGATGTATATTTAGGTGAGGTCTGAAAGTCACATCATCTGTGACGTAAATAGAAGTGAATAGTAGGATTATGGCTGCCAAACTAAGCATAATTGGTGAATTTCCATGGTTTTAGGTTTTGAATGGTAATCATAATTTCCTTCATCTAAGGTAGCAATAGTGTTTTGAGAGCAAATAGAGAGGTGGAGACTAAATGAAATAGAAGTTAAACCAGTCCAGTGAATGAAGACCAGATGGACCTTCTCTGCCATCAATGCTCAAGCAACTATTAGCATTTTTCATCATTCAGGAGATTTTGTTAGGCTATTTGATGTTATGTTATGTTATGTAGTTTCATTGTACATCTCGTTCCTATGCCTATGTCAACACGCATGTTTCTATGGAGGTTTTGTGAATGTATTTCCTACATCTCTGTATACATATTATGATTGTTTAGCACCCATTAATATTATCTCTGCGACAAAATTATATAATGAATACAGTAGGTAATAAATACATATTGCATTGAACAGAGAAGTGAAGACTTTGAGAACCTTGGCTAGAATTACAGTCTCAATGACAATGTTACTTACTATACGGAAGGAGCTACAAATCAGAACTTCAAGTAGGCAAAATTAATAAAATGTATATTTTTACCATAATTAAGCAGAGCTAAATTCTTTCTATTTAGGGTGGCAATTGATGCACCACTGTCCTGAATAAATAACCAAATAAATGTTGGTATCCATTTTTTCTTCTCCACTGCAATCTACTTTCAATCATTGCAGGCTCATATGACCCAAAATGTATTGAAACCAATAGTGCTACACCTTCATAAGAAACCATTATACAAGACAGCGAATGAGTTCAGATTTTAGAGTTTTAGCCTTGTTTTCCAGTTTAAAAGGGATTCCTTTGGGAATGGAGACTGAGCAATGCCATTGATTTCCCTTGTAATATTTGACATACCTTATCACCAGTCTTGTTAGCTGACAGAGAGCGCGCCTCGGCTTGCACAAACGACTGTGTTAATCCATAACGTAGTCTTATCTGTTCTCCGTCCTGTGCATGACTTCTAGAGGTCACTGAAGGCCTTGACACTTTTTGTCCTCAGGATCATTCACCCATGGGCTATATCCCACCTACGCAGCCTCATTAATTGTGTTCAACCCATTGCAATGATGATTTGAATGCATGAGCTATGCTTTGTCTTTAACGGGTGGTGCGCTGTACAACATTGTTGTTGTGCCCATACAGCGCTGTCGGATGCATTATTTACACGCCACCAGACCGGATTATTTAGGGTCCTTCCTGCGTTCTCCTCATGCAGTTGTATATTGGGTGCACGAAATCTATGCTATGTGCCTATGCAAGGGGTGGGACGTATGAGCTATGTTTGATGCATGTTTCAAGCACTCGCTGTACCAGTTTAAGCGAGGGTGCCTGGGACAGATTTATTGTTTTATGGCTCTTCATAATTTTTAATTCAGGCTCACAAATCATTTCAAGACCGAATGAGAAACTAATGAATAATGGAAGAATAAATGGTTCAGCTCGCGGATGGCGGGCCAAAGAAGCTTAGAATGGTGACAGAGAGAAGTTTTTATAAGTGGGAAAATATAAGGAGGGAAATGCAGTGAGCCAGCACGAAGGAAGGGAAAGAGGAATGTAAATAAGGAAAGAACAAAGCAAAGTTAAAAGGAAGCAGGATAGAGCATGGATACCAAAAAAGAATAGAAAGAAGTAAAGAAGGATGGAAAAGGGAAAATGAAGGGAGAAAGAAGGAAATTAAAAAGTAAGGGGAATATTAGCAAGGGCCTTATCGCCGCTTTAGCTGCACTTTTTGCCGCTAAAGCGGCGATATTTCTATCGCCCTATTAGCAAGCTGTCGCAACCAGCTGTTAGCGACAGCTTTATGCGAAAGCGACCGTTTTGGTGCCGCTTTGCATGTCAGCGATATATATCGCTAATGACATGCAAAGTAGGCGTTCCCAACTAAAAGCGACTGAAAACAGTCGCAAACACAACTTCCCCTATTAGCAATGCCCGCAAAGCGATAAAAAAACTCGCGCCAACCACGAATATCGCTAGAATCTAACACCTGCTAAAAACCTGACTTAACCATTCTAGTCAATGGGAGGTGGATTGTAAGGTTAAGTCCTCACCTGCCTATTAGCAAGCTTTTCATTAGCGCGTTGAATTTATCGCTCGATTTCTCGCGATATTGCTGGGTTTCGCCGCTATCGCTGGATTTTTATCGCCTTGGAGATAAGCGTTGATAATAACGCGTTATCTCCACGATGAAATCCAGCGATAGCCGGCGATAAAAAAAACAGCGCTAAGCGCGCTTTGCGATAATTATCGCAATTCCTTGGTAATATCCCTCTAAGTTTGGAAAAAAGGGTACCAAGAAAAAAGAAGGAAGGAATAAAAAAGAAAGAGAGAAACAAGAAAAGCAGAAGAGTAGAATCATAAATGAAGCTGTAAATGTATAATTTTGAAGACTTCCTGAAAACTTTCCTCAGGGATACAATTTCTACAGGCCTTCATATGAAGGGCCAGGATCGTTCAATTTGCCTGTGACATTTCGTGTGGCTCAAAGTGGGGGTATTTTATTTTTCTGTCTAATCCCTTGTTGTGTAGTGTATGAGCTGTAATATTTCCGACTGGTTCGGTGATGCTTTTGTTTCCTCTTATAGATGAACAATATAGAGCAATGGCTTGGTTTATGAATAACAACAAAGAACAGTAATTGTGTTGGTGAGAGATCATAAAAAGTTCAGAAACCAGGATCCCAGTTCTAAGTTGGTGGGCTCCTGCCCGACGCAACTTGCAGTTCCCAGCCCCATCCCATTTAGAGACAGAAGCCACAGATTGAGCAGCTGTGAAGCCTCCACTGGATCCTTCAGTGCAGAGTGATTGGTGGCAGCCTCAGCCCGTAGGGAATCAGTAGATCCGCCCTATTTTCAACAGTTTCCAGGATGCAGATATTCCCTGCCTGGGTCCCACATGAGAGTTCTCGCTGACTCTGACCAGGAAAATCAACAATGGCCTCATGAACATAGAGAAATCTCCCCGAGCGTAAATGCCATTGTTTTTTTTTAATACATTTTAGAAACAAATCCCCACTTTGGGGGTTTATTTCTGAAAAGTAAAAATAAATGCTAAGCAGGCTACACCAACACGGTGGCCATTTGCTATTCACTTTTGATGAATGTACTTCCACCGGGCAGAAGGGAGCACTTTCACCAAAACAATGCACGCCTGCCTGCCAAGCAGCTCTCAAAGTGGAGGTCCTTCACCAGGAAGGCGCAGATGAGGGAAAAGGTAAGGGCCTCTGCTAATCAGGCAGTCTAGCACAATGACCACCAGGGTAGATGATCTTCTAATTATTAAAATGTTCAACAGAAAATTTAAATTAACAGTTAACTATTTTCTAAATGAAGTGCAATTATATTTTTAAAGCATTACCATTATGTGTTAAACATGCAGCCTTTTGAGTGACGTGTGAAATTCGTTTTTTTATAGGAGGTGACCATTTGTGCACACTTGCTTCGAAGTTGGTGTAGTGGTGTAGTGTCGATTATTTCTGTGGTAATGTGACAAGTCATGTCACCAGTGAAGCCATAGATGATGTATTTTAGGATGAGGTCATAAGGAACATCATTAGTGAGGTCACGAGCTGTCAATGTGGTGTTTAAGGCTGCCTAACTAAACATAATAAACAACATTGAATATCCATGATTTTTATATTTTGAATGGTAATCACAACCCTTCAACTAAAACTGAGCTGCACCCAGTGAGGTGTCAACTCCGAGCTCAGCTTCCTTTTCCCCACAAATTTTTTTATTTGTTCTTTGGCTATGCCCAAGGCTCGGAACATGACCTGGCCATACAATCTATCCGAACCACCATAGCAGCTTCATAGACGTCACCGATAATGCATATCTCATGTCATCTGTGACATCATTATGGAGTCAAGAGCAGTGCATGGGAGGTTGTTAACCCTACCTGATGCATTTCAGTGGTTTTTAGGTTTTGCACTGACACCATGGCATCTGATCGGATATTTCAAGGAATTCTCAGTGTTAGCTATATTTCCAGAGGTAGGGCCATTGAGAAGGTTACGTACGCTCACATACTCTACCAATTTGTGCACATATCTTTAGTAGCAAAAAAGGCTAGAGTAAGTATGTGTCAGAACCCCTTTCAGAGGGTCCCTGGGCATGCAGGGGTCCTGGGCCCAAGCATGATGGGTAAGGCATTTTACTCCTGATGTCCAAAGCCCGATCTAATATGGATCCTGAGCAACATGGCCAGATACCCCTTCTGCACTTGACTCTCAGTGGTAGCTGTGGACTAACAGTCAAAGTCCAATCAAGGTCCAGTCAAATATTTTTTCTTATGAAAAAGAAGTACTTTATTTCTAACTCTACGCATGCAAAGGAAAAACAACATTTGTAAGCAACAAAACTATCCCCTTGAGGTCAGGCTCTAGTGTTTGTCAGGTAAATCCTTGTCCCACCCTCTTCCTTGTAATGTGGTTGGGGTTATTACCCATTTTTTGGTGCCACATTCAGGGAATGCTCACTAGTAGGCTGTACTCAAGAGTTCCACTTTGACTCTTAGGAATTTGCCAAAAGTGTCTTTGGCACCTCAGCACCTTCAGCAACGAGTCCCCTGGGGCCCAGCTGGCCCAATTCAAGTCTTACTTATTCCTGCAAAACACACAAGATGATGGACGGAATGTTGCACATTGGCAAAACATTCACCCCCAGTCACAGATCTGGGTTTAATCCATCGTTATTTTGCTCACCACGCCACCCCAGTTCAGACATGGCCATATGCAAATCAGTCTTGACCCTGTGCCTCATGGGAACCGTCCAGCCCGAACTGCCAAGCCATGTCTTTCCTGGACCGGAATCAAGCATCCTAGGACCGGTTTCTGGCTATCAGCCGTCATCAGCCAGGATAGCTTGACTCCAGTGGCGTAGTGAGCACGGGACCCACGTCTGGGCATACCCTTCCCACATAGGGCGAACAGCAAAACACACAAGATGATGGACGGAATGTTGCACATTGGCAAAACATTCACCCCCAGTCACAGATCTGGGTTTAATCCATCGTTATTTTGCTCACCACGCCACCCCAGTTCAGACATGGCCATATGCAAATCAGTCTTGACCCTGTGCCTCATGGGAACAGTCCAGCCCGAACTGCCAAGCCATGTCTTTCCTGGACCGGAATCAAGCATCCTAGGACCGGTTTCTGGCTATCAGCCGTCATCAGCCAGGATAGCTTGACTCCAGTGGCGTAGTGAGCACGGGACCCACGTCTGGGCATACCCTTCCCACATAGGGCGAACAGCAAAACACACAAGATGATGGACGGAATGTTGCACATTGGCAAAACATTCACCCCCAGTCACAGATCTGGGTTTAATCCATCGTTATTTTGCTCACCACGCCACCCCAGTTCAGACATGGCCATATGCAAATCAGTCTTGACCCTGTGCCTCATGGGAACAGTCCAGCCCGAACTGCCAAGCCATGTCTTTCCTGGACCAGAATCAAGCATCCTAGGACCGGTTTCTGGCTATCAGCCGTCATCAGCCAGGATAGCTTGACTCCAGTGGCGTAGTGAGCACGGGACCCACGTCTGGGCATACCCTTCCCACATAGGGCGAACAGCAAAACACACAAGATGATGGACGGAATGTTGCACATTGGCAAAACATTCACCCCCAGTCACAGATCTGGGTTTAATCCATCGTTATTTTGCTCACCACGCCACCCCAGTTCAGACATGGCCATATGCAAATCAGTCTTGACCCTGTGCCTCATGGGAACAGTCCAGCCCGAACTGCCAAGCCATGTCTTTCCTGGACCGGAATCAAGCATCCTAGGACCGGTTTCTGGCTATCAGCCGTCATCAGCCAGGATAGCTTGACTCCAGTGGCGTAGTGAGCACGAGACCCACGTCTGGGCATACCCTTCCCACATAGGGCGAACAGCAAAACACACAAGATGATGGACGGAATATTGCACATTGGCAAAACATTCACCCCCAGTCACAGATCTGGGTTTAATCCATCGTTATTTTGCTCACCACGCCACCCCAGTTCAGACATGGCCATATGCAAATCAGTCTTGACCCTGTGCCTCATGGGAACAGTCCAGCCCGAACTGCCAAGCCATGTCTTTCCTGGACCGGAATCAAGCATCCTAGGACCGGTTTCTGGCTATCAGCCGTCATCAGCCAGGATAGCTTGACTCCAGTGGCGTAGTGAGCACGGGACCCACGTCTGGGCATACCCTTCCCACATAGGGCGAACAGCAAAACACACAAGATGATGGACGGAATGTTGCACATTGGCAAAACATTCACCCCCAGTCACAGATCTGGGTTTAATCCATCGTTATTTTGCTCACCACGCCACCCCAGTTCAGACATGGCCATATGCAAATCAGTCTTGACCCTGTGCCTCATGGGAACAGTCCAGCCCGAACTGCCAAGCCATGTCTTTCCTGGACCGGAATCAAGCATCCTAGGACCGGTTTCTGGCTATCAGCCGTCATCAGCCAGGATAGCTTGACTCCAGTGGCGTAGTGAGCACGGGACCCACGTCTGGGCATACCCTTCCCACATAGGGCGAACAGCAAAACACACAAGATGATGGACGGAATGTTGCACATTGGCAAAACATTCACCCCCAGTCACAGATCTGGGTTTAATCCATCGTTATTTTGCTCACCACGCCACCCCAGTTCAGACATGGCCATATGCAAATCAGTCTTGACCCTGTGCCTCATGGGAACAGTCCAGCCCGAACTGCCAAGCCATGTCTTTCCTGGACCGGAATCAAGCATCCTAGGACCGGTTTCTGGCTATCAGCCGTCATCAGCCAGGATAGCTTGACTCCAGTGGCGTAGTGAGCACGGGACCCACGTCTGGGCATACCCTTCCCACATAGGGCGAACAGCAAAACACACAAGATGATGGACTGAATGTTGCACATTGGCAAAACATTCACCCCCAGTCACAGATCTGGGTTTAATCCATCGTTATTTTGCTCACCACGCCACCCCAGTTCAGACATGGCCATATGCAAATCAGTCTTGACCCTGTGCCTCATGGGAACAGTCCAGCCCGAACTGCCAAGCCATGTCTTTCCTGGACCGGAATCAAGCATCCTAGGACCGGTTTCTGGCTATCAGCCGTCATCAGCCAGGATAGATTGACTCCAGTGGCGTAGTGAGCACGGGACCCACGTCTGGGCATACCCTTCCCACATAGGGCGAACAGCAAAACACACAAGATGATGGACGGAATGTTGCACATTGGCAAAACATTCACCCCCAGTCACAGATCTGGGTTTAATCCATCGTTATTTTGCTCACCACGCCACCCCAGTTCAGAAATGGCCATATGCAAATCAGTCTTGACCCTGTGCCTCATGGGAACAGTCCAGCCCGAACTGCCAAGCCATGTCTTTCCTGGACCGGAATCAAGCATCCTAGGACCGGTTTCTGGCTATCAGCCGTCATCAGCCAGGATAGCTTGACTCCAGTGGCGTAGTGAGCACGGGACCCATGTCTGGGCATACCCTTCCCACATAGGGCGAACAGCAAAACACACAAGATGATGGACGGAATGTTGCACATTGGCAAAACATTCACCCCCAGTCACAGATCTGGGTTTAATCCATCGTTATTTTGCTCACCACGCCACCCCAGTTCAGACATGGCCATATGCAAATCAGTCTTGACCCTGTGCCTCATGGGAACAGTCCAGCCCGAACTGCCAAGCCATGTCTTTCCTGGACCGGAATCAAGCATCCTAGGACCGGTTTCTGGCTATCAGCCGTCATCAGCCAGGATAGCTTGACTCCAGTGGCGTAGTGAGCACGGGACCCACGTCTGGGCATACCCTTCCCACATAGGGCGAACAGCAAAACACACAAGATGATGGACGGAATGTTGCACATTGGCAAAACATTCACCCCCAGTCACAGATCTGGGTTTAATCCATCGTTATTTTGCTCACCACGCCACCCCAGTTCAGACATGGCCATATGCAAATCAGTCTTGACCCTGTGCCTCATGGGAACAGTCCAGCCCGAACTGCCAAGCCATGTCTTTCCTGGACCGGAATCAAGCATCCTAGGACCGGTTTCTGGCTATCAGCCGTCATCAGCCAGGATAGCTTGACTCCAGTGGCGTAGTGAGCACGGGACCCACGTCTGGGCATACCCTTCCCACATAGGGCGAACAGCAAAACACACAAGATGATGGACGGAATGTTGCACATTGGCAAAACATTCACCCCCAGTCACAGATCTGGGTTTAATCCATCGTTATTTTGCTCACCACGCCACCCCAGTTCAGACATGGCCATATGCAAATCAGTCTTGACCCTGTGCCTCATGGGAACAGTCCAGCCCGAACTGCCAAGCCATGTCTTTCCTGGACCGGAATCAAGCATCCTAGGACCGGTTTCTGGCTATCAGCCGTCATCAGCCAGGATAGCTTGACTCCAGTGGCGTAGTGAGCACGGGACCCACGTCTGGGCATACCCTTCCCACATAGGGCGAACAGCAAAACACACAAGATGATGGACGGAATGTTGCACATTGGCAAAACATTCACCCCCAGTCACAGATCTGGGTTTAATCCATCGTTATTTTGCTCACCACGCCACCCCAGTTCAGACATGGCCATATGCAAATCAGTCTTGACCCTGTGCCTCATGGGAACAGTCCAGCCCGAACTGCCAAGCCATGTCTTTCCTGGACCGGAATCAAGCATCCTAGGACCGGTTTCTGGCTATCAGCCGTCATCAGCCAGGATAGCTTGACTCCAGTGGCGTAGTGAGCACGGGACCCACGTCTGGGCATACCCTTCCCACATAGGGCGAACAGCAAAACACACAAGATGATGGACGGAATGTTGCACATTGGCAAAACATTCACCCCCAGTCACAGATCTGGGTTTAATCCATCGTTATTTTGCTCACCACGCCACCCCAGTTCAGACATGGCCATATGCAAATCAGTCTTGACCCTGTGCCTCATGGGAACAGTCCAGCCCGAACTGCCAAGCCATGTCTTTCCTGGACCGGAATCAAGCATCCTAGGACCGGTTTCTGGCTATCAGCCGTCATCAGCCAGGATAGCTTGACTCCAGTGGCGTAGTGAGCACGGGACCCACGTCTGGGCATACCCTTCCCACATAGGGCGAACAGCAAAACACACAAGATGATGGACGGAATGTTGCACATTGGCAAAACATTCACCCCCAGTCACAGATCTGGGTTTAATCCATCGTTATTTTGCTCACCACGCCACCCCAGTTCAGACATGGCCATATGCAAATCAGTCTTGACCCTGTGCCTCATGGGAACAGTCCAGCCCGAACTGCCAAGCCATGTCTTTCCTGGACCGGAATCAAGCATCCTAGGACCGGTTTCTGGCTATCAGCCGTCATCAGCCAGGATAGCTTGACTCCAGTGGCGTAGTGAGCACGGGACCCACGTCTGGGCATACCCTTCCCACATAGGGCGAACAGCAAAACACACAAGATGATGGACGGAATGTTGCACATTGGCAAAACATTCACCCCCAGTCACAGATCTGGGTTTAATCCATCGTTATTTTGCTCACCACGCCACCCCAGTTCAGACATGGCCATATGCAAATCAGTCTTGACCCTGTGCCTCATGGGAACAGTCCAGCCCGAACTGCCAAGCCATGTCTTTCCTGGACCGGAATCAAGCATCCTAGGACCGGTTTCTGGCTATCAGCCGTCATCAGCCAGGATAGCTTGACTCCAGTGGCGTAGTGAGCACGGGACCCACGTCTGGGCATACCCTTCCCACATAGGGCGAACAGCAAAACACACAAGATGATGGACGGAATGTTGCACATTGGCAAAACATTCACCCCCAGTCACAGATCTGGGTTTAATCCATCGTTATTTTGCTCACCACGCCACCCCAGTTCAGACATGGCCATATGCAAATCAGTCTTGACCCTGTGCCTCATGGGAACAGTCCAGCCCGAACTGCCAAGCCATGTCTTTCCTGGACCGGAATCAAGCATCCTAGGACCGGTTTCTGGCTATCAGCCGTCATCAGCCAGGATAGCTTGACTCCAGTGGCGTAGTGAGCACGGGACCCACGTCTGGGCATACCCTTCCCACATAGGGCGAACAGCAAAACACACAAGATGATGGACGGAATGTTGCACATTGGCAAAACATTCACCCCCAGTCACAGATCTGGGTTTAATCCATCGTTATTTTGCTCACCACGCCACCCCAGTTCAGACATGGCCATATGCAAATCAGTCTTGACCCTGTGCCTCATGGGAACAGTCCAGCCCGAACTGCCAAGCCATGTCTTTCCTGGACCGGAATCAAGCATCCTAGGACCGGTTTCTGGCTATCAGCCGTCATCAGCCAGGATAGCTTGACTCCAGTGGCGTAGTGAGCACGGGACCCACGTCTGGGCATACCCTTCCCACATAGGGCGAACAGCAAAACACACAAGATGATGGACGGAATGTTGCACATTGGCAAAACATTCACCCCCAGTCACAGATCTGGGTTTAATCCATCGTTATTTTGCTCACCACGCCACCCCAGTTCAGACATGGCCATATGCAAATCAGTCTTGACCCTGTGCCTCATGGGAACAGTCCAGCCCGAACTGCCAAGCCATGTCTTTCCTGGACCGGAATCAAGCATCCTAGGACCGGTTTCTGGCTATCAGCCGTCATCAGCCAGGATAGCTTGACTCCAGTGGCGTAGTGAGCACGGGACCCACGTCTGGGCATACCCTTCCCACATAGGGCGAACAGCAAAACACACAAGATGATGGACGGAATGTTGCACATTGGCAAAACATTCACCCCCAGTCACAGATCTGGGTTTAATCCATCGTTATTTTGCTCACCACGCCACCCCAGTTCAGACATGGCCATATGCAAATCAGTCTTGACCCTGTGCCTCATGGGAACAGTCCAGCCCGAACTGCCAAGCCATGTCTTTCCTGGACCGGAATCAAGCATCCTAGGACCGGTTTCTGGCTATCAGCCGTCATCAGCCAGGATAGCTTGACTCCAGTGGCGTAGTGAGCACGGGACCCACGTCTGGGCATACCCTTCCCACATAGGGCGAACAGCAAAACACACAAGATGATGGACGGAATGTTGCACATTGGCAAAACATTCACCCCCAGTCACAGATCTGGGTTTAATCCATCGTTATTTTGCTCACCACGCCACCCCAGTTCAGACATGGCCATATGCAAATCAGTCTTGACCCTGTGCCTCATGGGAACAGTCCAGCCCGAACTGCCAAGCCATGTCTTTCCTGGACCGGAATCAAGCATCCTAGGACCGGTTTCTGGCTATCAGCCGTCATCAGCCAGGATAGCTTGACTCCAGTGGCGTAGTGAGCACGGGACCCACGTCTGGGCATACCCTTCCCACATAGGGCGAACAGCAAAACACACAAGATGATGGACGGAATGTTGCACATTGGCAAAACATTCACCCCCAGTCACAGATCTGGGTTTAATCCATCGTTATTTTGCTCACCACGCCACCCCAGTTCAGACATGGCCATATGCAAATCAGTCTTGACCCTGTGCCTCATGGGAACAGTCCAGCCCGAACTGCCAAGCCATGTCTTTCCTGGACCGGAATCAAGCATCCTAGGACCGGTTTCTGGCTATCAGCCGTCATCAGCCAGGATAGCTTGACTCCAGTGGCGTAGTGAGCACGGGACCCACGTCTGGGCATACCCTTCCCACATAGGGCGAACAGCAAAACACACAAGATGATGGACGGAATGTTGCACATTGGCAAAACATTCACCCCCAGTCACAGATCTGGGTTTAATCCATCGTTATTTTGCTCACCACGCCACCCCAGTTCAGACATGGCCATATGCAAATCAGTCTTGACCCTGTGCCTCATGGGAACAGTCCAGCCCGAACTGCCAAGCCATGTCTTTCCTGGACCGGAATCAAGCATCCTAGGACCGGTTTCTGGCTATCAGCCGTCATCAGCCAGGATAGCTTGACTCCAGTGGCGTAGTGAGCACGGGACCCACGTCTGGGCATACCCTTCCCACATAGGGCGAACAGCAAAACACACAAGATGATGGACGGAATGTTGCACATTGGCAAAACATTCACCCCCAGTCACAGATCTGGGTTTAATCCATCGTTATTTTGCTCACCACGCCACCCCAGTTCAGACATGGCCATATGCAAATCAGTCTTGACCCTGTGCCTCATGGGAACAGTCCAGCCCGAACTGCCAAGCCATGTCTTTCCTGGACCGGAATCAAGCATCCTAGGACCGGTTTCTGGCTATCAGCCGTCATCAGCCAGGATAGCTTGACTCCAGTGGCGTAGTGAGCACGGGACCCACGTCTGGGCATACCCTTCCCACATAGGGCGAACAGCAAAACACACAAGATGATGGACGGAATGTTGCACATTGGCAAAACATTCACCCCCAGTCACAGATCTGGGTTTAATCCATCGTTATTTTGCTCACCACGCCACCCCAGTTCAGACATGGCCATATGCAAATCAGTCTTGACCCTGTGCCTCATGGGAACAGTCCAGCCCGAACTGCCAAGCCATGTCTTTCCTGGACCGGAATCAAGCATCCTAGGACCGGTTTCTGGCTATCAGCCGTCATCAGCCAGGATAGCTTGACTCCAGTGGCGTAGTGAGCACGGGACCCACGTCTGGGCATACCCTTCCCACATAGGGCGAACAGCAAAACACACAAGATGATGGACGGAATGTTGCACATTGGCAAAACATTCACCCCCAGTCACAGATCTGGGTTTAATCCATCGTTATTTTGCTCACCACGCCACCCCAGTTCAGACATGGCCATATGCAAATCAGTCTTGACCCTGTGCCTCATGGGAACAGTCCAGCCCGAACTGCCAAGCCATGTCTTTCCTGGACCAGAATCAAGCATCCTAGGACCGGTTTCTGGCTATCAGCCGTCATCAGCCAGGATAGCTTGACTCCAGTGGCGTAGTGAGCACGGGACCCACGTCTGGGCATACCCTTCCCACATAGGGCGAACAGCAAAACACACAAGATGATGGACGGAATGTTGCACATTGGCAAATATTCACCCCCAGTCACAGATCTGGGTTTAATCCATTGTTATTTTGCTCACCACGCCACCCCAGTTCAGACATGGCCATATGCAAATCAGTCTTGACCCTGTGCCTCATGGGAACAGTCCAGCCCGAACTGCCAAGCCATGTCTTTCCTGGACCGGAATCAAGCATCCTAGGACCGGTTTCTGGCTATCAGCCGTCATCAGCCAGGATAGCTTGACTCCAGTGGCGTAGTGAGCACGGGACCCACGTCTGGGCATACCCTTCCCACATAGGGCGAACAGCAAAACACACAAGATGATGGACGGAATGTTGCACATTGGCAAAACATTCACCCCCAGTCACAGATCTGGGTTTAATCCATCGTTATTTTGCTCACCACGCCACCCCAGTTCAGACATGGCCATATGCAAATCAGTCTTGACCCTGTGCCTCATGGGAACAGTCCAGCCCGAACTGCCAAGCCATGTCTTTCCTGGACCGGAATCAAGCATCCTAGGACCGGTTTCTGGCTATCAGCCGTCATCAGCCAGGATAGCTTGACTCCAGTGGCGTAGTGAGCACGGGACCCACGTCTGGGCATACCCTTCCCACATAGGGCGAACAGCAAAACACACATGATGATGGACGGAATGTTGCACATTGGCAAAACATTCACCCCCAGTCACAGATCTGGGTTTAATCCATCGTTATTTTGCTCACCACGCCACCCCAGTTCAGACATGGCCATATGCAAATCAGTCTTGACCCTGTGCCTCATGGGAACAGTCCAGCCCGAACTGCCAAGCCATGTCTTTCCTGGACCGGAATCAAGCATCCTAGGACCGGTTTCTGGCTATCAGCCGTCATCAGCCAGGATAGCTTGACTCCAGTGGCGTAGTGAGCACGGGACCCACGTCTGGGCATACCCTTCCCACATAGGGCGAACAGCAAAACACACAAGATGATGGACGGAATGTTGCACATTGGCAAAATATTCACCCCCAGTCACAGATCTGGGTTTAATCCATCGTTATTTTGCTCACCACGCCACCCCAGTTCAGACATGGCCATATGCAAATCAGTCTTGACCCTGTGCCTCATGGGAACAGTCCAGCCCGAACTGCCAAGCCATGTCTTTCCTGGACCGGAATCAAGCATCCTAGGACCGGTTTCTGGCTATCAGCCGTCATCAGCCAGGATAGCTTGACTCCAGTGGCGTAGTGAGCACGGGACCCACGTCTGGGCATACCCTTCCCACATAGGGCGAACAGCAAAACACACAAGATGATGGACGGAATGTTGCACATTGGCAAAACATTCACCCCCAGTCACAGATCTGGGTTTAATCCATCGTTATTTTGCTCACCACGCCACCCCAGTTCAGACATGGCCATATGCAAATCAGTCTTGACCCTGTGCCTCATGGGAACAGTCCAGCCCGAACTGCCAAGCCATGTCTTTCCTGGACCGGAATCAAGCATCCTAGGACCGGTTTCTGGCTATCAGCCGTCATCAGCCAGGATAGCTTGACTCCAGTGGCGTAGTGAGCACGGGACCCACGTCTGGGCATACCCTTCCCACATAGGGCGAACAGCAAAACACACAAGATGATGGACGGAATGTTGCACATTGGCAAAACATTCACCCCCAGTCACAGATCTGGGTTTAATCCATCGTTATTTTGCTCACCACGCCACCACAGTTCAGACATGGCCATATGCAAATCAGTCTTGACCCTGTGCCTCATGGGAACAGTCCAGCCCGAACTGCCAAGCCATGTCTTTCCTGGACCGGAATCAAGCATCCTAGGACCGGTTTCTGGCTATCAGCCGTCATCAGCCAGGATAGCTTGACTCCAGTGGCGTAGTGAGCACGGGACCCACGTCTGGGCATACCCTTCCCACATAGGGCGAACAGCAAAACACACAAGATGATGGACGGAATGTTGCACATTGGCAAAACATTCACCCCCAGTCACAGATCTGGGTTTAATCCATCGTTATTTTGCTCACCACGCCACCCCAGTTCAGACATGGCCATATGCAAATCAGTCTTGACCCTGTGCCTCATGGGAACAGTCCAGCCCGAACTGCCAAGCCATGTCTTTCCTGGACCGGAATCAAGCATCCTAGGACCGGTTTCTGGCTATCAGCCGTCATCAGCCAGGATAGCTTGACTCCAGTGGCGTAGTGAGCACGGGACCCACGTCTGGGCATACCCTTCCCACATAGGGCGAACAGCAAAACACACAAGATGATGGACTGAATGTTGCACATTGGCAAAACATTCACCCCCAGTCACAGATCTGGGTTTAATCCATCGTTATTTTGCTCACCACGCCACCCCAGTTCAGACATGGCCATATGCAAATCAGTCTTGACCCTGTGCCTCATGGGAACAGTCCAGCCCGAACTGCCAAGCCATGTCTTTCCTGGACCGGAATCAAGCATCCTAGGACCGGTTTCTGGCTATCAGCCGTCATCAGCCAGGATAGATTGACTCCAGTGGCGTAGTGAGCACGGGACCCACGTCTGGGCATACCCTTCCCACATAGGGCGAACAGCAAAACACACAAGATGATGGACGGAATGTTGCACATTGGCAAAACATTCACCCCCAGTCACAGATCTGGGTTTAATCCATCGTTATTTTGCTCACCACGCCACCCCAGTTCAGAAATGGCCATATGCAAATCAGTCTTGACCCTGTGCCTCATGGGAACAGTCCAGCCCGAACTGCCAAGCCATGTCTTTCCTGGACCGGAATCAAGCATCCTAGGACCGGTTTCTGGCTATCAGCCGTCATCAGCCAGGATAGCTTGACTCCAGTGGCGTAGTGAGCACGGGACCCATGTCTGGGCATACCCTTCCCACATAGGGCGAACAGCAAAACACACAAGATGATGGACGGAATGTTGCACATTGGCAAAACATTCACCCCCAGTCACAGATCTGGGTTTAATCCATCGTTATTTTGCTCACCACGCCACCCCAGTTCAGACATGGCCATATGCAAATCAGTCTTGACCCTGTGCCTCATGGGAACAGTCCAGCCCGAACTGCCAAGCCATGTCTTTCCTGGACCGGAATCAAGCATCCTAGGACCGGTTTCTGGCTATCAGCCGTCATCAGCCAGGATAGCTTGACTCCAGTGGCGTAGTGAGCACGGGACCTACGTCTGGGCATACCCTTCCCACATAGGGCGAACAGCAAAACACACAAGATGATGGACGGAATGTTGCACATTGGCAAAACATTCACCCGCAGTCACAGATCTGGGTTTAATCCATCGTTATTTTGCTCACCACGCCACCCCAGTTCAGACATGGCCATATGCAAATCAGTCTTGACCCTGTGCCTCATGGGAACAGTCCAGCCCGAACTGCCAAGCCATGTCTTTCCTGGACCGGAATCAAGCATCCTAGGACCGGTTTCTGGCTATCAGCCGTCATCAGCCAGGATAGCTTGACTCCAGTGGCGTAGTGAGCAAGGGACCCACGTCTGGGCATACCCTTCCCACATAGGGCGAACAGCAAAACACACAAGATGATGGACGGAATGTTGCACATTGGCAAAACATTCACCCCCAGTCACAGATCTGGGTTTAATCCATCGTTATTTTGCTCACCACGCCACCCCAGTTCAGACATGGCCATATGCAAATCAGTCTTGACCCTGTGCCTCATGGGAACAGTCCAGCCCGAACTGCCAAGCCATGTCTTTCCTGGACCGGAATCAAGCATCCTAGGACCGGTTTCTGGCTATCAGCCGTCATCAGCCAGGATAGCTTGACTCCAGTGGCGTAGTGAGCACGGGACCCACGTCTGGGCATACCCTTCCCACATAGGGCGAACAGCAAAACACACAAGATGATGGACGGAATGTTGCACATTGGCAAAACATTCACCCCCAGTCACAGATCTGGGTTTAATCCATCGTTATTTTGCTCACCACGCCACCCCAGTTCAGACATGGCCATATGCAAATCAGTCTTGACCCTGTGCCTCATGGGAACAGTCCAGCCCGAACTTCCAAGCCATGTCTTTCCTGGGCCGGAATCAAGCATCCTAGGACCGGTTTCTGGCTATCAGCCGTCATCAGCCAGGATAGCTTGACTCCAGTGGCGTAGTGAGCACGGGACCCACGTCTGGGCATACCCTTCCCACATAGGGCGAACAGCAAAACACACAAGATGATGGACGGAATGTTGCACATTGGCAAAACATTCACCCCCAGTCACAGATCTGGGTTTAATCCATCGTTATTTTGCTCACCACGCCACCCCAGTTCAGACATGGCCATATGCAAATCAGTCTTGACCCTGTGCCTCATGGGAACAGTCCAGCCCGAACTGCCAAGCCATGTCTTTCCTGGACCGGAATCAAGCATCCTAGGACCGGTTTCTGGCTATCAGCCGTCATCAGCCAGGATAGCTTGACTCCAGTGGCGTAGTGAGCACGGGACCCACGTCTGGGCATACCCTTCCCACATAGAGCGAACAGCAAAACACACAAGATGATGGACGGAATGTTGCACATTGGCAAAACATTCACCCCCAGTCACAGATATGGGTTTAATCCATCGTTATTTTGCTCACCACGCCACCCCAGTTCAGACATGGCCATATGCAAATCAGTCTTGACCCTGTGCCTCATGGGAACAGTCCAGCCCGAACTGCCAAGCCATGTCTTTCCTGGACCGGAATCAAGCATCCTAGGACCGGTTTCTGGCTATCAGCCGTCATCAGCCAGGATAGCTTGACTCCAGTGGCGTAGTGAGCACGGGACCCACGTCTGGGCATACCCTTCCCACATAGGGCGAACAGCAAAACACACAAGATGATGGACGGAATGTTGCACATTGGCAAAATATTCACCCCCAGTCACAGATCTGGGTTTAATCCATCGTTATTTTGCTCACCAAACTGGGGTGGCGTAGTGGGCAAAAGAACGATGGATTTAACCCAGATCTTTTGACTGGGGGAGAATGTTTGCATTGTCAGCATTCCATCCATCATTTGTTTGCTGTAACACTTTTCGCCCTAAGTGGGATGGATATGCCCAGACGTGGGTCCCTTGCTCACTGTGCCACTGGATTCAAGCTAGCCTGGCTGAAGAAGGGTGACATACCCTGAAACCGGTCCCAGGATGCTTGTTTCCGGTCCGGGGAGGACCTGGCCTGGCAGTTCGGTCTGGACTGTTCCCATGGGGCACAGGGTCAAGACTGATTTGCATATGGCTGGGTCCAAACTGGGGTGGCGTAGTGGGCAAAAGAACGATGGATTTAACCCAGATCCTTTGACTGGGGGAGAATGTTTGCATTGTCAGCATTCCATTCATCATTTGTTTGCTGTAACACTTTTCACCCTAAGTGGGATGGGTATGCCCAGACGTGGGTCCCTTGCTCACTGTGCCACTGGATTCAAGCTAGCCTGGCTGAAGAAGTGTGACATACCCTGAAACCGGTCCCAGGATGCTTGTTTCCGGTCCGGGGAGGACCTGGCCTGGCAGTTCGGTCTGGACTGTTCCCATGGGGCACAGGGTCAAGACTGATTTGCATATGGCTGGGTCCAAACTGGGGTGGCGTAGTGGGCAAAAGAACGATGGATTTAACCCAGATCTTTTGACTGGGGGAGAATGTTTGCATTGTCAGCATTCCATCCATCATTTGTTTGCTGTAACACTTTTCGCCCTAAGTGGGATGGGTATGCCCAGACGTGGGTCCCTTGCTCACTGTGCCACTGGATTCAAGCTAGCCTGGCTGAAGAAGGGTGACATACCCTGAAACCGGTCCCAGGATGCTTGTTTCCGGTCCAGGGAGGACCTGGCCTGGCAGTTCGGTCTGGACTGTTCCCATGGGGCACAGGGTCAAGACTGATTTGCATACCGCTGGGTCCAAACTGGGGTGGCGTAGTGGGCAAAAGAACGATGGATTTAACCCAGATCTTTTGACTGGGGGAGAATGTTTGCATTGTCAGCATTCCATCCATCATTTGTTTGCTGTAACACTTTTCGCCCTAAGTGGGATGGGTATGCCCAGACGTGGGTCCCTTGCTCACTGTGCCACTGGATTCAAGCTAGCCTGGCTGAAGAAGGGTGACATACCCTGAAACCGGTCCCAGGATGCTTGTTTCCGGTCCGGGGAGGACCTGGCCTGGCAGTTCGGTCTGGACTGTTCCCATGGGGCACAGGGTCAAGACTGATTTGCATATGGCTGGGTCCAAACTGGGGTGGCGTAGTGGGCAAAAGAACGATGGATTTAACCCAGATCTTTTGACTGGGGGAGAATGTTTGCATTGTCAGCATTCCATCCATCATTTGTTTGCTGTATTACTTATTCCTGCAGCACGGAAGCATTCATTGTGTCAGCGGGTGCCCTGACTGTGGGCTCTTGCAAGCTCTGATCCTGTTCGGTGAAATCGGTCAGGCGCAGGCTCTTTCCCGAGTGGTGCTGTCGACTTTCCCCAGTGATCGGAGATGCTCACAGTTTGCGTAGATGCGGTAAGTCAGTGCTCCCCACATGGGAGGGTTGGTTTTCTAGCTCCTGACCGGAACCCAATGAAGGTGTGACATCTTCCTCTGCATCTTCCAAGGTCCTTGGGGGTCGATCAGTGGCAGATCTTGATGCACTGGGCTCGACCAGTTGGTCACAGCCTCACTCCTTTCCCAGGCAACGGCCCAAACTCTTCGGCATTTAGTACAGGCAGCCCCTCCTGGCATACAGGGTTGCTGCTGTACTTATGGACACAATACAGATTCCTCTGGTGCAATCAGCCACATCACGGTGGCCCCATCTTCCATACAGGGTCACCGCTAAAGCATTCACGAGTCCTGGTGTGCTGGTCACACAATTACTTCAACGGTGGCCCCCTCTGGCATATGGGCTCACCACAACGAGGCAGTATGGGCTTGGCGCTCCCCGCCCAGTTGCCGATGCATGACTGAGTCCACTGTGGCCCTCTCCTGGCATACGGGGGTCACTGAATCAATCCTGCACATGGGCAACAACCCAATCGGTGCACAGACATATCCTCATAACCTGTCACTGGGAGTCCTCTCGGTAGGGCTCTCACTGGACCTCGCTCCCTCCAACCCTCTCCTCTTCCTCACAGGGCACACTGGTCTTGGCAAGCAGACAGGCACTAGTTCTCTAGGCAGGTGGTCTTGGACTCCGTTGGTAATGTCCCCTCACCCAGCAAGGAGACTAGCAGGCTTGGGCTCAGTCCTGGTCACAACCAGAAGTCTTACAGATCTTCCACTTCTCCCACAGCCCGTCTGGTTGCTTGGCAGATGACTAATTGTGCGGTCTCAACCTCCCTTTCCTATTGTCCATTTCCAGACACTAGGGGGCCGGTTACAATGCGGCCTTAAGGGCCGCATCGTAATGGGCCGCTCGGTTTCCTTTCTAAAACCCTCATTATGATGGAGGCGGTCGGAAAGGAAGCCAGCCGGTCATTCCGGCTGGCTTCCAACGGGCTCGGATAGCCCATCCGCCAGTCGGAAGCCAGCTAGGAATCTCAAGGGCGTGCCTTTACTCCCTTGAGATTCCGATGCAAGTTTCTGACATGGTTTCCATGCTGGTCTGTCTGACAAGGAAACCATGTCGGAAAGTGTGTTTGAGGGCCCACAGCACGGCCCCCTTTGGTGCATGGAGGGGGCACCTACAGTGCCCCCCTGTTGATCCCTGCACCTTGTGGCAGGCACCTTAAGGTGCCTTCCACGGGGTGCAGGGATGAACTGCACCTCCCATTTCACTATGGGAGCATGCATTACGGCCGGTTTATGGCCGTAATGCATGGTCCCATAGTGAAATATAGGAATGCGACTGAACAGTGTTCGGTCGCATCCTAATGAGGTGGTCGGGACAGTCGACCGGGTGTCGGTCGGTCCCAGGACCGAGTCTGTGTCGGGCGGAAGGAATTCCACCCTAATCGAAATCAGGCCCTAAATGTGAATTAGGGTCTGAGCCCTTAAGTTTTGTGTTGGGGTTCTGTTCACTTTTTTTCTCTTCCTTCCTCTTGAAAGGCTGTCTGTCACAGCAGGAAAGACTCTGAAGCTGACTGTCCCACAACACATGCCATAGAAGTGACTAGAGTTCATACCTGGATGTCAGCCACAGTGATATGTGCATCAAAAGGTTAATCCCGGTCTTCCAGACCTACTCTTTCAGCCCCATCTCCTTCCTGAGATGTGTCCAGGCCCCTTTCTTGTGATCTCTCACTGAATCAAAGAGCACCCTTTTGAAGTGTAAAGGGGGAGTCTCTTTTCTCCCTTCCTCCAGTGTGTCCCACTCAGCTCACAGGAATGCAGCAATACACATATCTGTCTTGGGGATTCCACGACTCATGTCTTCACCAGGCAGGCCTGGGCTCCTAAAATGGAGCCCAGGGTTATCCATGTAATGTACCATTGTAGGCACACTTGCACTCATTGCACATACACAGGACACATACTGTCCAGCACTGTTACCTCCATGTAATGTGCAACCACAGACACATACATTCAGCACACATATTCCATCTGCGTGCTCTGTTCAGTACTGTAGCTTCTCTGTATTGTACCAGGGTGTGCTATTTGCAAACATACACACTTTCAGCATGTACACTCATCAGGTGTGTGCTGCACAATACTTAATCGTCACCTCTTGCACTTTACGCAAGCACATATACACCCACCGCATGCTTTCACTGTGTACGCATGGCACAGCACTACATCTCTCATTAAACGTATTCCTCGCAGGCATGCATACATTCTGTACATGCACTAACCATACATGTACTGCACAGCACTGCTCTACCCCTGTACTGTATCCTTCCCAAGCACACATCCATCCAGCCAGAGTCACTACTCCTGTGCTGCGTAGCACTCTACATCTACCTGATGTAGGCCAAAGGTTAGTTAAGCACACAGCAGCTGAACTTTCATAAGGTGAGTGAGACTGTAAGCCTCACTCCAGTGACACAGGGTAAAAAGGACCTGTTCACTCCTACTGATCACTACACAGTTTGCTGCCACAATCAATCTCACACTGCTTAACTCTTGGTGAAGACAGTAGCCTTCCACCGCTATGCAGTTAGTGCTTTGGGTGCCCCTCTTGGTTCATAGGACTCGAATTCATGAGACAGGCCTATGTCATGCCTAGGACAACAAACATCAGCATTGGAGATCCAGACAACAGTACTGTGGGGCACTTAGGGCAGTTTTACATGTCTTTTACCATACAGAGGACTTTTTCATCACAACAGTATGCATTATGGAGCAAATGTGAAAATACTAAACCAATCTCAGGTTTGAAGAGCTGTAATTAAAGAGTTTTCTTTCACTTAGAAAACATTTTCCAGATGGAGTACAAAATGAAACAAAATGATTTAAAGCACATCAGAAAAACGTAGGTCTTTCAAGGCAAACAATCCCTGTGTGTGGGTATTTCTAACTACTAGATTTCAGGGAACTGTAAGACATCGGGTTGTCGGTTGACTGGGGTATGAGCCCCGGTCAAGCAGCAACCACAATCCTTGTCAGGGTAAGGAACAAGCAAACCCCAAATTAACCTGTGTTCAACCCCCTGGTTGCTTGGCACAGAACAGTCAGGCTTAACTTAGTGGCAATGTGTAAAGTATTTGGGCAACACTTCAAACAGTAACACTGTGAAAAAACACCACAAAAAGGAGCCCACAACAGAGTTAGAAGACTAGAGTAATTTTTTAGTAAATAAAACAAGACCAAAATGACAAAACTCCAATTGGTAGAACCGGAGATATTACATTTTAAAGTTTTTAAAGAAAAAAGAAGTTGGAATCTGATTACGTTGGACCGGGACAAAGTCATAAGTTCAGGCTGACGGTGATGGAGAGGTAGGCGGCTAAAGGGATCTAGTTAGGCCAGATGAACAAAAGTATTTTCAATCCTGGTTTGCGGAGCATTGAGTGGATCCATGTTGAAGATGCGTCGAGCAGCTGAGGCAATGCGTTGGTTCTGAGATGCAGCAAGGCTGGGGTGCGAAGTTCGGTTGCATCGGCGTCCAGGATCCCATCGACGGGGCTTGCGATGTGAAGTCCAGTGTCAGGAATGCGACACCTAGTCAGGGCAATGCATCGGTTCAGAAGAGTTACAAGCCTGCAATGAGGAGTCGGTGGTGTTGCTGAGTCTGCTGTGACCAGAGATGCGAGGGTCTGTGCCAAAGATGCGTCATGCAGTGACGGTTCTGAAGAAGATGTGGGCTGCGGTGGCGAGGCGATACGAGACCTTGTGACGGGTCCAATTCATGAGGAAGCAGCAATCCGTTGGTTCTGCTCAGGTTTGTGTCGCGCAGCAGAGGAGACGCGTTGGTTTTTCTGGATCCACAGGGTCGCAGAGCACTTCAGGCCCACTTCCAAGGGTCCAGGACTGGGGTGGCACCTCTTGGCAGGGTATACTCACAGATGGCAGAGTCCAGGTGCATACATAAGGTTGCTGGAAGCCTGATATGTCACTTAGGCTTCAGATCAGGAGGCCAGCCAACTAGCCCTTGGAGTCACTCTGGGTTCTGGGTTCAAGAGATGCAATTCCAATCCTTCTTACCCGGGCAGGAGGTCAGCACGGCAAAGCAGGAGTCCAGCAGAGTTAAGTCCAGCAGAGTGGCAGTCCTTCAACAACACAGCAGTTCTTTTTCCTGGCTCAGTATACACAAGTCCAGAAGTGTACTGAAGTGGTGGTGTCTGAGATTTCTCCTTTATACCCTGGTGCTCTGGTTCTGGAAGGTGGGAGAAGCTTCTAGACAGTGGCTTTGAAGTGCAAAAAATGTCCTGCCTGCCCTGGCTCCAAGCTGGCTGGAGTGACAATGCAGAGTTGTTAGGCCTTTTGCATGTGGACAGGACACAGCATATTCAGGCGTAAGTGGAGCGGTGCCCAGCTCCTCCCTCCCATCCTGTCAGTGATAGCCCATCCAGTCAGACCTAAGCATCCATTGTGTGTGGCTGTATAGGAGGAATACACAAAGCCCAACTGCCAACTACACCCAGTCATGTGACCAGAGACAGGCTGCAGGCACCAAATGGCTAAGGCAAGAAGAGGCCAACTGTCTAAATGTGGCATTCTCAGAATTGCAATTTAAAATTGTGATTCCAGAGACACCAAACATGAACCTGTTAACTCTTCCGATTTAGAAATTACACTTATAAAATCTAATATGACAACTCAAATGTTATCCTATAGGAGAGATAGACCTTGCAGTAGTAAAAAATGAGTTTAAGAGTTGTAAAATATGTAAAAGTACATGTCCTACTTTTTAAATACATTGCACTCTGCCCTCTGGACCGTCCAGGGCCTGCCCTAGAAGTGAGTTATATGTATTTAAAAGGAAGGTTTGGGCTTGGCAAAAGGTCTACTTTCCCAGTGTCGTGTAGTTCCCTCTAATCCGTAGGATCTGCACGTGTGTTGGACAACATAAACTTTGGGTGAGGTGCCTAGACTGATTCCAAGCACCCCCGCAGGTTATGTTGGCCTAGAGAGCAGCTAGCTCACAATGCCAACATAAGCCCCCCTAACCTAGACAAGGAGCTAATGGTTTCTGGCAACCACTGAACATGACAATCCTGACCCCTCAGGATCATGGTAACAGATCAGAACCCTTTCTGCTCAGTCACTCGTGCTCTTCTGTTCTCAGAGTAATATAAAAAGAATACACAGTAGGACGTTTTCAATTTATTTATTGAACCATCGATATTCTTGTATAAAATACATGTGCTGCGATAATCAGTAGACAGAAGCAGATAAAGTGATTACAAGTACCAAAAGAGTAAATAGCAGATATGGTTCCACCATAGTGCTAAGACTGTGTATATATATATATAGGCATATAAGACAAGGTAGTAATCAGGCGTACTCCTACTATGCAAACTCTACTCTGTGTGTGTCTAGAGTGTGTCTAGGTGTAGAGCCAAGAATCCTCCCCAAGGGATGATCCAACCTCATTTCCTGGCGGGAGAGAATGTAGGACCCCGTCCTAGTCACCAACTGGACACCCCTCATGGAAATGTCAGACCATTGCGTGGTGAAGTCTCAGCATGCAGGGACCCTGGGTGTCAGCTGAAGTGCCTCCTCTGCTAGTCCTATGAGATGCTTATTATTTATAATAAATAGCATCCTTGCGATGTACATATAGATTAGCAATGTATGGCTATGTAGATAGCCCTGTCGCCCCGTGGACAGTACGACATTTGTACATTGTGCTTAAAGGCCTTGTACTTGGTGTTCGAGGCATCATGATAATGTTATGTGAGCCAGATGTATAAACAGATGTAGTTTCAGAGAAACTAATCCAACATTGTCACGCACATGAATATGTGCAAAAGGTCACAGCAGTATTGTTATTTTGCAGAAAGAGGACAATGTAAGAAAATGTGCAGCTAAGTTACACGGGCCTAACCCGGGCACATAACACCAGGTTCAAATTGCAGTTTAAAACTGCACACACGCTCTGCAATGGCAGGCCTGAAATATGTTTAAAGGGCTACTTAAGTAGGTGGCACAATCAGTGCTAGAGACCGACTAGCAAACTTTTATGTACAGGCCCTGGGCACAGGTATTGCCACCTTACCAAGGACTTATAAGTAAATTAAATATGACAATTGGGAATAGGCCAATATTACCTTGTTTAAAGGAGAGAGTACAAGCACTTTAGCAGAAAAAGTGGGGGAGGAAGGCAAAAAGTTGAGGGGAAGACCACTCTAAGGCTGACAGGTCTAACAGGCACATTTCAATCACAATAATGTAGAGTCAAATTTCTCAATAGTAAAGAAACCACATGCTCGTGAGATGTGAGATCTAAGTTAATAAGACTGAGACATGAGTAAAAGTACACATGAGGTATGCTTGGTTAGCTGTATACTGCTTCCAACAACAAGTCACAAATACAGAGAGACTTACCTACTTCGACCAACCTAGACTGCAAATTAAAATGTTTACCCTAATATTACACAGATCTCAAACCGAACAGCTTCTCATCAGAACCAACATAAACACTTTCTGCAATGCTATCAGCCCCAGACATACCATACTCCCATTTGCACAATCACTTCACCAACATTTAGGAAAGTACAATTATACCCTGTACAGCAAGAAGTCTACCAAGACACCAAGGCCCCAAGAAGACCACCTGACACAGATGATGTAGGGTGGATGGAGAGTCAAATGGTTCACACTGTAGCGTCAACCCAGCTGGGCTACCTGTCAATGACTACGCCACTCACGGAGCTAAGTAATACATGTCTTTATTCCACTGTGTGTAACTGCATACTCAACATTCTAAAGCAGCCTTCACTGCAATACACTCTATTCATTACGTCATAGCTCTACGGAGTTCATCAGGAACCAAAAGTGTTCCGTCACTGTTACCTCTCAGGACACTACATCTCCCCCTCTGTTAAACAAAAGCTTACCAATTTTACAAAAGAATTACACATATATACATTTAAATGTCTTCAAATAATCTCTTTGGTGCTGTAATTGTTCAACCTGCCCATGTCGTGTGAATTGTTAGACCTGCAACTATCATCATCCAAGATCTGCTGGGATGGTGAAAAGGCAGCAGGATTCACTGGTGTTTCAGAATCAGTCTCTCCTTCACCATGGAGAACTATGAATCAAACGCCAAAAGTGAGAAGAGTCTCTGGTAATAGACTTCACAGTGCACTGGGCAGTCACCATATGTCCTTTGCTTGACACTACTTGAAAAGCTTCTGCATCAAAGGAAGCATCAGATTTTCTTTTCCGCATCTACCATGCGAGCACTCTGTCTCCTCTCTGAAGGGTGATGTTTTTCGCATGGGGTCTTTGGTCAGAATATGTTTTCTCCTTTTGTTTCTGAACCATGTCCCTCGTACATTCTCATCTCTTTCTCTCTGATTGGCCCGCTGGGGTATCTTAGTTGTCATTTCTCTCTTGAACATCAATGTTGTCGGACTTTCATGGGTGTGGAGGGAGGTGTGGAAGGGCAAGCTTGCAATGTAGAGTTTAACAAACTTTGTAAATTGAGCTTTTCAAGTGTAGCGTGCTGCACCACTTTCTTTCGCATACTCATAAATCTTTCAGCCAGTCTGTTGGCCTGCGGCCACAGAGGAGTGCTCTTTTGATGCTTTATTCTCGGATGCTCTAAGAAGTCTTTGAACTCCCAACTATTAAAAGGTGGGCCATTGTCAGATTTTAGTATGGCTGGAACACCCCATGTCGCAAAGATGCCATCCAGTCTCTCACGGATGCATTCTTTAGTGGTGGATTAGAGATCCTCAACTAATGGAAATCATGAGTATTCGTCCATAATCATCATCAGATGTCCGTTGTCGAGTAGACCGAAAAAGTAATGGCTATTCTCTCCCAGGCATGCTTCGGGGGTTCTGACATGTTTAGGGTGTGTTGAGTAACTTTTGTAGTATAGATGACAGGCCTTTAATTCCTTCTTAACTCACTCGTCGAGATATGGAAACCAGACTGCTTTGTGGCAACGATTCCCCTATGTCCTTTGTGGGCCATTTCAATCATTTTCTGCCGCAGACTCTCCGGAATCAAGATTCTCGACCCTCGCAATATAACTCCCTCTTGAGTTATGGACAGTTCATCTATGACATTTCTGTATTTTTGATATTCACCCTCACTTGTGAGGGGTTGAAGGTGCTGGTTCCACGACTGATGTGTAAATATATCTTTCAGCTTGAGCATGTCACTATAGTGGCTCATGGCAATGATAATCTGGGCTAACGAAATGGCAGCTGGTGTGTTTAATTTTACAATTAAGTTGATAGAACCTTCAGCTGACTTGAATGGTGTGCCATGACCTTGAATGGGCTCTCTGGAAAAGTAGTCAGCAGGGTTCTGATCCTTTCCTGCATGATGCCCAATGTTCAAATTGTACTCTTGTAGTCATAGTCCCCAGCGTTCAATGCGAGGAGGCATCTTGGCCTTTGGATTGCCAAATATTGTTAGTAAAGCTTGATGATCCATCACCAGTGTAAAAGGCTTTCCATACAGGAACACATGGAAGTGTTCACACTCCCACACCATGGCTAAACTTTCTTTATCAGGTTGTGAGTAAGCACGTTCTAGTTGGGACAAACTCCTACTTGCAAATGCCACAATATGCCTTCGAAAAATACACACAATTGATGGACGGAATGCAGAACAAATCAAAACATTCACCCCCAGTCAAGAGTTCTGGGTTAAATCCATCATTGTTTTGCTCACCATGCCACCCCAGTTTAGACCTGGCCATATGCAAATCAGTCTTGACCCTGTGCCTCATGGGAACAGTCCAGCCCGAACTGCCAAGCCAGGGCCTCCCTGGACCGGAAACAAGCATCCTAGGACCGGTTTCGGGGTTTTACCCCTCATCAGCCAGGATAGCTTGAATCCAGTGGCACAGTGAGCCCAGGACCTACGTCTGGGCATACCTGGCGCACTTAGGGCGAGAAAGCAAAATACACACAATTGATGGACGGAATGCAGAACAAATCAAAACATTCACCCCCAGTCAAGAGATCTGGGTTAAATCCATCATTCTTTTGCTCACCATGCCACCCCAGTTTAGACCTGGCCATATGCAAATCAGTCTTGACCCTGTGCCTCATGGGAATAGTCCAGCCCGAACTGCCAAGCCAGGGCCTCCCTGGACCGGAAACAAGCATCCTAGGACCGGTTTCGGGGTTTCACCCCTCATCAGCCAGGATAGCTTGATTCCTGTGGCACAGTGAGCCCAGGACCCACGTCTGGGCATACCTGGCGCACTTAGGGCGAGAAAGAAAAATACACACAATTGATGGACGGAATTGTAGTGTAGTTCCTATTTCCCTAATAGGCTCTGCGCATTGGAATAATATACCCTATAGATTCGACATAGGACTGAGGTCAGTATGTCCCTATCGAGTTTATTACACTTAATTACTTTGTGCCAGCTAACTCAGAGGCCACAAGAAACTCCTTGTAAACAAGAAGGGAGTAGTTTCTGGCAACCGCATAAACATGACAACTTTGTTTCCCTTTAGAATCGGAACACTCTCAGAATCTTGGAAACAATAGATAACAGTTTCACTCAGCTAATCGTGCATGCTTAGTTTCTTCAGAGTTACACAGAAAGAATAGACGGGTGTTTCAATAAAAAGGATTTATTGAACAGTCTTGTTTCTCGTGTAAGAGATATGAGCTGTTATGATCACAAGACAGTATGCAAGATATATAATTTACAGCGTGAGCAGTAGAAAGAAATAATACTGCGCTAGCATTATCTTTTAGCTATGATACATATATTCACATACATAAATAACATGAGCTAAAAATGCGAGTACTCATACGATGCTTCTCTAAGCTAGTTCTACCCCAGTGTACCTAACCTAGTTTAGGTGTAGGGCAAGGTAAGAAGTAGGTGAAGTATTCTATAGTTGGTATACTAAGAGTCTGGTATGCCAAGAGTCCCTCTAGGTTCTAGTCAGCTCCATACCTTGAGAATGAGAGAGGTGGGAATCTCCTTCCGGATCTTGAACTCTAACACCCCGCGAAGGGAGTCAGAACACTGGGAGCTGGATTCTCTGCGAGCAGGGATGACAGCGTCTCTTCTCAGTGCGTCAGGCCGGGATACAGGCTCCTCTAAAGTCGAGGTCTCCTCTAACTTGCTTGGGCAAGGGAAGGTATATTTATACCTGGTAGGTGCCTTGGAATGTTAGCATTGACGTGAAGTCGGACAGAGGAAGACGTCAGGAATGAACCCTTAAGGAATAGTGGTTCATGCATAATAGATGAGTTCTTGGAGAAATCAATAATCCTGTGCTGGGCTTAGGGTTTGGCTTCTAAGAACTCGTTGTGACGTTAGGGTGGACGGATGTCGGTGACCATGCCTGTATTTGGAGTGCATGGCTAATGCCTAAATAAGGACTGGGATCTTATGACTATATAAGGGCAATGCGAATTGTGCCTATATAAGGACATGTTTCAGGAAAACCTATATACGGACACCTAAAGCGGAATACAACAGAATGCAGAACAAATCAAAACATTCACCCCCAGTCAAGAGATCTGGGTTAAATCCATCATTCTTTTGCTCACCATGCCACCCCAGTTTAGACCTGGCCATATGCAAATCAGTCTTGACCCTGTGCCTCATGGGAACAGTCCAGCCCGAACTGCCAAGCCAGGGCCTCCCTGGACCGGAAACAAGCATCATAGGACCGGTTTTGGGGTTTCACCCCTCATCAGCCAGGATAGCTTGATTCCAGTGGCACAGTGAGCCCAGGACCCACGTCTGGGCATATCTGGCGCACTTAGGGCGAGAAAGCAAAATACACACAATTGATGGACGGAATGCAGAACAAATCAAAACATTCACCCCCAGTCAAGAGATCTGGGTTAAATCCATCATTCTTTTGCTCACCATGCCACCCCAGTTTAGACCTGGCGATATGCAAATCAGTCTTGACCCTGTGCCTCATGGGAACAGTCCAGCCCGAACTGCCAAGCCAGGGCCTCCCTGGACCGGAAATAAGCATCCTAGGACCAGTTTCGGAGTTTCACCCCTCAGCAGCCAGGATAGCTTGATTCCAGTGGCACAGTGAGCCCAGGACCTACGTCTGGGCATACCTGGCGCACTTAGGGCGAGAAAGCAAAATACACACAATTGATGGACGGAATGCAGAACAAATCAAAACATTCACTCCCAGTCAAGAGATCTGGGTTAAATCCATCATTCTTTTGCTCACCATGCCACCCCAGTTTAGACCTGGCTATATGCAAATCAGTCTTGACCCTGTGCCTCATGGGAACAGTCCAGCCCGAACTGCCAAGCCAGGGTCTCCCTGGACCGGAAACAAGCATCCTACGACCGGTTTCGGGGTTTCACCCCTCATCAGCCAGGATAGCTTGATTCCAGTGGCACAGTGAGCCCAGGACCCACGTCTGGGCATACCTGGCGCACTTAGAGAGAGAAAGCAAAATACACACAATTGATGGACGGAATGCAGAACAAATCAAAACATTCACCCCCATTCAAGAGATCTGGGTTAAATCCGTCATTCTTTTGCTCACCATGCCACCCCAGTTTAGACCTGGCCATATGCAAATCAGTCTTGACCCTGTGCCTCATGGGAACAGTCCAGCCCGAACTGCCAAGCCAGGGCCTCCTGGACCGGAAACAAGCATCCTAGGACCGGTTTCGGGTTTCACCCTCATCAGCCAGGATAGCTTGATTCCAGTGGCACAGTGAGCCCAGGACCCACGTCTGGGCATACCTGGCGCACTTAGGTCGAGAAAGCAAAATACACACAATTGATGGACGGAATGCAGAACAAATCAAAACATTCACCCAGTGTCCACTATGCTGTGCAAGGATAGTAGCTAACCCAACTGGTCTAGCGTTAACGACAACCTCTGTATGAAGTTTCAGATTGAAATAAGCCATTTCAGTAGCATTCTCAATTGCTTCTTTGATTTTCATAAAACTGTTCTCACATTCATGTGATCACTGAAATTAAACATTCTTTTTCGTCAACTTTCTCAATGGAGCACCTTCAGTGGCAAAGTTTTGTATATATCTATAACAGTTGCTGGCCATGCCAAGAAATGAACGCACCATGGAAACTACTTGCGGGGGATCAGCATTTGACAGTGCTTGTACTTTAGCAGGATCTGCTGTCATACCCCCATCAGAAAAGATATGGCCAAAAAATGTGATATTTGTCTAATGGAACTCACATTTATCTGCATTCAAAGCCAAACCTGCGTCGGCAAGTAAATGATATACTTGTGTAAGAGATTTATCATGTTATTTTTGTGTAACTCCAAATACCAATATGTCATAGCTGTAATTGAATGCATTCATGACAGTCTGTATGCTATGTCGAATGATGTCTTGAAACAGTTCTGCAGCTGAAGACACACAAAAACTTAGTCTTTTGTATCAAAACAGACCAACATGTGTAGAAAAGTTTGTAATGTACCTGCAATCTTCTTTGCGTTCCAACTGATGATAACCTTTATTTAAATCAAGGCGAGAGAAGACCTTTGCACCATTTAGCTGCTTTATCATGTCAGCAATGTGTGGATCTTGATGTCATTCTCGTTCAATTGCCTTGTTTGCCTGATGCATGTCAACGCATATGCGTAGCGCTCCTTCACTATCCTTTTTGGGCACTACCACGATGGGAGAAACCCATGGCGTTAGACCAATAGAGCGCTCAATGATATCATGTTAAGTAATGAATCAAGTTCTTTTTCAACAGCATCTTGTAAATGAAAAGCAATTCGCCTATGTCTCTCAGCAACAGGACGGATGTCCTCATTAATAGGGAGAATAGTCGACCTATTACATAAAATTTGGCCTCTCCAATCACTTACCACAGAAGAAATAAAACTGGCTTCTTTCCCAAATAAATTACTCTGCTCGGTAACAATTGTTGAGTTCTGGTCCAATGTAGTTACGGAAAGGAATTCGTAATAAAAAAGATTAATGTGTTGAGACAATGCGTGAATAGTATATTTTGAACATTGATATATTGTTGATTATTTTGAATGTAAAATTGAGCAAATTGTTATTTGCACTCCCAGCTGTGCGGGAAGGGGCAAGTGAATGTTCACACTTGCATTTACAATCCAATGTAGTTCCTGCCATAATAATTATAGAGCGAGACACTCTCCATAAAAACGGATTTGACAGATCCGTAGTCAAACAAATTAGTCCTGCCTTTAATCAGTTAAAAGAGTTAGAAGGAGTTGTGGTCCCCTCTAATAACAACAACCAGCAGTACGCGGCCTGTAAAACATCGAAGCACGAGCAGGACAGCCCTCTGATGATCTCCTTTAAAGACGGAGTGCGCCGAATCTGGACCTGTTCTGACACAAGACAAACGTCGCACCCGGATGAAAATTCCTGGGCGTGGATCGCTGGCTTATTAAATAGTAATAAGTCGGGCAAAGATTTAAAACTGCCTTTTTAGCAGCAACTTAAAAATAGTGTCATGAAACATAGCGGCAAAAACTCCAGAAAAGTTGTCTTTTATATTGGAAAATTCACCGCCTATCATGTTGCTGCAAGAAACTTGGTCCTTGGTGCCTTTCTCACAAAAAGATTATTTTGTGTTTGTCACTGCAGGAGAGGCCTCAAGAAGAGGACACTCAAAAGGGGGTCTAGCAATCCTATTAAAAGAAGAAATCGATTGGGACCCGAAAGAAATTGAGCTTTCGCTCCCAAATGTGCAATGCATCAGCATCAAGTGCCGGAAAGAAAGAACGGAGCCTACTTTAGAACTATTACTTTTTAATATCTACTTTCCTCCTGGATCTTCAAATGACCTCCTCTTGGCAAAAGCCTTCACGAAAATCGAACAAATCCTAGAAGCAAGGGGGTATCCCCCGATGATAATAGCCGGGGACTTCAATGGAAAAATCTCCAATGCCTTATTTAACAACAGGGGGAAATCTCCTCAAGAAATAGCATGTTCAATTCCAACCCCCGTTTTCCCCGATAAGATAAAAGCAGATAAACGAGGGAAACTGCTTTTGTCACTCATCGAAGCAATCAATGGCGTTATCTTAAACGGGAGAATTGATGGAGATATCCCGGCTGCATACACTCGATTGGGTTCCTTTAATTCTTCTATTCTAGATTATCTAATTTGCAGCTTAGATTTGTTCGCGAAAGTTCAATTATTATCCATTCAGTACACACACGAAAGAGATCATGCATATTTAACCATAGGAATTGATATTTTTACACAGTCCATATCCCCGTGGTCCTTCCGCACCTTAGAAGGCCGGGCAGTTATAAACCAAAAAACAGGAAGGATTCACTGGAACTCCAAAGCAATCAATAATATAAACTCCACAATTTCTCTTCTTCTGCCAGCCTCTACAAACGGAGAAGGCGACCCCATCTCCAGATACGAAGACACAATACATTCCGTATTAGCTTCCCTTCAGGCAAATACAACAAGACGAGAAAACGGCAAAATCCATCAAAAAGGAAAACAAACTGATCATCTTTCTCGACAATTAAATAAATTGACCAGAATGCAATTTCGATCTTTCTGTGCTGCAAGACAAGGAGAAATAAGAAAGCTGAAAAAACTCCACCAATGAAAAAACGAGAAAGACAAGCAATATCAAAGAGATAGAATCTGGGTTGACATCCAAATCGCAGTAAAACACAGAAACAATAAAACATTCTGGAACATAATTGCCGCACAAATGGGGATAAGAAAGTCAGCCCAAGCAACACCAGTATCATCATCTGAGTGGGAAAAGCACATCCTCAGACTTTACAAATCTAATTCCCACAACCAGGTTTCTCCCGGCCAGTGTTCCATCCCGAAGGGCCAATTTGAGCAGGACTTGTTGAAAATCTCAGCTACACAGATCTCCGCTTTCATAAACTCAGCTAGATCATCTGCAGCGATGGGCCCGGACAATATTCCAATCAAAGTCCTACAAAAAAATACCGATGACTGGAGTAAATTTCTAGCCCCACTCTTCCAACACTGTTTTGAGTGTGGGAAAATACCAAAATCTTGGCGGGGGAGCATAGTGGTTCCTCTCCTAAAAAAAGGCTCAAGATCGAGTCCATCCAACTATAGACACATAGCCCTCCTTGATGCCACCGGGAAGATCTTCGCAGCTTGCGTATTGGAGCATCTAAAAGACTGGGCATTCTCAAATAATGTGATTCCCATGACACAGGCCGGCTTCCGCCCAAAACACTCAACTTTGGATAACATCGCCGTTCTTCAGACTGTCCTTGATAAATATGTTATGTTAAACTCACAAATATTATACTGTGCTTTTATCGATTTTTCAACCGCTTTTGATAGCGTGGACAGACCGACATTATGGAGAAAACTAGAGTGTTTAGGGATCCCTACAGATCTTCTTACAGTAATTATCTCCCTGCACACGGCAACATGGTGTAGAGTTCAAATGGGGGGAGAAAAGGTCTTAACCAATCCAATCCCTACGATGAATGGCTTGAAACAGGGATGCCTACTAGCACCCATATTATTTTCCATTTACATAAGTGACCTACCGGGGTGCCTTTCCCTAATTAATAACTCTCCTTCAAAATGAGCACAGCTCGATATCCATTGCTTAATGTACGCTGAAGATATTGCCATATTCGATCGTACCCCAATTGGCTTGCAAAGAAATTTAAATGAACTAAACCAATATGCAAAAGAAAACTTCTTGGTCCCAAACATATCTAAAACCAAAATTTTACCTTTTAGTGGAAGAAGGAAATCTCTACCTTTCACATGGTCATTGGGAGGTAACCCAATTGAGACAGTGAAAGAATATGTCTACTTGGGCCGTATCTTTACGCATAACTTACAAGACACTTCCCATCTCCAACATCTAGGGCGAAAGGCAGATTCCCATGTCTGGGCACTACAGAGATTTTATCGCTCAACGGGCAATAGACATTTTAATTCTTCGCTGGAGGTTTATGGCATGAAAATCCCATCAATTTTATCTTACGCCATGGAACATACACAAATTAAAACATGGCAATCAATAAAAGTAAAGGAAGGGATTATCCTTCGGAATCTGTTAAAAGTATCCCAATCAGTCCCCGTACAAGCTTTATGCCTTGAGCTCTCACTAACGAGCATATTTGCTCGAGTCGTCTCCAATATTATAAGGTGGGCCTATAATCTCTTTCATGCAGCTCCAGGCACATTAAGATATATATTAAAATTGGAGACTTTAAGAGACGAAGCATCTCGGTACACCTTCAATAGGAACCTTTTAAAAGCCCTTGAGGTGTCACAATGCACCGTCGCACTTTTGCAGGCCTGGTCTCCAGCGCACCTGAAGCTCTTTTTAAAACATATGACGCCGAGAATAACATAGTATTTAAAACCCCCGAACATTATCTACAGTTTCAGTTAGAGCACAGTGTAAGGCGCTGTATCCTTCTTTTGCGATTGGGTATTCTCCCTTTAAAAATATAATCCGCCAGATGGGACGCCCCAAATAATTCTCTAGGCAAATGTGACTTGTGCAATGGCGGACCACAAGATCTGTACCATGTATTATTAATTTGTCCTAACCCGATATTGGTAGCGGCTCGGCGTCGATATATAGAGCTAATCATGGTGTGTAAGTCTCCCCTAATGAATTTGTTTGTTATAACCTGTTTAAGTTTTTAAAGAGTTTCTTAAAGTTATTTTAAAGAAAAAGTGCACAAATCTAATAGTTTTAACTATTGTATGTTGTTCGTGCGGACCAAAAACTATTATTACTTGTCTTTTCTTTTAAAGAGTTTTTTAAATGTTTTTAATAACATAATCTAACACTTTCTATTTTATGTATTTGTATTTGTTGACCTCAGTCAAGGTCTGAATCAAATAACATTATTTGTTATTTGTTGTCCTCATTAAAATGCAACTTTACTTTTATAGTCTTCAGCTTTCCCAAACCATGAAACAACGAAGGGAACTGACTTACTATTTCATGGTGAACATTCATGTTGTAGTTCATGGAAATCAGCCCCATATCAGCAACTGTGCTGAAGCTGAGTAGACAGGCACTTGATTCTGTCCCTTAAAGTACATGGATGGGTGCTTGCACCTTTGTTTTCTTGTGTTTCATTGTCGCTACAAATGAACCTTGACTTTTTAAGGGTGTCCATGCAGCCCATTTATACACTTTGGTTTTCGATGGCATAAGTTGTGGTAAGGGATGAAATTCATTATATTTCTCCACAGGAATATTGTTTATTGACGCACCACTGTCAATGATGAAACAAAGGTAATTTTTGGACAATGTTTGAATGACTTTGGTGCTTTGGCATGTCTACTGTTCTTCGACTGACATTTTTCTTCAAATGCAGCTAGTCCAACATATGCATGCTTTTCTGAAGTAAACATCAATATGGCACAACCATCTTTTTTTTTACTTTCACTTGATACTATGGATGAACTGTTTGACGAAGGTTTAGATGACAGTCGACTTTGTTCACTGTTGATTTCTTGTACCCGACGCCTCCGCTGGGCCTTGTAAGCATGCGTCGAACATTGATTCTGGAAAGTTCTGGTGGCCATTTTGTCTTCATGCAGTGACACACTTGTTTTTCCCTTTGCTTTGTACACCAGTACAAAATGGTTCTCCTTCCCACAGCCTTTCATGTCTGTCCAATGGCGGGACATTTGTCTTCATGTGGAAACAAAAATCCACATCTAAAACATAACTTCTTTTTATGTGTAGACATCACCTTGTGTCCTTCAGTCGTTTGTTTTGACTTGCTTTTCACACTCATGACTGATTCATTCTGGGCACCTCCGGCCTCCATGTCAACAGCTTATCGATCTGCCTGCTCTTCAGCTCTAGCAGCCATCAACACTCATTCCAGACTGAATTTGTTTCTCAGCATTCGCCATCTGAATGAATCAGACACGCATTTATCAATTACCTGAGACGTATGGCATCTTCGTCATTAAATTCATTGAACTTACAGTGTTTGATGAGTGTGTCAAGTCTCTCTACAAATTCATTGATGGTTTCACCAACTTTCTGTTTTTCTTGACTGAAAATATATCTTTCATAGACAACATTTGGCATGGGATTGAACTTGAGATTCAAGGTTTCTTTCATCTGACAATATGTGATTTCTTTGTCAGTTCATGGCATTTTCTTCATGACTTCCTTTCCTTCCACCCCTAGTTCACTGGATCCCTCAATATCGAGAGGAGATCCCTCCAGCAATCCGAAAGAATCTGGAGACAGCACCCCTCTGCCGCACATCTGAAACTTCTCCGTCAGGCCAGAAATGCCTACAATAGGAACATCCTCAACTCGAAAAAAGAATTTTTCAGATATGAACTTGATAACGCCAAGAATAGACCCCGCAAGCTCTTCGAACTGGTCAAACACCAATCCAATAAACTGGCCAAAACTTCGAAAGAAACCCCCAAGTCCTTAATTTCATCGGAGGAGTTCTCCTCCTATTTCGCGACAAAGTCGCAACCTTAGGAAATGAACTTAGTGCCGCCACATTCTCTCTATCCCTCCCTGACCTGCTTCCTCCTCCTGCGATGCCCCCACAGATCTCACCTAAAAATCAAGCACTCTGGTCCGACTTCAAACTCTATGACGAAGACTCCGTCTCCAAAATCCTATCGTCTATAAACCCGAATAACCATTACAACGACCCGCTCCCTCCAACTGCCTAGCGGCCGTCGCCCAGTCCATTATTCCCAGCTGGACTGCAATAATCAACGCCTCTCTCCGGCAGGGATCCATTCCTGACTCTCTGAAAGCCGGCCAAGTCCTCCCCATTTTGAAAAAGCTGTCGCTGGATCCAGCCTCCCCAGACAACTTCAGACCGATTTCCAACATCCCCTCTTCGCAAAAGTGTTGGAGAAGTGTGTGCAACAGCAGCTAAGCCAACACATCAACAACTTCCACCTTCTCGATGACTTCCAATCTGGATTCAGACCTGGGCACAGTACTAAAACGACCATGCTCCACATCGTTGACGATGCCCTCCAAGCCCTTGACCAAGGGAAAACTTGCCTTCTAATCCTCCTAGATCTATCCTCGGCCTTCGACACGGTCAACCACGAAAAACTTCTCGAACGCCTCAAACTCAGGATGGGTTTGGATGGCTCTGTTCTAGACTGGTTTAGATCCTTCCTCCAAAACCGATCACAGCGATTCCTAATCAACGGCAACCTATCTGCTCCCTCTCCAGTCACGATCGGAGTCCCTCAAGGATCAACCCTGTCCCCTACCCTCTTCAACCTTTACCTTGAACCACTTGCCGAAGTACTTCGCTCAGCGAATATCTCCTACCATATGTATGCTGACGACACCCAGCTCTACATCAAAACCTCATCTCTCGAGGAGATTCTCTCCCTGAATGAGGCCCTGAAATCAACCGTCCACTGGCTCACCTCCAATCAACTCAAACTCAACGCAAAGAAAACAGAATTTCTCCTAATCTCCCCTCCAAAAACCAATCCTGAGATGCAGATATGGATCAAGGCTATCACAGCCTTAGATTGCCCACCGACCATCGTGGACTCAGCAAAATCGCTGGGAATAACCCTGGACAGCAAATTGAACATGCGGGACCACATCAAATCGATGGCCAAATCAGCCACATTCCACTTGAGCTACCTCAGGAAACTGAAACCCTTCCTCGACGCTGCCGACCTAAAAAGTGCAGTCCAAGCGCTAGTAATCTCCAGACTGGAGTATGGCTGCTCCACCCTCTCGGGTCTACCCAAGATCTTCCTGGCACCTTTAAAAGCTTGCCTCAACGCTGCCGCCAGACTTCTTACAAGTTCAAGAAAATTCGACCATATCTCTCCACACTTGAAAGCCTTGAACTGGCTTCCCCTGGAGGCTAGAATACAACTTAAACTGGCCTGCATCACACATAAGGCTTTATACTCAAACTCCCCGGCTTATCTTGCACAGAAACTTGTGGTATCCGGCAGAATCAGAAACTCCCGGTCCGCCAAAGACCTCTTACTCCAACCTGCACGTTTCCGGAAAAAAAAAACCTCCAATCGGGCTTTCTCTGGGGCTGCTCCAAGAATATGGAACTCTCTCCCGCCCGCCATCAGAAGAATCCCTTCTCTTGCACGTTTCAAAAGGAGGCCAAAACTTTCCTTATGGGTAAATTCCTCTCCGAAATGTTGCCTCCTACCAACACAGAGACCCTGACCAACTACCGACCAGCGCCACCCATCTGAGTATCGAGCTACCTCCCAAGAATCCTGGGGCCTTATCTCGAGTAATCATAAATGTAATCTGTACATACATGTCCTCTATCCCCTATGTACCCTGCACCCCCGCCCCCTCTTTATCCTTTGTATTTTGTGTTTCCATGCCCATTGTACACTCTATGATCCATGTAAAGCGCTCTGATACCCTAACGGGTCAAGTTCGCGCTCTATAAAACAAAATAAATTAAAAAAAATAAAATAAAAAATAAACTCACTGAATTTAACTCTTCAAAGACCTGTGAAGTTGTTTTGAGCACAACTCAGCGGCTTTTGTTGCTCGCCTCTTCAGGTATGGAAGGCTCCTTAAGCACAACCCGAGGCACTTCTCCTTGGGCTGCTGTGTCTGGTGCTGCAGTATGAAGACTCTCTTTAATTATTTCTGGTAAGCAGACAACTGTTACTTTCATCTCTGACACTTTAGTTCTGACATCTCTATGTACTTGCTTACACCTGGGTGATCTCTGCCTTACAGCACTTATAATCACAGTGTTATCTTGCGCTAGGCTGTCGCTTTGTACTTTTTGACACCAGGTTGATCTCTGCTTAGCAGCACTTGTAATCACAGCGTTATCACTCCGTACTTCGTATGGCTCTATGTTGCGTAGTAGTGCAGTACCTTTATGTATGGTCTGACCAACAGGTTTTCGACCAACGAAGTGTAGATTCTCTGTAAATGCTTTCATTTTCAACTGCTTCACAGCAGCTGGAACTGCGCTTTGACTCCACATGCATTTCGCGTAGATTCCGTACTTCTACGACGGCACTCGTGGCACGCATGAGCAGTTTTCTTGGACCACGGCAAACTCTCTGAGAGAGGACTGTCATTCTTTGGGTTACTTATCCCCTATCTCTTCGCCATTTGTAGCATCTTCCCAGCCGGGCTAACCGTCAATGACTATGCCACACACAGAGCTTCTTTATTCGTCTGTGTATAAATGCAAACTCAACATTCTAAAGCAGCCTTCACTGCAATACACTCTATTTATTACATCATAGCTCTATGGAGTTCATCAGGATCCAAAAGGGTTCCGTCATTGTTAACTGGCAAGACTTACACACACTGGTGATAAAACTTTGTAAATACTATCCTAGAGTCCTTAGCCTCACCTGAATTTGGCGGCAGGTCACGGTGTCCCATCCACCTTCAGAATGCAAGGACAGCCTCATTGATGACCTTTCATGGGCAAACCCACATCTGCTCACACATAAGTCATCAACTATACTTGCCAAGGGGCAATGTAACTGGTGAATGTGCACTATATATATATATATATATATATATATATATATATATATATATATATATAGATATATATATATATATATATATATATATGCCGCCAATACTCCTTCTCATCTCGCTTCCTCCCCACGAAAGAAAGAGTACGGACCGCTGTAGTTTGGTGCTGTTAGTTTATTGTCAAGCTCTCAGTAGATCGTAGTTGCCATGACGCGTTTCGTCCCTCACAGGGGACTTGATCACATGATGCGCTTTCAGCAAGACAATTCGTTTAAATAGTATTACCTTTTTTCCTCTTTTTTGTCACGTGATTTAAAGTGACGTGTGCATGAGTGAAAGATATCAGGATACTTATGGGCATAGACAAGTTATTTACAAACGGTAAACTTTGTAACAACTTTCACAGTTAACAGGAAAATACTTGTCATGGTTTACTTTCAGAACATATTGTTCTTGGTTTTACACAGATGTTATTGTAGGTTTTATAATGTAAATAAATCTATACATGATCTATTTACATTAATATATATACATGAATAAATAATACAAATATTAGTTTACTGTATAAAATCACATATAAAATTTCAATATAAATACCTAAAAACCCTGTTTTTTCAAAAATATATTTTTTTTATAAATATGTGTTTTCGTCAAAACCAATATGATTTTTATTGGCTTTGTTAAATTTTATAGCCTATTACATTTCCCAAACTGTTGTTTTGGTACAAATACCTTGTTTTTCACCCAACTAAATCTTAAAAGTGTACCTGTATGTAAAGGAACTCACTGTTGGTATCCCTGAATATAAATATGTGCAAAATCGCGTGAATAGAAAAGTGTCAAGTGCAGGTTCATTAACCTATGTGTAAACAGAAACTCATATCTTACTAGGTGTATTAAAAAATAGGGATGGGATTGGCGGTTATTTAAAAACTCATTGTTTCAAATCGTGTGTGTTCATGGATAAGCAGATTTTTAGTACCCACTACTCAATGTAAAGTGCAACACTGGTTCTTATGCTGTATTTGGATATTATCTAAACAAACAGACTTGCATGCAGTTCCTCAGTGGCATTAAGGCCTTTCGGGTATTTGGTGTCGAGGTTTAAAATATATAGCATTTCTAATCTGCGAAGAGCTTTCTCTCGATCGCCACCCCTTTTGTTTTGTGGCACGGAGTCTATAAGGAAGTATTTCAAATCTTTAAAATTACCTCCATGAGATTCATTGAAATGTTGTGCCACTGGGTACGATTGATCATTGTTCTTTATAGCCCGCATGTGCTGGAGTACCCTTTTGTGTCCTTGCAGGATTGTGTATATATATATATATATATATATATATATATATATATATATACCATTATATAATGTAAAGTGTCAGGAAGATGGCTCGGATGGATACTAAATCTATCCAAGGTGGGTATATTGAGTACCATAAATAAAATAACAGTAACATCTGAGACTTTATAGTGTTTTACATAAAGCTAGCTATTGTCACTATAACATTGCAAATATCATAAATTATAGTCTAAAAATGGCCACCCTGAAAGACAATCCTGCTGAGTCTTCCCCTTTTCACCCTCAATCCCCAATGTTCATATCCTCCTAACTGTTACCTGCACTGCTCACAGCTGACAAAAGCAGTGTTCTGAAGGTTGTTCGAATTCTAGCAAGCCAGATTCAGTCTCCGTCCTTTGGAAGTTGGTAAATTGAGTACCGTAAATAGATTAATAATAATATCTCTTGCTTGCAGTACTTACAAACTGTAGATGTATAGCACGAAGCTCTATAAAAACATGCTATTATTATTGTTGTTGTTGATATTAGTAACCTCACCTTTGGTAACATTTTAATTGTTTTAAACACCACATCATCCCTAAACGTAATCCTACACAGTTTGCTACAATTTCCACCTGGAATAGCCTTCTGGGGTAAACAATAACAATGATATTCAACTTTTATCTGTGGAGTTGTAAAATAGATCATGTCTAACCTCCTAAAATCGTAGACGAGACCTTCAGTTTTTATTTCCAGGCAGTTTCCCAAGTGAGTTTATGATTGTAAAGTAGGGTTCTCACGCAAAAGAGCATGGGACATCTAGGCTATTCACACCACCATCGCCTTGAGACCCTCCCGGGTGAGTAGCGCGCTTCGAAATTCCCTGATTGATATGCAGAGGTCCACGGTCAAGTGAGCTATCCTACAGTGCACCTTAAATCTGAAAGTTATGAGTGATATACTGGTTGTCATTGACATGCCTGCTGTCTCAGAGAGGTAGGCATTATATTCTAGACTTTATATGGATCTCCTACTCCTCCAATTTCACCTTGCCGTATCTGCTATCATTTCCTATGGCGGCCCTAATCCAAAGCTGTATGGATTTCATGTGCTTTTCTGCTCACCCCAGCACTTCTCTTTGTGCTGTCAGTGTGGGCTTTGGTGCTTCCCCCAGGCCCCGTGAGTTGCTCTTTTCCAACCCAACGTGCTCTCCTGTAACTGCTTGAGAGGTGCATTAAGCTTCAGTATTACATGTTGAGAAGAGATAGTTTATATTTGGTGTTCTCTGGAAAAGGGTGCAAGGGTTTGAAGTGTGGGGCAAGGACCCGTCTGTCTGCGGTGTTGTTTCCCCCTAGGGTCAGGATTGGGAGGCCAAGGATCACGTGAGGTAGTCAGGTGGTAGTCATTGTCCATATCTGGCAACATGTTTTCAGCTGACAGAAGGTGCGGGAGTGGTCTGGACCTGTTCAGTTTCCAGAGTGATTGGACACCACGTTGTTCAGGATAATGAAGCTCGGTGACAAAGGGGGTCCATAGTGGGGGAGTCACAAGGTCCTTGGGTCCCCTGGTGAAAGGGCTTACCTATTCTATGTGCTGTGCTGTTACCCACTCTCTGATGTGGGGCGGCATCTCCTCCCCACGTAACTTTAGTGGCGGAGTTCACTTGGGATTGGTGATGCATGTGTTAGGTTTTAGGGTACTTGGAGGAAACATAGTATTACATTTGTTCAGTGCTGAGATGTGGAACAGGTTAGATTCTCCCTGCAGAAAGCTCACAGTTCATCCCACATCCTGTGCGATTCCCAAGCCTAAGCACGTTCTTCTGACATGAAAACATATGATTTGATGTTTCATATCATGGTAAAGGTAACAGGACATGGAATTTCTGGCATGTGGCATGCTAATACAATGACACACATGGTTTTCTGGGGTGAAAATGTACTGCTGTCTGGTTAGTATATATATCTTCTCTTCCCACATAGCACTAAATGTAAATAGTTGTTTCAGGGGTGGGTGCCATCACCTTTGGACAGCGATAGAGATATGCTGAGGTGCCATTTTTTTGGGTGAGGGAGTAGTTTGGGGGGATGCTGTTTGTACTTCACTGGGACTGGTTTGCATTGCAACCTGGGGGAGAGCCTAGAATGTATTCTTGCGCATCCTAGCCTGGTCCATCCTTGTCCCGGCTGCCCCAAGAATAGGCCTTACAATCTCATTCTGCCGTATTCAGTTGTCTGCAAACATTGTAAGTGTTATGAGAGAAGTTAAATTTAGATAAAGTGCTATAATCCTGGGAGGATGGACGGGCACATACCTTCAGTAAAGATTTTACTAGAGTCAGGAAGTAGAGCCATGGGTGACAGGAGAGTTTAGTCAGGGCTGGGAAATTTGGGCTGTCAAGGTCCCAAGGCACCAGCGGGAATGGGGAGTGGAGAAGGACTAGAAGCCAGAGCCTGTGCTCTGCATGGGCCCTCCATACTTGCCAACCTTTATTAACAAAAAATTGCATTTCATTGTTCTCAAAACTACTAAATGGTCTCTGGTCCAAAACTGACATCAAATTAAATCACAGAATGTTATCCGGATCAGATAATCTGAAAATGTCTCTTCTGATCCAGGTAGCATCATGAGCAATATATGACATAAATAAATGAGATTTAACTACTGTGGTCAGCCTTGACCACAGTAACGAGGTGCCATCTAAGTGTCCGCACCAACACCACTGGGTGTATTTTGGCCTTGCTGGCCCTGGTCAGGGTAGGTAAATCAGAGCAGGTAGGATGAAGGCACTTGAATTGAGAAAGGTACTATAGTGGAGCATAAGAGCAAGGGTATCATAGGTACAGAAATAGTTTTGTCACTACTTCTCCTGCCTCTCTGTCACACAAATATGGGCATTGGAATAGGGGAGTCTCACTGGGCACAAGAGGCTGATGGTGGATATGCTGTTTTCATGAGGGTTGATACTAGATCCACTGCAAGTATATTGGCATCAGGGTGTTTGGTGTACTGGCATGATTGTACTACTGAATATCAACCACCAGAATGCATTGGTACAAGAATATTAAGGGCAGAATTTTAAAGGAGAAACTGCTGAGAGGTAAGTGCATGTCAGGAAATATAGGGGCATATTTAGAAGGACTTAACACCACCAAAATGTCACGTTTTAAGATGTTCTGGTGGCGTTAAGTCCACAACACGAGCAAGGTCACTTAAGGGTATATAAGTCATCACAGACTTGTTTTTTTGGGGGTCTTTTTCCAGAATGTGGGTCATCAAAAGATTTTTGAGAGGTCTTCTCACCCTCAAATTATTGAGGCATGCTTCATCATTTGACGACCTCTCACACCGGGTTAGGAGCAATGCCACCACGGCAGACTCAACCAAAGGAAGCTAGTCTCTCACTGGGAGTTCTTATGAATCTATGATGCTAATTATGATGCGACCACCACCGTGGCGGTCGCATTGCCCATGTTTTGTATTGCGGCGGGTGCTGCGCTCTGCAGCACCCGCCGCAATACAAAACAGACACCCCACACATATCCCTGCACTACGTGGCAGGCACCATGCGGTGCCTGACATATGGCACAGGGATATGTAGGGGGGCACCATAGGTGCCCCCCGGGTCCCGTGTCTGTGGGCCAGGGGTTAAAGGGGGCCAGCTAGGGGCCCCCAATGTCCCTTTCCGACAACCTTTTCATGGCGGGTTCACCACCATGAAAGGGCCAGCGGAAAGGAACCTCGTAATGCCTACGGCAGTGCCTGGTAGGCACTGCCACAATTGTAGGCAATACTCTGCCTCCGATGGACCGACGGGCTCCTTGACCCCTTCGGATCCGTGTCGGTCGGTCTTTCAGACCGCCACACAGCCGCCCGCCATCCAAATGTGGTGGGCGGTGAAGTTGTTGAAAATGGCAGGGAGACCGCCACCGACTGCCTGTCGGTGGCAGTCTCCCCTCCATTGTAATCAGGCCCTTGGTTCTGTTTTTTGTGGGCAAGAAAAAAGTATTTAAAATATACCTAGAGGTATACTCAAAATATTCCTTTATTTGTTGAGTACCTCTGGTATGTTTAAAAACCTTACAAGGATGTTGGTCAACTGGTGAGTTGCACTGAATCACCTGACCTGAGATCTTTCCATTACCAACATGTTTCACGACGTTTCAAGCCTAACAAGGTCTAGTGTCTTTTCAGGGAAATCAAGCTATGGTATGAATTCAGACCATGCCACAAGGGTAAAAACTGTAACCCTACCAGTCCCTCTGCTGATTCAGCTACACCTGCAGAGAAGGAAAGAATCAAGTGTGAGGGACAAGTTAACAATCAATGTGACCCACTGTTGTACAGGCGCATCTTTTATTGCCTTGAGATATTTATTGCATATTAAATTTTAAATTAAATTTAAACCCATCTTAGAGCACTCACCTATCTTATGACTATATATGGGGAGATCACCTAGACTATTTCCAGGGGAACCTCATAACACTATTTGTTAGTACTGGCCCCTGAGGGTGATGGTGAAAACACCTTCATTCTAACCAAAGCTATCTGTAGTATTTTTTTTAAAAGAAAAGAGGGGTATACAAATGCACACACCAATGGAGGTGAGGAAATCTATGGTGTGTACATATATATAAATCTCAATAGGAGACTCCTAACTCAAGTGAATATACTGTTTTCCTTTGGGGATGCAGATGTACACCAATTCACTTCTGTTGTGGGTGCATGCAGAGTGGCATTATCACTTACCCTAGTCATATTCAACTATGGGCTTCATGGCAAGAATGTGGGGGACGCCTCCTCCATAGTCACACACTGACGATAAACCAATGATTGCAAAAGAGACAAAACATCATTTGTATCATGACATAACAATTCACAAATGGTATTCCTTCACTCAGGTGCCTTTAAATTTTTTGCGGTTTAAGACTCAATTTCCATAATGCTCTTGCACGATATTACAACAACAGTAGCCTTGCTGTGGTGTATTATCTAGACCCCTTTTAAAACATGCACAATAACACACCCAGCCGTCAGTGCTCACCGTGTTGATATGCCAATCACTCGTCATTCATGCATGATCGTGGAAGACCTATCTATTGTAGACAGTGACATAGGTCTGTCTCTAGATCTTCCTCCATTGCAGCTTTTTTCAGAAATCTGTCTCTACTCAGTGTAATTAATACTGGTGAACCAGGAGGGAAGAGTGGAAACCCCACGGTCGGAGCTCCGTGAGTCAGCGCTCCGCCACTGAGCTGACTTTGTGGGAACATGCAAGACTTGCTTCATAAGAAGGACGAGCGTGTGAATTTCACCTATCGAGCCCCCGTCCACTCCCATAATGTGGGATGGAGGCTCTGCAACCGGGCTGACAATAAGTGCGAGACGGCACGATGGTGACGTGTCGCTCGCGCCCGTGTAGTTCGAACAGCTTTCGGAACTGGGTATTGTAGTTCCTTGCTAGTCGGCTCTTCTTGTGCACATGTCAGATGTTGCGCTTGCTGTACTAGGACTACAGAGTGTCACGGGGCGGGTACAAACCGGGACGGCCCGGGCCATCCTAGAGACTGGTGGGAGGCGCAGGACGTCACCACCCCTTTTACTTTCTCATCACAGGAGGACTGGGCTGGATCTACCTCCTCAGACACCACGGAAAGGAGGCATGGTCCCTTTAACTGGAACCCGTTGGACGACGACCCGGCCCCTTTCAATGACGACACCGCCCTCCGTCCAATAAGAGAGAGCTGGAACAGGAAGACGGTGTGTACTGACACCGGAGGCGGAACAGGAGCGAGCGAAGCGGAGGAGAGTCAAGAGGAGTACGGAGAGCGGAGGAACAGGAGAGGAAAAGCGTACCCGGGAAGAGCGGAGGACGAACGGGAGACAACAAGAGAGCCAGGAGGCCACCGGACTCACGATTCGCCCAGCCACGCCCCAGGAGGAGCGTGGCTAAGACAGGTACGGGATCATTTCGCGGGCTGGGTAGGGAGGCGGGAGGCGTCAGAGGACTAGTGGCGCTAGCTCCTTACCGTCCGTTTGGTAGAAGCGGATTCCTCAGCCCCAGCACTTTCACTCCTCCTCGTCTAGTGTGTGTCACGGTTTGGTTGTGGGACGGGTGTTCCCTCACTCCCTCTCCCTGAAAAAGCACCGCTACCCCGTACACTTACCCCCTGTTGTACTCTTCCTTCCTTTTGGGCGACCGGAGCATCACCCCGTGGCCAGCCGATTCGAGGAACAGGGAAGAGTGAGATCCGGTCCACAGGAGGAACCCAGGGAGAAGACGGGAACAAGAGAAGACTCGGAATCCCAGGACTATCCTCGAGCCCTATCCCCTTAACAGACTGGAATCTGTACACAAACGCCCCTCCATACAAATAAACCCTTCCCTACCACGACCTTGCCTCCCGCTCCTCCTTCCTGAAACCTTACACAGAGCTACAGGGATTTGTAGTTCTAATGAAAGCATTCAACCTGCTTCTGGATGCAATGTTTTTTTCTTTTTTGGAGCATAGCTACATGATGTGTTAGCAAAAGTGATCATTTTGTATACGAAGAATATTTTTCTTTGCAATATACTTTCTTATCCTATTGTCTCTAACGGAGTCACGGGATGCCTAAAGACAAGGGTTTCTTTTTGAATAGGGCACCTCCTGTTGCTAATGAGAGGGGAACGGATACTTGGGTTACCACCAGCTCATTTCAACAAAAGTTACAATGGTATCGTTCTATTATTCACACTATACTAATGGTTAGGCTGTTGATACTTGTGTTTAATACAATTATGTAGAGGAAGCCTGTGAGAAGTTGGCCTGGTATTTGCTGTCCACTAATTAAAGTGGGCACCTTGCACCAGTCCAAACAACCCTTATGGTGATTTAAGCGGTCAAAGATAACCTTAGAAAGCTATCCAAGTGGTAGCTGTGGAGAGCAGCCTTCGGGCTTAGTCTTGAAGGAATGCTAAGCAGCTTGTTTTACCAGAATACAACCTGATAGTATTGGTTAAATGAAAGGAGAACCACACAGTAGTTATAAAAATATGTATTTATTAATATAACACTCTCTAGTATGACACAGTATCTTCTACACGGAGATAATCACAAAGCACACAATACTGTAGCACAGAAACAATAGTAAATAGCACTAATACACAGTGGGCTCCAGGGGGAGACCAAAGCATATACTAAAATAGTGGTATAAGAACTACGACTTGAGTCAAGACAGTCTCTAGAGGATGTAGAATCGCTGGGACCCCAAGGAACCACCCAAGGTGAGGAAGTAGGGACCCCATGGAGGACTGGTACAGTGTGGGAACATGACCGCGTGCTCCGTACAATCCATAAGGAAGTCGCGGGTGAACTTTTAAAGTTTAAGGACCCTTCCCAGTTGACTTCAAAGAAACCCTGTGGAAGTTAGGAGGTTGGAGAGCCACCCCACCCGTGGATACTGTAGTACCAGAGTTACCTATCCCAGGGAAGCCGGATGCATAGGTATGAAGTGGCATCGGAAACCGCCGGCGAACCCAATGGAGGACTTCGAAGAAGAGCCGCTGCTGGAAGGAAAAAAAGTGTCTCTTGGAATCCAAAGGTGGATTCTTGTCGAAGAGTACCTGAAAGCAGAGGGGACAGAGTCTGGGTCACTCAGGAATGACCAGGGGCTCGGTAGTCGAATGCCCACCGATGTCTGGTGCTTCAGGTGCGTTGAGGGAGCTTTTGACTCTGCAGCCACGGGGACCAGGAGATGTTGAGGACAACCAAGAGCCGCATGCGAGCTGTCCCACAAAGGATGTCGAGTGCTGAGGGGGCGGTGTCTGGCGGGAGCACCAACAAGCCTTGGCAACGGCAAACCACGCAGAAGGTCAAAGAAGGTTCCGGTTAGGACCAGCAAGGTCCAGGAGACTCACCAAACACAGGAAAGTCAGGGCAAGCCTGGAGCAACCAGGGGAGCCCAAGAAAATCAAAGTTGACCCTCAATTGGACCCAAAGGCCAGAGGCACAGGAGTCGCGAGAGGACCTCGAGCAATTTCACCAAACAGCAGCACAAGGAGCACTCGGTGTGAGGAGGCTGGAGTTCTTGGGCTACTTAGAGCCCAATGCACTTGCTCAGGAAACACCAACAAGCATATGCACTTGCAAATGAACGTGGTGCACAGGGGTATGGTTATTGCAGCCCCCATGAGGGATTCTGGCTTCAAACTTGGTAAGAGGGCAGCTCGGACCTTGAGAGACGTAGAAACTCACCTCTTGTGTTGCTGGAGCCTTTGGAGTCCGTAGGAGCTCAGTAGCAGCAGAATGGTCAGTCGTGATGTGGTGCCTGCAGTTCCAGGGGAGTGACTTCTTCACTCCTAGGGAGATTCCTTTGGTTGTCCTTGATGCTCCAAAGGTCCTGCATGGAGCATGTATGGTGCACTTGCACAGACGATGCTTCAGACTGAGAGGGAGACGAAGTTGGGCCCAAACGAAGTCCAGCGAAGTCCAGAGTGTCCAGACGGTCAAAGTTCAGTGGTTTCTTGTTCAGAATCTTGTCCATGTCGAATCTAGGGTCCTACAGCCAGGTAAGCCCTTTTGTACCCACAGGAGAGGGTTGGACAGATTCAGGGGAGAATATATACCTTTAGTATGCATGCTTTACATCGCATGTCATTACAAAGCGGTCGTTACAACGACCGCGTTGTTACAACGCAAACCATTACATCGGAAGTCATTTCAACGACTTGCTGTAGGGGGCGCACTGGACTTAGGAATAGTATAATTTACTATTCCTACTCCAGTTTGTGCAACAGCAGGGAAGGTGTTGTATTGTAAATCCAACACCTTCTGCCCCCTACAGCAAGTCGTTGTAACGACTTGCGATGTAATGGTTTGCATTGTAAAAACACGGTTGTTGTAATGACCGCGTTGTAATGGCATGCGATGTAAAGCATGCGATCTAAAAGCTGTTTCCCTTCAGGGGAGGTTACTCCCATGTTCTTTGTCCAGTTTCGCGCCAGAGCAGGAATCAATGGCTCCCAGGACTGGTTTGAACTGGTCCATTCACAGGGACACCAAATGTTCCCTCATGCAGACTTTCGGTCACTGGCAAGCGCACCCACCCAGCCCTAATAATCTAAATCCTGTCTGGGAGGTGGCCACACCTCTCTGTGACAGGATGCCTATTGTTCTACCTTCCTCTGCTCGAGCTTGGCTCAGCAGCAGGAGGGCAGAAATGTGTCTCTGGTCGGCAGCAACCATTTTGTGCTGCCCGGGACTAGAAGGCTGGTACGGGAACACTAGGGACCCAACGAAGCTCGCTTCTGAGGGGTGGAATCATACTTCCCACACCGGTTACCGGTGTGGGAGGTATGATTCAACAATGTTTGACACTAAACACGATAGGGTTACTTTCAGCCGTTTTAGAGTTAGTCATCATGCGGTCGCATAATGCCATTCTATATGTCGTAAATGGCTGCTGCACTAACAACCCGGGAGAATGGACTCCGTAGGCTGCAGGGTTGTCCTGCTCATGCAGTGGCACCCTCTCACTTAGAACCAAGCACCCTGCCTTCAGGATTGTTAAGGCCTGCTATAGGGGTGACTTATAGGTTTTAAGTGTAGTGACCCTTAGATATAGTTAACCTATATCTTAAGTAAGTGGTGCATGCACCAACTTACACAGCCTGCAACAGCAGGCCTGTAGTTCCATTTTGCATGGCCTCTCATGGGTGGCATAATACATGCTTGAGCCCATGGGAGGCCTCTGGGGTACCTATGCCCTGGGTATATGGGTACCATATACAAGGGACTGACAAGGGTACCCCAGTATCCAATCTGGAGTGTACCTAAGTACATAACATAACAGTTTAGGGAGAAAGCAGATAGACGGGGGTCCTGATTAGCAGGATTCCAGTCAGACTAGTCAAAAACAGTATCACATTTAGCAAAAAGTTGGGGTAACCATAAGAAGCAGATCCGACTTTCCTACACAACCCCTCCCCCCCAAACGTAAGGAGTAGAGGCTAACCTTGTTCAGTTGAGTCTTCATTTTCTAAGTGTAAATATCTGGAGAGTCCATCTGCATTGGCATGGTTACTCCCAGATCTATGTTCCACTGTATAGTCCATCCCCTGTAGGGAAATGGACCACCTCAAAAGTTTGGGGTTTTCACCATTTATCTGTTTTAGCCATAGGAGGGGCTTATGGTCTGTCTGAATAATGAAGTGAGTGCCAAACAGGTATAGCCTCAGCTTCTTCAGGGCCCAGACCACAGCAAAGGCTTCCCTCTCTATAGCTGACTAACGTTTCTCTCTGGGAGTCAACCTTCTGCTGATAAAAGCTACTGGTTGATCCTGACCCTCTGCATTAAGTTGTCACAACACAGCCCCTACCCCAACTCAGATGCATCTGTTTGGACAATAAATTGCTTGGAGTAGTCAGGACTCTGCAGAATGGGAGCAGTGCACATGGCCAGCTTGAGATCATCAAATGCCTTCTGACAGCTGTCCACTGAACCTTCTTGGGCATTCTTTTTGATGTAAGATCATTCAAGGGAGTCACTGTGGACCCATATCCTTTCACAAATCTTCTGTAGTACCCAGTCAGGCCCAAGAAAGCTCTGACCTGAGTCTGGGTAGTTGGAGCAACCCAGTCCATGATGGTCTGGATTTTGCTACGTAATGGTTGAACCTGGCCTCCACCCACAAGGTGGCCCAGGTATACAACCTAGCTCTGCCCTATCTGGCACTTAGTAGCCTTGATAGTGAGGCCTGCTCTTTGCAGAGCCTCCAAAACATTCTTCAGGTGGACTAGGTGATCCTCCCAGGAGGAGCTAAAGACAGCTACATCAACTAGATATGCTGCACTATAGGCCTCCAAACCTGTAAGCACTTTATTCACCAGCCTTTGGAATGTGGCAGGTGCATTCTTCAAACCAAAGGGCATTACAATAAATTGATAATGCCCACTAGGGGTTGAAAATGCTGGTTTTGGCATCCTCAGCTAGTCTCATTTGCCAATAACCAGCAGTGAGGTCAAATGTGCTCAAGGACCTGGCTGAGGTCAAAGTATCAATAAGCTCATCTGCCCTTGGAATTGGATGAGCATCAGTCCTAGTGACTGCATTGAGTCCCCTGTAGTCAACACACAACCTCATCTCTCTTTTACCACCCTGAGTGTGAGGTTTTGGTACCAAGACCACTGGACAAGCCCAAGGGCTATCTGAGGGCTCAATAACTCCCACTCTAGCATCTTTTGGACCTCAGTCCTGATGCAATCTCTGACATGGTCAGGCTGCCTGTAAATCTTATTTTAACAGGTAGACTCTCACCTGTGTCCACTTCATGAGTACACCAGATGGTCTGACTAGGAGTCAGAGAGAACATGTGTCTATATTGATTGAGGACCTTCCTGCAATTAATCTGCTGTTGGTCAGTGAGGCTGCCTGCCAAAGCTACACCATCAACTGACCCATAATCAGGGTTCTGAGAGAGGAGATCAGGGAGAGGGTCACTCTCTTCTTCCTTTTCCTCATCAGTTGCCATGAGCAAGCCCATGTCAGTCCTGTCTATGTATGGCTTGAGCCTGTTCACATGGAGCACCCTGTGGGGACTCCTGGGAGTACCAAGGTCCACCAAGTAGGTGACCTCTCCCTTCTGCTCAAGAATGGTATGGGGTCCACTCCATTTGTCTTGGAGAGCTGCTGGGCCACAGGCTCCAACACCCAAATCTTCTGCCCTGGCTGATAAACAGTCAGCACAGCCTTTCGGTCCTGCCAAGCATTTTGCAATTCTTGACTGGCCTCAAGGTTTTTGCTGTCCTTCTTTATGTATTCAGCCATCCTGGAGTGGAGACCTAGTACGTAGTCCACTATGTCTTGCTTAGGAGGTTTGAGAGGTAACTCCCATCCCTCCTTCACCAAACACAAGCGACCCCTAACTGGATGCCCAAACAGAATCGCAAAAAGCCTGTAGCCAACCCCCTTCTGTGGGACCTCTATGTAGGCAAAGAGAAGGCAGGGCAACAGGACATCCCATTTTCGCCTAAGCTTTTCTGGGAGGCCCATGATCATGCCTTGAGGGTTTTGTTGAACTTTCATCCAACCAATTGCATTGGGGGTGATAGGGTGTGGTGAACTTATAGTTCACTCTACACTCCTTCCACATTGCAGTGATATAACTTGACATAATGTTTGTACCTCTGTCAGTTAAGACCTCCTTAGGGTAACCAACTCTGGAAAAGATTCCCAGGAGGGCCGTGGTCGCCACAGGAGCTGTGGTGGTTCTAAGGGGTATGGCCTCTGGATACCTAGTGGCATGGTCCACCACCACTAGTATGTAACTGTGTCCAGATGCTGTAGGAGGGTTCAAGGGACCAATGATATCAATCCCAACCCTCTCAAAGGTAACACCCACCACAGGTAGTGGTATGAGGAGGGCCTTTGTGGTACCACCTGACTTACCACTGGCTTGACAGGTGGTACAGGAGTGACAAAACGTATTTGTGTCTTCTGACATGCGACCAGTGAAAGTGAGGGACAAGCCTGTCCCAAGTCTTGCTTTGGCCTAGGTGTCCTGCTAAGGGAATGCCATGTGCCAAGGTGTGTAGGAAGCCCCTAAACTTCAGAGGTATGACCAACCTCCTGGTGGCACCAGGCTTGGGGTCTCTACCCTCTGAGTACAGGAGTCCCTCATCCCAATAGATCCTGTGGGATCCACTGACACTCCCAGCAGCCTTAGCAGCAGCTTGCTGTCTGAGGGGTTCAAGAGAGGGGCAGGTTTGCTGGTCCATACTCAAGTCTTCCCTGGAAGGGCCCCCTGTCCCCAAGACCTCAACCTGATCAGGCTCAAGTTCATCTGGGGCAGTTCCTTCACAGGGACTAAGATCATCTCCCTCAAGAGACTGATCTTCACTCTGAGTCTGGAGGGAAGACACAGCCTTACCCCTCCTGCTCCTTCTCTTGGAAGGCCCTTGGTCCATTAGTTCAGGATCCAGGGTCTGTTCAGTGTTAGCCAGTTTGGCCTGTGACCTGGTCACAGCAAACACATCTGCAGTGATGCACAGCATTGCTGCATGAGTCCTTAACTCTACCTTTGCCCAAGCTGAGGTTTCCAAATCATTGCCCAACAAACACTCCACTGGAAGGTCTAAGCTAACCACAACTTTCTTAGGACCAGTTACCCCTCCCCAGCTGAAATTAACAGCTGCCAAGGAATGGTCAGTCCTAACATTGTTAGCATTGGTCACTTGGTACATTTCTCTAAGTATGATTTAGTCAGGGTCCACAAGATTCTCTGTCACCATAGTGACATTTGCACCTGTGTCCCTGTATGCCATGGCCTCCTTACCATTAATTAAAGGCTGTTGTCTGTATTTGCCCAGGTTGCTGGGACTGACAAATAAGGTGGCAAGATCCATGCCACCATCACAGACAAGCACAGCCTGAGCTGGAGTTCTGACTAGGCCAGAACCCATCTCAGAACCCAAGGTTAACCCTACTAAATCCTTGTTCCCTGTACCACCACCTGTACTTGTGCTAGGGGGCGCAGTTGCCTTAGGGCAGTGGTGGTAGGAGGATTTTCCTTGCCTTTTGGACAATCAGCATCTCTTGTCCAATGTGTTTTCTGTTTACAGAGATAACACCAAGGTTTCTTTTTTTGCCTTTACCTTTGTTAGATTGTGACCCCCCCCCGATGCAGGTTTTTGGGGCCCTGATGAAGACTGTTTTTGATCTTTACCCTTGTCCCCACCCTTATCTGGAGTTTTAGAATCTTGCTTCTTTTGGTCACCAACATTGTTCTGGTTTTTCTGCTTCACCCTGGTTCTGACCGACGTATCTGCCTTCTTTCCCAATTTTTGGGGAGAAGTCAGAGCAGAGTCAACCAGGTACTGATGCAATAACTGATTTTGGCAATTATTAAGGATCTGCTCCCTCATAATCAAATTGTACAATCCCTTGAAATCATTCACTTTGCTGCCAAGCAACCAGCCTTCCAGAGCCTTTATGGCACTATCCACAAAAGCCTACCCAATCCTGATTCTGTGTCTTCTGGGTGTCTCTGAACTTAATCCTATAATGTTCAGTGGTTAAGCAAAACCCATCAATGAGAGCACTCTTCAAGATTGAGTAGTTGTCAGCATCCTCTTCTCTAACAGTGAGGAGCTTATGTCTACCTTTGTCAGCAAAGGAGAGCCACAAGATAGCTGCCCACTGCTCTTGAGGGACACTCTGAACTGTACAGGCCCCCTCCAAAGCAGTTATCCACTTATGGATGTCATCCCCAACATGGTAGGGAGGGACAATCTTGCTCAGGTTCCTATTATCAAAGGAATGTTCCTTAACTCTAGGGACACTGTTGCTGCCACCATGGGATTCTAGTCCCAACTTTTTTCTAGCTCTCTGGACTTCTAGGGACTCCTTATCAAGGGCCAACTGCTCTTGCCTGAGCCTAAGCCTAGCTTTCTCAAGTTCAAGAAGTTGGTCCTCCCTATCAAAAGACTGGTCCCTCTTGCTAGATACAGAGGTCCCTACAGACTATCCTGAGTGATTATACTCTGCAGAGGGAGATCGATATCTCCTTGGTAAACTCTGCACTCTTACAGGAGTAGTAGAGAGGGCCTTCATGGCCTCCTCCATCCTCCTCTTGAAGATCTGAGTTATCCAGGTGAGAACCATCAGGTTCTCCCTGGTCAGTGTTAGATTCCAGGTCATAAAAGGTATCACCTCCTGACCTGTCCTCATTCCCTGTCCCACCCACTCTGTCCTGTTCATCTGACCCCGGAGTCTTCCTTAGGTCCTCTAACAGTAACATCTCTATCAACGTTGAGTGTTTGCACTTCTCCCTGTCTTCAACTTTCTAGAGGCACACAGGGCTTTCAATTCTTGGAATGTAAGCTCACTGTATCTAGAAGGCAGAGAGCCACTGGCATCTCCTTTAGTAGACATACTAATTGTGGTGAGGTTTTGCACCTACCTAACCTAGTGGGAACTAAACTCTCTGAGGTAGGAGAAAGGGTGTGCTACACCCTTGTCTTACCCAACCCTAAGTTCAGTAGAACTTACTTATTCCAAGCTAGTATTATATCTATCTAGTACTTGGTGGTTTCCAGTTAATCAATACAAAGATTTATCTGGTAAAACAATGCAGGCTTGAATCCCAACCGCTGCACACCAATGTGAGAAGTTGGCCTGGTATATGCTGTCCACTAGTTAAAGTGGACACCTAGTGTCTTGAACCCCATGATTCCAGTAGAAAGTATTGATAACATGATGCCAGTAGAGCGTATTAATATATATATTGACAATAACCCACCATGTAGTAGCAGTAAAACACTTTATTACGTTTTGGCCCAAAGGAATCTATTCTTCTTGCGCCGATATGTGTCCCAAAGTATAAAGAATCTTGACTTATGTTGTACTGCCATATAATGTGCCTTGTGCCTGCTTTTCTTTTTCTTTTACTAGTATTTTGACCCTTTTGTTGCGGTCAAAGCATGACCCAACGCGGCCGCCGTCTTCTTTACAGTTGCGTATAAAAAAAGACCACACCCCAGCACGCACCGCAGATTATCAGCGGTTTTGGAGCGGAGCGGTTCCTTGTTCTTTCCTTCGTCGTCGCTGCTGCTTCTGGTGTTGCGGTAGGCTTCTCGGATGAAGGGAGCGGTTTGCTGATTCATCTTCGGCTCCCCTGCTGATTCCTGACATCGCGGTGATCTCATAGTTGGTACCGCGCATCGTAGTTCAATCGGAACGGTCCAGAGTTTCTCTTCGGCTCCCCTGCTGATTCCTGACATCGCGGTAGGCCTAATCTTCCATATTACGCAACGCGCAGGTAGGGCAAATCTTCAGTTATTTTTGGAATCCTGTTGTAGACTATTTAAAGTGGAAAAAAAAGCAGAAAAAAGACAACATAGGACAATCTGTAAATATAAACTCATCATGCTGAATATAAGACTGTGATATGAATAGTGTTGAACAGTTATTGGAAGTCCTGAACGTTATCAAAATAATCTGTATTAACAAAAACTGGGGCAAGTTGCGTTAATAATAATTGCAAATAACAGCGATTGGCACATTTCTTAGCCAACTCATTGATGAACAATCTTTCTGTTGATAACAAGAATATTCTGGAATACCATAGACGTTTCTGAAGTAAGAAACATACCACAATATAGTTTTGTTTCACAGGTACTATTTCCTTTGCTCTAAAGTATATTCTGTAGAATTGCATGTTGTTTCTCCTCCTACGGAAAAGGTGTAATCAGGCAATTGTTTTTGTTCCAGATCTCCTTCCCCGCAGTACCCTCCCTAATTCCCTTCCCCTCATCTGGCCATTCTGATCCTCTGGTTTATTGTATGCAGAGTCAGAACTGCCGGAAGGTGGGCTTCTTGGAGGTACTGTTCCTGAGGACCTAAAAAACAAACCTGACAGGATAATCTGCCCACGAATTCAGGTCCTCCCGATCAGTACCAACAAGATGGCCACATTAGATGATTTATGTAGAATGATTGAAAACATGCAGAAAGACATAACTGCTGCTAGATTGGAAACCGCTACGTTGGCTAACAAAGTGCTACAGTTATGATCCAGCGCGATATTAGCAAACAGCATTCATACACCACATACTCTCTTGGGCCCACACATTCACACTACACTAATACTTACGCTGGGTGTCAGAAATACTCTTATATCAAAAAATCCCTGCTACCAATTACCTTCTGATTGAAGAGTAATAACTTACCAATGGATCCTTTGCTAATTGGGAAGTTTAAAATGAGTGACATTCACTATAGTACATAATCCTGAAATAACCACTGAGTCAGGAAGTTTTAAAATGTTTATCTAAAGTTTTAGCAGAGTAAAATACAGAAAAAGACACGGTATTTGATCAGAATACCCATGTGAGAGCAAAGAATAATTATTGCTAATAAATGACGGTGTTTAAGGAAAAGAGGAGATAGAAACAGCAGCACAACTAAAGGTTGCATATATTTACCTAAGTGCGAGAACCAAACCCTTAGCCAAGGAGTTTGAAAGAATAGGACCCTGGAAGGATGAAAAGCAAGGACTTCCTTCAGGATCAGGACAGGACTGGTGACCTCTCTATAACGACGCCTGCGCCGCTCCCCTCTCTGGCACTCGATTTCTCCTCGATTCTCCCGTCTAATGGACTCCGCCGCCCCCTCCTCAGGACCTCTTCCAGATAGGGATTCAGTCAGCAACCGATCAGCTGGGCAGCCTGGAGCTCTTCTGTATGTTCTCTCTTCTCTGAAATCTAGCTCTGTGCTTCAGTATCTTCTGTTCTCTCTGTGCTAACTAATTACTAATGCTATATTCTATTATACCCTTCTACACCCATGTACCTCCCCTTAATGTTGCTAAAATATGGGACCACTACTTCTGATTGGACAGGGACAGGAGGTGGATTCTCGCACCATGACAAATTTGGCTTAATTTGTGAAGCCTATTGTATTTACGTTCCCGCCCCTTCAAATTAATACATTCACTTTATTTCCCACCCGTCTCACGACAGATTTTATACATTTTCTACATTGTGTGTATCAATTTTGCAACAATTTTAATACGTGTGGTACATCCGCTTCGGTCAATAGGTTATGGCCTTGTAGAGCGTCCAAGTTGACTTCATTTTGGCAGTCATTCAGGACACATGCGCAGAACACTTCTGCTTCTCGAGTTTCAAGTCACCAACCCAGGCCCAAGATTACGAATTACTAAAAGTGCAAGAAGGAAATATTAAAATCACAAATAAAACGTTTCACTGTATACCCACTTATCCTATTTCTAATCCCATTTAATTTACAAAATCCTATCCCGCATTAATTGCGTTAAGAAACGACAATTTAGTAATGACACGAGAGCAAGCTTAAGCATGTGAGAACATTGAACGGCCATTTTAATGCACACTGCGCAGAAGCAGAAATTCCCACCAAGCAAAGAAAGACGTCACACCATGTGATCAGGTTGTGACATGCGCAGATAAAATCACGCGCTTAAGCGGCCATTTTAGACTAGGAACAAGCGTTATTCGTTAGTAAAACACATAGGCAAGCATCCTATCTATTCGTGTAATGTGTGCAAGGATTAATATAAACAATACAAGTTTTAGTATTAATACTATGAGGAAGATTGCGTCCGAGCAAGTTTCGTTTGCGAAACCTTGCCCCATCAATCCCCTCTCTGTTGGCGTTTCTGAGCCATCAAAAAACTGCCTTCAATCAGATGCCAACTTCTAGCAAACCACTTCATTCTCATTTTCATTTTTAGTTTTTCTACTTTTGCAATCTCCCTTCATCTTTTTGTATAATTCACTTTTCCATTCTTCCAGTTCAATCTCGTCCCTCTTTCTCTTCTTCCCTTTTTCTGTCACTTTATACGTTCCATTCTTTCTACAGCATTTGCACCAAAATACTACTGTCAGAACTATTATTGCTATCCCTGCTAAGGGAACTAGTATTTGACCTAGAAGTCCTTCACCTATATTAGCAAACCAAGTTCCGATTGACGATATACTATTTGTCAATCTTTCCCATACACTATCAACTTCCAGTGGTTTAAGTTCTTGCTCAAGTTTAGTTATATTCTGAATATACGTCCCAATTTCTGCACTTTTATCAGGAATATAAGTGCAACAGTGTTTCGTCTTCAATAATTTACAGACTCCGCCCTCTTTCGCCAATATTATGTCAAGAGCAAGTCGATTTTGCATCACCATAGACCTAATCGCAACCATTTCCGCATTAATCATTAGAAAACCTCCAGCAGTATCCGTTGATAAACGATCAACCACTGTAGACAATTTACATATTTTCCTTGAGTTCAGAATTATTCCCACTGAAGGTATCAATGCACCAAATATATCACCTACTATTTCTGAAAAACTAGCTCTTTTACTACGTATTAATTCACCATTGTTTTCATTGCTTCCAGTGTTTCTTTTTACGTGGTATATCTTTGGAAAAACTATTCCAAAGTAACAACTTCCATACCACCGTGCAGGAAGCCTAAAGTAAGCCTTATTCCCGCAGACATAATAGATTCCAGGAAAAACTGAATCTGTTCCTCCTTTGAGTCCCCAACCTCCCAGTATTAAAAAATTGTGTTCACAATCACAGGTACCGATGAAAACATTGTTATAGTCAGTCTTTAACCTATGAAGACAAATTTTCCCCTTCTTTTCGAAATCCAGAGCCATAGCAGCTTGAGCTTTGCCAGGTGTGTAACTTCCCTCCTTTTCTGCCTAAGGTGGTAAATGAGCCTTATGTTCTGTAGCTTTCTTTTGAAAATCCTGTCTTCTATCTTCTACTAAATTCAAAAATATTTTCTCTTCTTCTAATAAAGAACATGTTAGATTGTGTCTACGTGCATGTGTTAAGTCTATTGATTTCATTGTTAAGAAAAATTCTCCTATAAACAGTGCATCTAAGGCGCTAAGCAGTGGGTTCATGCTCTTGCGAATTGGAACTTCAGAAAATACAACATCTATATTGGAATAGTAATATTGTAATCTACCTGTACTATAAAATAAACTTGTTAATACGCTACATGAAATGCCATATGTCAATGGTAAATGATGGTATGTTAATCCTTCTGCTACTGATTCAGGTAATTTCATACAGACATAACAATTACTAACTTCCATGGTGTCTACATACTGAAACAATAACTTCGTGAAAACATTTAAACTAGTGTCGTTATCAGCTATCTCATGATGAATTCCTTCATCATCTTCTGCCATTAGCTCTACTCTATTTCCCTTCATGTTTGCTGTCCTCCCTATAGTTTCATTATTGTTCTTTTTATCCATTATCATCAGGTAAGGAACTGCTACAATCAGGACTAACCATACTATAAGCACCAATACTAGACTACATATGCAAATTGCACAGCATCTTCTACAACATTTTCTCTTTGGTCTCCCAGTAACTCTATCATCAGGCATTTTTCGACAAGGAAGATTGCTCTTCTTATCTCTATTCCTTTTCTTCAGTGGATTCTTTTGTTTAGTCAGGGTGGTCTTGTTTCTTCTTCGTAAGTTAGTTCTGCACTTGTTCCTTCACCACCACTGTCACTTGATTCTGAGCTTTCAAAGTCTTCAAGAACGATATACGTCCAATCAGGACCCTTGAATTTGTTGTTCACAAGTCTTAATCTTTTACTTTTTCTCTTCCCAGACTTTTTCTCTTGATCGGTTTGACTTGTTACTTCAGGTACTTGATCTGGATCTTCACTTCTGGTTGTTATGTGGCACTTCACTCTTTTGATGAAACTTGGCCAATGGTCTCCTTTTCTTGGCTTTTCTGTTTGTACTGTTTCTTTAATTTCGTCTTTGGATATCTTTTTATTTTCACTGGTTGGTACTGTCTTGTTTTCTGTATTCTCCGATTTGTTTGATTGTTCTTTCTCTGGTCTTATTGGTTTCTCATTTGCAGCTCCACTGTGAGTTTCCAATAATTCACTTTGTTCTGTGTTCAAATTTTCATGTTCATTTTTATCAGTCTCTTTTTCTTCTGTATATTCTTTTGACCTAACTGCTTCTGATCAGGGCTTATTGCACTGTGTACTTCTGCAGCCTGACCTGCTTCTTCTAAACCTGTCTCTCCCTGTTCAAATTGTATAAAATCTTCACTATTTTCAGTCCAGTTTTCTTTCCCTATCTGATTTGGTTCAGGGTCGTTTACTAGCTTGTCTTCTTGATCCTGAACCCCTTCTTCTTCACCTATTTGATCCTCTTCAATTGCTCTTAATTTCTTTTGACTTCTTGTTTGGTGTAAAACCTCAGGAATTTCGACCACTGGTATCCAATCCTGACTTGTGCTCGGTTGTTCTCCGTCAGCTTCTCTTGAACCTCGAGCCTGAGATTCTTCAGCTTGGCAACCTTCAGCTTCTTCAGTGATTGGCGTCGTCTGAGTGTTCTCTTCTTCAGGGTCTGGTACTCTCTTGGTGTGACTTACGTGAATCCAATTCGGAAATCCGACACACTTCACTGCTGTATTCGTGGTCAATATGATTTGACAAGGTCTGCTCCACCTGGGTGATAGACACGTTTCTCTGGTGTGATTCTTCACCACCACCCAATCACCAGGATTCAGATCATGTTCTAGTTCAGGCTGCCTGGAAACTGCGTCTTCTCCAACCTGGTGAGAGACAGAACGCACTAGGTCAGCCAATCCTTTACAGTAGTCCAACACCATATCATCAGAAATATTCACTAGTCTATTTGTGGGAACATGTGTTTGTCTCATTGCTCTTCCCATTATAATTTCATGTGGGCTCAATCCTGTCGTTCTATCAGGTATGCTTCTGAGTCCCATCAGAACAAGTGGCAATGCATCAGGCCACTCCAATGATGTTGATGCACACATTTTTCCCAACCTTGACTTTATAGTACCATTCAATTGTTCAACTACTCCAGAAGCCTCTGGACGATATGCACAATGCAGTTTCTGTTTGATTTGAAATGCTTCGCATATTATCTGGATCACTTCGTTGTTAAAATGTTTTCCTCTATCTGATTCCAAAGATACTGGGAAACCAAACCTAGGTATGAGCTCTCTTAGTAACAGCTTTGCAACTGTAATGCTGTCATTTCTCCTAGTTGGATAAGCCTCTACCCACTTTGAAAACAGACATACTATGACTAGTACGTATTTCAACCCTCTGCATGATGGTAACTGTATGAAATCAAACTGGAGTCTTATGAATGGGCCCTCTGCCTTCCCAATCTTCCCAAATCCAATTATTGTTTTCCTGCCTGAATTGTGCATTTGGCAAATTAGACATCTCTGGCAAAGACTCTCTGTAACAGCTCTGAATTTGGGATTGTACCAATTTTGTCTGAACAGCCTAATCATTGCATCTCTCCCTATGTGTGTGTCTCCATGATACATTCTGGCCATTTGTGAGAGTAAACAATCTGGCATGACTGGTCTGCCATCTGTACTGACCCATACTTCATCCTCTCTTCTTGGAGAGCATCCCACTCTGATCCACAAGTTTCTTTCAATTTCATCAACCTCATCTTGCAATCTTTTCACTTCATTCCAAGTTTCAGGTGGCATAAATAACATAAGTTGGCAGCTGATTCCCATTCTTTCCACCCTCTTATTAACTGACGTTCTGGTTTTGGCACAATATTGAGCCACCAAATCTGCATATCTGTTGCCAACTATCACCCAATCATCTCCTGACTGGTGTGCGGCACACTTCACCACAGCTAATTCTTTTGGTGATTGTATTGCTTCTAGCAATTCTTTTACAAATTGTCCATTTTTAATGGGGGATCCTGAAGAAGTCATGAAATCCCTCTGCATCCACAATTGGCCAAAATCATGCACAACCCCATAACCATATTGACTATCAGTGAATATGGTTATTTTCTGATTCCTCCCAATTTTGCATGCTTTTATCAGTGCAATCAATTCAGCTACTTGTGCAGATTTTACACCTGGTAAATAGGATGCTTCGACTATTCCAGTTAATTCACATACTGCATAGGCAGCGGTTAGCTTACCATCTTCATGTCTCTGGCAAGAGCCATCAACAAACAGTTCTTTATCTGGCTTTTTAAGAGGCTGTTCCTCTATATCTGGGCGAGGTTTTGTGCATAGTTCTGTAATCTGTACACAATCATGTTCATCTTCTTCGTCATCTTTATTTGTCTCATGATATGGATCTGGTAGTAAGCTTGCTGGATTTATTATTGTACATCTTACCATGGTCACATTTTCAGCACCCATTATTATTCTCTCATACTTAGTCAGCCGACTAGGAGTGAGATGCTGAGTTCGTGTTCTTGTCAACAGAATCACAACTGCATGTGGAACATATACTTTTACAGGATGTCCCATCACAATTGATTCACTTTGTTCGATGCTCAAACAAGTTGCTGCCACTGCTTTCAAACATCCTGGCAATGGAGATGCTACAGGGTCTAGCGTAGCAGAAAAGTATGCTATAGGACGTCTGTCCAGAACATGTCTTTGAGTTAAAACTGAAAGTGCACAATTTTCTCTTTCATGACAGAACAATGCAAATTCTCTTTTATAATCTGGCATGCCTAAGGCAGGTGCTGAACAAGGGAGTTTCTCAATTTTACAAAAGCTCCTACACTTTCATCCTCCCACTCAACAGGATCTTTTGCTTTCTTTTTGGTCATGTTAATCAAAGGCTTAGCCAACATGGAAAATCCTGGTATCCATTGTCGACAGTAACCTACTATTCCTAAGAACATTCTTACTTGTCTTTGCGTTACTGGCATTTGCATTCTTTTTATTAATGCTACTCTTTCAGAGGTTACTCTTCTTTTTCCCCTCTCAATTTGATGTCCCAGATATTTAACAGTTGTTGTACAAAACTGTAATTTTTCAGGTGAAACTTTATGCCCTTCTTCTGCCAAAAGATTCAAGAGTGCTATAGTATCAATAACACAGTCCTCTCTGGTGTTCGATGCCACCAATAAATCGTCGCTATATTGGACTAAGACTGAGCTTCCTGGCATCACTAGTTTTTCAAGGCACTTTTTCAATATCTGATTAAAAATGGAAGGACTTTCTGTATACCCCTGAGGAACACGATTCCATACATAGACTTTGTTTTCGAATTTAAATGAAAATAGATATTGGCTGTCTGGATGTAACGGAATTGAAAAGAAGGCTTGACACAGATCTATAACTGTGAACCATCCAGGATTCCAAGGAATCTGGTATAAGATTACTGCAGGATTTGGCACTATAGGACAACATGGTTCCACAATTTTGTTAATCTTTCTTAAATCCTGTACAATCCTATATTTTCCGCTAGGTTTCTTTAAACCCATTATCGGTGAATTACATGGGCTACTCATCACTTCTCTCAGTATGTTTTGTTTGACCATCCGGTTGATTTCTTCAATGACACCTGCTTTTACTTCTGCACTCATTTTGTACTGTTTCGTATTTGGGAAGATTGCACCTTCTTTTACAGTAACTTGGACTGGATCTATTTTAGCCATAAGTCCTACTTCTTTTCCGGTGAAATCCCATACTATAGGGTTTACTGTATCTTTTAATTCTTCTGGCAATTCATCTTTTGTTATCAATGAAAATATTTCATCTACTTCTGTTCCTTGTTTCGCAACCATAATTTTATATACATGATCTTCCTGGTGTCTGTACTGCCACACCATCCGGTGTGCAAAAAATGGTGCAATTCATTTTGCACAATAAGTCCCTACCTAGTAAGTTTACTGGACTAGAATCGCATACTACAAATTGATGCATTTCTTTAAAATTTCCAATTTTAACCTCCATTGGTTCGGTAAGTGGTGTTCTAATTCTTTGGTTAGCAACTCCTACAACTTGAATATCTTCACCAGAGAGAGGAAGGTTTGGGACGTCTACTGTTCTTACAGTAGACCTGGTAGCACCAGTATCCAAAAGAAAAGTAATATCATTACCTCTCACTTTTCCTTCAACATATGGACCTGATTGATCTACCTGCAGGGATGCGCCAAGTACGCATTCCTTCTCCCCCTCTCCTAGGCACCGTCATGCGTCGAACCTGCAAAAGTCATCCTGCAAAAGAAATTGTGAGGTCATATAATCATTCTTACCACTTCCTCCTGGGTATCCGATGTTTGTACCGTGCTTTGCTCTGTTTATATTACCCTGAACAGGTGGAGGTGGCAACTGACTCTGAGGATTTTCCCCCTGCTGTGAGTCATTCTGTGTCTGTGAATTTAAATTTTGATTTGGGCCATTATTATTTCGAATCTTTTTACACTCGTCCTTCCAATGCCCCAATTTTCCGCATCCATGACAAGGAAATTTCTTTTTAGCTTCTTCTCTGCTCATTCGTCCTTTCATTCTTCCACCATTTCCAGAATCACCATTCGTTCCAGATTCTTTTTCTTGTTTTTCATGGCAATTGTCTAAATTAATTCCCTGTTTTTCAGCCATTTTCACCTGTGCCCACATTACTTTCTCCTGCAATTTCTTGTGCCTGTCCTCAATGTCATCCCCACAATATTTTGCATATTTCAAAATCTCGTCGATGGGTTTTCCCTGCCAGCAAAGCATATGCTGCTTAATCATCTGGCAAATCTCGGGCTTCAAACCGTACACGAATCGGTATACAAACTGACTCATGTTTTTGTCTCCAATGTCCTCAAACCCACTGTACTGTTTGAACACCTGCAAGAGGCGCTCATAATACGAATGAACTGTTTCACTGGCTTCTTGGGTAGTTCGATCTATTTTTACCCAGTCTGTTTCTTTCGGTGGTATTTTCCCTTTCAGGTATGTTATCACCTGATGGTACTTTTTCATCACGTCATTTGACGGGGCACCTGTCTTTGGATCTCTGGGATATTCATCACTTGGCCAATCCACTGTGATCTTCCAATCTGTCCATAAATCTGCAGGTACCACTATGTCAAACAGACCATCCAAATCCTTCAACAATACTTTTGACACCTTTACAAACCTTTCAACCTGCTTGTACCATTCAATTGGCTTTTCCCTCAGCTTCGGGAAATCATTCGTAAATGATAAAATATCCTGTCTACTCCACGGGACATGCACATAACCTCCTCCTGCAACTTCACGCATCGGGTACAAATTGTCAGCTTTTTCTGTCTCCATCACATATTCAGAAGCTGTTCGACTTGAGCGAGCTTCTTCCTTTTTCTTTGCCCACCTAGTTCTCCGCTTATCTAGATCTCCCCATTTTTGCAAAACTAACATTAATTCACGTATTTGTAGTCTTTTTCCAAAAGCATTCATGTTTTCCATGTCTTTGTCTGAGAAATCTGCTCTATAAGGCTTTTGTAATACTTTTGATCTCCCTATTTCGATTCCCATCTGTAGGGCTAAATTGGACAATTTTTCATGAAATAACCTTACATTTCTAGTGATACTTTTGCATAAGAACAGCAATTCTTCTTCATTATAGGTATTTAACCGTTCCACCCCTACATTTCCTGCTATCATTTCTTCTAATTCCACTTTTAATTTCTGAATGTCTAATATTTTTGAAGGTGTGCCCTGCTTGTCTGATTCTTGTATCCACCTTTCTAAATCTTCAGGTGTTACTATAGTGGCACATTTTGCCCCTGATGAAGTTATTAAACTTACATCTTTTGATCTTTCAGGTATTTCTTTTCTGGGAGTACCTTTTACTGGTCCTTTAACAGGCAAGTCCATAAGAGATATTGTGGAGTCACAGTCACTAAAATGATCTTCAATTATAACTGGAGCTTCAGGTTTTTGAGAATTTTCGGGAGTATTCATAGGAGAAGACACGGGTATTAGAGGAGGACAATTTCCTTGTGTACCATATAATGGCACCACTGGACCAATCGTTACAGGAATGGTTAATGAATCAGGATGTGTTTTTATATGGGATATTTTTTTTAAATTAATATTATTAAATTGAACCCCCACTCCACCCCACCCCACCCCTCCCCCCCACCCGAGTCATGCCGGCCGTGACTGCCGCAGTGGCCCACCCGAAAGCACCCTTGGCAAACCCAAATAAAAATTCCTGGAGCCAGGCCTGCCTGCAAGTAAACAATGGACCTCTATACACGCCAGCAGAATGGAATGGACAGCAGTGACTTTCTGCACATGCATCCATCCACATAAGGCTTCACATCATTTATAAAAAGATCCACTGGGCCTCTTCCTATATAACCACCAGTAAACAACACAGTAATCTACCCTAACCTTGCTGGCTGCTCTCCAGTATAACTCACCCTTATACAGAACGAAACACAACCAAGCACAATTGGATTCCGTTTACAGGAATCCCAGGAAAGGTCACTTAGATTTCGAAAGCCCGTCAAGGCCATAGAAACCGTAGTAATGCGCCAAACAAATGCTCATGTCATGACATAGCATACATGAATCGCCCTAAATATACGAGACAAAGTTTAGAAGAGATATGTGAGTGCATTCCAATTCGAAAATGAAAAGAGTTTTAGCTAGGTGAACAAATAGGGAGAAGGCGAGAAAGATCATGTGATAGAAGAGAGAAAGGCCATTGGACGGCGAAGAAATGAAGCGACTTTTAAGACAGGGGGCTGTTTTGTAAAGTTTGAAATGTGTACGCATAGGTTATGATGTGTTTACGATTCAAGTCGTAGTTGTTATTCGTTCCTTAGATTTGTAATGATACCAGATATTTCAAAGTGGATTTTAAAAACTCAGGTCGAAGGTGATGAATGACTTCCAGCATAAGGTATGCTAATCTGATCTGATTATAATTTATTATGTTAATTAGTTATTGTACAGCACACGAATGTCTTTGGTATGGCCTCGTATCACTCTGGTGCGGTTCATCGTTATCTTTGTAAATTCACTGGGATCACCACGCCAGACCTTGATGAATATACTGCAGCGTGTTATTTTCTGCATTGTAGGGAACGTCTATGGGTTTCAGAGAAATGTCATGCTATTACACATTGCGCAGTTATTTGTGCGACTTGCCACTTATCTCAGCGCTATGCATTTTTGAGTCTTTCCTGTGTGTATGCCCCGTGGTAATGTGGTGCTAATAATAAAATGTGATAATATGTTACATTTATGATATACTGCTTCGCGTGTTGCCTTAAATATTTATCCGTTGCCATCCGTCTATCAGCAGTCCTGATCAGTTGGGGTCAATTATTAGGACCTCTTACGTGTGTATAGGCAATTCTATGGTGCACGCCTAGCCGAAGAGGGTAACACCCCTGGACGGATAAATCAACAGAGTATAGAGGGTGTGACTTTACGGCCAGAGCTGCCGACTTTGAAACTCTAGAGCCAGGTTCAAGTCTAGGCGTCGGCTCGTCATCCTGTGGTGTTGTGCAAGTCACTTCATCTCCTCGTGCCCAAAAAGAAAAACCCACAAATAATGAATATGACCGTGTGCAATGTAACTGGCGCAGGGGCGTAACACAGGCCCCCGCATCCCCCGCAGTGCGGGGGGGGGGGCCCGAGCTGCAGGGGGCCCCCTCAGCACTGTACTCACGCCGGAGCGCTCCGGAATAAATCCGGAGCGGGGGCCCCTCTGTGTACCTTGCAGGGGGGCCCCTTCAACTTTCGTTACGCCACTGAACTGGCGCTCATGTAAAGAAAGCGCTACAATATCTTCGAGTCGAGTTCGCGCTGTACACAAAATTGCAAGAAATCTTGTGTTAACCGTGAAATCCACTAGAGAGCAGTATACTACCAAAAAATGTTTACAAATTGGTACGCAGCCTTCTAACGAATATAGGGGCATATTAGCAAGACCCACGTTAAAATTATCGCCATTTTAGCGGCAGGAAACTGCCGCTAAAACGGCGATAATGGGCTTGCTAATATGCGTTATAGAATTCCAATAGAAGCCCAGGTTAGATGTCCTGCACATTATCCATCCACATAAGGCTTCCTGCTAAAACGGCGATAATTTTAACGTGGGTCTTGCTAATATGCCCCACAGTGTTAGGTATTAAACAGAGGATTTGGTGAGGCAATATGTTTTTTTTTTTTTTACTTATCTGGTGGTTCAGTATAGTGCATACAACGGCCGAGGGAAGCAGAGCTAATTACTGAACACCAGAGGCACTATCATGATGCGATTAACAGAATTAAAAAACATTTGTATTTATACTTTCAACTAACTAAGGAACGGCAAAAGCGGCGTAACGCAAAAAAATGCTCCCCCCCTTGCAGAATGTGAGGTGGGGCCCCCTAAAGAATTTGATGAGGGGCCCTAGATCGTGCGGATATTGGTATTGGGCTCAATGGGGGCCTGCAGGTGGGTTCGGACCCCTAGAGGTTGCTGGCTGTACTTGGCAACACTCAGGTCTAGGGGTAGAGTTACGCTCTACGAGTGCAGGCCTAGAAATGATGACGACGACAGCAAAACTTAAGAGACACATGGAGGCAGGGCACAAGTCCTAAAAAAAGAAGTGGGGGACTAACCAAGTTAGGCAGTATGCAAGTAACATCATGGCGCGTGACATCACAGTGTGACATCACGGCATCACAGGAAGTGACATCTCAACCATGACCTCACAGGAAGTGACATCAGGTCTTAACACTTCACACGTTTCGCATGTCTATAACGAGTACATTTGAGCGCATTATGGAATTTAACAAATGGATTTTGCATCTGGGTTGTGCCAAAAAATTGACACAACCCCGAAGCAAAATGTGGGCCTCAATTTATACATTGAGGGCCTCATTTACAACTTTTTGACGCAGGTCAGTGCCACAAGGCTTCTTGCAGCGCTGCCCTGCTTCTAAAGGAAAGAGCAGGAATTCGCAGTATTCATGAAATACGGAACATTCCTGTCCTTTCTGCATGTGAAGGCGCACAAACTGGTGCCTAGCACCAATGCAGGCACCCTTGCACCATGGTGCAGGGGTGTCTGAATTGTTGGCAGGATTGTTTTTATGCAGGAAGGGACACCTTCCTGCACAAAAAAAGTCAATGGAGGCGTTTTTCTCTCACTATGTGTGCTCAGACATAGTGAGAGGAAAAAACGAGGAGAAATAAAGTTATTTCTCCTAGTTACTCCTCCCCTGGGGAGGCGCACAGGTTTCACGCATTCCCAGGTTTACCACAACGCACATGGAACGCCTTCTTGACGTAGAGTTAGTTAATGCAGCCATTTACGCTGCTTTGTCTTACTCCACATCTATGAAGCCACGCAGGCTGGCTTTGCGTCTCCTCAAAGATATTATTGAGAGGCCTGCACCACCGGAGTGTCATAAAAAGTGAGGTCTCATAAATGAGGCCCTTATTTTTTAAAAACTCTGTCAAAAGAAGTTGAAAACAAAGAGACAGGTAGCAGTAAATCTATTCAGCTTAATTGGTCAAAAAGTATGCATTTTAAACTATCTTATGTGGTAAGGCACCTGCTGCACAGATCTTTGTGGGCCCAGTAAATGCCAGGGAAGAATAATAATGGTAAGAATAACTTTGGAGGGTAATGCATTTACTGGAGAGACCTGTGTTTTCTCTAGTCAAGTTTTGACAAAGTAGCGTAGAGGGTTAATGCATCTCCTGCAAAGCACATTATCTAAAATGCAGATGACAGAATTTTATTTTATGTAGCTAGGTGAGTTAGTGCTTTTAACACAGAGATCCTTCAGTTACTTGCGCTTCATAAATTGTAAACCTTGTAATATAGCACAGTGAGCTAGGAAGGACATGTGAATCCTTCACCTGGTAATCCTCACTGTCTTTTGTAACACATTTTGTACAGTAATTTTCACATTTAAATTATTTGTTAATGTGCAGGTGTGATGCAAAGTGCTCTGACACCCTGCATTGGGATGAGTAGCGCTATAAATGAAATAAAACAAATTGTGATAAATTGTTATTTGTGTAAATACTGGAGCCGATCACCATATCTGACATTCTTGCAGTGCATGCATATCAGGAATGGAACAGCGTCTCAAGTGTTTGTGAAGCGATAACAACAATCTGTGTGCCTTTGTGTTCCCTGCCTTGCATTTGCATCTAAGTGGTGAGGCTCAGATAGCTCGGAGTCAGGATAGTGAAACAAAAGGAGGCCTGATGGCCCTTAAATTCGGCCTTTCTTATGTGCCCAGCGGGAGTCTGAAATATGAAAGCCCCCCTCACTGTCTGCACGTTGCTGCTGGAAACGAAAACAGACAACGTGCAGGTGCTGCTGAATCTGTCCTGGTGTCTGAAAATTACACTGGGACAAGTTCATCATAATTGAGTGGGGCCCACTTCTTACAGGGTGGACTGCGATCAACCTGTGAAATAGTGGGTGGACGCCGTGGACCTGCGTGTACCCCCGACTTGTGACCTGCATGGAGGGTTGTGTCGGCTGGCTTGCTCTGCAACTCCCCCACTAGCGACGCCTAGCAGCCCCACTCTCATTTATTACCTATCTCACGTGACCTTGGGGTATGTTCCACTATCTGTGGATATCGAGGGGTGCTTTTACAAATAACCTTTGGTTGACACATAGTGTCAGGGTCCGGCGCTCCAGTTACGTCACTGGAGCGACATTACATTCATCCCCAAAAACAAAACAAACTGACAACTTAAAAAAAACGATATATCCCATTCATAGTACTACATTTGTTGACTAATGGGTGTGCAACACATAAATCGTACAGCCATACAGTGATATTCCCTAATAGACGCCTGACCACCTTCTAGATTATTGGAAATAAGGGAAGTGAACACAAAAGTGGTCAAACCAATCTCACTTATCTTCCATCGGTACTTAGCTGCATCATGACATGATCTCTCAGCATCTTCGAGGGTCCAGGGTTTTCTCTCAAAGCGTAACAGGTGCGAGTAGTGCGACTCTCTGGACACTCAGGGGGGCTGAAGCAGTTGCTAGGTTTTTGTGGGGTCAGACTTAGAGCACTATCGCATGACTCTGGTGGGGGCGACGCCGGGCTGCCCAACTCCGACATCACATCTTGCTCATCCAACAGTGGATCAGTGCCACCTTGGTGTCCGGGAATCCTGGCATCGCGATGGAACTGTTTGAACGCCGACACGTTTCTGGTGATTTCTTCTCTTCCCCTCCGAGCGGTGATCTTCGTGCCCACCACCTGTGTGACTGTCCATGGGCGTACCTCGAAGGGCATTCTGAATTTGCTCTCCGGGAATCGATCCTTGATGAGTACCAAGTCCCCAGCCGCAATGTTTGGAGTTTTCGCCCGCCGATGGTGACTCGCTTTTTTCATTGGTTTTTCTGCGTTTTTCTTGTGCTTGCCCGTCATTGATTGGGGCAGATGTCCACCCGTGGTGATGAGGGAGGGTGTCTCTGATCACTCTACCCATGGACAGATGTCCAGGAGCATGTCCAATTGTGGAGTGTAGGGTTTGACTGTAGTCTCGCAAGAACAAGAAGATAACCAGATCGGGCATTAGCTGATTGGCCAGAGCGATCCGGATCACCTTGTTTAGTGTCCACATGAATCTTTCTACTTCCCCGTTTGCTTGAGGCCAGCGGGTGTGATTCATCTATGGGATATATTTAGTGATTGGTGGTAGGCCGCTATCTCTTGACCTTGCAACGGCGGTCCATTATCAGTCCTGAGTACTTTGACAAGTCCATGAGTGGCCATGATTTTTTCCTGTTTAGGTATCACTTCACTTGCACTTAGTGAAGAGATTATCTCTACTTCAGCAAAGCGTGAGTAATCATCAATCATGACCATGATGTGTCTTCCAACGGGGAGGCTCCCGAGATCAAGGCTCGCATTCACCCACAGTTGTTGTTGTCCCTTTTCAGTGACGACTAGGGCAGGCGAGCTAGGGTCACCTGCTTCTACCTTCTCATCCATTAGGGGGAACCATACTTTGGTCCATAGACGGCTCTTGGTCTCGACCATTCCTTGCTGGCCAGCATGGGCTAGTTGAACTGCTTGGTCAGTGAGGCTTTCAGGGATGACTAACCAATGTCCTCTCAGAAGGCAACCATCTGGGTTGGCGCTTAACTCCTGTCGAACATGGTAAAGACTTTCCATGATGCGCTGGGCTTCCAGGGTGAGGTGCACCCATTGATTCTTGAATGTCGCCCACTGGGTGGTTCTTACAGCATTCAGTGTTTTTTCTAAACACTAATCCTCGTGTGTTGCTCGCATAATTGTTTTGAGGGAGAGCGGGAAGGGGCGTGACCGGTCAGCTACGTATCGCACATATTCTTCAGTTTCGTCTGCCTCTTCTTCTTCTTGAAGCGTGGCTGATCGAGGATGCCTCGACAAGTAGTCGGCAGGTATTTGGGAGCCAGGGCGGTATTCCACTTTGCAGTTGTATTCTTGGAGTTGAAGGATCCACTTTTCAATTCTCAGAGGCGGCTTGGAAGTTGTGCCGTTGAACAGCGGTATGAGGGGTTTGTGGTCTGTTGTTACAGTGAACGGATTGCCGTAAACGTATAGATGGAAATGTCGGCATCCCCAGTGTATGGCGATTGCTTCCTTCTCGATTTGTGAGTATCGTTGTTCCGTCACCGTGAGGGATCAACTGGCAAAAGCCACTGGGGTCCACACTCCTTCTTCTTCTTCTTGTTGCATCAATACTGCACCTAGACCTTTCAGCCCTGCGTCTACCGCTATGGTCGTTTACTTCTCAGGGTCAAAGTAGATCAAGGTGGTGTCTGCCAACAGGGCTTCTTTAGTGGCTTGAAAAGCTTGTTCCTGTTCGCTGCCCCACAACCAGGGGTTTGTGGTCTTTGTGAGATCCCTGAGTGGTTGGGTGAGCTCAGTGAGGTTCTTGATGAAATGGCCACAGTATTTTGCCATGCCTAGAAAACTACACAGTTCTGTCACTGTGGTTGGCGGTGGGGCCTCCTTAATTTCTCACACTTTGTTGGGGTCAGGTGCCACTCCTTCAGCCGAAAACACATATCTGAAGAACTTCAGTTTTTGTTGTAGGAATTCACACTTGCTGCGGTGTAAGGTGAGTCCAGACTCTTGTATCCATTGGAGTACCTGCTTCAGTCGCTGATTATGTTCGGGAATGGTCTTCGCATAAATGAGTATGTCATCACTGACATTAACAACCCCGGGGAGATCGGCTAAGAGTTCTTGTATCACATTCTGGAATACCTCAGCAGTGCTTGATATTCCAAAATTCAGCCATCTATACCACTGTAGACCTACATGGGTTGAAAAAGTTGTGATGTAGCGGGATTCCTCTGCAAGGACCAGCTGGTGGTATTGATGGCGCAAGGACTCGTACGGGAGACTTGCTCGGAAGCAATCCTCTCGTTTAAACTTACTAACGAATTACTAACAACGTGTTTTGTGAATAATAATGCACATTTACATTATACGTGGGACAAAAGGAAGCTTGCGAATGCGTTTATTAACTGCATTAACATGACCGTAGGACTAGGATGCATTTTAACACGGGATCTTTACTGCGCATGCGTCTACTGCATCTACGTAAGTATGACGTTTTAATGCTTGGAGGGAAATTCTGGCGCTTGCGCAAAGAACTCTAAAATGGCTGCTTGAGAGCTCACATGCATGGCACCTGCTTGCAGGAATTAGAAAATAAGTTTTATACTAACGCAAATGCATTAAGAAAAATAATAAAGGGTACGGGTTAGAGTAGAGGTTGGTGGTATACAGTGAAATCATTTATTCTTGAAAATAACTTTTTCCATTTTGACTTTATTATTAGTGCGTATTTGGGCCTGGTAAACTTGTCTGAGTCGAGCAGTCTGATGTGGTGCAACGCATGCGCCCTGATGTGGAAGTCTGCAAAGATGACTAAGGACTTGACACGCGTCCAATGTCGGCGAAGATGTGCCCTGGGAACATGAGGGTGAAGAGTTCATATGAAGGAACTGTATTCAAGAAAATGTTACATTTTGTATCAATAAAGTTTTAAGATGTATGGGAAAGGAAGGGCGGAATAAAAGTTTGAGGGGCGGAGTTGGAAACAATGGATTAAAGAAATAAATGAAGTATAAGCGTGGTGTGATGGTCATCCCCCCCTTGCCTGTCCAATCAGAAGTTAGTCTTTTGCGAAATTGAAACATTAGTGGCTGGTATACGGTAATGAAAGGGTATAATTGAGGTAGTTTAGTTAGTTAGAGGAACGCGTTGCTGGAGAAGGTTGTTGCTGGAGGAGCGCATAGATTCCGGAAGGAGAGTGCGCTATGCTGGGGTGGTGCTGATGCTGAGAGAAGCTGATGGAGAAAATCGAATGTTGAACCATCTACTTAACTTAATTGGGTTAGAAAGAAGATTGCGGAAGAACCACGAGGAGGAAGAGAGTGTCAGAGAGGGGTGCGATGCAGTCGTCGGTATCTAGAGAGGTGAAGTATCTCTGTCCTGATTCCTGTCCTGAAGTCTTTGTCTCCTGATCTGTCCTGGGGACCCTTACCAGCCCTTTGGCCCGGGGGTTGGTCTTCACACCATACTTGGTCATTCATAATTTTATCGTCCTGATGAATGCTCTTCTCTCTCTATCCTCTTCTTTCTGGGTATAGTTGTTGTGTGGTTCTGAATTGTTATATCTAATGAAGGTCTTTGATTGAATTGACACTCTTGTGAATGAGGGTGTTTGTACTGAAACGTTGAGATGGTTCACACTCATTTAATTTAGATAAAGATTAAAAAAAAATCCAGAGTCTGTGATTACTTCATTAATTGAGGAATGTTTAACAAATTATGTTAATTATCACTATCAACTAGCTTTACCTAACTGGTCCATTGACCAGAGGAAAGAATTATCATTTTAGGAGTAAAGGTTAGTTAAAGGAGTAATAACTAGATCTTGAGGTATGAAATTATAAAAACTAAATAAGTTTTTCCAGCGGTCTACTTGGTCTCTTAAGAGTGAGAGAGAGAAAGTTATATGGGCCCAGGTGAGTATATGGTAGTGGAGTATTTGTTGTTAGTACGCCGCTGGATCCGTTTTCTGGTAGCAGAGCTATGGTTGTTAGTAACTAGTTTGGTGATAAGTATAGACTATTGATTAATTATTGATTATGTTTAACAACAAGAGTTAGTGTCCTTGTTTTATGTCGTCTGGAAAATTCCCGGGGAATGAATAGCGGGTGGTGATAGAAACCACACTGCAGTGAGGTTACTCGTCTGTTGGAATAACACTGAGGAATTCAGTGTTGAAGTAGGGACTATTTTCTGTAAAAGTGAGAGTAATTGATAGCAAGAAGGTTCGCTGATGAAACTTTAGGCGTTATATCACCTAGAAAGGGTAACCCTGAAGGAGTAGTAGGTTCTTTCAAGCTAGATTGACAGCAAAAGGGGTTCGCTGGTGAAACTATGGTCTCGAAATACCCCGAAACGGGTGACACTGGAGGAGTAGCAGGTTCTCTGGAGCTTATTTGAAGAGTAAGCAGAAGGGTTTTACTCGCAGTGAAAAGAAATAAACTATCCTTTGATTTAGTGGAACAGACAGAGTAGCGAATGTTTTTATGTCGTTAATAACAAAGAATTTAGAGGAAAATATTGAGAAAATAAGTTTTTCGTATTACCTTGTAAAGGGAGGGTCAGTCGCCGGAGTGATACTGACGTCACAGTGAGCCGTGCTGGGATTGGTAGAAGCAGCGGGCGTGTGACAGGAGGAGTTTGTAAAGGAGGGGTCAGTAGTCGCCGGAGTGGTACTGACGTCACAGTGAGCCGCGCTGGGATTGGTAGACACAGCGGGCGTGTGACAGAAGCAGCCTTGTAAAGGAGGGGTCAGTAGAAAGGAGCAGGACTGACGCCAGGAAAAGGCCGCGCTGGCATTGGTCAGGTTGCGGGCAAGAACTTGAGTTGATTGGATAACTAGTTAGAAGCCGCGCTAGGATTGGTAAAGAGAAAATTGTATGCAGATTTTTGATTTGACTGTTAGTGCAAGACGTACAGGTAGAAGATTTAGAGGGTTTGCGGAATACAATTTTCTACATCGTTCTTCAAGAATGTACGGAGAGAAAAGAAAGATGTCAATCTTTAAGAGAATAAAGAATTTCTTTGTAAAATATAAGCCTGTGTTGACTAGAGAGGGAATTCCTATTCCGCCACCGAAGACGCCAGAATCTTTTATGATGATGGAAAGAGGATATCATACCTGTGTGTGGTTGGAAAATTGGGTAGAGTATACAAAGGATGATGGTGTGTTAGCATTTCCTAAGAATGGTACATTTAATGGGAGGATTCTTCAGAATTTGAGATTAAAAATGAATGATTTAGAGCCTAGACCTAGGTTAACTCAATATGAGGCTTTGGAAGAATGGGAGACTGAATCATATGAAAGAGAGAAGTGCAGAGGTGGAAGATATAGAGGATTCTTTCCGAGACACTTGCATGAGTCACGCATGGGGCAGATGAAACAGTGGAGGAGAGCTATGGTATCAGAAGGGTTATATCCAGTGTTGATGGCTGAGGAACAGTCTGGAGGAAAGTGTAAGGAGAAAACAAAACATTTGAATACGGCAGGATATGGTGAATCAGATGATGAGTTATTAGAGGATATTTTAATTAAAAATCCACCACCGTACCAGGAAGCAGCTAGTAAGGTTGTCCCAAGTGTGCCAGTAATGGGGATACCATTAACTCCACAGATTTTACATGAGACATCATACAACAGAGTGTTGCAAGATAATGAAAGAGAGGCTTTGAACAAAACTAGAGAAGAATTAGTTCAGAGGATAAGCCAATTGAATTTAAATACTGAAACTTTGACAGTACCAGTAACCATTGGCCCAGTAATCCCATTATATGGAGATAATAAGATTAGCCAGAAACCACAAGTTGTGACAGTTCCATTAAACAGTCCCAGAAAAGAGATAATAATCACAGATGATCAAGTTAGCGAAAGCGAGTCAGTTATTTCATTAATGGATCTCCCTATTGTAGAACCTCATACAGAAACCCCAAAAAGAGTTACACCTATGAATTTGAGAGAAAGAAGACCTTTGATTCCTGTTGGAACTAGAGACACAGCTGTAGTCACCTCAGAAGAGATAGAAAGGTGTGCTCAGGAAAGAGATAATCAGAACCAAATACCAAAGATTTTAGATATTAGCAGATTGAAAGTGGAGTTGGAAGAAATGATGACAGGATGTGTAGGTACAGAGAGATTAAACGTTTACAATGATGAAGAGTTATTGTTTCTGTGTAAGAGTATAACTAGGAGAGCAAGAATATTTCATGAAAGACTGACTGAGGTTGCTTCAGAGATTGGAATAGACATAGGGAAATCAAAATTGTTACAGAAACCCTATCGAGTGGATTTTACTGACAAAGATTTAGAAAGTGTAAATGCTTCTGGAAAAAGGCTACAGATAAAAGAATTAATGAACATTTTGAGAAAATGGGGAGACATTGATAAATGGAGAATTAGATGGATAAGAAAGAAAGAGGAAGTACAAGCAAGAGAAGCAGCATCTGCATTTCCAGTAAGAGAAACAAGCAAGGTGGAAAAATTATGTCCAATGAGAGAGGTTCCAGGAGGAGGATATGTTCATGTTCTATGGAGTAGGCAAGATATTTTGTCATTCACAAATGATTTTCCAAAATTGAGAGAAAAACCAGTTGAGTGGTATAAATAGGTAGAAAGGTTTGTGAAAGTTTCAAAGGTTTTATTGAAGGATTTGGATGGTCTGTTTGATATAGTGGTACCTACTGATTTATGGACGGAGTGTAAGATCACAATTGATTGGCCAAATGAGGAGTATCCTAGAGATGCAAAAACAGGAGCACCTTCAGGAGAGGTGATGAAAAAGTATCACCAAGTGATTACGTATTTGAAGTGGAAAATTCCTCCAAAAGAAACAGATTGGGTAAAAATAGATAGAACAACACAGGAACCAAATGAATCTGTACATGCATACTATGAGAGGCTATTACAGGTGTTTAAGCAGTATAGTGGTTTTGAGAATATTGGGGACAAAGATATGGGACATTTTGTTTATCGGTTTGTGTATGGTTTGAAACCATAAATCAGTCAGATGATACAGCAGCACATGTTGTGCTGGCAAAGCAAGACAGTGGATGAAATTCTAAAGTACGCGAAATATTGTGGAGATGACATTGAAGCCAGGCGTAGGAAGCTAAAGGAGAAAATGATGTGGGCACAAGTTAAAATAGCAGAACAGCAGGAAGAGAAAATAAATGACCAAAATAATAATCAAGTGAAAGAGCAGAGTCAGAATAATCAAGGAACGAATGGTAATAAATATAAGGGACGAATGGACAGAGAAGAGGCGAAAAAGAAGTTTCCTTGTCATGCGTGCGGAAAGCTTGGACATTGGAAGAACGAGTGCAAGAGTATTCAGAATAATAATAATAATAATGGGCCAAATCAAAATTTAATTCCACAGATGCAGAATGAAGTACTTATGAATCAGCAGCAGCAGGTAGTTACTTCACAATATCAGGTGCCACCAGCTCCTATGCCAAATTTTGTGAACCATCAAAGTTTCAGTGCGAACACCGGATTTCCAGGAGAAAGTGGTAAGAATAATAAGACAATTACACAATATTTTTTGCAGAATGATGAAGAACATTTGGATGCCGCACAATGACGGTGCCGGAGGGGGGAGGAAGAGGAGTGCGTGCTTGGCGCATCCTTGTCGGTAGATCAGTCAGGTCCATTTGTTGATGGGAGAGTAGAAGGTAAAGACATTACTTTCCTATTGGATACTGGTGCTACCAGGTCTACTGTGAGAACAGCAGACATCCCAAACCTACCCCTCTCGGGAGAGACAATCCAAGTTGTAGGCGCATCTAACCAACAGATTAAAACCCCAATCACAAAACCAATGGAGGTGCATATTGGGAATTTTAAGGAAATGCATGAGATCTTTTGTGCAAGATGAATTGCACAATCTATTGTACACCGGACTGTGTTGCTTCCAAACCCCTGATGAAGACATAGTTTACAAGATGATGCTGGCCAAACAGGGAACAGAAGTAGATGAAATGTTTTCATTAAAAACTGAAACTGAAAGTGAATTGCCAGAAGAGTTAAGAACGACAGTTAATCCAGTGGTATGGGATTTTACAGGAAAAGACATTGGGCTAATGACAAATATAGACCCAGTTAAAGTGACAGTGAAAGAAGGTGCAGTGTATCCAAATACCCGACAATACAAAATGAGTCCAGAAGTAAAAGCAGGAATTATTCCAGAAATTGAACGAATGGTTAAACAATGTATTCTAAAAGAGGTGATGGGTAGTCCCTCTAATTCGCCAATAATGGGACTGAAAATGCCTAGTGGAAAGTACAGAATAGTGCAAGACCTACGGAAAATAAATAAAATTGTAATTCCCTGTTGTCCAATTGTGCCAAATCCAGCAGTAATCCTTTATCAAATACCCTGGAATGCAGGATGGTTTACAGTAATTGATTTATGCCAAGCGTTCTTTTCTATTCCTTTGCATCCAGACAGCCAGTATCTTTTTACGTTTAAATTTGAAGATCGTATTTACGCATGGTGTCGTGTTCCTCAAGGGTACACAGAGAGTCCTTCAATTTTTAATCAGATCTTGAAAAAGTGGTTGGAGTCATTGATCATGCCTGGAAATTCTGTTTTGGTTCAGTACATTGATGACCTATTGGTGGCATCAAAAATACGAGAAGATTGTGTCACAGATACAATTGCACTACTGAACCATTTGGCTGAAGGAGGACATAAGGTGTCTCCAGAAAAATTACAGTTCTGTCAACAAGAAGTAAGATATTTAGGGCATAAAATAGAAAGAGGAGTTAGAAAAGTGACACCGGAAAGAATATAAATAATCAAAGAAATGCAATTACCACAAACACAAAGAGAAATGAGAATGTTTTTAGGAGTGGTTGGATACTGTAGACAATGTATTAATGGTTTCTCTATGTTAGCGAAGCCATTAATACAGATGAGCCGGAAACGGGCAAAAGATCCGATTGATTGGAATGATGATTGCCTAGAGGCATTTGTGAGATTAAGAAATTATCTGTGTGAAGCTCCTGCTTTGGGCATGCCTGATTATACGAAAGATTTTGCTTTGTTCTGTTGTGAAAGAGAAAATTGTGCACTTTTAGTCTTGACACAGAGACAGGGATTGAGTCGACGTCCAGTGGCATATTTTTCAGCCACATTGGACCCAGTGGCTTCAGCATTGCCTAGCTGCTTAAAAGCAGTAGCTGCTACTTGTATGAGTCTGGAGCAAAGTGAGTCAATAGTGATGGGACATCCAGTAAAAGTCTTTGTTCCACACTCAGTTGAGATTCTTTTGACCAGAACAAGAACACAGCACCTCACCCCTAGTCGTTTGACAAAGTATGAAAGAGTGATTTTGGGAGCTGAGAATGTGACTGTAACAAGGTGTACGATCTTGAACCCAGCCACCCTATTACCCGACCCCTGCGATGAAGAAGTGAGAAACGAAAGTGATCATGATTGTTTGGACGTGACTGAGTTATGCACGAAGCCCCGCCCGGATATAAGAGAGTCACCTTTGAAAGAGGCGGATCATGAGTTATTTGTAGATGGCTCCTGCCTTAGGACACCAGAAGGGGGACTAAGTGCTGCATATGCTGTTTGCAAAATTTCAGGGGTAATTGAAGCATCCTGTTTACCTGGGGTCAAGTCTAAACAAGTAGCTGAATTGGTGGCCTTAACAATGGCATGTAAAAAGGGGAAAAACTGGAGAGTAACCATATTTACGGACAGCCAATATGGTTTCGGAATTGTGCATGACTTTGGCCAGCTTTGGATGCAAAGGGGATTTCTGACTTCCTCAGGGTCTCCTATCAGAAACAGCAAAAATTTGAAAGATTTATTGGAAGCATTGCAATTGCCAAAAGAAATAGCAGTTGTAAAATGTGCTGCACATCAGTCAGAAAATGACTATGTGACTGCTGGCAATAATTATGCTGACCAAGTGGCAAAATACTGTGCTAAAAATGCAGTGGCCATAAACAGAAAAATTGAAACGGGTGAAATCAGATGCCAACTTATGTACTTCTCAGTCCCAGAAACACAGGATGAGATTAGACAATGCAGGAAGAAGTTGAGGAAAGGGAAAAAGAAATCTGGATAAAGGCAGCCTGTACAAAGAGACCCCATGATGAGGTATGGGTGTATTTAGATGGAAGACCAGTCATGCCAGATTGTTTGCTTTCAAAAATGGCGAGAGTGTACCATGGAGCAACACACATAGGGAGAGATTCAATGATCAGGCTATTCAGACAGAGTTGGTATAATCCGAAGTTCAGGGTAGTCGCAGAGAGCCTTTGCCAAAGATGCTTAACCTGTCAACAGCAGAACCCAGGAAGAAAGACAGTGGTAAGCTGGGGAAAAATAGGAAAGGCAGAAGGACCCTTCACCAGATTACAGTTATATTTTATTGAATTGCCCCCATGCAATGGACTGAAATATGTACTTGTCATAGTATGCCTTTTCTCAAGGTGGTTGGAAGCCTATCCAACTCGAAGAAATTACAGTCTTACAGTTGCAAAATTGTTGTTGAGGGAGTTAATGCCGAGATTTGGTTTTCCAGTCACTTTGGAATCAGATAGAGGCCCTCATTTTAATAGTGAGATAATTCGATTAATCTGTGCTGCATTTAACATTGAACAAAAACTGCACTGTGCTTACCGTCCAGAGGCTTCTGGAATTGTTGAGCAAATGAATGGCACAATCAAGTCAAGATTGGGAAAGGTGTGTGCATCTACAAAACTGAAATGGCCAGATGCATTACCTCTTGTATTGATGGGTCTCAGAAGCATTCCAGACAGAAAAACAGGAATGAGTCCACATGAAATTCTCATGGGAAGGGCTATGAGACAGGCATTTATTCCTGAAATAAACTAATGAGTATAACTGATGATCTGGTATTGGACTATTGCAAAGGATTGGCTGAAATGATGCGTTCTATCTCTCACCAGGTTGGAGAAGACGCAGTTGAAAGGCAGCCACACCAAGCGCATGATTTAAATCCTGGAGATTGGGTGCTGGTAAAGAAACACGCAAGAAAGTCGTGCTTAGCACCAAGGTGGGATAAACCGCGACAAGTCATACTAGTCACTACCACAGCAGTGAAGTGTGCAGGTTTGCCCAATTGGATTCATGCCAGCCATACCAGAAGAGTTCTGAACCCATCAGATCAACAAGAGCCATTACTGACTGAGCAAGCTGAAACGTCAGGAGTTGTAAACTGTGAAGTTGAAGAATCTAGAGTGATAGATTCTGAAAGACAACCATATGACGAACAGCACGAGATAAGTCAGGAAGAATGGATCCCAGTAATTGAAATAATCGATGATGCTATAAAGACCAGAAGAAGATCAGAACTGATAAGACAGGAAAGTAGTCAGGAAGAGACAGGGGAAGAAGAACACACTCAGGTGAAGACTGAAAAAGACACAGACGAACCTGAGGAGGGAAAATTAGAAGAACACGTTCAGGTGGAAGAAGAACATTTTGAAATAGGACCTGAACAGGACCAGATAGAGTTAGAAGAACAGGTTCAGGCAGAAGAAGAAAGGTTTGAACTAAGACCTGAACAGGATCAGATAGAATTAGAAGAACAAGCTCAAAAAGAAGTAGAACAAAATATAGTAGAATCTGAGCAGGAAGAAGCAAGAGAAGGTACAAGCACAGAAAACAAAGAAACAGAACAGATTGTGCCCAGAATAAATGAAATAAAAAGAACCTTACAAGGAGACAAAGAAGGTGAAAACGCAGTACAAACAAAAAGAGTCAGAAAGGGAGACAATTGGCCAACTGGAATAAAGAAACTAAAATATTATCTGAGAAGATCTGAAAAGAAGCCAGAACAAGTGAATGAAATCACAAGTCAAACAAGACCTAGACAAACCTTTGCAAAAATAACTCGAAGAAGTCCAAGATTGAGAAACGCAAACAGAAAATACAAGGCTCCAGCGTGGACATACGTGATACTCGAGGAATTTGAATCTCTAGATCTATCTGATGAAACAGAAGAGGTCCATATTGCACAGATTAATGAAAGCAAACCGAGGCCTCCTTAAGAACGATAAGAAAGTCAAAACTGACGAAGAAATAGATAAGGGAAAATAAATTTTCTCTAGAGAAAAATGGCAGATCTGAAGTAAAGGGAAAACCAAAATGTGGATTAAAAAGAAAGTGTTTTAGATTTTATTTTGTAGTATTTTATTAGCAGTATTAGGATGGTTATTCCTAACAGTAGGAGTGCCTTTAATAATAAAAACAAGTGACAAAAATAATACAGATACTAATGTTAAGATAGGTAGAATAGGAGAAAGTGAATTAGAAATAGGGATAGAAGATGAAGCAAACTATCATAATGAGTCAGATTATAATACGACCTCTAACATGTTTATTAAATTGTTATTTCAGTATGTTAGCACCATGGAGATTAACAACTGCTACGTGTGTATGAAGTTACCTTCATCAGTATCAGAAGGGATTACGTATCACCATATACCTTTAACTTATGGTGTGTCATGTAGTGTTTTATCAAGTTTGTTTTACGCTACAGGGAGACTTCAGTATTTTTATTCTAATTTAGATGTAGTATTTCCTGATTTACCTATTAGAAGAAATATGAATCCAGTGGCTAGTAGTAAAAATGCACAGATTATGGGTGAATTTTTCTTAACAATGAATTCAATAGATTTAGTTCAGGCACGTAAAGATAATCTAACATGTACATTAAGAAAAGAAGAAAAGGACTTTTTGAGTTTGGTAGAAGAAAGGAGACAGGATTTATTGAGGAAGGCTATTACACAGAAAACCCATGTACCTCCATGGGTTGGGAAGGAGGGAATCTACGCAAGTGGCAAGGCTCATGCTGCGATGTCCCTGGACTTTGTGAAAAGGGGAAAATTCTGCCTCCATAGATTAAAGACAGATTATAACAATAATTACATTGGTTCCAGTGAATGTGAACATAACTTCCTAATATTAGGAGGATGGGGACTAAAATGGGGAACTGTTCCTGTATTTCCAGGAGTGTATTATGTTTGTGGGAGCAATGCCTATTATAGGTTACCTGCAAGATGGTACGGAAGCTGTTATTTTGGTATAGTTTTTCCAAAAATTTACCATGTAGATAAAATCAGTGGAACCAATGGAAATTCTAATGGACTAACACGTATAAGAAGAGCTAGTTTTTCTGAAATTGTAGGAGATATTTTTAGTGCACTGATACCCTCAGTTGGAGTCATTCTAAATTCACAGAAAATTTGTAAGTTATCAACCACAGTTGATCGTCTTTCTACAGATACTGCAGGAGGATTTCTAATGATTAACACAGAAATGGTTGCAATTAGGTCTATGGTTTTACAGAACCGTCTTGCTCTTGATATATTGTTAGCAAAAGAAGGTGAAGTTTGTGGCATGTTGAAAATTCAACATTGCTGCACTTATATTCCGGACAAGAGCGGAGAAATTAAAGGATATATCGAAAACATTACTAAAGTACATAAAGATTTGACCCAAATGGAGGTTGATAGTGTATGGGGAAGGCTAACCAAGAGTTTAACATCAATAGGGAAATGGTTTGTCGCTTTTGGGAAAGGTTTTCTAGGCCAAATAATGATACCATTAGTCATAGTAATAACCGTAGTGATGTTAATGATAATTACATATAAATGTTGTAGAAAAGGAAGAAAAGAAAAAGTACATTATGAAAAAGAAGGAAAGGGCCCAAACGAAAGAGAAAATATGATGAAATACAGATGGAGGAAATGAAAGGCAGATTATATAAGAAAAGAAGGGGCATATTATCAAGCGGCAGCGATAATTATCGCTGCCGCACTTAGCGTGAGATTTCTTATCGCCGGCTATCGCTGGAAATTATCGCCATGCTAGCGCTGTATTAACAACGCATAGCGCAATGGCGATAATTATTCCAGCGATAGCGATGTTTTCCATGGAACATCGCTGGTTTTCCAGCGATGTTCCATGGAAAGCGGCGATAACCTCTGCTGATGCGACCCTGTGGTCGTATCAGCATAATCCACCTCCCATGCAAAGTATGCCTAACACTGGATTTTAGCAGACGTTAAAATCCAGCGTTAATGGCCGGTTAGCGCGATTTTGTTTATCGCTACGCCGGCCGGGGCATTGTTGTAAATATCGCGAAGTTGCCTTCGCGATATTTACCCATGTAGCATATTGAGGCACGCCTACTTTGCATCTCATTAACGTTGAGATGCAAAGCGGGTGCTAACTCACGGAATCACACACTAGCGTGTCCTTGCTAATCTTGCGATAAAATTATCGTCGCTTTTCGGCCGAAAACTTACGCTAAAGCGGCGATAATTTTATCTCCCCCTCTTGTTAATATGCCCCTAAGAGATTTAGAAGGAAATGAATTGACTGATGAGAAACCAAGAGCAGAAATAGAGAAAAACTGAGAAGTGTTAAAGTTGGTATCTGGGATGGATGGGTAATTTGTGATGGCTTAATATGCCATCAGAGAGGGGATTGATGGAGCAAGGACTCGTACGTGAGACTTGCTCAGAAGCAATCCTCTCGTTTAAACTTACTAACGAATTACTAACAAATGTGTTTTGTGAATAATAATGCACATTTACATTATACGCGGGACAAAAGGAAGCTTGCGAATGCGTTTATTAACTGCATTAACATGAACGTAGACTAGGATGCATTTTAACACGGGATCTTTACTGCGCATGCGTCTACTGCATCTACGTAAGTATGACGTTTTAATGCTTGGAGGAAAATTCTGGCGCTTGCGCGAAGAACTCTAAAATGGCTGCTTGAGAGCTCACATGCATGGCACCTGCTTGCAGGAATTAGAAAATAAGTTTTATACTAACGCAAATGCATTAAGAAAAATAATAAAGGGTACGGGTTAGAGTAGAGGTTGGTGGTATACAGTGAAATCATTTATTCTTGAAAATAACTTTTTCCATTTTGACTTTATTATTAGTGCGTATTTGGGCCTGGTAAACTTGTCTGAGTCGAGCAGTCTGACGTGGTGCAACGCATGCGCCCTGATGTGGAAGTCTGCAAAGATGACTAAGGACTTGACACGCGTCCAAGGTCGGCGAAGATGTGCCCTGGGAACATGAGGGTGAAGAGTTCATATGAAGGAACTGTATTCAAGAAAATGTTACATTTTGTATCAATAAAGTTTTAAGATGTATGGGAAAGGAAGGGCGGAATAAAAGTTTGAGGGGCGGAGTTGGAAACAATGGATTAAAGAACTAAATGAAGTATAAGCGTGGTGTGATGGTCATCCCCCCCTTGCCTGTCCAATCAGAAGTTAGTCTTTTGCGAAATTGAAACATTAGTGGCTGGTATACGGTAATGAAAGAGTATAATTGAGGTAGTTTAGTTAGTTAGAGGAACGCGTTGCTGGAGAAGGGTGTTGCTGGAGGAGCGCATAGATTCCGGAAGGAGAGTGCGCTATGCTGGGGTGGTGCTGATGCTGAGAGATGCTGATGGAGAAAATCGAATGTCGAACCATCTACTTAACTTAATTGGGTTAGAAAGAAGATTGCGGAAGAACCACGAGGAGGAAGAGAGTGTCAGAGAGGGGTGCGATGCAGTCGTCGGTATCTAGAGAGGTGAAGTATCTCTGTCCTGATTCCTGTCCTGAAGTCTTTGTCTCCTGATCTGTCCTAGGGACCCTTACCAGCCCTTTGGCCAGGGGGTTGGTCTTCACACCATACTTGGTCATTCATAATTTTATCGTCCTGATGAATGCTCTTCTCTCTCTATCCTCTTCTTTCTGGGTATAGTTGTTGTGTGGATCTGAATTGTTATATCTAATGAAGGTCTTTGATTGAATTGACACTCTAGTGAATGAGGGTGTTTGTACTGAAACGTTGAGATGGTTCACACTCATTTAATTTAGATAAAGATTTTTAAAAAATCCAGAGTCTGTGATTATTTCTTCATTAATTGAGGAATGTTTAACGAATTATGTTAATTATCACTATCAACTAGGTTTACCTAACTGGTCCATTGACCAGAGGAAAGAATTATAATTTTAGGAGTAAAGGTTAGTTAAAGGAGTAATAACTAGATCTTGAGGTATGAAATTATAAAAACTAAATAAGTTTTTCCAGCGGTCTACTTGGTCTCTTAAGAGTGAGAGAGAGAAAGTTATATGGGCCCTGTGAGTATATGGTAGTGGAGTATTTGTTGTTAGTACGCCGCTGGATCAGTATCCTGACCGTAAGTCCAGTTTGGAGAACCAGCAGGCTCAGCTAAGTTCTCCTATTAGGTCAGCTATTGTCGGTGTTAGATGGCTTTCTCTTTTGATTGCCACGTTGGGCATGCGCATGTCCACACATAACCTGACCTCTCCGGGCTGTTTAGGGTTTCTGGTGACAACGATTGGCAAGACCCACAGGGTGGGCCCGGTCACTTTTTCGATTATGCCAGCCCCTTCCAGTTTGTCTAGTTCTTTGTCTACCAACGGTCTTAGGTGGAATGCAATGCATAGGTGGCGGAGTGCTATGGGTTGCACAGAAGTGTCAATGTGTAATTTGACCTTCTTGTCTCTCAAACATCCGATCCCGTCGAACACAGTGGGAAACTTGTCTAAGATGTGAGTGATTGTTTCCTGATGTTTGCCAAATGTGAAACAAACAATACCTAGTGCTTCTGCAGCTCTGCATCCCAGTAGCATTCCATGGCCTTCAGCAGCAACATAGATCAGCGCGTTTATTGACTGCGGTCCATATGCTATTGTTGTTTGGAACTTTCCTCTTATGTTTAGTGGCTTGCCATGGACGTAAGCGAATACTTTGATTGTTGTCTGGCATAGTTGTGGAGGTGGACGCATTGTGTGGTACATTTCAGAGGACATAATGTTGATGGATGCACCCATGTCTACCACTGCAGTTATTGGGTGGCTCCTGATGAGGACTTGGCATCGGGGAAGATGGTGCTCTCCTTGAGAGGCAGTGCCTACTCCAAAGATGGAGTGGATGGTCTGTTCTTCACTGTCATCATCGTCCATGTCGCTGCCCCTTTCTTTGACGTCTGGTATGGCATTGATCGTGGTGTGCGGGACCCGTCCTTTGCCAGAGCAACACACTTTGACAAAGTGGTTGAGCTTTCCGCAGCCAGAATATTTCTTTCCCCTGGCCGGGCATTTAGAGTGTCTGTGTGCTGGTCCTCCGCAGTAGCCACAGGTTCTAGGGGTCACACGGTCTTTCTTGGGTCTGCTGGTTCTGGGTGTTGAGGCAATAGCGTTGACTGGCTTGGCGTTCCGGGGTGCGTTGAGGATGGCTTCCATGTGGGAGGCTCGTGCCTTTGAGAGTTTTTTCCTGCGGCCCATTGTTAGGATGTCTGCTAGCGATCTTCCAGACTCCTCTAGGATGCATTTGCAAAGCTTGGCTGACGTACATGCTTGAATGACTTGGCCACATATTTCTTCAGTCTCATCGACGAAACCGCATGTGTTGGCCAGTTATTTTAGTCGTGTGTGGAAAGTGTCAATGGATTCTTCAGCGTGTTGTCTGGCTTGGCGAAACACGAATCTCTCGTAATCTTTGTTTGCCATCGGCTCAAAGTATGCGTTTAAAGCTGTTATGAGGGTAAGGTGTGTTTTAGGCGCTGCTTCTGTGAGGGTCTTGGATATTCTGTGTATTTCTTTCCTCCCAAGATGAATGAGCATAGCTCTTTTATGGGTGTTGTCAACTTTAGTAGCCTCAAAGAACTGCAGTAGGCGTTCAACCCAGTCTTTCCATCTGGGGGCTTGAGCTGAGGGTGCACCTTCAATGGTGAAAGCTTCTATGGGAGGTATTCCAGCCATGGTGCAGCAGGCAGCACGGTCACCTGCACCTGAATTTTAAATCAGATTTTCAATTATATTTTCTTCCTTTCTTTTATTAACATTTGTTTATTTATTTTTTGTTGGAGTCGCTTGGAGGGGGTGATCTATGATGATCGAGTGGAGAGATGTGAGCCAGGAGGGATCGTCACCTCACAGAGGTACCTGGTGCAGGGGGCATGGGCTGGCAGGGTATCGGCTGCCCGTGGCTGTGTCCCACAGAGTTAATAGAGAGTAGGCCAGTGCGTCGCTCAGGAGAGGGGCCTGTGCATTCCTACCAGGTATGGGCTGCTTCAGCAGCGCGGGAACAGAGAGCGGCGTCCTACAAGGGAGCACAGAAGCATGCAGCACTTCTGCTTCCCCCCGGCACGGTGTTGGCGGCTTGGTATGCACTCTGGGGCCGGCGGGAAGAGGGACTGCAGGATGCTGGTAATGCTGCAGTCTGGTTGGGCTCCGATCACTGCGAGCTCTTTCACCGGGCTGCCAGGGATAGCGTGCGCAGAACGAGCCTTGTGTGTGAGGACACACAGCCGCTTGCAGCACGTCAGGGTGGGGTATACGAAACACCCTCGTCGCCAGTGTAGCGTTGCTGGCTGTACGTGACAACACTCAGGTCTAGGGTAGAGTTACGCTCTACGAGCGCAGGCCTAGAAATGATGACGATGACAGCAAAACTTAAGAGACACATGGAGGGCTGTGTCAGCTGGCTTGCTCCGCGACTCCTCCACTAGCCATGCCTAGCCGCCCCCCTCTCATTTATTACCTATCTCACGTGACCCTGGGGTATGTTCCATTCTCCGTGGATATCGAGGGGTGCTTTTACAAATAACCTTTGGTTGACACATAGTGTCAGGGTCTGGCGCTCCAGTTACGTCACTGGAGCGACATTATTGAGGGTTGGGGGCCCGTCTGCTCTGCAGGGACTACAGGGCAGTGGTGTAACGTAAAATGACGAGGTCCCCTACAGAACATGAAGAGTGGCTCCTGAGTCTCCCACACATCATAGACCGTTATGATCCTGCTTGCTGCTTAGCGGCCGCCTGCGTTGCTCATTGCTCGCTTCTGCCGCACCAAGTACACGCACTAAGTGCACGCACAAAGTACACTCTTCGACAGCTACCGTTGCTTAAGACCATTATGATCCTGCTTGATGCCTGGCGGTCACCCGCTTTGTGCACGCCTCACTGCTTCTGCTGCACCAAATAAATACATGCACTAAGTTTATTCTTGACCAAAGTCTGGAGCTTTTACTGCGTTATCTGTGCATCGGTAGTGGTACCTTGTGCAAGTATTGCAACAACCTGTCTGTACTCCTGCTGAACTACCTGCCTCTGCAGCAACAAGCACATTTTGTGCCATTGCCTGCTGCTTTTCAGCGTGTGATGCTTTTACTGTGGCATCTGCACAACTGTGGTGTTCTGTATGGCTATAAGTTTCTGCCGCACCTACATAGCCGCTTCAAGTAATAACTCTGCAGGGACCTAGGCCCAGTATGCAACCTGCCTGTACTCCTGTCTAACTATTGCATTGGCAAGTAAAAAGTGAGGTGTTTTGCAGTCCTGAGTCGCACAGCGGATGCAGTTACAAATAATAACTCAGCAAACCATTATAATCCTGCACGCTATCTAACGGCTGCGTGCATCACTAGCTACTCACTGTTTCTGCCGCACCTTATGGTGCTTTTACTCTGATAACTATTCAACAGCCGGTGGAGTTTTTACTGTGACAATTATTTATCAGCTGTTGCTCGCTTGCTCCCTGCTTATGGCACACCTTTTACTGTGACAATTACCCAGCATACGTAGCCGCTAAAAGTAATAACCTTTGTGCCAATATCGCGGCGTGAGCAGCCTGTACTTCTTGCAATACTTTATGACCACTCAATGCTACCACTAGAGTCAGCATAACTGGGCTGTGTATGGCTGGGCAAGCTATGTGCATGCTGAAGTAAACTTTAATCAATGTCAGCTCACTGATGCAGCATAGACATTCTGCATATTACTTAACTTACTAAGGTAAAGTGAAAAAGTGTAAACTTACTGCATGCAGCCTATCTCCTATTCTGTGAACTTGCTTTGTGTAAACTTCTCATATGCATAGCCTAAGCTGCCTAACAGCTGTATTGTAAGTCTCTGTATATTAGCTGGGGTGGGTTGTGTCCTTGGCCAGGGTTGCAATTATTTTTCCAGTCTACTGTGCGGGGGACTTGTGGCCGCCACGGGGAAGGCAAAGGCTAAATCACAGGGATCCCGCTTAATACCACCAGCTTCACAGCAGGAGTTGTTTGACTCAGAGTTGTCGCCTGACCCCTCACTGCCCAGCCTGCAGTGCACCCTGGACAAGATTCTAGGGGTCATTGAAGAATCGAAGTACACCCTTCAATGGGAAATAGAGAAGGTATCAGTCAAACTAGGCCTGCTTCACGCTGACCACCAGAAGTTGACTGCTAGGGTGAAAGACAATGAATCTGTCTTAGCAGACTTGCAATCCTCGCACCAAGCCACAAAAGCCCAAATCACTCACCTTACGGATTGAGTACAGCGAATGGAAAATTGGGCAGACGATGCGGAGGGGCGCAGTAGGTGGAAAATTGTTCGAATAATAGGCCTTCCTGAAGGAACTGAAGGGTCAGACATGGTGGCCTATTTGGAGCCCTGGTTGAAGTCAGTGGTGGCCCCGACTCAGCTCATGTCCTTTTTTGCCCTGAAAACAGTAAATCAAGTGCCAGCTCGACCGCCGGCCGCGGGATCGGCCTTCCAGACCCATAATTGCTAAATTATTACACTACAAAGCTAGAGATGTGCTGCTGCAGCGGGCACAGTAGGTGGGCCCTTTCCAGGTGGGGAATGGACAGGCCACATTATTCTCGGATTTTGTGGCAGCAGTGCAAATCAAATGAGCCTCTTTCCTAGAAGTAAAATGGATACTCAGCGAATGAGGATTTCAGTACTCTCATATTCCCTGCTAAACTGAAAATAATGCTGGATGGGTACTCCCCCTTCTGCCAGAATCCGGATGAGGCTTGAACCTGTTTGGAGGCACACCACTTAGGATCCCTCAAAACCAGCACAGCTGGAGGAAGGACACCCCTATGCTGCCAAAAATGCAGCAGGTCAAGAGGACGCTTGCGAGCAGGTCCTTTAACGAAACCCACCCAGTCCCAATGAGAGATGGAACGAGGGGCAGCGTTGCAGGCAGCGGCCTCACTGATTGAAGTAGTGGCATCCGACAAAGAGATTACCAGTAGCTCAAACCACCAGGAAGATGCCTCTCACTCGGATTTGATACAGATAGAGAATGCTGGGCTTCCAGATGTGACCCCACAAACTGCAGACAAAATTATTTGATTAATGCTCTTTTTTGACACGTGGGTTACGTTATAATTGCTACTCGGGAGATGCAGCCGCACATTGCAAACCTGTCTTTGCCTTTCCCCCGCTATGTGTTACTAACGTATTGACCTGTATAGTTTGGGTGGCCAGCCGTTGCTGGGCTGCTCTAGGGGTGGGGAGTTGGGAAGACTGTTTTTTGTTATTGTCCTATGCTATCTTGGCGTTATGTGCAGGGATTGTTGGATGGGGGATGACTGGGGAGGAGTCTTTTGTGGGATTGCTATATGGCTGGCTCTATGGTTAACACACATGGCAATTACAAACGAATGACATGGAACATACACGGCATGGGTTCTGCGATCAAACATCATAAAATCTTGATGCACCTCAAAAGACATGGTATGCATATCGACCTGCTTCAGGAGTCGCACATCACAGTGGCTGAAGCGGATCGCCTCCGCCGGCAATCACCGGGTCAGCTTCATGTTACCACAGTCTCAGCCTTTGCGAGCGAGGGGGGCACTGCTCCGGGTGCAGGGTTCCTTTTGAGACATTCACAATTGACATATATAAGAAGGGCCCGTGGCAGTCGGGGCGTTAGCTGCCCATGGGGGCTGCAGGTAAGAGTGGGGGCGGGCGACAGTCCCTGCATTTGCCACCCTGCACTGGCCACTGGTTGCTGTATTGGATTGCCCTATTACCTGCCCGGGTATCCTTTTGTCTGCTGCCCTGAGCTGCTGGCGACGTGGGCTGAAGCGTACTGGTGTGGTGATCCCCATGTCCCTGATCTCCCGTTGGTGGGCCTCACCCACAGCAACCCATTGACATTCTTCAGTGCAAGGCAAATGGACTCCTGGACAGAGGCAGGGTTAGTGACTCTGGGAGACTGCTTCCAGACAAATGTCTTAATTCCATTTGGAGAACTGGTGGAATAGGCAGACCAGCCAGTGGGACAATTTATTACCTATGAAGCGCTTACTCATGCTCTACGAGAGTGGGGGGGGATGCGGGAGCGGAACCTCCCACGCATGCGGTCCTTCAACTACTGCTGACAATGCAATTGGGCTCTTACCTAGTCTCACGGTTCTATAAGGCTCTAAATTGGCTGGTAACAAATCCTTTATTTATTTATTTGAAAAGTTTTATATAGCGCTGGCTAGACCCGGAGGTATCAGAGCGCTTTACATGGGGAAGAACATTGTTTCAGAACGTAGTTACAAAGTCACATCAGTTGCTAGAGCGTAGTTACAAGAGTTACATGAGTTACAAAAGCATAGCATAGATATAAGGGAAAAACAGGTAAGGAGAGAGAAATTCGGGGGAGAGAGGGAAGGAAACAAGGGAGGTAGACAAAGAGTAATAGAGGGAAGAGGTGGGGGAGGGGGTAGGAAACACAACGGGGAGACGAGGAAAAACAGTGTCCGACGTCCGGCTGGGTAGGTGACGGCCGAGGGTGAACCAGAGCCTGACTCCTCTATAGCTGCATAGGACAGCTCCACCGGTCATCGGCCAAAGGTTGCTCGGGCACCGCAGTACATATAGAAGGTTCTAGTTTCCGCCAGGGGGGGTATCATCAAAAAGTTCCATCGAGAGCGCCGGTCACGGTGTACGGTGCTGTGCTCCCAGCGGTAATGGGATAATTCCCAAACCTCCGCTATGTGTGACTCCCTTGTCGCTGTGGTCACTCTCAGAGGGGTCTCTGAAACTCCAGGGCATAAATGCAGGATCTCTCCCCAACAAGGGGAGAAGGAGTGCTTTGGCGAGGGGCCCACTCATGGCGGCCATTTTAGGGACGGTCAGGCTGGTAGAGAAAGACCCTCACTGCAGTAGGGGGAATTGAGAGTAGCATCGCTGGTTCAGTAGCCTGTTAGACTGCTGCTCCAATGCAGCCAATGTTGAGGTAGCAGGTAAAGACCAGTAAATTAATATGTGTTGGGCACCATTTTGATCGTAGCTTATTCAAGAGCGGCTACACTCACGGACTAGAATGGGTGAGAGAGCAGATTAAAGTGGGTCAAGGGGCCACAGAGTGAAGAGAGCGCTGGTAGAACTTTGAGGTCCGCAATAACACTGGAAACAAATATTGCGGTGAGAAGAGGGTAGATGCGGATCGTGGGAAGTTTCGGCTGCCATTTTAAGGTCAGGCAGGTACAGGCAGAGACTCCGGAGCGCTCGCCGGGGATACTGGCCTTCTGGAAGTAGGCCCTCTGGAGGAAGGCAAGAGATTAGCATTCCTGCATCAGGGATTGTTTTCCGGTGGTCTCACCTGTCATCAGCGAGAAACAGGGCTTGCCAGAGGCCTCGTGTGCGGTGGCCATCTTAGGGTCGTGCAGTACGGTACATTGGAGGTGGTTGTCCAGCAGAGATGAGGCCGCGAAACAGCCAGAGAGGACGTGGCAAGGGCCCATTGCGGTGGGAAAGTGCGCAGGTCCAGCGATGTTGGGGGCTGTGCGGAGGCAGGGGGCAGACCAGGTCCTGCCGCCTCGTCAGACTCCCAACCGGACGCCAAACACCCCAGCAGGTTCGTCGATCCACAGCCAGCTTCACAGGGAGGAAGAGGGAGACAGCAGTGCGGAGGGGAGCCTCGGCTCAGGCCCCGGAGCTCCGGCGGCGGTCCGCGCCTAAAGGCTCATCACGGCGGCAGGCTGACAGAGACGCCCGCATTAGCAGCCGTGCAAGTAGTGGAGTGTGTCGAGAGGGCTCAAGCAGGTGGCCAGCGAACGAGGACAAACACAGGCACCAGCAGCCCTGCCAGTGGGGGTGACCAGGGAGAACCTCTCTCCGATGCCCCTCAGTGCCCGCGATGCTTGGCGAAAACGGCAACGAGAGGGGACAAGTCCCAGCCCAAGGGAGAGCGCACCCAGCGATGGGGTGGTGTGTCCGATGATGAAAACAGCCTCGTCTCTGTGCATCTGGGGGTGAAGGAGTCGTGTTCCGCAGCGATGAGGTAGGAGCGTCAGGTCGCCTGAGGACGGGTCGGTGGGCCCAGTCTAGGCGAGGAGTGCCGAGGCCAGCGAGGCGAAGGAGCGTCGGGTCGCCAGGGGTCGTCTCCGAAGGTAAGATGCTCTGCAGTAGTAGTCCAATGCTAGTGGAGTTAGGTAGTTAGTAGATTGGAGGTGGATGGCCGGGTATGCAGAGGGATTTCTACCGATTTGGTAATCCCTGACTCTGGAGCTGCTGGGGAGAGCTCCTACCCGGCGACCATCTTGCCAAGCTTGCCAAATCCTTTGGATGCACTTTGGGCTCGCGGGACTGCTGACTTGGGAAGGGACATGTCTGACACTGAATTGGGGAAGGTGCTTGCATATACACAGAAAGTCTCTCGCAACACACGTCTTAAATATATACAATTTAATTACACTCATAGTATGTACCTTACTCCTAATAGGATTCAGACTATCTATGACAGAGAGCCTAGATTTGCCCTCGCTGTGCGATGTTGGATGCTGATTTTGGGCACATGACTTGGGTTGTCTTAGGCTTGCAGGGTTCCTCGGGGAGGTCGTTTTGCATATAAATAAGACCCTGTCTAGGTCACTCGTTAATACACCTGCTGTTTGTTTGCTGGGCCTCCCTTACAGGCCAGACCCCAAGAAGGCGGGGAACAGATTTGTTGACTTGGCCCTGGCTCTGGCCAAGCGAAGAGAGTCCATGGCCTGGAAATTGCCCAGGGGACCTAATGTGGAAACATGGGTGTCTGACGTCACACGCTGGGCACAGTCTGAGGAAAGGGCGCTTCAGAGAGAGTAAGCAAGGTGTGTCTATCATAGACCCATTGAACTGCTCTGGAGAGAAGTGGTTGATGACAATGATTCCCCTGGGGCTGGGGCAGCGGTTTATCCTGAGGCGGTGTTACACCCACCTGAATTCAGCAGCGGCATAGCATAATATGCTGTCGGCAAAGCATACCCATAGGCGCTGGATCGGCATCATGTGGCGCAGTTCTATCGTCTTGACGCCGCCGAGAGAAATGGACCACGATACCCAGCAGCCCCGGTTTAACCCTTACTGACGCGCAAGTGATGACACCGTGACCCGGAAGATAAAAGAATCGTTCTGGCGTCCGTCACTTGCTGCGTATTTTGTGCTGAGATGGACCCGTTTGTTACAAGAGCTCTGGTGATAACGCGGTAAGGGTGACGCAGTCACCGTTTTGAACTCTTCGCTTCATTTTCTTGGAGCTGTACAGCTGAGCAACAAATGCCTTGACTTAAAAGAATAATTATTTCGGAATTAGGAGGGGGGTTGCCCAAACAACTTCATAACTAATGCAGAACGGTTTCTTCAAACTTGCCACGGAACAAAGTTAACAGGGAGAAAGCTCCTGATACGGTATAACATGCTTACATGCCGTGATTCATAACAACCTCATTTTTACTACAAATGACATTTTCTTGATACATGAGCTATCGCAGTGGATTCAGTCTCATTGTATACGTTAACTGATGTGAAGGTTAACATCAGTTACTTGGTATCTTTCAATGGAATGGGCATGAGTGCAATAATGCCTTTGACATCTGGATATTGGTTGCTGTATTGATGCATGCCGAATAATGATTTCCTTTTCTTAGTAGGGGTATTTGGTGTGTAACTTGAAGCAACCTCCCTGTGATGCACAGTAGTCTGATTTATTTGGTGGGTGAAGAGGCTTGTACATGTGTGAATGGCTAGGAACTCACCTTCGACATTATACAAATGGTTTTCCCTATTTGTTTTAGAAAACGCATATGTAAAGAGATGAGCTTCCACTTGAAGGAAGAAGCTCTTCTATCTGGGTGAAATTCAGATCAGCCTTTGTTTTCTTTACAGGTAATTGGAGACCTATACAAACTAATAAGGTGTTTAGTTGAGGGTAGGAAGAAGTTGTTTATTCTCTTCTTATGATGTCTTTTGTTTTATAGGTCTCCCTCCCCGCTGTCCCCATCCTTTCCTTCCCTCGATTAACCCCCCCAACCCTCTGTGCTATGATAGCCTTCAGAGAGTGGGGTGATTGAGAGGTGGACCCACTTGAGTATCGAACCGATCCTGGGAGTTCGGCATAACACCTTGACAGGAGGGGTGAACTGTGTGGTCGAGTATTGGCAGCAAAATTTGAGCCGTAACCTGATTGAGCTGGGGGGTGTGCAGGTCCTGGAGCTGCAGTAGGCAGAGTGGATTGTTCTCCTCTGGACCCCTGCCCCACCCTTCTCTGCAATTGATGTTGTTCTTACATCCTATGATAAGGCTAAGACATGCATGGGCACAGTTATAATTTGTTTTTTGAATGTGTATTACTATTATCTTGTGGCATCTAATGCTCCTGAAGGAGCGACCATATCCCCATCCCATGTGAGTGTTCGCTTGCTCCTGCTTGTACAGCGTGGTCTAATAATAGTAATCCCATGAAACTGACCGTGTTAATATTATTCTGTACTGTTGTAATCTTTGAAATGCCAATTAACAAAAGTATTAATAATAATAATAACATCACAGATATATACTGGCCGTGGGGAGGATAGGGGCCCCCCTGAAGGGTTGGGGCCCCCCTGCGCCACAAGGACTGTAAGTTCCTTTGTACGGCCCTGGTCAGTCCAGTGCTACCTCTTTCCCTCTCAGATAAGCAGTGCTTTAGGAAAGACACCCTCACTGAGGGCTCCTCTGCCCACTTTCTAAATTGACCTTGCAGGCTCTGCTTGAAAGAGAAGCAAATATTTTGTTTCACTTCAGTCCTGGGACTATACAGTGTGAGCTCAGAGCATGTTGCTAATAGCAGCGGCTTTGAAAAGACACATCACAGACAAGCTGAGGGGACCCCCTTCATGTACTGAAGGCTGCCCCCCAGCAATGCGGAGGCTGCAGGAGTCTTTGTTAAGTTCCTGCTGAACGGTTCTGCGTTACGCCCCTGACCGGACACAGGTATCAATGTAACAGCCAGAGCAATTTTACCAGGTCCCAAGAGATTCTTGATCCCACTCTTTCCAAGTAACTTTAACTATACAAGAAGGTGACTGAAGGACCATCTTCTTTGCTTACACCAGTATTAGTGAAATCTTGCTACTCCACTGCAAAGACAAGGATTAACCAGGCAAAGAGCTAAATAGTCCATAAATCGTCATTACCAAGTAGTAAGTGAACTATCCAGTTTAATTTGATGATGCATCACCCTTTTATGGGAAGCCAGCTCATTGAGGAGTGCACTGAAATAATGTGGTTGAGTCATTTGCTGTGAGGTCCTGTTCAGGAGTAGGGCATATGGGCCAGATATTCATAGCCTTTTTGTGTTTGTACAGGTTCTGAGTCACAGAATCGGACTGTTTGCAACCGCAAAAAGGCCTTTTGTAATGTGCAAAACTAAATTGCGATTCTGTAACACATTACTAAATCGCAATTCAGATTTGTGATTAAATACCAATTGGGTACTTGAAAGGGGCGTGTTTAGGGTGTCCCTTCCATGTACCGAATCAAATTAGTATGTATTCATGTTTTGCGACCAAAATCCAGTCACAAAACAATAATACTTTACAGACTACAAACATGTAGTAGTAAGCCGTAAGCAACTGATCCCTCCCAATTGAAAGTGTTGAAAAAAGTATTTTTTAAGAGTAGGCAGTAATGTGAGTACTATATATATATATATATTTTAAAAACATCCTGTTTTCCTTTAAGGGCAATGGGCTGCATTTCAAAGAAAAACTGCTTTATTTAAAAGCAATCACAGACATGGTGGTCTGCTAACCTCAGCAGGCCACCATCCCTGTGATGGCAGTAATTCCTAGTGGGTCGCAATTTGCAACCTACCTCATTGATATTCATGAAGTAGGTTGAACTACGACCCACTAAAAATCATTATTTTGTTAACCTACCTATTAGTAAATAGGTCTGTTTCCAAAATACCACACTGGTTTTTAAAAAAATGGTTGTAAATTGCGACTGCTATTTTGCCACCAACGCTTTGTTCATCTGCCCCTGATTGTATTGTGGCCAAAAATTCTGTTTTGGGTGCAAACAACTATAGCTGTGGCACCAAAAAATGATTCTAAGTTGGACAGATGTGTTAGCTCCCATGATTTTCAGCAGGTAAAACCTGTCACAAATCGTGGGAGTGTATAATGCCTACTTGCTAATTGCACACATTGGAGTAGGCAATCACATTTGATATTGCTGTGTTGGACTCCATTTTGCGGTGTCAAACTCAGAATCAGGTATAAATGTGCACCCCACAAATTAGCGCAACCTTCACAAAAGCTAACAATTAAATCTTGTCTAAAGTCAGAAGGATATCTTTGAAGGAGAAAACCTTCTGGCTACCTGAGGCCCCACGAATCTCAACCATCTGGCCCCAGGCACGTTCTGTTGCAGTAGTACTCAGTCAAGTGTTGCAGCTCACACTAGTATTACAGAGAACATTTTGGAGTATCTTGGCTTCCCAGGCTTTTCCCTGGTGTTTCAATTAAGGCAAGAGCCACCATAGTCCATTATTCTAAACACAGTATGTGATGGACCAGCAGAATGTTATGTTTGGTTAGAATTCATGATGCCACTGAAAGCTCCACAAGGCCAAGACAATTCTTTTGTGCCCCCAAATCAGGATGCCTTACAAAATGGGAACATGTTGGGCATTAAACAAGAAATCCCGCACCTGCCCTACAGATTAAAGCCTGCCTGCTTTTATCGGACTAGTATCGCATTCAGAGTAAAAATGTTTTATGAAATCCAAACATAAAGAGGTCGATAAGTGAGGCGGAAAGATGTGTGTGGCTCAAGGCCCGTTAATTTGGTGCATTTTAGTTATTAACACATTTGATTAACTCTTACCCAAACATAGTGGCAGCTCAGCAGTTGTATTAAGGTATTGGCTATGGTTTCAGGATCCCGGGTGATACATAATAATTCATAGATGATGAACATGGATGTATAAAGCAGGACATTTGGCAAAGCCGTGGCATTGGGCAGGGCAGTGACAAAGTTTAGGGATTCTCCACTTGATAATCTAGTGTGCTGAAAGTTAGACATTGTTCTTAAGAAGGATAAGGGAAATATAATGGGTGGGCTGTCTGTCAGTGATGCCATGGATGTCCGTTTCTGCTCGGTGTGTTACAATCATTAGACAAGGCAGTAGGCATGCTCAAAGGTCTAAGAAGGGAGTGGTATCGTACCAGACTATATGCGGCACACATAACATCTGACAAAGATATTGTGTCTTAAATATTGTATACCAAAATATTGCCCTATTGAAGTTAATAGTAGAAAATACTTGCCAGATGATATTTGTATTATAGGTATTCAAAAATACTACAGAAGGGGTCCACTCTGGCAAAAGTGACATTTATTGCATGTTCAGATTCATTCTGTTTACTAAATGTTTAATTCACTGGCACTTTTTTCTTTGATGAATGGATGCCCATTAACTGTTCCGTGTCATATGCATATTTTTGTTAATCACTTTCCTGCCGGTAATATCTAGTCAGGAGTAAGGAGGATGGTACCTTGCCAGTACCTTGATGAAATTCTGCTGCGGTGGGCAGAATTTAGAGATCAGCATGAGAGATAAGTCAAGACATTCATTAAAGGTATGTCTAGGATGGGGCACCATTGTCAGAAAGAAAAGCTATAGGGCACTAAAAGTTGCTGCTCTTCTTTGGTCTTGAGATTGACAAAGGCAAACATGTCTCATGCCTGCCTGCAGATTTTCGGGAGCTGTTCGGAAGCAAGTAAGGTGATGTTGCACCAATTGCATGTGTTAATTAGGCAGTTTGTATCATGTTAATGAGTTGCCCTTTTTCATGCCTGATTGTCCAGACCATATCAAAGCATAAAACCTAAACTCCAGCCTGCTACTAGGATGTCCAGTAAATAGATGGTTTTGTGCATTGGCCAGTTGAAGGAATATAGTTTGAGATCATCTTGGCAGACAATGGTGCATGTAATTATAATCATAGGAATGGCTTACTGCTGGTTTGGTAAAACGTGAACTTTTTTAGAGCTTTTTTTAAATTGCAGTGGTGCAGCAGGAGTGTGAACTAGTATTTAATGATCTCAAATTATGATAAGCAGTCCTCGCAAAAAAAAGGAGGCCAAAACATCTGTTGACCAGGAGGGCGTTTGTTGTATTTCACTGAAATTGCCCCAAAGGTCAATGAGAGCCATGGAAGGACTTTGTCTTCTAAGAATGGGCTCTAACTGTATTCTCAATCTTAGACCCCACCCAAGAGCCAACCTTTAGTCTGATGATGGCATGTGACTCAAAGTAGGGGGTCAGCATAAATTTGCGTCTTAATTTTTACGCGTTTGAAAACTTCCCTACAAATGTGGCAAAAACTTTCTGAACTTCATCGACTAAGCATGGAGAATAAAAACAGCACATTGACTTTTTGTTGAAGAATTTTTTATTAAAAATGTTTTTGTATGGAAACCCGATGGCAAACATTCATAACTCATGAACTTCACAAATTGCACACATTATGAACTTCACCCATTTCCATAGGTAAAATAAAATGCTCCCCACACTTACCCCAAAGCTCATGTTCAAAGCTTTCAGTTAAGATCACCAACTTCAGCATAGGCCTGGGGACCCAGATATATATATATATATATATATATATATATATATATATATATATATATATCCTACTGGCGGTCGCCAGTAGGTAGTTATAGTTAGGACCTTGTTTCTATTCAAAAAAGTTTTTTATTTTGCCAATATCTTTGGCGCCGTTTGACGAATCTTCGCGATATTTTCCAAACTAATGACCAGCTCAGGTCAGCTCCTGTCTTGAAAGTTTGGGGGTGATTCGTTGAGCGGGGGCAGAGAAAAAAGGGGTGTCCCAAAACGCGTTTTCCCCATGTTAATTTCCATAGGAAACTTTAGACAAAGCTACAGCCCGAACTGCTGAATGGAATTACACCAAATTTGGCAAAAAGGTAGGTCTTGGTTCAGAAAGGGACCTTTTTTTTAAATGGTGTAAATCCGTTCAGGAGTTCCTGAGAAATTAAAAAAATAAAAATATCAATATCTGAGCACCGAGGAGGATTCGCAAACCCTCCCGAGCACAAGCTTCATTCTGATTGGCTGCCAACATTCCAAACCAGGAAGTGTTGGCAGCCATCTTGTGACTCGGTAGCCGAGTCACAAGAAAACAGTAGCAAAAAGGATAAAAATCAAGAAAAGGGGGCAGGTTAGAAATACCCTGACCCCCTAGGCCTGCTCAAGGGATCCCACAAGGAACACCAGGGCCAAAAAAAGCATTTAAAAAACAAAAAAAGAAATTGGTCGAATTCGCGTTGGGTGCGCGAATCCGTCTGAAAAAATAAAAAATTTAAAAAGCGCAGGCTCCCGTGCTTCGTTTCTTTGAGCCCCCAGGTGGGCCAGGTCCCGGTGGCAATGTTTTATTAATGTGTGGGGGCCTCGCAGACCCCCCAAGCCCCGGGGACTGCCACCTCCTCAGGGCTTTGATTAATTATTGGCAGGGGGCCTCGCAGGCCCCCCAAAGCCTCAGGGACCACCACCTCCCCGGGGCTTTCTTTATTAATGAGGGAGGGGCCTTGCGGGCCCCCCCCAAGCCCCAGGGACCACCACCTCCCCAGGGCTTTGATTAATTATTGGCGGGGGCCTGCGGGGCCCCCCAAGCCCCGGGGACCACCACCTCCCGGGGCTTTGTACTGTAAGGGAGGTGGCCGCACGGCCCCCCTCCTGGAGCCCTAGATGGCCATAGGGACCGCCACCCCCCAGGGCCGGCTCCTGCAATGTCCCGGGGTGCCCACCCCTGGGACATTGTTGTTTACTATGGCAGGGAGGGAGCATGGCTCCCGCCTGCCATAGCAAACACTGCTTTACTTCATGGAAGCGAGAGCAGGAAACCTGCTCTCGCTTCCATGAAGCAAAGCAGTATTGCTTTTGGGCAGCTCCCCTTGCCCAAAAGCAATGCCGGCTCCCGCAGGAGGCGGGGAGCCGGCAGGGACCGTGGGGGCATTGGGGCTCCCCCACGGTCCCCAACTTGAGGGCTGGCCCGGGGGATGGGGTCCCCGGGGCCAGAAGTTTCCCGGGAGAGGGGCCACTCGGCCCCCTCCTTTTTGTAATTAAAAAAAATAAGGCTGGGCCCCGGGGGATGGGGTCCCCAGGGCCAAAATTGGCCTCAGGAGGGGGGCAACGCGGCCCCCCTCCAAAATGTAAAAAAAAGAAAGGCTGGCCAGGCCCCGGGGGATGGGGTCCTTGGGGCCAACAGTGGCCCAGGGAAGGGGGGCCGGGCGGCCCCCGTCCCTTATTATTTAAAAATAAATCACGGAGGTAATGCCCCGGGGGATGGGGTCCCCGGGGCTAATACCGAATAATGGAAGTGGGGCGGTTTCTTTTGCTTTCTATTTTGGAGTCGCGACCCCAACGCGGCTCTCAGCGCGCCCCCGTGTAACGTCGCGTTGGATTCGCGATTCCACCTTAAATAAATAATTTAATAGTATATAATTTAGACGGTACTGTTGAATTTGTGAAGTTGTTTTAAAGAGGTAGTGTGATTGAAGTTAATGATAAGATTTATTAAAAACATATACAATTAAAAATTAATAGTCAAACCTGAAAAGTGTATTGTGTTGTAGTTCATTGAATTCATGCTTTTGCTTTGTGGATTCGCGACGAGTTCACGAATCCTGAAAGTATTAAAAAAGAGTATGTACGTTAAAAAAATAATATTCACTGTTGGGTTATAGGGTGGCTCTAAAAGAGCCCTTCTTTTTATTATGATTTTGTTGGAGCTAGATGTAAGTGCGGATGCACAGCTTTAGGTTGTTGAGAAAGACTCTGTTTCCTTGGTCTATGAAGTGTACTCCATCACTTCTGTAGATGTGATCCATATCAAAATGTATATTGTTGTTATATATGGAGCCCATCCTATGGTCTCTGAGGTAAGCAGAAACAGCTTTATTGACATTCTTCCTAGCTTTCTCAATCTGTGGACAGAATTGATTTGACCACTTCCACTTGTGTCCTTGGCATATATTAGAGTATACAAAGACAGGTAAAAGCAACATCAATTGTGCAAATGTGTCCTTAATTAGCATTTCCAGACCTACCCCAGTCAATGTGCCTAGGTCATTGCCACCACAGTGCACAATCATGAGGTCAGGGGGTTGGAAATGCAAAAAGGTTTTAACCAAAGGCATCAATTGGTGCCACTTTAATCCTCTCTGTGCAATCCATTTAATATCCACATTTTGCAAAGCTAGGTCTTTGTCAATACCTCTGTGTTCAGCATACCTTTTGCACCAGAAAACATAGCTGTGTCCAACAATCCATACTGTAAGCATCTTGAAGGGATGTCTGGAAGTAATGAAAAGATGTCTGCAGCTGAGGTAGTCAGTTGGTAGAATGAGAGGTATCTAAAATGGTGGACAAGATGCTGTTTTTTAAAAAGTAGAGAATTGATTGGTTATTTATGAACATTGAAAACTCAAAAATAGGGTGCATGGTACTTTCTTTAAAAAGCATGTTTCTTATTGGTTAGTAAAAAATGTTTGAAAGGTACAGCAGATAGGATAAGGTTATATTTTGCAAACGTTAACCACACCTGCTGTTTGCATTTGTAACCTTGTGTGCTGAACTTGAAAATATGGTGAACTTGTGACTAGTCAGTTCAGTTGAATGTTCCATGAACTGCTACTATGGAAACTGGCATTAAGCAGAATGGGGGAAGGGTTGAATGTTATCTGTGGTTTTAAAATATGGAATTGTAATTTATATATAAGTGATGTGTTATTAAAGTAAGATTTCCCAAGTCAGTACTGTCTTTAGAAGTGGTGTGTTCTTAAAAAATAGTGGTATTTTTATTTGTAATATATTTTTAAACTCCCGTATGGATTCGCGGCTCCATTGCGTTGGTGCACGGTGGAGTCGCGACTCCAAAAAATTCCAGAACCAGTTTGGGCACTTTTAGAAGTCAGTTGGTAAGGGTTAATATGTCTAACCAATAGAAATGTGTTTTACAATTTGAAATTATGTAGGAAGCAATGTGATTTGTTACTTACATTTATTTGTGTGGAGAAAGATAGGGAAAGTTTGCCATTACTGGTTTTACCTTGTTGAGAGTGGTGCATTGCATTGATTGTGTGCATAAGAAAATCTTTTATGAGTTTCTGATATTTCATATTCTAAAATCAATTTGGAAGGTGAGTTATAAATTTGTGAGGTGTATTATCTATTAGCTTTATTTTTAAACTTTAAAAATTATTCAAGAACTGTGATGTTTGAAATATATTATTAAATGTAGAGATGTGTATTGTAGTTTGTTTTATTGTACTTAAATGTTGTGTGAAATAGATTCTGTATAGTAATATGTGTATATTGGAAGATGGATTAGTGATTATGGTAGTTTGTTTTAGTGTGTGGATATGTACATTTGCAGTATACCGCATAATTTTAGGTGTCGCTTTCAAATTGGAAGTGCAGTCTGTCACGTTTTAAGGTGCTCCAATCACCCAGGCACTACCCATGCACTCATGCAATCACCCAGGCATTACCACTGCACTCATGCAATCACCCAGGCATTACTTATGCACTCCTCCAATCACCCAGGCACTACCCATGCACTCATGCAATCACCCAGGCATTACTCATCCACTCCTTCAATCACTCAAGCAGTACCCATGCACTCCTCTAATCACCCAGACATTACACCTGCACTCAAACAATCACCCAGACATTACCCATGCACTCCTTCAATCACTCAGGCAGTACCCATGCACTCCTCCAATCACTCAGACATTACCTCTGCACTCATGCAATCACCCAGGCATTACCCACGCACTTACAAAATCACCCAGGCATTACCCATGCACTTACAAAATCACCCAGGCATTATTGATGCACTTCTTTAATCACTCAGACAGTACCCATGCACTCCTCCAATCACCCAGACATTACTCCTGCACTCATGGAATCACCCAGGCATTACCAATGCACTCTTTCAATCACTTAGGCAGTACCCATGCACTCCTCCAATCACCCAGACATTACCCCTGCACTCATAAAATCACACAGGCACTACTCATGCACTTCTTCAATCACTCAGGCAGTACCCATGCACTCCTCCGATCACTCAGACATTACCTCCTCACTCATGCAATCACCCAGGCATTACCCATGCACTTACAAAATCACCCAGGCATTACCCATGCACTTACAAAATCACCCAGGCATTATTGATGCACTCCTTTAATCACTCAGGCAGTACCCATGCACTCCTCCAATACCCAGGCACTACCCATGCACTTATGCAATCACCCAGGCATTACCTATGCACTCCTTCAATCACTCAGGCAGTACCCATGCACTCCTCCAATCACCCACACATTACTCCTGCCCTCATGGAATCACCCAGGCATTACCCATGCACTCCTTGAATCACTCAGGCAGTACCCATGCACTCCTCCAATCACCCAGACATTACCCCTGCACTCATGCAATCACCCAGGCATTACCTATGTACTCCTTCAATCACTCAAGCAGCACCCATGCACTCCTCCAATCACCCGGACATTACTCCTGCACTCATGCAATCACCCAGGCATTACCCATGCACTCCTTCAATCACTGAGGCAGTGCCCATGCACTCCTCCAATTACCCAGACATTATCCCTGCACTTTTGCAATCACCCAGGCACCACCCATGCACTTTTTCAATCACTCAGGCAGTACCCATGCACTCCTCCAATAACCCAGACACTACCCATGCACTTATGCAATCACCCAGGCACTACCCATGCACTCATGCAATCACATATGCACTACCCATACACTTCTCCATATATTCCACTTACCACAATTCATACAACACTTACAAATGTATCTATTTTTAACCAAATAGGCGGTTCTGAAAAGAAACATTTTTTTCTTCTTTTTTTGTTTTATATATTTTTTTTGTTTTTTTGAACTCTTTTTTGAATTTGTTTGGTGTTTTATTTTTAAAAAAATGAAAAAATAAACAGAACCAACAGTGAACATGTTCAAAAAATTATGCAATTATGAAGTCATTGCATAGAATTTTTTTTAATTTTTTTTTAACACTGGTGGTTCCTAATAGCAACCAGGCTGGCATCCAGTGATTGCTCACCAAAACATAGGATCTTTTTACATTTTACACAACGCTGCTCCACTCTAGCAAAGTCAGGGATGATGTTTGGTGTGCCAGATGATGTAGAAGCAGATGACGTGCTAGGTCCAGCAGCGTTGTCCTCAGTTGCCTACTTTTCTTCTTCCCGTCGAAGCTGTTCTCTTGCAAGACGTCAAGGGTGTATTGTTTGCAAATGTTTTAACATCGATGACGTCCCGCAGGAATACTTCTTTTCGGAACCTCGTGAAAGGACATTCTGACAAATGGTGCATGTTACTTTTCGGGCATTCACCTTTTTCTCCCCAGGTGGTATGGACAAAAATGCCCACACAATATTTTCGTACCTTTTCTTGACGGGTTCCTCCAGGTCTTCTTCCTCTTCAGGTGGAAGCTGCTGAGGTGCATTGCCAGCTGGCATTTTTAGATCAGTGAAAAAAAACACCAAAAAAAGGCAAAGAAGAGGAGCAGAAGACAACAGGTGTGATGGCTGAGATGCTCTTGAAGGAATGAAAAAAATGGGTGGGGTCCTTTAAGTTCTAGAATCAAAAGGTTCTTAACCGATGATATTGTTTCTTTTGAAGTCACATGGGATTCGCGCACCCGTCGCGCAACCAGCGCGCACCCGACGTGATTCCCGAAAAATATATCTAACAATAATATATCTTTATTACAATTACAAATATATGATATTTATAATTAGATTAAATAATCTCTTGCTATAATATACATATTAAAGTTATATACATATACTTTTAAAACATAAAAATTTGCGGTGGATTAGCGCACCTGACGTGACCCCCGGAAATACGTACGTGACTTTATGCGGGGCCGAGATCCGCGCACCCTTCACATACCGAACGCGCATCCTACACAACTTAACCAATATGGTGGCAAAAATCTTGGATTCGCGCACCCACCAAGAATGGTACACGATCGGTACGCGAATCCACTTTAAAAAAAAAAAAATGTATATTTATATTTTAGAAAAAAGAAAACATTACATTATTTTTATAAAAATTAAAAAAACTAAAAAAAAGTATTTTTTGCACATTATACTTAGAAATTAGCATTTATAAAACCTTTTAAATTCACAAAAAAAAAACATAGGTTTCAGGGACGTTATAGTTAGAAATTAGAGTTTAAAAAACATTAGAAATTCACTGAAAAAAACCACAGGTTTCAGGGACGTTATAGTTAGAAATTAGCATTTTAAAAAACCATAGAAATTCATTGAAAAAACCACAGGTTTCAGGGACGTTATAGTTAGAAATTTTCATTTAAAAAACCTTTGAAATTCACTGAAAAAACCATAGGTTTCAGGGACGCTATTGTTAGAAATTAGCATTTAAAAAACCTTCGAAATTCACAGAAAAAAACACAGGTTTCAGGGACGGTATAGTTAGTTGGACATTTCACTCATACAAAACAAGAGAAATTCGGCCGTTATAGTTATTTGAGCTAACTATAATTCGTGCCCCCGCAATGCACTGCTGATGACGTCACATATTACATCACTCATGACATGGTCAGTGACATCACTGACGACATCACTGGTGACATCTCAAATGACATCACTGATGACATCATCCAGTGACTGTGTGTTTCTGTAAAGTTTAAATATGTTTTATATATATATATGCCAAGGTGTATTGAAGAATGAGTGGGTGTATGAGTGTCTGAATGGATGATTTAGTAGGTGCGTGACTGAGTGTATAAGTGAGTGATTAAACATGTTTTACTGAATGCATGGGTTAGTGACTAAACTGTGTGAATTTCTGTATCAGTCTGTCAGTTGGTGTGTAAGCAGCTGCATGGGTTGGTGAGTAGCTACATGAGTGTCTATATGAGTTATTGATTGGTTGTCTGAGTATCTGTATGGGTGCCTGAGTGTCTGTGTGGGGAATGTGTGACTCTGTGCATAGATGTGTGAGTGGGTGAGTCACTGGGAGTATGGGTTCAAGAGTGCATCTGTGAAGGGCTGTATGGGTGGGTGAGTGTGTGTGGGTGTGTTGGTGAGTGAATGGATGTCTCAGTGGTAAATGTGTGAGTAACTTCATGTGTGAAAGGCAGTATATGTGAGTGTTGGGGTATATAAATGACTATATGTGAGTGAGTGATTGTGAGAGTGGCTGTATGGATGAGGGTGTGCTTGTATCAGTGATTGTATAAGAGAGTAAGTATGTGTTAGTATCTGTATGAATAAGTGAGGTGGTGTGTGTATAACTGTATAGGTGAGTAAATGGGAATGTGATTGATTCTTTGCATGACTGACTAGGTGTGTGAGTAACTCTATGGATGTATGAGGGCATATGATAGTGCTGTATTGATGAGTGACTGCATGTATGAGCGACTGTATGGGTGAATGAGTGGATGTGTGTGTAGACCTAGGAATCAGTGAGAGGGTATGTAGTAGCTGGAATTGGTGTTTCTATGGTTTCGAAAATGGTAGTCTGTATTTTAGAGTTGGTGTATCAGAGGTTATATTAGGGTGTGAGGAGGTGCATCAGATTATCACGTGGATGATGTCATCAGTGATGTAATTTGAGATGTCATCAGTGATGTCATCAGTGATGTCACTGACCATGTCATGAGTGATGTAATATGTGACGTCATCAGCAGTGCATTGCGGGGCACGAGTTATAGTTAGCTCAACTAACTATAACGGCTGAATCTCTCTGGTTTGGTATGAGTGAAATGTCCAACTAACTATAACGTCCCTGAAACCTGTGTTTTTTTCAGTGAATTTCGAAGGTTTTTTAAATGCTAATTTCTAACTATAACGTCCCAGAAACCCATGTTTTTTTCAGTTAATATATATATATATATATATTAAAGTCCTCATTTGAAGTTTTATGCTTAAGTGCCAGGAAGATCTAAAACTATGTCTGTGCAGGACCGATCTCTCCCCCAGGGAGGAATGTGACCATCACGGGCCAAAAACAACCAGCCAAGTCAAAGACCTAGGCTACCTATACACATATAGTGGAAAAAGGGAAGGATTGCAACCAGGAAACGGCAGCCCAAATCCCATGAGACCAGTGTAGCATACTGCTAATCATTGGACCAGTGAATTATATACAGAAAGAGAGTGCTTAAGAGGTAGTACCTGCAAGGTGATGGTTATACCAGTCATCCCAAATCTCCCAGAACTTTGTTCTCTTTGAGTAAGAGGTACCCTGGTCCAATTTAGATATTCTTCATACTGAACACAACCATACTGACTCCAGGGGGCAAAGGGAGAATCCTCCTAATACAAATCTCTCTTCATGCAAGCAAAATTAAAACGAAAATAGTGATTTTTGTATCTTAAAAAAACGCCTATTATCCCCCCTTCCACCACCCACTACAAAAATTACCAAAGCCAAGCTCACCTTAATCTCTTGACCCATAATCTCAGAAAGAGTCTTACTAATTTTATGCCTGAAGATCTGGATTAGAGGGCACTGCCAGAACATGTGCACATCGTTGGCATTTTCTTCGCTGCACTTGGGGCACTTCCTTGCCACCCGATTTCCCAGCTTTCAACAATCTCCTTGGCGTCCAATAGGCCTTGTGGACCGTAAACAGATGATTTTTTCTAAGAGTCGCAGCCTTTACACATAGCCATAACAAAGACATAGATACTTGCCAAAGTGATTCGAGCTCCTGGTCTGGCAGTTCCCTCTTCCAGATCTCCGTGAGCTGGCCTTGCACCTCTTCCCCGGCCTGGGTTAGCATCCAGTATCACTCTGAAACTTCTTTCCGGAGGAGCGGTCATTTCCGAATTGTTTCCTCCCAATACTGATTCCCCTTGCCATCCTTTCAGAGGCCCTTTGCACAGCTTGCTAATTAGTAGTATTTAAATTTCGCTACCAAGGAATATATTGTGAATGATGGAGGTATTCTGCATGTCCCAGCTGAGCCAGTCCCTTTTTTGCCCATTTTCTGCCATCAATGCAGGGGCCTTAGAGAGAGGTACATAAACGTATGGAGCAGAATAGGGTCAATAAATGGATTAATGCATCCATTGTAGGCATTGTTGTGTAACCTGAAGCCTTTCATCCTATTTAGGTTTATAAACTGAGTACTGTAGAAAATCCACCTTTTCTGCGTGGCCACCCCCGATTCTTTGCCTTGTGTACAACCCTACTAACCAGTGATACAGTGCCTGTGCTCCTCCTTTCAACATGGTAAGATTGGAATACTCCTAAATGGCATGTTTAATTTACCTATAAGTCCTTAGTCTATGGTACAACGTCTTCCCTGAGCCAGTAAGTTAAATGTCACTAGTGGACTGCAGCACCCATAGTGCCATCCCTATAGTGACTGTACAAACATGACTGCAGGCCTACCATTTGCAGCCTGGCTGTTGCAGGTTTAAAGTGCAATTTCAAACTGTTAAAATAACTCCTTTTGACAAGTCATAACAATTCTTTTATATATTATGAGGCACACCTATGTAGGCCTTATTGCCCATAAGACAGAGTGCATGGTATTTAAAAGTAGGATACGTATAATTTAATGTTAAACATGTACTTACACTGAAAAAGCCTCAAAAGCTATTTTCACTCAGGCATGGCTGGTTGTTTTGTAGGAAAATACTGAGTTATATTATTACATTTAATAATGCTAATTTCATTTAGGAAACAGCTAGAAAATAAATTAACAACTATTTGTAATAGTTATTAAAAATTCAATTAAATGGTGAAATCAGATTGTTTATAAATATTAAAGAAAAGGTACTTTAAGAAAGATACCTTTTCCCTACTTAACACTTTTGGAGGCTCATTTGCATTTGCTCTTCCACTTCTGTAGCCAGTAATTAGCATTTGAATTGGTGTAAACAGGTGTGAATGGGTGTGAAATGCTTCCCAGGAGAAAACAATAGGATGACCTGAGTGAGCATACATGACTCCTCTGACCCTGACAGAATTTGCAGGGTAGGGCTGTGGGCATCCTCTTTGGATTACAGTGTCAACTACTGCTTCAGTGCCAATTCCCGCTGGACAGGTCTGCTGGGGTTTTACTTATAACACTTCAAAGGGCAGAAACAGGATGCCAAATCACTTGTGCATACACTGTCTGGTTGCTAGAAAACCCTGTGTTGTTCTATTAGATGTCTGCCTCTGGATTTATTGGGGGTACAGTAACTGCCCCAGACTCGGACCCAGATTTACTAGGGTTCTGCATCAGGGTTACATCACGTTTTTGATGCAGCCCTGACTCAAACCCTTTTCATGGCTTTGTAAATAACAAAGTAGCGCAACTCAGTGAATAGAGCTGCCTTGAGGTACCTTGCATTGGAGTGATTTTACATAGGTGGAGCATGGGCACCCGCATGCATCCACACTTGTATTCTGATGTAAAAACATATTTACTAAAGTTGATAAACATGTTATGTTATGTTATGCAGACTTGTAGAGCACACTATCACTTGGTAGGGTATCCTGGTACTGAGCAGTTGTGAGTCCAGGCACACCTAGGACCTAGTGCGACTACTCATAAAGCCAGGTCTTCAGCTTCTTGCAGAATTCAAGAAGTGAGGAGGAGGCTCTTATGTGAAATGTAGGTCGTTCCACGCTTTAGGAGATGGTTTTCTGTATTTGAGGCAGTGGCAGTGCGTCCATTAGGGCGCTGGGGCGTTGCCCCACAAGCCACTCCCGCCCGCAGCTCCCTCGGCGTCTCTGAACTTAAGTAAACTCTCAGTTTACTTAAGTTCAGAGACGCCGAGGGAGAACTGACAATTATGTCAGTCAGCATAACGTCAGACCGCCCACCCCCTTCAGAGTCTGAAGGGGGTGGGCGGTACGCCGTCATGTTGACTGACAGGCATTGTCAGACCAGGGGCAGGCAGCAACACAAGTGCGCATGACTGGTGAAGGTCGGCGAATTTTTCCGCCGTGCCCAGTCATGCGCACTAGTGTCTGCTCTGGCTGGCGCATGCCCATTAGGAGAGCGAGGGTTGAGCAAAGGCTCAAACCTCGGTCTCCTAATGGGCAGGCGGGCGGCGAGTAACCCTGCTCTAAGTCAATCCTGGCGCTGCTGGAGCAGCGCCAGGACTGGCTGAGAGGGGTTGCCACTTGCCAGCAGTGATGTGGCTGTTCCTGTAGGCGCCAACGGACCCGAGGCGGCGCGGACCTGGTCAGGTAGGATTTTAATTTTATTTTAAAACTCCCCGTCCCCCACCCCCGCGCGACACCCCCCCGCGACACCTCCCCCCCCCCGCGAGCCGCGACTGATGTGTTCAATGCCCACGTGTTCTTGCAGTGAATCTGATGCTTCCTACACAGGGAGCAACAAATATACCTGTACAACTTTCCAACCAATGCCAAATCAGTGTCCAAAATACACGTAACTACAGCAAGATGACACTCCTGATGTCGACTTACAAAGACGATGGCAGGGTGGCTCAGCGAGTTATACGTTTTGGCCTCTGACATGTAATGTCATTGGCAATTCCAGAGTTCGAAAAGTGTCGAGAAGAATTGAGCCTGCAGAAGTCGTTTAGTTGGGAGTTCATAAATGTGATGACAGTAACACCTGGTAGTTACAGCGAATAGAATGGGCAGATGTGCTGTTGAAAACCAAAAGTATTATTTGTGCTACAAATTAAAGTATCACACGGAAAATTTCTGAAATCATATACACAATGTAGACGGCTAAGTGTTTCAAACTGCAGCTTGCCAGGAATCCCATTTCCTTCTGTTGCCGTAATGAATAAAAAGAAACCATGTTCCCTATCTCGCCCCCTTGCACACCTATTTCCCCCAGACATACAGCCCTTTGAGTATATGGCAACACAATCAATACACGCTTATGGATGACATGTTTCATACGTAAAGTTCACATTGCCCTGAAAGGAGAACCGCCGAGCTGAACCGGACCCTACACGTTTTATAATGACTCCTGCCTTCAAGTGATAATAGGGCTTCCTGTGCGGCAGGGGGCGGGTGAGTCGCACATTCCAGGCATTCCTTCCTTGGTTCTGGGACTGGCTTCATGGGACCAACTGGAAGTTACCCGCGCATTCAATTTATGTGAACACAAAATTCCCGCAGACCTGGCTCTTACTCTTAACACTGATGTTCAGCCTTTTTACAAACTCCCATTCTTGGTAGAGACGAGAATAGAGAAATCGGTATAAAAGCGATTTACAGAGCATCGCACAATTTTGGAGAACTGGTGGAAGGGCCGAACATACAGTGCATCATGCCTCGCAGGTCAACAATGTAGCGAACAGGCAATATCTGCGCTCTCTCTAACCTTTGAAACAGACTGCACGTCAACATGGGCAGAAACTATAATTTGATCGTTATGCAAATCATAATTATTTCTACATAATTTGTAAATAATTATGCACTGCGCTGGTGCAGCATTAAACCTGTTTCAGTGGCATCTTGCGGTAGACACTGGGGATTGCCTGAAACTGGTAGGCTTGGCAGGGGGCGGGCAATGATCGTGATACTCACTCGTGAATGAGTCCTCCTCTACTAATAGGTCACTATTATAACCTGCTAGTCTTCACCTGGTGCAGGGTCCGATTCACACCTTTTTTGTATGTTTAAATCGAAAGTACAGCGAAAATAGGTTTTTTTTTTCTCACAAAAGTTGAATTTGCAGTGTAAAAGGATTTACTCTGTCCGTGGTTTCCACGTGACGTCATTTCCTCCGGTGGGGTTTGGGGGTGGGTTAGGTTACAGGCCGGAAATGTCCAGGACGTTTGTCCACAGAGTTAACAATTGTGGGTATTCTCGTCGTGCTTTTGACTCTGAACCGTGGTCCACGGTTTCTTTTTGCCTAGTTCTCCGTTAGACAGATATCACATACATACAGGCCCTTTTCTGACTATTTCCCCTCCTAGAAAATCTTTGAGGATTTACTACCTTCAAGAGTTGGAGGAAAATCCAGCATAAGAAGAGGAAACACACTCCCCCCAAAAATTGTGAGGTTGTGGGCGAAAGGCTTATCATTTTTTTTTTTTTTTACAAAAATAAACGTTTGTATATATTCTCAAATGTAAACAGGAATTCTCAAAGAAGTTGTCCTGGAAACATCTGCCTATCGTAGCTTTCCATAGTACTCATGCAGAGCTTTGTACATTGTAAATCTGCATCATGAGGCGGAGTAAAGCTGGTGTGCAAATGTCGACCTTGCTTTCAAAGAATCAGGCCACAGTGACTGCTTTTCAAAATGCTGCTTCCAGAAATTTTAGACGACGTATTGAAACGACGATTTAAGGGGTATCTTCCACCCACATCAAGATGTACACGACTAGATTAATTATTATATTAGGACAGTGTGGAACGCCAGTAACTGACAGACACCTGCCAAATGAGGCATAGTCAAACTGCATAGGTTTCTGCACATGCATGGTCTTTAATGTTTCTAAAATAATCAGGGGCTTATTTATGAGCCCTTGCGTCACTTTTACGCTGCCGCTGCGTCACTTTTTGTGACGCACCATCAGTGTAAAAAATGCGCCATGGTGCGTCATATTTACAAAGTGACGCATCTAGGTAGATGCATCACTTTGTAAACCCCTGCGCCACATTATACCTGCGCCAGGTATAATGTATGCAGGGGGGGCGTTCCGACGCAAGAAAAGGTCGTAGAAGTGACGCAGTGAAATCTATAAGATTTCACTGCGCCATTTCTTTGACCCTAATGCGTCAATATCTTACGCCTGCCTCATGGCAGGCGTAAGACTGACGCAGGCCCTTTCACATGGGGCTTGCTCCATGTGAAAGGACACATTGCTGGAGTTGCGTCACTTTTGTGACACACTCCAGCAATGCGTCATTTTTGCGCCTACAGATACGTCAGAAATACTGACGTATCTGTAACTCCTTGCGACATGATGCGTCATACTGTAAATATGACGCATCATTGGTGTCGCAGGGAGAGCGCAGTGAAAAATGACGCATAGCTGTTTTCACGCAGCGATGCGTCACTTTTCATAAATAAGCCCCTCAGTTCATAATGTAAACACCATGGCCCAGATTCCGTCAAGAGCATCACACTGGAAAGTTTTACATAGACTCTCACATAAATTGGTATATCATTGCGTTTTTGCACTGGTCAGCCACGAAAATGTCCATGCAAAATTGCTGATTACTTAACCTAGTCCATAATCTCTTGACTATGCTACGGATGTTGAGAGAGGTAGATAAAGTGCGTAAAAGAGCATAACCTGATCCGGCGTAGAAATTGTTATTAGAAATTGGGTCATCTGGTAACGGATCCAAATTTAGCAACCAGATCACGGCCCACATCTCACCTAGTTCAGTAGGAAATACAAATCTGGACGTGGAATGTAAAATCGGATTCCATTCATCCATTTATCCTTCGCTGCAATTTGAACATTTATGTTTCTACATCATTCTGTGACCCATAGGTCTCTGTACAGTGATCAAAGTGAGCAAGAAGAAAGTTCCACTACTTGTATTTTATTTTGAAAGTGTTCTAATTTTTTTAATAATATTAGTTTTAGGGCATTTGGTCTCTGCTAAAGGTGTCAGTCCTAGGCCTGGTCTGGTGAAGGCAGTTGTTGAGTGTCCATGTCAAGTTATATAGTAGTTTATAGTTTCCTGGCAGGGCCCCCCGATTTGGGTTGTGTTGTGAGGAATTATGAAGGAGGGGGGAAAATAACCTCTTCCTGAGAAGACTGACCTGACTCCAGGCTGCTTGTGTTTTGGCGTTGACTTGTTGAGTCTGGAGTCTTGAGTGAGTCAATAGGGAGGCTCAGGGACTTGGCACAAGGAGATGGTGAATCATCTGTGAGCGCCATGTTGGTGGCCATGTCTTAATCCTCGGTCTATGGTTGCGTTTGCTCATGAGACATCTAACATCTGAAAGTGGATTATGTGAAGGTGTCTTCAGTAGAGGACATCGCTAAGGGACATCAGTGCAGTGGTGTATTGAATTTCCTTCATTGCCTAGCTGGAACGCTGGAGCACGAGGCAAATATTGGGTGTATATTTCTGCAGGTAGCAATGTGTTGTAAAATAGTTTTTACATTATTTTCAAATTCTCTATTAGCTCTTGTAGGAAGCCCTTCCACTCGCCCAACAATTTGAGAGAGCTCTGTCCATATTCCAACCTTGAAACACAATTACCTGTGCTCTGGCCTAGAATACATTTGTATGTGTTGCCAGAGTCAAGCACTAGTAAATTGTTAGTGAATACCACAAACTTATGACTTTGTGGTCGTGCATCAGCATTTCCATGTGGACGCACCAAAAACAAGCATTGGCAGAGCTAATAGTTCCTGTGTTGACCACAAGTTTTTTGGCTTTGAGCTTTGTTTGTTTTAATCATGGTTTTTGCAAAACTTTATTCTTGGAAAACCTTCCTGGCATCAGCATCATCATTCTACAAAAAAAAAGCCTACAAGCAAAAATATTTTGGCTCTCAAAAAGCACCCATTGCCATACCAGTCACTTGAGGGAAATGCTTTGTGTGTGTATGTTTCCCTTGTACAAGGACAGAATGTTATCACTCACAGTGAAGTTAGCCAATGGCTGAGGTAGGCTGACCTATTGCCTTATGCTGTATGCTGTAGTGAGTGGAAGGAAAATGGGAATGACACAATAACAAGTCAATGGATGAAGATGGCTAGCTGAAAGCCCCTACATACAAGTATACTTTACATATAATTGTGGCAAAATCCAAAGGTTAAGAACTAACTCCAAATCGAACAAGCAAGCATTTGAAAAGCCAATCATGGGTAAAACATGGCTTGTTGAACATAGATGAGATGTACTTGCAAATTGTTGGATTGCGTATTGCATTTCAGGTTTTCAATTTGACCAATCTTTTGACTTCTTACCAACGAAATATGAGTGTCTTCCTGGTCGAGGACCACACTGCTTTTACTCTTATCTGTCTTGTATCAAGAACCTGCTGGACTATGGGGTGAAAGAAAGCTTGAATAAGCAGCTACCTATGTTATATGACATCTCTTTATTAATGTAATAACAGCACTTTCACAATTGCTTTATTAACCTTCCTGCTTTCTCAAATTTGCTTGAAAATGCACCATTTGTCCACTCTTTTTTCAAAATTTTCTCAGGGGGGGGAACACCCCTTAGGTTGTTTGGGCTCGCTTGCTACGCTCGCTTGCTGCGGTGCAGTATGACAATCATTTTACGCCTCACCACTTTCAAATGTCACCAGCCGCCACTGATTGAGGGATTTGTGCAAGTAGGAGTCCGAACGAGAGGAAGTGTCTGGAAGGTTTGTAAAAGCAGATGCGATTGTTGAGGTATGCTGGGCTATTGTTATGTAGTGTTTTGAAAGTGTGGTTGAGGAGTTTGAATTGTGTCCGTTTGTGAATGGGGAGCCAGTGGAGCTTCTGCAGGTGTGGTGTGATGTGAGCATGGCATGGGAGGTTGAGAGTAATTCTGGTGGCCAGGTTCTGAATGGTCTGCTGCCTACTGGTGAGTTTTTTGCTGATCCCAGCACAGTTCCCATAGTCCTGCTTGCTTGTGGCCAAGGTGTGCATTACCGTTTTCTGGCTACTGATTTGGAGCCATTTGAAAATCTTCCTCAGCATCTTCAGGGTATGGAAGCATGAGGCAATGAAGGCATTGACTTGGAGGATCATCAGTGGTGGCCGGCACAGGTAAGAGCGGTGGGGCAGGGTGGGGGAATTCTACATATGATGGGATAAGCTAAAATAAATTAAAAAATAAAACCACATACCATGCGCTCGGCGATGAGGCGAGCGCAAGGTAAGTGGATTTATTTAAAAAAAAATGTCATTTAACTTATCCCCTCGAATGTCGACTTCCCCGACCCCCACCCCGTCCTGCCCCCATCCCGCCGCCCTTACTGTGCCGGCCGTGACTGGTGATCATGTCGAGTTTGCTGTCAATGATGATCCAGAAGTTCTTGGTGTGGGTGGTGGATGTGGGTGTCAGTCCTCACTATGTTGGCCAACAGGTGGAATCCCACAGTGATGTGCTCTTCCCGAAGGTCTTGTCAGTGGTTAGCTTTAAACAGTTGCTCTTCATCCAGTAGGTGATTTCAGTCATGCAAGCATTGATTCAGGTAATGGCTGCCTTATCGGTGAGAGAGAATGAGTTGCGTGTCTTCGGCATACTAGAGGACTTTGATATTGTGAGAGCAGATGATGAACATGGGTTTGTGTCTACTCTGTTGTGTAGTTCCTATAAACCTATATAGGATCTGCGCATTTAGACAATGTAAACTATGTGATTGGTATCCAGACTGATTCCAGATACCCCGACAGGATAGGTTAGTCCTTAGTCCTGCTAGCTCACAGTGCCTCTATGCGCCCCTCTTACCAAGGAGCGAATAGTTTATGGCAACTATCGAACATGACAACCCTGATCCCTCAGAATCGTGGAAACAGCACAATACTTTTCGCTGAGTCACTTGTGCTCACTTCGTCTCAGGGAAATACACAGACTAGACATTGGGGTCGTTTTCCAATAAGTATTTATAGAACCAGCGTCATTCTAATGTAAAATAGGTGTGCTGAAACAACCATAAGACAGAAACAGATATAAATAATTCTAAGCACCAATAGAGAACAAAGATGGTAGATTCCTACCATAGTGCTAGAACAATGAATACAGGCAAGTATATAAAGTACATGACAGTAATAAATGCATACTCCTGCGATGCAACCCTATCTAGATGTACCTACATGTTCCTAACCTGTATGTAGGTGTGGAGCCAAGAATCCCCCTAGGATAAAGCCCACCCCATTACCTGAAGTGAGAGACTGTGGGACCCCATCTTGGTCTCGAGATGGACACCCCGCGAGGGATGTCAGACCACTGCGAGCTGGAGTGTCTGCGTGCAGGAACCTCAGTGTCTCGCGTCAGTGTGTCAGCATGGAAGTCCTTTTTCTCCTCTCTCTGCCTCAGCAAAGATATGGTGTTTATATACCCAAAGTGGTACCCTCAGGGGAGCTACCTTGCTGTGTCATGTCGGACTAGGATGACGGAAGGAATGACCCTTATACATAGTTATTATGCAGGAGATGGTAGTCCTGCTGAGATTCCAAGAATCTTCATGCATAATGAATGAGGATAGTTTTTCGGAGAAAACCCCACGTCATTTAAGCAGTACTGTAACTAGGTAAAAGGTCAGTACCAAGAACCGTTATGTAGTGATATGGCAGGGGAAATATAGGTGAAAGGTTTAGATACTACCTGAGCCTATATCGGGGTACCTGTATGAAACATAACATCCACTCCTCATCCGACTGGACGACATACTAAAAGACTAAATGTACTTCTAAAATAAGCAAACAACTAATAAGTCCATAAAAATGCATAAAAAATGCTACAATTCTAGCATAAGCTGTAGAAGTTCATTAAAATCTGTTCGCATAACGGTACGAACAACTATGAGTGCCTGAAAGCCATACTTGTTCCAAAAAAAAAGTGTTTGTTTGTTTTAAAATTCCAAGTTTGGTTGTTTTGAAAAAGGCCCAATGCTTGCTGAATATCCCAGATTGATCGGCAACAAGATGGCGGGTCTGTAACTGCAGGTACGGCGCTGCACGGACAACTGGCGTGTGGTCGGAGATAGCTTTGCGGGAGCCGCGGCGACCGTCCTGGTGCTGCCCTGATCCAGGCAAAGCAGAGCGGAGCGATCAGTGCTAACCCCGCTGGGACTGAGTGACGTCGACGCTGTCTGGAGCGGCCTGTGGAGCGGCTGCGAGACGACAGACACTGGGCTTTGCAGGAGCAGCTGGGAGAGGCTGATTAGCGCCCTTCTGGTGGCTGTGCTGGCCGGGTGCTGCCGATCTAAGAACGGCTTCCTCTGGAGTGTAGCGGTGCCCGGACCCCAGCGGAGAGCACCGGTAGGTGCGGGTCATTCTTGCCTGCATGGGAGAGGGTGCGGGATACCGCTGAGACTTGGCGATTGTGTTGTGGCTACCCCCCTTACACGGCCGGGTCGAGTGTGGCGGTAGAGAGCGTCAGGCCCTGGCTGAACAACCGGAGTGCTAGAGACACAAGTGCAGACACAGCACGTAGGATTCCAAGACCGGAGAGCAAGGTCAGTGTGCACGTTGCCTGGTGGGCCCCTAGGCTGCCTGGGACTGAACTAGGACTGAGCAGCATCAAGAAGGTGCGTGGCAATGGGGGTACACCCTCTGTGCCGCCTGACTCTGTAATGGCGGGAGCAGCACCCCAGCGGGTAGGTAGATCTCTTATGAAGTAACACAGGAGGTGCCAGTTGATGGGGAGGTTTTAAACAGGAGTCCCCCAGGGCCATAAAGGATGCAGCGTGGAAGTCAGATGTGAGGAGAATCCAGAGCTGCAACTTGCGCCTGACCCTAAAATGGCCACCACTGGGGACATTTAAATGGGGAAGCTACCACCCTCTCACAACAGAGAAGCTCGAAGGTCCTCTACAAGGTCTCCAGCACGAAAGCACCACAATGCATAGATGTCGGTCACTCCAAGGGGCTCCCTATTATCAACGAAGGCACTGCGAGTGTGGAGTTGACGCATCTGCCCAGGCAGCATCGTTTCATATGGAGCGGTGAGTGGATCGCGCCCGACCCCCACTCTAAGGCGGATTGGCTCAACAGGCAGCTGGGGGTGCGTTTCCCTTGTGGCCAGGTTTTGTGAGCGGCAAGTGGCTCCGGACCTCGCGGTGTGCAAGCTCTTTATTTATTTACTTGGGCATATACTCTACAGCTGGTTGGGATCAGGAGCATTATCAGGAACGGTCAGCCCGCCTCAGGCTAGCAATGGCAGCTAATCAGATCCACGCCTGGCCGTGCCTGACCCCAAGATGGCGGCCCGACACGCTGCCGAGGATCTCCTAATTGAATGGGATGCCACATTAAAGTGCCTCTGCGGCATCTATAACTCCGCAGTGCAGCATGAGGGATGTAAAGAAGGAGGGGATCGTGGCTTTCCCCATAGGCCATCAAACACTGATAGCGCTCAGCATTGGGCTACCGCTTCTGGGAGCAAGCCCCCTGAGGACCGATAATCTGTCTCTTTCACCTCTCCACTCATGGGGCTAGCGGGAGGATGAAGCGGAGGGTGTTTCCCAATTACACCGGGACCGATACCTTCGATTGAACTATGATGATGCCCCATGGGCGAAAACCGAATCTGTTTGTACTTACCGCTGAACCCGAGTACCATTTGCCGTTACCCGGTGAAGCTGTCCTATGCAGCTATAAAGGGGTCTGGCTATGGTTCACCCCCTCGGCCGTCACCTACCCAGCCGGACATCGGATATTGCTTTTAACAGTGCTTCACGGTCTTGTCTATCTTTCAATTTGACTGCTTGTTTCCCCTGAAGTCCCTTCCCCCCTCTGGTCTGTCTGACGCTATCTGCATTCCTTTTCCCCTGTTTACCTTTCCCCCTCTACCGTCCACTCCACATAAGACGTTTTGTCTTTGCTATGTAACGCGAAAATAACTTATGTTATCGTATAATTTCATGTTTTTCTACTGTCTGTTCTTACCGCGGAGTCCGAGCAACCTTGGCCGATGCCCGGTGGAGCTGTCCTATGCAGCTATAGAGGAGTCTGGCTATGGTTCACCCCCTCGGCCGTCACCTACCCAGCCGGACATCGGACACTGTTTTTAACAGTGCTTCACGGTCTTTTCTATCTTTCACTTTGACTGCTTGTTTCCCCTGAAGTCCCTTCCCCCCTCTGGGCTGCCTGACGCTATCTGCATTCCTTTTCCCCTGCTTACCTTTCCCCCTCTACCTTCCATTCCACATAAGACGTTTTGTCTTTGCTACATAACACGAATATAACTTATGTTATCGTGTAATCTCATGTTTTTCTACTGTCTGTTCTCACCGCGGAGTCCGAACAACCTTGGCCGATGCCCGGTGGAGCTGTCCTATGGAGCTATAGAAGAGTTTGGCCCTGGTTCACCCCCTCGGCCGTCACCTACCCAGCCGGACATCTGACATTGTTTTTCTCGCCTCCCAGCTATGTTTCCTTCCCTCTATCTTTCTCCTATGTCTATACTTGGAATCTGTAACTGAAGTAATCATGTAATCTGTAACTTGCTGATCATCATGTAAAGCGCTCTGATACCTCCGGGTCTAGCCAGCGCTATATAAAACTTTGCAAATAAATAAGGCCCGTGGTGGCTCTAAGAATGCAGACATCAACATGGGAATACGCTGAGGACACAGCAGTACAGGGACCGTTAACGGGTCCACTACAGCATCCACGTCCGGTGGTGCAACCGATGGAGGCGTTAGACTGAGATCCACCATGCATTCTTGTCCACAGAAGAGGCATCGGAGGACAGGCAGAACACAGTCAATCCAGACTGGTCGAAACTATAGGAACCAAGACTCGCTTAGTTCCCGAAGGCGAGGTGTGCCCAGATGGAGTACCATGCGATCACGGTATCGGCGCTCCAAGAGCGTCTTTTCCATCTCCTTGGTGACTGGGACGTCCATTGCGTAGCAGAAAAAATAAAACCAGGATTCCTGCTATTAGTAACAGGATTAGCGGAAGTCCTCCAAAAATGCTTCTGAGTACGGAGTGTATGAAGGCTAGAATCAATCCGAAGACTGTCTGAAAGGTGCTTAACAGTCCAGAACCTACGGTCTTAAATGGGCGTACTATACCCTTTGTATCAGACATGTTAAAGATACATTGTACCATTTCTGTTAATGGAAAGGGCAGTTCGTTCGTACAGGTGCCTGTATCCCAGCTGAGGACCTTGCGACCCGAAGATCAAAAGTCTCTCGCACGGAGGTTAAGGGCACGGTTTTCTGTAAAAGCATGGCTTTCATTCGGCTCAGAGTATCAAACTGTATAAAGGAAACATTCAACGAAGGCCATAACGGGGCCTCCCTGACAGTGTGGGTCAGTGGAAACAATACTTGCCTACAACAAGTAACCCTGGAGCCTACAGTGACAAGTTATGCGATGCCCGGAAGCATCCCACAACAACCTTGATCATTCAGCATCAAGTAACTCCCATTCGGGAGCAACTTGAACACCAGATTAATCACGGCAGCCGGGGAACCTTTCAAATGACAAGATAAATTTGCAACTGAACCTTTACAGGCCCTGTGAAGCATGATATCCTGGCAGATGAGAGATCCACTTAAAGAGTTCTCGCAGTCTGTACCGCTTAAAAACACTTCCATGTCCCCACTCCTGCATCGAAATCTGTACGGCAATTCCCAAGATTCCTTGATGAATTCCTTACCAATTTCTTCATATCTGCCTGCCTGTTGTTGTTCTAGGCAATACTGAAACTGGAAAGTCATGACCGGTAATGTTATATGGGCATGAATTAACCATTCTGTGGATGGTGATTTTGCCACAGTGAAAGGTAATTAGTCCAGTTTTTCAATACACAGCATTGTATATTTTGCTCCTCTTTGTGCCATTGTTTCTTAGTTAGATTGTATGCAGAGAACAGGGACGTACTGCTGATAAATCGCCAAGGCAGATAACCAGAACGCAATGATTGTAGCGTCCAGCTCAACAACATTATAGAACGTAACTGAGACTGTCCGTGCTGTAGTATGAACAAATACTGTACTAGTATACCTATAGCAGAAGATACAATGTTGCCCAGTGAATAAATCCTGGATGTTAATGTGGTCATACCATTATCAACCACCGCTAAGGACTTTTCTAGGTTAATTCTATCAATTTCACAAAGTTTCTCAGCAGCTTCCTGTTGAGAGATTTTCCAAATTTCATTATAAACAGCATATAAGAAACGTTTCTGACGTGGCTTTCGGGGACCCAATAAAAAGTCCCTTAAATCCATGTCTTCTGATAGTAAGGATAAGTGTTGTTTCACTTGGACACTCGAGGTTTTCAGCCAATCGAAGCATAACTTCCCAACACTGTATGATGTCACCACCCCCGGATGTTCTCGTTGTACATAGCGTTGGTCCGGCCTATGGATACTAAACCCTTCGGTGGTACCTCTGAATCTTGTTTGACACCTATTTGTGTCTGTAGGCCAAACTAACCATCTCTTCCAATCGGGGTCTGATGAATTGTATGAAACTGTATGTATGATCTCATCTACTGTATCCCCACCATGTGTTGTAAAGTTTTGCCACCCCTCAAAGTGTAACGGCAAGGGATTCCGAGGTGTGTTCAAATCATTGTTCCTGGCTAGTTCAAGACAGGAAGTCTGTTGCACAGTATCGGTCAGAAAGATGATTTGCTGCGGAATGAGACACGCTCGAAATAGTGCCTCTGTTCCCTGAACTTGCCATTCCTTTGAACCCCAGACTGAATTTATGTCTATAGTGTCCTTACATAAGTCGAAACCCTGTTCAGACAGTTGGGAAATAAAGGATGCAGAGTAAATCTGTTTGGTGTTTGTTAGCATATTTTTCTGTTCAGTTGTAGGTGCAACCTTATAGTAATATGAGGTCAGGTCTGAAGTGTTAAACCCTGAAAAATAAGAGAACTTCTGTGCGAACGTTCGTGAACTACCTTTCGGTGGTATGTAAAAACATTATGTGGGATACTGGATTTATGTAAAAAGTGTTGGTAACAGTACATTGTGTTGTAATCAGTTGTGTCCTCTAACATTTCAATGCTTGAAAATGCAGCGGATTGTTCTAAATGAAACAACATATTATTTACTGTTTCAAAATCCCAATCGTCAGAGAATGTACTGGAGGTAATGATATCATTTAAAGAGATTTTAAATACATGAGGTATTTTTAAAAGTTCAGTGGGACCAAATACATCAACTCTGTCTCAAACTATACCATCGGGAATTGGAACAGCTGTAATGTTCAACAAGGACAGATAGTTTCCATTCATGAGTAAGCAAAAGACAGTCACTAGGCCAATCCAGAACCGAAAAAACAGTATTCCAGTTATTATCCAGAGCTGTTGCCATGGTAAGACTAGATAAGTCTTTTTCAGAAAAATGTAGAAATCATGAAGTTGTTGTTTACGGGAAACTGGAGCTGGCGGTGATTCAGGTTCACTGGGATCATGAGAACAGGCATCAAAATCGATGAAGTAGCCAGATGCAGTTCGATCTACCTTTGGTAGCTCAGCAGGTTTTGTTGAACTGGCAGATGTCTCTTGTAGATGCATATTGATGTAGATATCGGTGTTAGGCCGAATTCATATTTGTCTTTCATTTGTGTTTAGATGTTCTGTTTCAACAGGAACGAGTTCCATTTCATTGTTGGTAAGTCCATTATTTTGTATTGGTGACTCTTCAAACGTTATGAGTTTTTCTGTCTGAACTTCCTGTATGGTAGTGAGAGGAGAGCGGCGGCTACCCAGGAGCCCACGAGGCCTACTATTCAGTATCAACCACATAGTGTGGTTTGATCAGATCGATGGAGACAAATCTCTTTTCTTTTTTGCCGGCAAGAGGCGTAAGAAGTACTGTTCTTGTTTCTTCTACAGCCAAGACAGGGACAGGCTTTCTGTATGATGGCCCAAATTCTTTCTTGTCCACAATCTTTTCTCTGACCAGATCCCTGACTTTTGGGATCCAAGCAGGTCTTGCCGTAACTGATTTGACTTCCCCAGTGGAGGTGCATTTTACTTGCACGTTGCTTTGTAGTGCCCGGAATTCATTGAGATCCTGTAAAACAGCCAAATGTTTATTGATGTCAAATGGTTTTTCATCCGCCACTGTGCTTTCATAATCGAGATCAGGTACCCACATTCTTGTCCCAAATAGGACTTCGTAAGGAGTGACACCTCCTAGGGAACTTCTAGGCATATTGTTGAGTGCCCTCTGGACCCCATATAGGTTATTGACCCAACTACCACCCGAACCTAATACCCTTGTTGTTAAAGATTGCTTTAAGTCCCGTTTTTTCCTCTCCGCGACCGAATTTCCCACAGGATGGTACAGAGAGGAGTACCGCAGTGCAACACCCAAATTTCCAATGGCTTCCTTTTAAGCCCTAGAGCTAAACGCGGGCCGCAGTCAGAATGTAATGTGCCAACTGCGTATGTCCCTATAAAGACTCGCAAATATTTTATAACAGTTTGAGTGTAAGCCAAGCGCTGAGGCCAAACCCACAGGAATCGAGAGCATGAATCCACTGCCACCAAGATATACTTGTAAGCCCCGTCTCTACGGCAGTAACATGAATTCTCTTCTGATGGCCAACTTGAAATGCCCCGCCTAGATGGGATCCAAGACTAACTAACTATGTAAGTCCACCAGCCTTCTGCGGCATCTGCCTTTTAGCCCGTTTCACCCGCCCCAGTAATTTGGTTTAACATAACCCTAACACCCCCCCCCCTTTTTCTCATAGACATCGATAATTGTCCAAGTGGCAGCATTGCGTGCTGCGTTTGTCTTCCAACTAGGCATTGATTCTCTCGAATACTTCGAGCTTTTCGTTGTAAGTCTAATTTCTCCTCTCCACAATTTTTTAATGACCGCGCTTGTGACTTCATTAGCCCTGATTAGTTGTATTTTTTGTTTAGTATTCTGGGGTGTCACTACCCACTGATAGACAACCTCAGCGTTCGCCCACACCTTAACTGTGTCTTCACAATCGTTCAGTACTCTCACCGGTCTTCCTCCGGTCTCTAGAGTAAGTCTTTTTGCCTGTAACACGTGCATGAGATTCCTCACTTGGTTGCGCGGTGGCATGCTTATTTATTTTCTACCTTCTGTCCTTAATTCGCCCCCTAATTTTCTGCACCTGAAGGTATTCTTGCTTCTTGCCTTCAAGTAAACATTTTTTCCTTTTTCTTACCTACCACAATTAACTGTTCTGAGTCAAGGGCATGATCTCTCACATTGCCCGCATTGTCATTAATATTTAAAATCTAATTGAAGTCTCTTACAATGATACTGATCACCATAGAGTGAGTGGCACGTAATTACCTCTTTCTCATCTCACTGGGAGCACTAACTTACTTGCTTTTAATTAACTTTTATGGAATAAGTTCTTCCAGGGACCATACATTAATTATGGAATATTTCCTTATAGATTCAGCTTGCTCACATATCATGTCCTGAAGATGATTTCTAGTTACTGAGATCGAAACACTGTCGACCCTCTACAACAAGAACTCCTTGTATTTTGTATAAATTGTTTCTAAGGAGTTCTCCTGGTTGTTGTCAATACGATGTATATTTTTGAAAAAAAATGTCACCCTCACTTATCACATCACGCTTGTTGTCACTTGTTTATGTGAGTACCTGAACTATTCTTTATTTATTATTTTTTGTTTAAAACAAATCACATAGTTCTTTGGAATTACTCTTGTCCCTCTGTATAGCCTTCATTGCTCCCGCCAACATTAATTGCTTATCCCTAAAGAAATTCCTTTTGTTCTCATTCCTTTATCTCACTACAGCAGTCTGTACTGCTGTCAGATTTTTTTCTGTGGAAGCAAAACGCATTTCTGCGTTTGTGTACAAGTGTGATTTATATGCTACGGGTACCGTTTCGCCTTCATTGAAGGTAAGTGTACCCAGATTGACCCGCTATAACACGGATCACCAAATTTGTGGTATTTACATGTTTGTGTAGGTGTTTGGAAGCTTTCATGTCAGCTTGTAAGGAATGAAGGATATCTGTGTGTTCCTGTGTCCAATGCCTAACTGAAAAATCAGGTCTTATTAGGTCGTAGAAAGGTTTCACTTTTTCTGCGTAATCTAAAATGTAAGTTCTGCCAAAATTCAAGAATCCCAATATGGATTATAAATTTTTCAACGATTTAGGAGGTTGGAGCAGCGCAAACCTTTCTAAAAGGTTAGCTGCCAGGCTTTTCCCTTCACTTGAAAGCTCATATCCCAAAAATAGGACATTGAGGTGGGGTATTTTTGATTTTTTTTAAATGAATTTGTAGCCCTCAGAGGCGAACACCAAAATGATGTTGCTCACCCGGGTCAAGTGATCCATTAACTCATCATCCGTCAGATAAATGTCATCTACATAGGACAATGCCTCTTCATCCAAATTCTGAAGTAACTCTATTACTCTAGCTGAGTACAACACAGGGCTATTTATATACCCTTGGGGGAGTCGACAGAATTGACCCTGAGAACCGACCGCTGAGAATGCTGTCAAATATCTGCTTTCAAGCGCTATATTTTGGCAGAAAAATCCATTTGAGATATCTAATGTTTTATATTTTTTCCGCACAATGTTATTCATTAATGCGGCACTGTGTGCATTCTGTACTGCAAATGTCTTAGTGCATGTGTTCAGATGTCTCGAGTCTAAAACTAGACGGTATGAATTATCGTGTTTCATTACAGGAAACAAAGGATTATTCATTGAAGAGCTGCAAGTTTCTATCACACCCTGGTATTCAAGTTGATCTAAGATCTCCCTGGCCTGTTTTTTTGCTTCTTGTTTTATTGGGTACTGTCTCTGTGGAGTTGGAGCAGTTCTTACTGGGATTTCGTGGTGAGGTGACTAAGCATCCTACCCAACATGGTTGCGATATAATGCTGGAGCAAGTGCTACCGCCCACTCCTGCGCGTATGAATGTTTTAAGTATACTGGAACGAGGTCGGAAAAAGCCGGTAAATTTACCGTTTCTCCCTTTGGGCACTCCATAACAATTTCAGGCGGCCAAACTTTTTCAGCCAAAAGGATGTCTTATCCATAAGTCAGGTTCTCCCAAAAGAGACCTTTAATTTTTCTGGGTTTGTCCCCCTCCATTTGGACAGTTATTTCATGTAACCTATGTAGGACACTTACCCTCGTACCGGGTGTCTCTACCGTGATATGTTAATTCAACTCCGCTGTCACCAGAAATTCCATCAGGTTCTGGCAAGCTATTGTTACTTCTGCTGCACTGTCTAGCATCGTCAGAGCCCATTCCCTGTTCAGAATTCTGGGCATGTCTAACTTTAAGACCTGCTACCTTCTTTTTAAATTGAGGTTTTGATTTTTTGTTTCTCTTCTTTTTTGGAAGTATAGTCTGAAGAGCGTTGGGTGTCTCTGGACTTTGTAGTCTCTTCTTGTCTGTGTTCTGACCGTCTTTCCCTCTCAGAGTTTTTGATGAACCCTGAAAGGAACGAGAGGAACGTGTATCAGTATCCTGATACCTGTCAGGTTTTTAATGTTATCTCTTTTCATAAGGTTGTACTCCTTTCGGAGGGCTCCTGTTTAGGAGACCCACCCCTGGATTGTGACCTATTTTGTCTATTCTTTTGTCTTTTATTATTATCCCATTTCTTCTTGGAAGAATCAGGTGCTTGCTTGGTGTTATCTTTATCAGGACCACCATTGAGTTGAGGTTTTGTTGCTCTAGCTCCCAAACTATCTCTACCTAATTTGGCCTAGGTATCTTCGATAATTTTAGGTAATTCATGCTCCTGTTGTAAAGGAGTTAAATCCCTCAGATGTTGGCGTATTGCCACTGCTGCTGCCTCCCCTTTTATGTTTGCTAATATAATAGTTGATACCTGGGCAACATTTTCAAACAATTTCATCCCTAAGTTCAGAGCAGGTTCTGCTCCATACTCATTCTGTATTTGTCTTAATACATCTGGTATTACTGCAATTGAAGGGATACCATGAGCTCTGGTATATAGGGCAGCGAAAACTGTACCCCAAGAGGTACAATCCTCTATCTTGGGAGCTATCCCCATTGGCAGCAGATTGTTAGCATCCTGTGTTTTTCTTGAGGGCTTGTGTGTGGAAACACTGCCTCTAGCTGTGTTATTTTTTGAGCTATCCAGAATGGCATTTGCTCACGTCTAGTGGGCATTTCACCCATAACTGCGTGTAGAGTTTGGGGAGTTATTTTAATTGTAGATCCCTGAATTTGTCCTGTAGTTGTAGTCCTTGGTGGCTGAAGTGTGACTGTTCTCACAAAGAACTGTGTCAGGTTTCTGTAAAGTTTTATTATTTCTTTATGAAGTGGACGTAAGTCTGCTACTGGCATCGTGTCAATGTCTGGATGCGGTGTGTAAGCCGCTAGGACTGGCCAAGTTGCTCCATCTCTTCCGAGCGGACCGAGTCTCACTTTTTCTTTTGTGTGTGGGAGGGCACCTTTAAACCGGTTTATGTGCTCCTGGTAGGTGAGCAGAACTTCAATGTCCTCATATGGACAGTATTAATTTGGTGTTTCATCTTCAGTATAAGAATGAAATGTATTTGTGCGTGCATCTGCTGGTGGAAATTTAACCCATGAATAGAATACCTTTGTTCTGTATGATTCGTGTGCCTCAATCACGAATGTTACTGTCCCACCCCTAGCTGTGACTCCATAGTCTGCTAGTTTTAAAGTAAGGGCAGTTCTGACATTTTCGGAAATGTTTATTTCGCCTTCTTGTTCTCTTTCCTCTACTGCGCTCGCACGTTATGCTGGCGCAGCGGCGTCTTCGTCAGCCATTATTGAAAAAAAAAAGAGAGGTTTCAAGGAAACGGAGATAAGGTTTTATGCACAACAGGGAACTATTTGTCCTTCAAGCTTGATAAACCTACAGCCAATACATAGGATATGCCTACTCAGCTGTGGCGGATTGTTCCCTTCCCACTCCAGACGTCTCTGGAAAAATGTGAGTAGGGGTCTCTGAGAACAGCATGACTAAACTACTCACATTTGACTGTTAAATAAGTACCAAATCAACGTTGGGCACCATGTCGTGTAGTTCCCATAAACCTATATAGGATCTGCACGTTTAGACATCGAAACTATGGGATTGGTATTCAGACGGATTCCAGATACCCCCACAGGAAGGTTAGTCCTTAGTCCTGCTAGCTCACAGTGCCTCTATGCGTGTAGTTCCTATAAACCTATATAGGATCTGCGCGTTTAGACAACGTAAACTATGGGATTGGTATCCAGACTGATTCCAGATACCCCCACAGGAAGGTTAGTCCTTAGTCCTGCTAGCTCACAGTGCCTCTATGCGCCCCTCTTACCAAGGAGCGAATAGTCTCTGGCAAGGGTGTCAGTCCTCACTATGTTGGCCAACAGGTGGAATCCCACAGTGATGTGCTCTTCCCGAAGCTCTTGTCAGTGGTTAGCTTTAAACAGTTGCTCTTCATCCAGTAGGTGATTTCAGTCATGCAAGCATTGATTCAGGTAATGGCTGCCTTATTGGTGAGAGAGAATGAGTTGCGTGTCTTCGGCATACTAGAGGACTTTGATATTGTGAGCGCAGATGATGAACATGGGTTTGCGTCTACCCTGTTGTGTAGTTCCTACAAACCTATATAGGATCTGCGCATTTAGACAATGTAAACTATGTGATTGGTATCCAGACTGATTCCAGATACCCCGACAGGATAGGTTAGTCCTTAGTCCTGCTAGCTCACAGTGCCTCTATGCGCCCCTCTTACCAAGGAGCAAATAGTTTCTGGCAACTATTGAACATGACAACCCTGATCCCTCAGAATCGTGGAAAGAGTACAGTACTTTTCGCTCAGTCACTCGTGCTCACTTCATCTCAGGGAAATACACAGAATAGACGGTGGGGACGTTTTCCAATAAGTATTTATTGAACCAGTGTCATTCTAATGTAAAATAGGTGTGCTGAAACAACCATAAGACTGAAACAGATATAAATGATTGTAAGCACCAATAGAGTAAAAGGATGGTAGATTCCTACCATAGTGCTAGAATAATGAATACAGGCAAGTATATAAAGTACATGACAGTAATAAAGGCATACTCCTACGATGCAACCCTATCTAGATGTACCTACGTGTACCTAACCTGTATGTAGGTGTGGAGCCAAGAATCCCCCTAGGATAAAGCCCACCCCATTACTTGAAGTGAGAGACTGTGGGACCCCGTCTTGGTCTCGAGTTGGACACCCGCGAGGGATGTCAGACCACTGCGAGCTGGAGTGTCTGCGTGCAGGAACCTCAGCGTCTCGCGTCAGTGTGTCAGCATGGAAGTCCTTTTTCTCCTCTCTCTGGCTCAGCAAAGATATGGTGATTATATACCCAAAGTGGTACCCTCAGGGGATCTACCTTGCTGTGTCATGTCGGACTAGGATGACGGAAGGAATGACCCTTATACATAGTTATTATGCAGGAGATGGTAGTCCTGCTGAAATTCCAAGAATCCTCATGCATAATGAATGAGGATAGTTTTTCGGAGAAAACCCCACGTCATTTAAACAGTACCGTAACTAGGTAAAAGGTCAGTAGCAAGAACCGTAATGTAGTGAAATGGCAGGGGAAATATAGGTGAGAGGTTTAGATACTACCTGAGCCGATATCGGGGTGCCTGTATGAAACATAACAACTCGAGGCTAGTGTAACAAGGGGAAAAGTCTTTATTTCTCCTCGTTACTTCCTCTTTGCATGTGTGTTGCATTTGGCAGCACGCATACAAAGAAGAATAAGCCCCTAAGAATAGTTTTTGTGCAGGAAGGTGTTCCTTCCAGTTCAAAAACTATCCTGACCATAACGCAGGTACCCTTGTGTTGTGGAACAATGGTGCCTGTGTTGGAGCTTGGCAGCCAGAAGTACACTAGCGCTACGTGAGAGCAGAACTGGGCCATATCTTGGTATATATGGCATATTTCTTTTCTCTCCTGCAGTGTAGCACAGCAACGTCCCTTGCTGAATTGTGTTGCATCAAAGTTTAGTAAATGTGGGCTGGATTTTAGAGTTTGATGTGGGAGGACACTAGGATTAGCATAGTGCAATTTCCACAGAAACATCTCAACCTCATAGCCCACATTCAGCATCTTCCCAGCTGACCAGTGGCGACTGGACCCTGCTGTGTGACCTCTGCCTGACACCCTGTGAGTCACTAAGTGCCTCCCCTGAGGTCCTGGGGGGCTTGAGAAGTGTTCTCCTTTGGCAGATTGGGACTTAAAGGTCTAAATTCAGAAGGCAAAATCTATGACCAGGATCAACCTGGTTGGTGTATTCGACCCACTGTCATGTGCAGGAACTAGGCCCGGTTAAGAAACGCCATTTTTCATACTCACGTTCTTAGATTACCTTCTCTCCCTAAACACAGTGACATTTGACACACATTCATTTGCGTGCACATATGGGATAACATTCTTCGATCTCAGTTTTGCTCACAGTACCACTTCGTAGGCACTCTATCAGAACAGAAAGTTGTTATTTGTTTTTGGCAGCTCGGTGACAGAGCTATCTCAATAGAATAAAGAATAGCGGGCTGACTGGGGCTTCGCATGGTAACATGGAAGATGTTATAATTTATATGACATCTAACCATTATTTCGACAGAGGAGCATTTCGCTGGCATTGAGAGGTTGATCAATTCTGGAATTCCAGCTCAGCTGATTCCTGTTTACCTCATGCGAAGGATGCTGTCTGGCTCTACACCAAGACGGGCAGCTTGATGACACTAACCCACAGGTAACATTGAGTTAGATCACTTTACAGGGATTTGGCAAATTCACTCACCCTAGACATGATAAGTTAGAATGCGCTAGGTAGGATTACACTATATTACAGTACTTGTATGCAAGAATATATTCTCTGTAATAAGCAAAATGGTTGAACTGCTCGTCTTTTTTACCATTTTCATAATGCTAATCACATTATTCTATTTCCTTCTATTGATTATTGCAGCGCAAGTATTTTACTCAAGAATCACAATGCTTCAATAAATATTGAAACGCTTGACTTTGCATTTCTTGTGTATTTCTATGGGTATGCATAAGTAACTAAGCAAAATCATTCTAGATCTGTTACAACGATTTCACTGGGGATCACGGTTGTCATGTTCTGAGGTTGCGCAATCCATTTGTTACCCTGTCAGGTTAGGAGTACATTCTGATGGTTATTGTTAGAAATGGGGGTCTCTAGTTGGCAATGGTTTGCACCTTTTGTCCAAGTAGGGACCCTTCATTCTATTCAGGATTAAGGGGATGCACTACTGAAATAACCCCTGCTCACCCCCTTGGTAGCTTGGCACGAGTAGTCAGGCTTATCTCAGAGGCAGTGTGTAAATCATTTTCACATAACCAACAATAATACAGTGAAAACACTACAAAAGGACACCACACCAGCTTAGAAAAATATCCAATATTTTATCTGTTCAAAACAAGACCAAAACGATAAAAATCCAACATACAGTAATTAAAAATATGCACTTTGAAAGAATAACCTAAAAATGCAGTTCCTTGAAGTCGGTAGCTCCGTCTGGTGCTACCACGGTGCTGAAAACAACAGACTCCAACAGTTCTGGCCCACCGCGTCAGTGCGCAGTGTCAGAAGACTCGTAAACAGTACCTTTGGTTCCAGCCGACCACGTCGGTGCGGGCCGGTCATGTCAACCATCGTGGTTGCGATGTGAAGCGTAGCGGTGCGGCGTGTGGTGCCCTCAAGTCGTGGTGCAGGCAGTGGCTCAGTGACGGTTGACCAGCAATGTTGGTGAGACCGGGGCTGCGGTGTGGAGTGAGGCGGTACTAGTGGTGGTGCTGACAGATCACAGTGCAAGCGACAGTGCCGGTGGTAGGAGCTGGCATCGGTCAGTCCAGACAGCGGTGTGGGACAGGGCGGTGCATCGTGTGACTTACGAGTGGTGCCCTATACCACGGTGCGGTAACAGGTGTTGAGGTCAGCGTGCAGCGACGTCGTCGGTGAGACCAGGACGGTGGAGTGAAGCGAGGCTGTGCGGAGTGCGGTGCTCACAGGTCGCGGTGCAAGCAGCGGCTCGGTGGCGGCGGCGGTCGTCGACGCCGGTGAGACCAGGGTTGCGGTGCAAAGTGCGGCGGTGCCCTCTGTGGGGCCTTCTTGACATGGAGTCCACAGCGGTGTCTGTGATGGTGTCGGCTGCTTTCCCCCTCTGAGGCAACTGAAAACGCGGTTCCAGAGGTGGTACCCAGAGGTAGGTGAAGTCTTTGCTGGCCCTGAGACTTCGCGAACAGGAGGCAATCTCTTTTTCAAGCCCTTGGAGATACTCAGCAACAAGTAAAGAAAGTTCAGCCCAGTCCTTTCACTGCCCAAGGCAGAAGCAGCAACTGCAGGCCAACCCAACAAAGCAACAATACAGCAAAGGGGCAGTATTCCTCCTGGCAGTTCTTCCAGCTCTTCTTCTTGGCAGGTTCCTTGAGTCCAGCGAGTTCTAAAATTTTGGGGTCTGGGCCCCAATATTCATACTCAGTTTCTCTTTGTTCTTTTGGGCAGAGAGTATCTGAGCCCAGCCCAAACCAATTGTGTCCTTTCTAGCCCGGCTTCCTGGTAGGAGGTGGAGTCAGCACTGTCCAAGGCAGACCAGGCCCATTCAGGTGCAAGGAAATCTCCTCCTGCTACTCTAAATTCAGCCCAGATCTATTCAGCCCAGCCCTGACTCATCCAGGAAAGGCAGGATACACCTCGACCCCCCAGTGGCTGTCTGCAGAGAATGCACATTCTCAGCCCCTGTCACTCCAAAGCCAGACAGTCAATCCACAAACCCAGCAGAGGCACACAGGCTGGCTAAGCAAGAAAAAACCTACTTTCTAAAAGTGGTATTTTCAAACACAGAACATAAAATCATCTTTACTAAAAGATGCATTTTTATATTCTGAGTTCCGGCATACTAAACCCCATTTCTCTATCTTGTCCCAATGGGAAGATATGCTTATAAGATATTATAAGTAAACTCCTATTCTATCCTATGGGACGGATAGCCTTTCCATAGTGAAAAACGAAATACACTGTAATTCACTACCAGGACATGTCACACACACCAGTACATGTCCTGCCTTTAATATACATAGCACCCTGCCCCCAGGGGTACCTTGGGCTTACCTTACATGTAAGAAAAGGGAAGATTAGGGCCTGGTAAGTAGGTGCACTTGCCAGGTTGACCTGGCAGTTACAAACTGTGTGCAGACACTGCAGTGGCAGGTCTGAGAACCCTTTACCGGGCTGCTTGTGTGAGTGTTACAACCAGTGCTGCAGGCCCACTAGCAGCATTAGGTTTACAGACCCTTGGTCCCTCTGTGCACTTTACTAGGGGCTCACTAGTGAATCGAATATGCCAATCATGGAAACACCAATCCATAATACAATTTACAATAGGAGCACTTGCACTTTAACACTGAACAGCAATGAGAAAGTGCAGAGAGACACTAAACCAGCAAAAAAAGAGTCAAAACCAGGAGGTCAGAAAGCACAAAGACAGGGGAAACACGCCAAAAGATGCCAGTTTTGCTTGAGAATGTATAAGCCGTATGACATGGTGCTGCAAACGTTCTAGCTTGGGTTGTTATTTAATGGATCACCTGATTAGTTTTCTTTTGTATACCCAAAGACCCCTACTCACCTCTTAACCAGAGAAGTTTGTGGTGTTAGGGAAAAATCCTCCTCAGCTGAGTAGGTAAAACCTATGTATTGGCTGTAGGTTGTTCAAGCTTGAACCTTTCAAAGGATCTCCCCATAGAGGTACCCTCCCTTACTCCACATATTAAAATTTCTGAGGACAAACCAGCAGTTAACATACCAGCTAACTGCAGACATACGGTTACACAAATTCTGTTACAACGTGGTCTGCCCAGACGGGTGGAGACATCACCTTTATGGTTGAGGCCCATGAAGCATTCAGGACACAGGTATTCTATTCATGGGTTACGTTCCCCGCATCTAATACAACTACAAGACAGTTTTGCACATACACTGCAGATACAGTTCCTAACAACTACACAGCTTATGAAGCACTAGAATACCACTAACTTACTAAAAACATCAAAATCGGTTTGAAGGCGCCCTATCACATACAAGCAATAATGTTAGACTACGTCCCCTTAGCAATGAGGAAGCAACATGGCCAGTCTTAGCCGGTTACCTACCATATCCAGAAATAGACAATCTGACAGTGTCATGTTCGTTAGGCTAGTCCTCTCATGTATGCCCCTTTTTTCATACATTGTGCCATCCACACGACAATAACAGTTCTAAAGGGTGACCTTTTACCTAGTAGTTAGCTCTGTCTCTTCGTGAACAGGCTCTTAGTATATTATCAAAATAACACTGTACCTGATGTACATAAACATGTCCCCAGGCACTGCATCATTATTCTGTATAAGGGTCACCACTTTCTTTCTCCTTGGCCAATAGGCCCGCTATACAGGATCGCATTGTTTTGAAAAACATTTATGATTGTTTGCAAAACATTTATGATTGTTTTCAAAACATATCGATTCTAGAAGAAACCCTGGAGTGACCACTCTAGTATATAAGACACTTATTCCCCCCTGCAAATCAGAGGAGAATTCCTTCTACGCTGACACGGGGTCCTGCATTCTGAATCTTCGACACGCAGCGGTCTGACATCCCTTGCGGCGTGTCATCCTCGAAGCAGAGACGGGGTCCTTCATTCTCTACCATCAGGTGAGGGGATTGGAGCTTCCCTAGGAGATTCTTGGCTACCAACATACATATATGTACATATACATGCTACACCTATATATCTAGGCTAGGTACATTTAGGCGAATTACGTATTCTATATACGATCTGGTTTATATAAATTGATGTTTAACACAATTTGTCATGTGAATGAAACAATAAATCCAACAAGGGCTGCTCAAGTTGCACAACCACAATTGGCTACACCTGGAATTAATCCACAATCAATGCAGTCATGGGTAATATTCCCATCAGACAGGAGTAAATTCCGTTCTGGATTGCACAAAAAACAAGCCAGCTTGACGCAGTGTTTCCCCATACGGGACCACAGGAAAACACAGAATTCTCACCATATGTCTGCCAATGGGGGTGACTCCTCCGGTGGATGACTGCACCACTTGGGGTACAGTCTTTGTTGCAGTATATACCTGGACACACAGTGCACTCTTATTAGCTGTTTTACCAGAGGTGCTTAAACAAAATGAGTAAAGGGCATCCCCTACCCTGAATTTGGGGATGAAACTGATGGGCAATTTTGATGCAGTATCTGCCATTATCTAAAGTAACATTAAAGGGGAACCAGCAGCGTTGGCCAATGACTCACAAACTTGACTCAGAGAGAACAAGAGTGCAGTTACCAAAATCTTTTGAGGAAGCCCATGCAACAACAGGTAGAGATAATTTGGGAGTCAGACCTAGTAAACCAGAAATTAAGAGTCATTCTGAAAAGTATAACTCAAAGCAGGCATCAGATTCTTCCTCTAAGAAGAAGTGGGATAATAAGAAACAAAAAGAAAAGACTAAATTGCGGGCGGTTCTCCTCAACGTGAGGCCACCGAAAAGCGATATAATTTGCATAACCATGATAATATTAAAACACCTGGCAGGCATCAGAATACTGCTACACGTTCATCTCATTCTTTTCAGGAGTCATCTGCAAAATGTTCTTAGGTGGACGAGCAGAGCTCAAATCAGAGGAGTGTGTGAAACCGAAGATGGGCTCACAATCCTCTTCTGACTACATAATAAAAAAGGAAGAAAAACCTACACAGTCCAAGCCTCAATTCAAAAAGAAGAAGGTGGCTGGCATTAAAGTAAAGCATGCCACAGATATTGAGGACACTGATTCTGAGTGAGGAGTGGGCTCCGACCATGCTGGACAGTGCAGCAAAAGTCAAAATAGTTTGCCAGAGCCTGATGGATTGTCTGGCGGCAGAAGCATTGAGTGACTATGTCCAGGTGGAAACACCGGACACGAGAGTGAGTGTCCCGCATCTATTATACAAAATGCAACTCCAACATACAAAAATACATTAATGTTCTCTTTTGGGAGAACTTGTCATTCGGCTACGACATTCGGCTAGCTCCTGTGTTATACCGCAACCACGTGCAGTGTGATGACGGTTCCCCTTATCACGTTATAAAGGTGAGGTCAACCCCACAACCTCAAAGGCAATATCCCATTAAAAATTTGGTTAAAAAAAACAAGTTAGAGAGATACTCACACAATTTGAATACCAAAGTGTAATCAAAAGTTGCACCTCCCCTATGAATAATCCTTTGTTTCCAGTAATGAAACCTGATCATTCATATCATCTTGTATTAGATTACAGACACTTGAACACAGCTACACATACATTCGCTGTACAAAATGCGCATAGCCTGGCACTAATGAATAACTGTGTGGAAAAAAATACAAAACCACTTTAGACATTTCAAATGGATTTTTCTGCCAAAATATAGCACCTGAATGCAGGTACTTGACCGCATTCAGCGTGCTCGGGTCTCAAAAGCAGTTCTGTCGATTACCCCAGGGGTATAAGATCAGCCCAGGGTTATTTTTAGCCCGGGTTAAAGAACTCTTGCAACAATATAATTACCAGGCATTGTCCTATGTCGATGACATATACTTGGCGGATGATGACCTTTTAACTCACTTGGCCAGAGTAGATCGCAAGTGTTGGGATTTGCTTACATGGGCTATAAATTAAATTTCAAACAATCAAAAATAGCCCACCTCAATGTCCTAGTTTTAGGATACGAGTTGTCAAGTGAAGGCAAAAGCCTAGTGACACATTTCCTCGAGAAGTGTGTGCTTCTACAACCTCCGAACACCTTGAAGAAACTCCAGTCAATATTGGTTTTCCTGGATTTTGGCTGAACATACATTCCAGACTACGCAGAGCAGGTAAAACCATTCTACAACTTGACACGTCTAAACTTTTTAAGCACACAATGGACAACAGAACATACACAAATACTACATTCAGTACAAGCTGACATGCTAGCTTCCAAACACTTACACACACATGTAAACAACACTAACCTGGTGATCAGTATAACCGCAGGGGCATCAGGTATACCTACATTACATTCAATGAAGGTGACACTGTATCAATTGCATATAAGTCGCATTTATACACCAATGCTGAGATGCGTTTTGCACCGACAGAAAATATTCTAACGGGGGGTACAGACTTCTGTAGTGAGAGAAAGATCTTTGGCTCAGTGGAGACGCATTATTATCGTGACTCCGGTCCCATCCTTTGAGGCGGTCATAAAGGGAAGTGTTCTTAACGCTAAGGCTTTGCATCCGAGATGGATACAGTGGGCCAACTCTCTCACCGCAACTGATGTAGGCTACAGATTTGACTCTACACTACAAACACAAGCTTACCTGCAATAGGAAAATGAATATCCTCTGCCTCCTGATCGGTATGATTACATCATTTATACTGACGGTTCAGCACAACCTGCCGTAGGGACAAAACATCAATACTCCGCAGCATGTGCCACTTTTAATGGTAGAATGGAGGGTGGTGAATTCCGCCCTCACAAGACCTTCAAGCAGTCACTAGGTGATTGCACAGTGCAGCTGCCAGAGCTCTAATTCTGGCAGTGGAGAATATGGATCCCGATTCCCCACACTTACAGTGTGTGATTCGTATTATTGTGTCAAGTCTTACAATTAGTACTTACACTTCTGGAGCCAAAAAAGAATTCGGAGATTCCAAAGGGAACACTATAAAGCACAGGACACTTTGGGGACAAGTGGCAAAGAGTGTTTGCCACAGACTCATGTAATACACACACTGAGTCATCAGTGTGTAGAAATACACGTTGTAGGGAATTCCATGGCTGACAAAGCTTCAAAAGCAGCAGTGTAAGCTGCTGCAATCACTGCAATTACTCATTCAAGGTCAAGGTCAAGGAAAGCTTTATTTCGACTGCATTATTTAACAATCATAAGAGCACAAGCAATTCATAAAAACTTTAAACAATTCCTAATATTACACGTTAGCAGATAACAAGATATAAAATTCAATATGAAGTTAAAAGCCGCAATGATAAAAATTAATCTAAAAAATGGCAAATGCCCATTCGATAATAATTCATTCACATATCATACTTTTTCTAAAATACAGTACTTTCTTTAAGAACATTGCTATGTGCCAAGCTACATGTTCGTTCTCCAAGAACTGGAGTTTGACCAAGGCCGGACAACATTGCCTTAGCCCCTGTTGTTTTAAAAGAGGAAGAATCCACACTTTCCTTAACGCTATATAAAATTTACAATATAAAACTAAGTGTATGGTAGACTGCTCAGCTTGATTATCACACGGACAAGGTTGCAGTGTCCGTGACCAATCGTTCATTCTTGGAAAAGTCACTAATCTATGAACAATACCCAGCCTAAACCTAGTCAAAAGCCCACCTGTCAAAACCACCCGGTACAAATGTTAAATATGGTTCAATGTCAAGAGAGGTTAAAATTAACTGGTGGCGTTTTACTCTGGGCTTTAAAATCTCTTCTGACATTCTTATTGTGCCCAGGAGCTGGAGACCCTCCTTTCTTAATTTCTTTCTGGGGATTTCTTGCATAGAGTTTGGGTCGGTAAAATATTCTGCGTGCCCTAGATCGTTCATGAAATTACACACATACCCAACCCAAGGAATTTTTAAAACCCCTTCTAATTTAAGGCAATCTTGTAGTATCTCTCTATTTAGCTTGGTTTGCTCCTTTAGCCAAATCTTGTGCCACAACAGGACGGGTTCAAGTTTTATGAGATCCGAAATGAACGGAAGACCCAGCTCGTCATGGCAGGCATAGTTGGAGGTGCTAGCTGGGACTGATAAAAGATATCTTAAAAATGAATTTTCCACTACTTGGATCGGGTGAACATTAGCAAAACCCCAAACTCCCGCCCCATACATTACCGTTGTAGTACATTTGGCTTTATAAATCTGAATGAGCTCTGCTGGGGGTTTCCTACTTAGCTTCTTAGAGAAGGAGGTGAGGGCAACTGTTGTCTTTGCAAACGCCAATTGTTTTGTAGATATTGCTTAAGCCCATGAATCACCTTAATTAAATAGGATTCCAAGGTAAGAGAAACTCTTGGTTGTAACTAACTTCTGCCCATCCACATACATGACCCTTGACCTTTTGCTTCTCCCACCGCAATTCATAATGTATGTCTTCGATTTATTAATTGAGAGACCTAGATCCTTCATAAAGTCTGTAAAGCTGTCCAGGACCCTCTGAAGACCAATTTGAGTTCTAGACATAAGTACTGCGTCGTCCGCATAAGGAGAGCAGGTATGGGTCGGCCACCTACTAAGGGGAAATCCTGATTATTCCTGAGCAGTGCTTGTTCCAACCCATTAATATACAAATTAAAAAGAAAGGGGGCCAGTACACAACCTTGCCTGACCCCCCTTCTAATTGGAAAAGGGGCTGTGCGCTCACCCCCTATACCAAAGCGCACATTAGCTGAAGCACCACTATACAAATACCGTAAAAAAAGGATAATATGAGGATCCACCCCTGCAACTCTAAGTATCTCACAAAGTCTGTCATGTCTCACAGAGTCGAAAGCCGCCGTGAGGTCTACAAATGCCAAAAACAAGGTACCATTCTTTACTCTGACATATTTCCCCACAAGTAGAGCAAGGTTTACACTCTGCTCAATTGTTCCCAGACCCTCTCGAAAACCATACTGTATATCTGATAGGACCTGTCTATCTTCTACCCATAATTGGAGGCGCTCCAATATGACTCGGCCAGCTACTTTTACCATGGAGTCCAGTAGCGAAATGGGCCGGTAGCATCCGGGGTCATTACGATCCCCTTTTTAAAATATTGGAACTATAATAGATGCCCCCCAGGTCTTTGGCATCACGTCCTCACAGCTGGCATTAAAAACCTGGGTTACTATAGGCCCCCAAAGAGCGATGTTAGACTTGAACAAGTCCATTGGTACTCCATCGGGGCCGGGAGCTTTTCCTCCGTGGCTCGCTGCAATTGCTCTCTCCACCTCCTCCAGTGTAAACTTCAAATCTGCTTTGTCCACCTTGTGAGAAGTTGGCCTGGCATATGCTGTCCACTAATTATAGTGGGCACCTTGCACCAGTCCAAATCGACTCTTATGGTAGTTAGGTTAAAGACAACCTTATTGAAAGCTATCCTAGTGGTAGCTATGGAGAGCAGCCTTCAGGCTAAGTCTTGAAGGAATGTAAAGCAGCTTGTTTTACCAGTCTATAATCTCTTGAGTGACCAAATGAAAGAGCACCACACCAGGTATATATTCAAAATATATGTATTTATTACTAAACACACCCCTCTAGTCTCTTTATGAGGCTAGAGTTCGAAGTACATAGGTTATAAGATCTTAAATCACAATAATAGCACAAATACACGTTTGGGCCCTAGGGGCGTACCAAACCATATACCAATAAAGTGGTATGCGAACCACGACTGAACTAGACACTAGGCCTAGAGCCTCTAGAAGTGCTTGGACCACAAGGAACCACCCAAGGTAGTGACACAGGGGACCCACGGGAGACGCGTGCAGTGTAAATACACAACCGCGATACGCCGTTAACTTCTATGGAGAAAGTCGGGATCGGGAAAATAGAGGAAAGGGACACTTAGAAGAGGACTAGGACAAAACCCTTTGAGATCTAGGACTTTGAAGAGTCTCTACCCACGGGAGCACCGGAGTACTCGTGTTACCTCACCCAGGGAAGCCGGGTGCATAGGTGCCTTTCGGGGTCGGGTTTCGTCGTCGATTCGAATGGCGATCTGCTGCAAAGTGCTGCTGGCGGCCAAGAGAAAAGTGTCCGGGTGGATCCAAGAGTGGATCGGAGTTCTGGTGAACCTGAAAGCAGAGGGGACAGAGTCTGGGTCACTAGCCAGTGACCAGGAAGGCGATGGACAGATGCCCACCGATGTCGAGTGCTTCAGGTGCGTTGACGGTCGTCTTGACTCTTCAGCCACGAGGTCCGGGAGGCGTTGTCGGCGACCAGGAGCAGGATTCGGGCTGGTGCTCGATGTCTGTCGAGTGCTGAGGTGTCGGCGACCGGATTGGACCCAACAAGCCTTGGCAACGGCAAGTCTCGAGTAAGATGTAGATCGTCGATGGTGCAGACCAGCAAGGTCTGTGGAACTCACCCAGCGAGGGTAAGTGAGGGCAGGCCTGGAGCAACCAGGATGCCAAGTAAGGAAAAGATTGGCCTTCGTTAAGGGCTACTAGCCAACGGGCTAGTGACCGCGAAGGAGCCTCGTGACGCCGCACGTGGAGCTGGTTTGCAGGACACTCGTGGAGTGGGGGCCAGTGATCTTCGGTGCAGGTGGTGCTGGAGGCTAGGGCTACTCGGAGCCCAAAGCACGACTTCTTGGGAGACCCAGAAGATGGTGCACTTGCAAATGTGCTCGGTGTCCAGGGGTCACGGTCTCAAGTCACCCACGATAGCCACGGGCCTCAGCTTTGCTGGGGACTCAGGGTAGCCTCGGGAAGTCTGAGAATCCACCTCTGGTGATGCGATGACTTCGGCGTCCGACGGGAGCTTCAGTAATGCGAACCGGACAGATGCTTCTTTGGTGCCTGCCAAGCAGGGGAGTCACTCCTTGACCCCAAGGGAGATTCTTCAGTCCTCTAATCTTGTCGTAGAGCGTCGAAGGTCCAGGATTCAGTTTCAGAGTTTCGTCCAAGGTATAATCTAAAGTCCTAAGGACTGGGTTCCTACCTTTATTCTAAAAATAGGGGTTGGACTACTCTGTGGCCCCACCTATGGGTGGGTCAGGGCAGAGGGGGGCTACACCCCTTTCCCTTTGTCCAGTTCGCGCCAAAGCAGGGGCTGCAAGCCCCTGATCCGGTTTGAACTGGGGTATGCACAGGGACACCAAATGTGCCCCCAGTGCAGGACTTCAAAGCACCCGAAAGTGCTCCCGCCCAGCCCCAATACACATTATCCTGTCTGGGGAGGTGGTCACACCTCCCTGGGACAGGAAACCTATTGTCCAGGCCTCCCCTGCCAGAGTTTCGTCCAGCAGCAGGAGGCCAGACTCGTGTCTGTGGCAGCAGCATCCATTTTGTGATGCCAGGGCTCTGGAAAGAAGTTACCGGACTCGTCAGAGTTAACATGTCTTTCCCTCTAGAAGGGTGGAATGCTACCCCCGCCGCCAGGATTGGCGGGGGGGGGTAGTATTCCAAGATGTTAGGACACCAAACACGACATGTTTAGGTGCAGCCATTCCAAAGTTAGCATTTTACCGCGAGGATATAATGCGCTTAAGAGTATATGGTCAGGCTGCACTACAAACAGCATCAGAGATGGTCTCCGAACGCTGCAGAGGGGCCCTGCTCATGCAGGGGCACCCTCTCACATAGGAACCATGCACTCTGCCTTTAGGATTGATAAGGCCTGCCTTAGGAGTGACTTATAGGTTTATATGTGTGTATGTATTTCGTGATATAGGTAACCTATATCACAGTAAGGGTGCTTGCACCACCTTACCCAGGCTGCAGTAGCAGACCTGTGGTGTCAGTTTGGATGGCCTTCCAGGGTGGCATAATACATGCTGCAGCCCCTGGCAGGCCTCTGAGGTACCTATGCCCTTGGTACATAGTATACCATATACTAGGGACTTATAAGGGCACTCCAGATCCCAATCAGAGATGTGCCTAAGGCACATGGAAACCATTTTAGAGAGGAAGCAGCTAGGCTGGGGTTCTGATTAGCAGGGCCCCAGCCAGACTAATGTCGAAAAACAGTGAAGCATCAGCAAAAAGTGGGGGTACCCATGTGAAGCAGATCCTACTCTCCTACACAACCCCCCCAAACGTAGGGACATTAAACTAACCTTGCCCAGTTAAGTCTTCATGTTCTAAGTGGAAATACCTAGAGAGTCCATCTGCATTCGCATGGTTACTCCCAGGCCTATGTTCCACTGTAAAGTCCATCCCCTGTAGGGAAATGGACCACCTAAGCAGTTTGGGGTTTTCACCCTTCATTTGTTTTAGCCATAAGAGGGGCTTATGGTCTGTCTGAACCAGGAAGTGTGTACCAAACAAGTATGGCCTCAACTTCTTCAGAGCCCAGACCACAGCAAAGGCCTCCCTCTCTATGGCTGACCAACGTTTCTCTCTAGGGGTCAGCCTTCTGCTAATAAAAGCTACTGGCTGATCCTGACCTTCTTCATTCAATTGTGACAGTACAGCCCCTACCCCCAATTCAGATGCATCTGTTTGAACAATGAACTTCTTGGAGTAATCAGGACTCTGCAGAATTGGAGCAGTGCACATGGCCTGCTTGAGGTCATCAAATGCCTTTTGACAGCTAACTGTCCACTGAACCTTTTTGGGCATTTTCTTAGAAGTTAAGTCATTCAAGGGTGTCACTATTGATCCATACCCCTTGACAAATCTCCTATAGTACCCAGTCAGGCCTAAGAAGGCTCTCACCTGAGTCTGGGTAGTGGGAGCAGTCCAGTCCATGATGGTCTGGATCTTGCTCTGCAAAGGTTGAACCTGGCCTCCACCCACAAGGTGGCCCAGGTACACAACCTGACTCTGCCCTATCTGGCACTTAGTGGCCTTGATAGTCAGGCCTGCCTTTTGCAGGGCCTGTAAAACATTCCTGAGGTGGACCAGGTGATCCTCCCAGGTGGAGCTAAAGACAGCAATATCATCTTGATAAGCTGCACTATAGGCTTCCAGTCCTGTGAGAACTGTGTTCACCAACCTCTGGAAAGTGGCAGGTGCATTCTTCAGACCAAAGGGCATTACCACAAATTGATAATGCCCACTAGGGGTTGAGAATGCTGTCTTGGGCTTTGCAGTATCAGCTAGTCTGATCTGCCAGTAGCCAGCTGTTAGGTCAAATGTGCTGAGATATTTGGCAGAGGCCAAAGTATCTATGAGCTCATCTGCCCTGGGTATTGGATGGGCATCAGTCCTAGTGACTGCATTGAGACCCCTGTAGTCTACACAAAACCTCATCTCTCTTTTTCCACCACTGGTGTGAGGTTTCGGTACTAGGACTACTGGACTAGCCCAAGGGCTATCTGAGGGCTCAATTACTCCCAATTCCAACATTTTCTGGACTTCAGTCCTGATACAGTCCCTGACATGGTCAGGTTGCCTATAAATCTTGTTTTTAATAGGCAGACTGTCCCCAGTGTCCACTTCATGAGTGCACCAGGTGGTCTGACTGGGTGTCAGTGAAAACATATGTCGAAACTGATTGAGGACTTGCCTGCAATCAGTTTGTTGCTGGGTAGTGAGGCTGCCTGCCAAGGCTACACCATCAACTGACCCATCGTCAGGGTTCTGTGAGAGCAGGTCAGGGAGTGGGTCACTCTCTTCCTCCTGCCCTTCATCAGTAGCCATGAGCAAGCCCATGTCTGCCCTGTCCACATATGGTTTTAACCTGTTGACATGGAGAACCCTGTGGGGACTCCTGGGTGTTCCTAGGTCCACTAAATAAGTGACCTCACCCTTCTGCTCAACAATAGTGTGGGGTCCACTCCATTTGTCTTGGAGAGCTGCTGGGGCCACTGGCTCCAACACCCACACCTTCTGTCCTGGCTGGTAAACAGTCAGAACAGCCTTTGGTCATGCCAGGCCTTCTGAAGTTCCTGGCTAGCCTCAAGGTTTTTGGTTGCCTTTTTCATGTACTCAGCCATCCTGGAGCGGAGACCAAGTACATAGTCCACTATATCTTGCTTTGGGGGCTTGAGAGGTAACTCCCATCCTTCCTTCACCAAGCACAGTGGACCCCTCACAGGGTGGCCAAACAGAAGTTCAAAAGGGCTGTAACCAACCCCTTCTGAGGCACCTCCCTATATGCGAATAAAAGGCAGGGCAAGAGTATGTCCCATCTACGCCTAAGCTTTTCTGGGAGCCCTTTAATCATGCCCTTCAAGGTTTTGTTGAATCTCTCAACTAAACCATTGCATTGTGGGTGATAGGGTGTGGTGAACTTATAAGTCACTCCACACTCCTTCCACATTGCTTTCAAGTACCCAGACATGAAGTTAGCACCCCTGTCTGATACTACCTCCTTAGGAAAGCCCACTCTTGAGAAGATTCCCAGGAAGGCCCTTGCCACCACAGGTGCTGTAGTGGTCCTGAGGGGAATAGCTTCTGGGTACCTGGTGGCATGATCCACTACCACCAGGATAAACCTGTGCCCAGAGGCTGTTTGGGGATCCATGGGACCAACAATGTCAATCCCTACCCTTTCAAAGGGCACCCCCACCACAGGTAGTGGTATCAGGGGGGCCTTTGTAGTGCCACCTGCCTGGCAGGTTACACAGGAGCGACAAAACTCCTTGCTGTCTTCAGACATGTGGGGCCAGTGAAAGTGAGGGACAATTCTGTCCCAAGTCTTGTTCTGGCCCAGGTGACCTGCTAAGGGAATATCATGGGCTAGGGTCAATAGGAAGCCCCTGAACTTCAAAGGTATTACCAACCTCCTGGTAGCACCAGGCTTGGGGTCTCTACTCTCTGAGTACAGGAGTCCATCATCCCAATACACTGTATGGGGACCACTAGCTTTCCCAGCAGCCTCAGCAGCAGCTTGCTGTCTGAGGGGTTCAAGGGAGGGGCAGCTCTGCTGCTCCTGGCTCAGATCTGCCCTAGAAGGTCCCCCTGTCCCCAAGAACTCAACCTGGTCAGGTTCCAGTTCCTCTGGGACAGTTCCTTCTTCAGGGCTGAGATCATCCCCCTCAAGGGACTGATCTTCCTCCTGAGCCAAGGGGAAGGCACTGCCTTAACCCTACTACTCCTCCTCTTGGAAGGCACTTGGTCCATTCTTCCAGAATCCAAGGCCTGTTCAGTGCTAGACATTTTGGCTTGTGACCTGGTCACAGCAAACACATCTGCAGGGATCCCCAGCATTTCTGCATGGGTCCTGAGCTCCACTTCTGCCCAAGCAGAAGTCTCTAAGTCATTGCCAAGCAAGCATTCGACTGGTAGGTTTGCACTTACCACAACCTTCTTAAGGCCAGTTACCCCTCCCCAGGAGAAGTTAACAACTGCCAGAGTATGGTCTGTTCTGACATTGCTAGCATTGGTCACTTGGTACATCTCACCAAGCATAACTTGCCCAGGCAGCACAAGGTCTTGTGTCACCATTGTGACACTTGCCCCTGTGTCCCTAAATGCCAAAGCCTCACGTCCATTGATTAAAGGCTGTTGTCTGTACTTGCCCAGATTACTGGGACTCACAGTGGAGGTCACATCCATGCCTCCATCACAGACTAACACAGCCTGAGTCAGTTCCCTGACTAAGTCAGAGCCCAACTCAGTTCCCAGGGTGAACCCTACTAAACCCTTTGCTGGAGCACTTCCACCAACTGTACTAGGGGGAACAGGTGCCTTAGGGGCAGTGGTGGGTGCTGGACTGGAGTCTTTGGACTTGGTGCAATCACTGGTCCAGTGGGTCTTTTGCTTACAGACCTTGCACCATGGTTTTCTTTGGCCTTTACCCTTGGTAGACTGGGAATCCCCACCAGAAGAAGATTTTTGGGGGCCTGATGAAGACTTTTGATCTTTACCCTTCTCCCCACCCTTGTCAGAGTTCTTAGCATCTTGCTTCTTGGTTTCCCCACCTTGGTTCTGTACCTTCTGCTTCACCCTGGTCCTGACCCATTTGTCTGCCTTCTTTCCCAATTCTTGGGGAGAGGTCAGATCAGAGTCTACCAGGTATTGATGCAACAGCTGATTTTGACAGTTATTAAGAATCTGCTCCCTCATTATCAGATTATACAATCCTGAGAAGTCACACACCTTACTGCCCATCAACCAGCCTTCCAGAGCCTTGGCAGAACAATCCACATAGTCTACCCAGTCTTGAGTCTGTGCTTTTTGGGTGTCTCTGAACTTCAACCTGTACTGTTCAGTGGTTAGGCCAAACCCATCAATAAGAGCACTCTTCAAGACCTTGTAATTGTCAGCATCCTCCTCTCTAACAGTGAGGAGCTTATCTCTACCTTTGTCAGCAAAGGAGAGCCACAAGATTGCTGCCCACTGCTCCTGAGGGACCTTCTGTACTTTACAGGCCCTCTCTAAAGCAGTTATCCATTTGTGGATATCATCCCCACTCTGGTAGGGAGGGACAATCTTGCTCAGGTTCCTATGGTCATAGGACCTTTCCCTATCTCTAGGGACATGGCTGCCACCATGGGACTCTAGTCCCAACTTTCTTCTCTCTCTAAGGAGATCTAGGGATTCTCTATCTAAAGCTAATTGCTTTTTTCTGAGTTCCAGCTGAGTTTCCTCATACTGGACTAGCCTCTTTCTTCTCTCATGAGAGGATTCTCTCCTATGAGATGAGACAGAGCTCCCTATAGAGGTGCCAGAGTGGTTAGACTCCTGAGAAGGAGACCTAGACCTTCTGGGCACGCTCTTAATCCTTCCTGGGGGACAAAGAGGGCATCATTTTGATCATCCTCATCATCATCCACAGGAGGGATTGGGTTTTCCAGGTCAGGGTTATTGTCACCCTCCTGGCCAGTTTCAGAGGGGGCTGGGGGTATTGGTACCCCTGGCCTCCTCCTCTTCTTCTGCCCCACCCTCAGCTCCTACCCCTTCAGTCCCTACAGGCTTACTAAGGTCATAAGCCACCAACAACTCCTTGAGGTGTTGGGTGGTGGGGCTTTGGCCTGTCCTTATTTTTCTCAAGTTGCATAAAGCTCTCAATTCCAAGAATGGGAGTGTATCATACTTGGAGGGTGGAAGCTCAATGGCTTCCTGCAAGGATTCTTTGGATCCTGCCCTTAAAGACATTACTAGTGTGGTGTGGTGTATGCACTACCTACTCTAGTGTGGCCTACTAAACTCTCTTGAGTTGTAGAAAGGGTTGTGCTATCCCTTTACACACAACTCTAAGTTCAGTAGAACTTACTGTTATTCTAAGCTTAAATTATATGTACCTTAGGTACCTTTAGTGGCTTTCAGTTGATCAATTCAATTGAGATTATCTGGTAAAACAATAGCAAGCTGGAATCCCACCGCTGCCACCAATGTGAGAAGTTGGCCTGGCATATGCTGTCCACTAATTATAGTGGGCACCTTGCACCAGTCCAAATCGACTCTTATGGTAGGTAGGTTAAAGACAACCTTATTGAAAGCTATCCTAGTGGTAGCTATGGAGAGCAGCCTTCAGGCTAAGTCTTGAAGGAATGTAAAGCAGCTTGTTTTACCAGTCTATAATCTCTTGAGTGACCAAATGAAAGAGCACCACACCAGGTATATATTCAAAATATATGTATTTATTACTAAACACACCCCTCTAGTCTCTTTATGAGGCTAGAGTTCGAAGTACATAGGTTATAAGATCTTAAATCACAATAATAGCACAAATACACGTTTGGGCCCTGGGTGCGTACCAAACCATATACCAATAAAGTGGTATGCGAACCACGACTGAACTAGACACTAGGCCTAGAGCCTCTAGAAGTGCTTAGACCACAAGGAACCACCCAAGGTAGTTACACAGGGGACCCACGGGAGACGCGTGCAGTGTAAATACACAACCGCGATACGCCGTTAACTTCTATGGAGAAAGTCGGGATCGGGAAAATAGAGGAAAGGGACACTTAGAAGAGGACTAGGACAAAACCCTTTGAGATCTAAGACTTTGAAGAGTCTCTACCCACGGGAGCACCGGAGTACTCGTGTTACCTCACCCAGGGAAGCCGGGTGCATAGGTGCCTTTCGGGGTCGGGTTTCGTCGTCGATTCGAATGGCGATCTGCTGCAAAGTGCTGCTGGCGGCCAAGAGAAAAGTGTCCGGGTGGATCCAAGAGTGGATCGGAGTTCTGGTGAACCTGAAAGCAGAGGGGACAGAGTCTGGGTCACTAGCCAGTGACCAGGAAGGCGATGGACAGATGCCCACCGATGTCGAGTGCTTCAGGTGCGTTGACGGTCGTCTTGACTCTTCAGCCACGAGGTCCGGGAGGCGTTGTCGGCGACCAGGAGCAGGATTCGGGCTGGTGCTCGATGTCTGTCGAGTGCTGAGGTGTCGGCGACCGGATTGGACCCAACAAGCCTTGGCAACGGCAAGTCTCGAGTAAGATGTAGATCGTCGATGGTGCAGACCAGCAAGGTCTATGGAACTCACCCAGCGAGGGTAAGTGAGGGCAGGCCTGGAGCAACCAGGATGCCAAGTAAGGAAAAGATTGGCCTTCATTAAGGGCTACTAGCCAACGGGCTAGTGACCGCGAAGGAGCCTCGTGACGCCGCACGTGGAGCTGGTTTGCAGGACACTCGTGGAGTGGGGGCCAGTGATCTTCGGTGCAGGTGGTGCTGGAGGCTAGGGCTTCTCGGAGCCCAAAGCACGACTTCTTGGGAGACCCAGAAGATGGTGCACTTGCAAATGTGCTCGGTGTCCAGGGGTCACGGTCTCAAGTCACCCACGATAGCCACGGGCCTCAGCTTTGCTGGGGACTCAGGGTAGCCTCGGGAAGTCTGAGAATCCACCTCTGGTGATGCGATGACTTCGGCGTCCGACGGGAGCTTCAGTAATGCGAACCGGACAGATGCTTCTTTGGTGCCTGCCAAGCAGGGGAGTCACTCCTTGACCCCAAGGGAGATTCTTCAGTCCTCTAATCTTGTCGTAGAGCGTCGAAGGTCCAGGATTCAGTTTCAGAGTTTCGTCCAGGTATAATCTAAAGTCCTAAGGACTGGGTTCCTACCTTTATTCTAAAAATAGGGGTTGGACTACTCTGTGGCCCCACCTATGGGTGGGTCAGGGCAGAGGGGTGGCTACACCCCTTTCCCTTTGTCCAGTTCGCACCAAAGCAGGGGCTGCAAGCCCCTGATCCGGTTTGAACTGGGGTATGCACAGGGACACCAAATGTGCCCCCAGTGCAGGACTTCAAAGCACCCGAAAGTGCTCCCGCCCAGCCCCAATACACATTATCCTGTCTGGGGAGGTGGTCACACCTCCCTGGGACAGGAAACCTATTGTCCAGGCCTCCCCTGCCAGAGTTTCGTCCAGCAGCAGGAGGCCAGACTCGTGTCTGTGGCAGCAGCATCCATTTTGTGATGCCAGGGCTCTGGAAAGAAGTTACCGGACTCGTCAAGAGTTAACATGTCTTTCCCTCTAGAAGGGTGGAATGCTACCCCCGCCGCCAGGATTGGCGGGGGGGTAGTATTCCAAGATGTTTGACACCAAACACGACATGTTTAGGTGCAGCCATTCCAAAGTTAGCATTTTACCGCGAGGATATAATGCGCTTAAGAGTATATGGTCAGGCTGCACTACAAACAGCATCAGAGATGGTCTCCGAACGCTGCAGAGGGGCCCTGCTCATGCAGGGGCACCCTCTCACATAGGAACCATGCACTCTGCCTTTAGGATTGATAAGGCCTGCCTTAGGAGTGACTTATAGGTTTATATGTGTGTATGTATTTCGTGATATAGGTAACCTATATCACAGTAAGGGGTGCTTGCACCACCTTACCCAGGCTGCAGTAGCAGACCTGTGGTGTCAGTTTGGATGGCCTTCCAGGGGTGGCA